>JAVBJF010000064.1:0-600000 GCA_033439095.1 Pseudococcus viburni | reverse complement strand
CAAAACAAACCACTTTCGAGCTTTAAAATGGTTCAAATAATACGTGACAAAATCGAACAGGGATTCGTACAGGCCCTGATCTTATCTATTATTCAACGAGTAATGAACAAAACATGTTAGTGTAAAAATTCGCAATCGAACAAACTTTTTTTTCTCGACGTAAGTATAAGTACATACAAAGAAATCGCGAAAACTCTTTAGCGAGCACGCCTCACTCTCCATCTAACTTTCCACGCAAACAGCATTACAGGTAATAACCCAAACCCCATAGTCAAACTACCATTTGATTGGAAACTCGGGTCGATATCGAATTCTCGCGTACTTAAACCGTACTCCAGCATACTTGGAAAACTTTTCACAACTCGGATAATTGCGTCAACTAGATACATTATCTTAGCCAACGCCTTCCTCTTTCGTGTTGACACGTTTCTTTCTCGCCTCGACAAGCGACAGCGGCGTACAAATTGATAATTTCTTTTGAGCGAAGTACATGCTCCGATTTCCTGCATTGGTGTGCGTAAGAAGACTCGTTTATTCGCCGGATAGTAAAAACCAGGGTAATTAAATTTGAATTCGATGAAATCTTGGGTATATGGCGAATTCGAGCCAGGCTGCAATTTACGACACTCGTTCTGGGCTATTTGGCTGTAAAGCCATTTAAAGATATACAAATTAGCCCTATATAAGACTCGGCGAAGGTCATTTATTTATCATTTACACGATACTAATGCGGCTACCATTATGGTTTTATTCGGAATAAGTTATATCCATGACTGGCGTCCTAGTAAAAAATCAATACTCCTAATTTCATTTATAGGCTGGGTGAATCCAAACCTAAGCATTATTGCAGTTAATTTCGAAAGTGTTGAATTTTTCAGGGAGAAAATTATTAACATTGGAGCAGAAAATTTGATTTTTTTCAAAAGGCGGTCGAAAGGGGTATTTAAATTTGGTTCATTCATGAACAATATAAATTGAAGTGGTTTTTAAAAGACCATACCATAATTTCTTCAAAATTCAACAATACAAGTAAAAATAATTTTTTTTCTTCTCAAAGTGATGGTTATACCAAAACGAATCGTTTTTCGATTTTTTTCGTATTTTGGTAGGTAATGTTCGACGATGACCTCAAAAAGACCGGTAAAAATTCGAGGTATTTGATTCATCCTAGTAACAGCTCAAATTATTAACATTTAATTTTATTCAAAATTTCAAGATTTCAGACATTTTGAGATTTTCTCAACTTTGAATGATCTGTAACTCTTTTCAATTTTGATCTTAAGCAAAAAATCCTGAGAACAAAATACAAAATTTGTTCACTTTTCAACGTATATTCATCTCCTTCATTATTTTTTAAACATTTTATGTACAAATTTTATTTTGTAGTTCCATCAATTTTTAAATTGGTCAAAAAATTTTGATATGGAAATTGGCTCAATTCTCATAATTTTTTTTGTTTCCCTTCCCTTGGTTTAAACATCGAGGTCTATCAGCCCATTTACAGTAGAACAATGAAAATTATTAGTTTTACGCCCATTTTTCCCCAACAAATCATTGCCCCTTCAATTTCAAAGGTAGACAACTTATTCATCCGACAATATGTTTGGTATTTGGTAGATCACTACCTACATAATTACTCCTGTATGAACAAAAACGTTATTTTTGGCGACATTTTAAAATTAAATGAAAAAAAATAATCACGTACAGTTTGATCAGTATTAGAAAATTAATTTTCCCTCCAGATGAATACAAGATGATCCCCGAAACCATTTTCTATTTTTATGGGTTCTGAAATTGACATGAAATGAAGTCAAATTGCAAAATGTCACTTGATTACGTTTTAAAAAAAAAAATACCCCAAATAAATCTGTTGGCCGTATACAGAAATCATGTAAACAATTCACACCCCCCCCCCACACTATAGAAAAACATAAATTTTTTCTACTCAATGATAATTGATAATAATTATCAATAATTATCAAAAAGGCAAAAAAAATCGAAAATTACAAAGGTACCTATTTTTTTTTAGGAGAAAAATTCTGAAACTTTGAGCTTTTGCTGTATGAGGGGGGGGGGGGGTGTAAACATTGAGTTGCTAATCTCAAAATTTCCTCGGGTATTTTTGAGATTATTTCACAACAGTTTTCTACTAGAGTCAATCAATTCTAAAAAAGTTGAAAACCGACTCACAGTACCTTCCCTTTCCATTGTTATTATAATGTACAATAAAATTGCAGAAAAAATAATCCTTTTCAATATTTTGTAATTTTTGTCATTGATTTGGCTCACTTTTTCCTCCGATGTCCAAAAAATGACGTTCGCAGAAAAAATTACGTTACGAAGAAAGTCTTTGAAACGAAAGTTGTACATAACCAAGAATTTGCCACTTTTTTATCACTAGGTACAATATTTTTCACTATAATTAATGAAAAGGTATTTTTTACTTTTTTTTTTTTTTGAAAATTAGAAAGTTTATTCAAATTTTACAGATAAATGGGTTTTCTACAGTTCAAGCCAGAAAAAAAAATTGAGAAAAAATTACTGATTTTTAAAGCTCTACGCACAGCTTTTCTTGAAAACATTTTTGCATCTTTATGTTCCAAAAAATGATTAGAAATCAATTAAAAATGCTAAATCGAGAGTTTTTAAACTTAATTTAGAAAGCATACAATGTGACCTTTTCTTTGTTAATATTTAAAACTTCTTTCAGAAATAATTTTTTTTTAAAGTCTCGTGAAATGAAAAGTAATGCTAATTTTTAGGACAGTTGCATAAGAACTGGTTTTGTCACTTTTGGTTTCAAGTTAGGTATTCCCTGATAATTTTCAAACAAAAAGGTATCAGAATGATATCAAATCGAAGGTCTTCATTTCTTCATCAATAGTATCACCTTATCACCCAGCAAGAACCAACGTTTTTATTTCTGTAGAAAGGATTTAAAATTTATTTTTGACCCTGTTGCGATTTTTCGATTCAAAATAAAAATGTTTTCAGAAACTCTTCAAAAAAAAAAAAAAAGACATTCACTTATTTTACCACCTTACTTCAATTTTTTCATCCAAAGGCAAAAAACGAGGGATGATAGTCGTAAAAACGTCTTCAAATGTTGGAAAAGAGAGAAATTTTATGCAAAAATTTTTAATTTCAACGACATTTTTGTGGAAAAAAATGAAATTTTTGAGGAAAAAGATACATTTTTTGTACGATTTTTTAAACACCTTGTAGATAAAAATCTTCACCACGATAATAACATCGATGACCATATTTTCTCAAAATCATTAAATCAACCGTATGCTAAAATAAATAACAATTTAAATTTTTTTCTTACACAAAAGTAGTTTAATTATTCGTAGATATTATTTTATTATAACACCTGCATCTCACATATTTGACGAGTTTTAACCTTGCAAGGGTATTAATTATCGTAACTCATTCCAAAGCGAATGTTATTCATGCATTTTATCCGTTCACTAACACTATCATTGATTCTATATCTAATACATTCAGTTTTCTCGCCGTCTTTGGTCCCCTTCTCTCTTACTACTTATCGTAGAGTCTTTTAGGATATCTGATACGACCGTAACAATCCATAGCAGTAATTATCTGCGAAAATAACTTCGTCTCCTTTAACTAAAAGACGTCGGGATTAAAGTAAAATTTATGTTAATGAGGTCTAAATGGCTGTATTGGTTTAATTATTTGATGATTACCGTCCTCTTTCTGAGCTTCAGTTTTCGAGAAACTATTCTCTTTCAAATGGGTGCCCCAATTTGGATCAATTAAGACGAACATTAGGAGACAGAAGTTCTTGATATAGATGTAATCAAAACTCAGAATTTTGTTTAAAAAATTTCAAAAATAACAAAAAAAAAATCAATTTGAAGAAATCAGATGAGACAAACGAATAAATTTCCAGATCAGATGCGCACGCATTTTCTCACCAATATTTCAAATGGCTAAAAATATAAAATATAAATGCCTTTTTAAATACAAAAAAAGAAGAAAAAAAATCGTTAATATTAATCCCATTTTTGGACTAGGTATCTAGCTGCCTATTGGAAATCTCGAGAGACAATTTTGATTTAGATCTCAGAATTTGAACAAAATTTTATTTTTCACGTCCAAATCAACGACCTTCCCATCTAGGTATACAGTTCACATTCCCCGAAATTTCGAAGACTCGAGTATTTAATCAGTAAAATAGAATCATCATTCACATAATTTCAATTCGAATATTTCAGATTTCGAAAAAAAAAATCTTAAATAGAAATATTTTAATCCCTAAAGTCTCCATCCATTCAAATACCCAAATCTCCACAAAAAATCCAAAACTACATCTTAACAATATTAAACTCTGGTATTGGTTATCGTAAATAACTCATCGATCGCGAAACATTTCCATAATCTCGAATAAACTAATACAATTCCACGACGAGCTGGCCACCAGCCAATACCCAGACTGGTAACAAATACCGAAAAAAAAATACCTCCAAAGGCCATTTTTCTTTCAAACGTAACAAATCTAATCCCTGCGAAAAAAAACTCGCTTAATTTACAAACCGTGGAAAAAATCTTTGAAAATTTACTTTGTAAATTTCTCGAAAATACGCGATTTAGTGCGGTATTTGGCACTAAATCAAACACCAGTGAAATTCCGATACGTTGATAATCGAATTTACAAAATTTCACAACGTAATAGCCTCGTACCTACGAGTACGTATTTTCTGAGGCTGGAGATTTTTCATCGGTGAGACGATACGAGATGAAATTCACACCGGGGGTCATTTTAATTCGCCGTACACGTTCTAATTTCGGTACGCCGTGCGAAATCGAGAAAAATTAAAACTCGACTGCTTTTTCGGCGACTGCAGGCGCCAGGCGCAGGGGGGCGAGCGACTTATACGTACTACATAAACGCGCGAGCAAAGTGAATTATCCGATTAGCAAAAGGTTTTCAGCGGTTTCTGATTTATTATACCCGGAAAATAGTCCATTTAGCTGGTAATTTAACCTTTCGACATTGTGTGGTAAATCAACGACGAATATACGTTTTCAGAGATGCGAACATATCCGTGTACGAATTAACTTTTTTGTTTAGGTTTTTTTTTCTTTGATAATTACCAGATGAATGGATTATTCGAAGAATTAATTTAGCTGCTTTGATCTAGCTGGAGAGTAATGGCATCACAAAATAAGCGGATATTTGAAAAAAATTAACTCATTATTGTACGTAGATTTTTCAAGTCCAGTTTTTTGAAAAAAATTTG
This sequence comes from Pseudococcus viburni, assembly GCA_033439095.1. NCBI lineage: Eukaryota > Metazoa > Arthropoda > Insecta > Hemiptera > Pseudococcidae > Pseudococcus > Pseudococcus viburni. Next base: position 594,733 of record JAVBJF010000064.1, on the reverse strand, counting down.
AAAATTTTTAATCTGAACGTATGTGATATAAATTGTAAAAAAATGCTAAATTATTTTAAAATTGAGAATCAGTTATGCTAAAAATTATACTATGCTAAATCTGAAAATTTTATGCTAAATCAACCTCGGAATAAAATATGCCAAGTTGATAAAACACCGATCACGCATTTACTCAAATACGTCAGTACGTTTCGGTAAATCGATTTTAATGATCCAAATGTCGTCATCTTTTTTCCAGCATTATAAAGGCGGAGAAAAATGCTTGGGGAATTATTTTTATTAGCTTATAGCCGGTCATTACCGAAGCTTAATCTTCGTCAACGAAGGTAATTGCGGAAACGAGTACGTCGCTGGGTTCATGGATAAACTAAAGTGGAATTTTTTGGAGGTAGAGCAGAGATGGTTATAATTTCTGATTCAGATTGATTTTTTTCCAATTTCTATTCCCACTCAAAATGCAATTTTTCTAATTTTTTGACCCTCCTCAAAAATTATTACTTTGGAAATTTTTTCAACTTGACTCTAATTTCCCATAGTTCTCCAACTACAGCTATAATTTTATCATGGGGGGGGGGGGGAATCCGCTCTCTTTGGTTACGTTTCTGACGAGTAAAGAAGTAGTCCAGTGGCAAACTGCAAGTAAACTGCAAAAAATGATAGAGGTGTGAAATTTGGTATGGTGAACAAAGACATTATAACAAATTTTTAGAGCCCGGGAGCCCATCGCCAAACCCCATAGGAGAGGGTGGGAGGAGGTTTTAAGGGGGGTTCCGCCCCCCATTTTTCAAAATTGGACTACCGACCCTTTTTTGGTGTCATTTCCAAATGATTGAATCCCGCTGAGTTCAAAAATGTCATTACTTTCAAAATCCGAGTGAGAGAAGTCCCTCAAATTTGAGATTCCTCTACCCGTATTTTTGCATTTTCCCTCAAAACTGCCTAAAAATCATATTTTTTGAACTTTGCACAACCTGTCGACCTTCCAACCAAATTTTTATTACGATTTTCGAAATGTACGGGTAGATTACTATATATATTGACCTTTTTCATCTTGCCATACCCCTGCTCTGAGTGAACAGAGGGGTCTAAAGGTACTGAAATTGCACAAATTTTTCACATTTTTGGGTAAAAATCGCAATTATTTAATTATATACGAGATAATGTTTATGGGTTGAAGTTTTTTATGCGATGTCTGAGTAGTACAGGTCCAAAAGAATAAATGCAGGCCCAGAGGCACCCCGTATAGTCCCTCTGGAGGGGTGAGGGGGTCATTTTTGACTAGCGTTTTGCCCGATTTTGACCACTTTGAAAGTGAAATTAGTTTTACAATTTTTTTCACCACCTAATCGCGGTGATTAATGTTTTCTGACGTTCCTCGATCCAGATCAGTCGATGATTTTTTATTAAATCCAAGTGGTAAGGGTGACTATTTAGGGGAAGGGGTAACATTTTGACAAAAAAAATCGACATACATATCGAAATCTAGGTTTTCGAAGGCGCTGATTTCAAATACGTTATCGATTTTTCGATTAAAACTAAGAGGTGAGTAGGGGTGAGCCCATTCAGGGTGAGGGGTAACATTTTAACAAAAAAATCGACTTACATATCGTAATTAAAGTTTTCGATAGCGCCGATTTAAAATGGGGAAAGGGTAACATTTTGACAAAACTTGTTACCTGAATGGGCTCACCCCTACTCACCCCTTGGCTTTCATCGAAAAATCGATAACGTATTTGAAATCAGCGCCTTCGAAAACCTAGATTTCGATATGTATGTCGATTTTTTTTGTCAAAATGTTACCCCTTCCCCTAAATAGTCACCCTTACCACTTGGATTTAATAAAAAATCATCGACTGATCTGGATCGAGGAACGTCAGAAAACATTAATCACCGCGATTAGGTGGTGAAAAAAATTGTAAAACTAATTTCACTTTCAAAGTGGTCAAAATCGGGCAAAACGCTAGTCAAAAATGACCCCCTCACCCCTCCAGAGGGACTATACGGGGTGCCTCTGGGCCTGCATTTATTCTTTTGGACCTGTACTACTCAGACATCGCATAAAAAACTTCAACCCATAAACATTATCTCGTATATAATTAAATAATTGCGATTTTTACCCAAAAATGTGAAAAATTTGTGCAATTTCAGTACCTTTAGACCCCTCTGTTCACTCAGAGCAGGGGTATGGCAAGATGAAAAAGGTCAATATATATAGTAATCTACCCGTACATTTCGAAAATCGTAATAAAAATTTGGTTGGAAGGTCGACAGGTTGTGCAAAGTTCAAAAAATATGATTTTTAGGCAGTTTTGAGGGAAAATGCAAAAATACGGGTAGAGGAATCTTAAATTTGAGGGACTTCTCTCACTCGGATTTTGAAAGTGATGACATTTTTGAACTCAGCGGGAGTCGATCATTTGGAAATGACACCAAAAAAGGGTCGGTAGTACAATTTTGAAAAATGGGGGGGCGGAACCCCCCTTAAAACCTCCTCCCACCCTCTCCTATGGGGTTTGGCGATGGGCTCCCGGGCTCTAAAAATTTGTTATAATGTCCTTGTTCACCATACCAAATTTCACACCTCTATCACCTTTTGCAGTTTATGTCCAAAAAAATGCAATCTGCCACTGGACTAAAGAGAAAATTGTACATAACAAAATTGGAAAAAATGTTACGACACCACCTCCCTTTTTTCAATTTCATTCAGTACAATCGAGGAAATTTTTATAGAATTGATTTTGGAGATTTAAATTCTACCTCTAATGACAGATCGCCGGCCTTGTTCCAAAAGTTCGTAACTCCAAAAATCGAAAATGATATTTTGTGATTTCGAATGTTCACTGTCAAGAAAAGGAGGAACATTTTAAGGGAAATTTTCATAGATATGAAACCACAACATTGATTTTTATTTAAAATGTGAAAACGGTCATTCGTGGTTTTTTTTCAACAAATATAGTTTTTCTCCTTCTCCTTCTCCTTCTAAAATTTCATTTTTCGGAGTTAATAAGTACGTGATACTTTTGCTGAATCTGGGTCGACGAGATAGGAAGAGAAGAGAAGAAGCAAAAGATGGTGAAACATTTCCATCTTGAATACAAGTGAAAATAACTTACTCATTAATTCTTAAAAGCAACTTCTGTAACTTCTAGTGTAAAAATTCGTACTCACCTAAAACACAGAAAATAACAAATTGAGGATTAGTCGAGTCCAAATTATTTCAATCTATGAGTTAAAATTATTCATCACAATAATACAAGCATACAAATTTTGCATAATTTCAGGTATCGAAAATAAAAAACCGAAGGACATATGAAGCCCAATTCATTTTTCAAAACGGCATATGCCGGCTAGAGAAAAACGAGGGTTCAAGCTAAAAATGTGAATCGTTTGCATTGAAATTTAAAAAAATTAGCAGAAAAGTCAACCGCCTTAGCACCTAAACGTATACAAAATTGAAGTTGAAATTGTTCCAACATCATCAGCTTAATCAGAAAAGAAAAAGTAATTCCATTATCGGGTTCATTTTGATCCAAAAGTACACAGCAAATTTTAAAAATAATCGATTACGTTCAAAATATATGTTTATGATAAAAAAAATATCAAACTCTACCGAAAAAATTCAATAGAAATTCCCAACATGATAAAAATTTCAAGATAATATAAAAAAGTAGTTCAAAATACAACAAGAATCAGTTTTTTAAAAAGTCAAAACGATGTTCCTGTGTTCCACGAATCGTTCGGCAATTTTTTTTTATATAACCAGGCACCACTAGAGAAAAAACTTGAGATGAACACGTTGCCAATCTTGAAAAGTAAAGGGGCAATGGAGACAAAAAAATGCTGCTTTAAAAAAAATCAAGTTAAAAAAATTTCAATCACGAGAATGGATAGTATGTACTTTGAAAACTGAACAAATTTTTACTTTATGACTTTTTGCCAAACTTTAAAATGAAGGAGCTACAAAAAATTGTTGCAAAAGAAAATCTAAAAAAATTAACTAATCAATGAAATGAATAGTACGTTGAAAACTGAAAAATTTTGTTCTGAAGACTCTTTTGTCTAACATCGAAAATGAAGGGGCTACGAGTTACTCAAAAGAAATGGGCTTCAAAAATTTTTCAAATTTTCTCAATTTTGAATGACCCTTTCCCTCTTTATTTCTGGTGTGAGACAAAAAGTCTCCAGAACAAAATTTTTTCAGTTTTCAACGTACTACCCTTTCCTCTGATTGGTTTATTTTTTTAGAATTTTTTTTTTGAACAATTTTTTGTAGCCCCTTTAATTTTAAAGTTGAGCAGAAAGTCATAATGTGAAAATTTGTTCAAATTTCAAAGTAATATCCATTCCCATGGTTAAACATTTTTTTAACTTGATTTTTTTAGAAGCAGCATTCGCCCATTCAATTTTTAAGATCGACATGTTCATCTCAAGTTTTTTCTTCAGTGGTATCCGGTTATATTCGAAAAAATAAGTTTGGCAGACAATTCATGGAGCACCCTGTATAAAGTATCAAAAACTGTCAAAAAATTACGAAAATTGTGCAAAATTATCGTAATAAACTTCATAAAAACTGACCGAAATGTCATCCCTCCTCCCCCTCCATTGTCAGAAAAATTATTGAAAACTTCGACAAAATTGTAAATATGAAAAAAATCAGAATATCATCTTATCTTATTAATTGTCCAAGATGATGTAAAAATTGCATTAAAACGCAAGAATTCAGTTAAAGTGAATCAAAAATCATCAAATTTGTTGAAAATGGAATGAAAATTGCGTAAAAACTTTATAATTGCTGAGAAAATCATCGAAAGTATGAATGTTGCACAAAAAGTGAATAAAACATCAAGAAAATCGTGACACCGCAAGAATTTACCAAATGCCATGAAAGGAAAGGTGCATTATAAAAATGTTTATCAAAATCACAAAAAATTTATGAAAATGATCAAAACAATAATATCATGAAAATTTTTTGAAGTAAAGTTGAAAATTGCAACAAATTTAGGAATTAATTTGAAATATCATAAAAATTGTTGGGAAATATTTTGAATCGTTTCAGAAGTACAACAATGTACAACTACATATTTACACGAATAATTAATTTATGTACCTATAATCAATTTTTATGAAACTTTAACAAATTTCAAAATATTTTCAATAATTTTCACAATTTTTCAATAATTTTCACAATTTTTCAATAATTTTCACAATTTTTCAATAATTTTGAAAACATTTACCAATTTTTATAATTTTTGAATCCAATTCAATAATTTTTATTCACATTTCAGACAATAATTCTTATAATATTCGAGTAATTTAAATTTTTTTTAAATTTTCGACAATTTAACAAAAATTTCAGAACTGCGTAATATTTTTAACAAGAAATTTTAAAATAGGTACTGTTTCTATTTTAAACGGTATGCTCTCGAGAATGGGAAGAACTAACGAACTGACACTTTTAAAGCTGGTAAAACTTTGATTACGTGCAACACCGCCAACAAACATTTTAGAAGTATTTACATTTACACGAATAAAAGTGAAACTAGAGCACAATGTAGTTAAAGCTAGGTATATAAATCGCGAGTTCTTTTTTTCTAACAACCAAGAAAGAGAAAGACAGAACTATTCCGAGGATAAACCGTACCAGTACATAACATCATTTAAATAATCTCTACTCGTATTCCACTTCGTCGTGGCAATAAGGAAAGCAGCGAAAAAAAAAAAACCACCGTCGTAAAAACTATCCTTCTTTTATAGCATAAAGTACCCAACAGCATCGAAACGAGATATTGTATCTACCAACTATACATATAAACCTTATGTGAGTCGAATCGAACATCGAACGTGGTATTTTTATAATCGTTTTAATTCGATTGGTGTGCCAGGGCAAGTTCGTAAGCCAACAATTCGCTTTCTCGCAGTAGACTCACGACGCTGGAGAATTGGCCTCCGCGTTGTTGAAAATTGTACCCACCAAAGGAAAGTCAAGTTGGCCGGGTATTTACGAAATTTTCACGTCTACGTATCTGCGTAATCTTTGTATTTGGTGAGTCGAACGTCCACTTGGTGGAGAACGCGTCCCTCTTTCCCTCAGAAGCTCGATTAGAATATGAAATTTCTACTCGTAGCGAGACGAAGACGCTGGAAAATTTCTCTTGGTAAAGTTTTCTCTTAAGCTTTTCCCTTTTTAGAGCCTCGGCTCGTAAATCAAAACCAGGTTTCCGGTGTAGCAGCTACTTTGTTAAAACCCCCACGAGTGCGATCCTATAAATTGGCGAAAACTTTTCGTAATTACTCCGAGACAGGAACCGGATGGGCGAATAATATTGTGTATAATGTTGTATCAGCGGTTGGCAAACTATGAGAGACGCGATTTACCCAGACACACAATTCGCCCATGATTTCGCCTCTCTGCAGCGAGTCTTCAACACTGTTTTTCGCGACAACCGACGACCGAGATGGCTTAACTGGTACCAGTTTTCATTTCGGCGCTTTTTATTCTTTTCATGAAATCGAAGGGGAGAAAAAATTGGAAATTTCTCCCTCCGGAGATATACGAACATTTATAAAAAGGTACTGAAATATGAAATAGTTCTTTACTTGACGAAACTGTCAAAGAATTTTTCAAACAACAATAAACGAGCTGTACAGAGTCTGTAACTGGGTAGGGTGGAATGAATGAGAAAAATCAATGATAAGAATTCAACTGTCTCGATGTCGAGAAGTTTTTCTACCTCTCATCATGTAGATATATCTTTGTAGTAGATACCTACTTACTACCTATACATCTTGACGAGAAATTCTTACAGAGGAAAAAACAAAAGAAATGAAAAAAATACTGAAAATGTAAAAAATTGGTATACTACATAATATAGGTTACATAGTAACAAACATTGATAAAAATAATCGCATGTCATGTCTTAAGAGAATTACATAACAGTAAGAGACCCTAATATCGCCCACTTTTTTCTAGCCCTCAAAAGTTACCTTTTAAATTGAAGTAGGTATAACGAAACTTTTACATCGAGGGGATACAGGGAACCCTTAGCTACGATTTCCCCAATTTTCAAATCCGAAGTTCAAAAAGTTCGGGAGTTACCTACTACGTATTAAAATTTTTCTAATAAATTCTAAAATCGAAATTTTAAAATAAAATGGTATTCTAATATTGGCCTCCTTCAGAGTCGGCGGGAGGGGGTGCAAAGGGTGCATTTGCACCAGGCTCGAATTTTTAGAAGATCTAGTGAGGGGCTGGAAATTTCTATTTTACATATTATTTGGAGAAAATATGGTAAAAAAGAACAAACTTTATTTGTTTTCAAAATTTTTTCTTTTAAAAAAGATTAAGCAAAAAGGGCAGAACCAAAAAAATTTGCGAAAAGGGTTGAAAAATCAATTTTTAACATTTTTCGGGGGACAAAGGGTCCGAAAATTTTTATAGCACTGAGTCTACATTCGTTCTCGACAGCTCTGGTCACCTTCACTTTGTAGGGACACCACAATTTGAAGGTCGATTGGAAAACTGTCGTTTTTCGTCGGTTATTAGGAAACGATGAAAAATCACCACTTCAAAATATTGAGAGATGGTTGTTTTCGGTGGTTTCTTGTCGTTTCTGAAAAACGACGAAAAACGACTCCTTTAGCAGGTTGGTATAACGGTCGTTTTGAGTCGTTTTTCAAGAAACGTCTACTCTGGATTGAAGGGTTGGAAAATTGTCGTTTTTCGTCGTTTTTGAAGAAATAAAAAAAAACGGCCGATTAAGAATACCCATTAGAAAATAATCGATGCAACTCTTTTAGAGAGTTGGAAAATTGACGTTTTTATCTTTTTTCAAGAAACGACTCCTTTGGAGAGTTGAAAAAAGGTCGTTTCTCGTAGTTTTTGAAGGAACGACAGGAACGACCACTATAAAGAATTCAAAAATGGTAGTTTTTCGTTGGTTTTCAGTAAATGATGAGAAACGACCACTTTAGAATAATTGGAAAATGGTCATTCTTCGTCGTGTTTGAAGAAATTAAAAAAAAAACGACCGATTAAGAATACCCATTAAAAAATTACCGTAACAACTTCTCTAGAGGGTTGGAAAATAGTCGTTTTTTTGCCGTTTTTCAAGAAATGACTCCTTTGGCGAGTTGGAAAACGGTCGTTTTTCCGTTTTTTTTTGTATGTAGAAACGACAAGAAACGATCAATTTATAGTATATCTACTTGGAAATTGTTGTTTTTCTTCAATTTTGAAGAAACGAAAAGAAACCACTGATGAATAAAACTGAGAAATGATTGTTTTCGTCGTTTTTTTTTTGTGTTTTTTTTTCAAGAAACGGCACTTTTGGAGATTTGAAAAATGATCGTTTTTCGTATTTTTTTTAAAGAAACGATACCAACGACAGAAAACGACAAATCTAGAATAATGGAGAAAGGTTGTTTTTCGTCGTTTTTTCAGAAACGACAAAAAATAATCCCTTTTAGAGAGGGAAATGGTCGTTTCTCGTCTTTTTTCAAGAAAAGATGGGAAACGACCAATTTAGAATATTGCAGATTGGTTGTTTTTCGTCGTTTTCTAAGTCGTTTTTAATCGTTTCTAAAAACGACCAGAAACAACCACATTACTACATTAGGTATAATATTAAAAACTGGTTGTTTTTCGTTGTTGAACAATTTTTCTTTTTTTTTTGAAGTTATTCCTACAACTACATGGCATTTCGACGATTCAAGTACAAATTTGTTCAACTATTGAGTTGGAAAACATTTTGAATAACATGAGATTTAGAAAAATTTAGAAATTCAAAGTTGAAAAAAAAACTGGGGAAAATTTTTAAGAAAATATAAAAATGAAAAAAGTCTAAAGGAAACAAAGATAGAAAAATTTTGAGAAAAATTAATTTGAAAAAAATTTACAGTTGGAAAAAAGTTTAGCATTACTTGATACCTAATAATTTTTCCAACGTTGCCATCTTCATTTTTTCTCAACTTTCACCTGAAATTTCTTTCAATTCGTTAACTGTTTCCAATAATTTAAAAAATATTAAAACGTTTTTTCAACTCTAAAATCTTTTAAATTAAAAATTGCTAAAAATAATTTTCAACTTCGAATTTTTCCAAAAAATTTAACTTCATGTTTTTCAAATTTTCTTTCCACTCCATACAGGTCTATAAATGAGCCGGGCAACGTTAGCGCGAAAATTCCCTTTTTTTCCCCGTTTCGTTTCGTCGCATCGTAACAAAAGCTAAAATATGAAAAAAAACGATCAATGACGCCTTGATAAGATTACAAGTTTGATGTAAGGAATGAGTCATCTTACCGAACATGCATGCAAAAATGTGAAATAATGGGAATAATAATTTATTTTGTCAAACAGGGATTTTTACATTGACGTTGCCCGGTTCGGTTCATTTATAGACCCTGTATGTAGGTAATGAGAAAAAATTTCAAAAAATAATAAAAATATAAAATCGAAAAAAAAATCAAGATCAAAGTGGGAAAATGTTGAGAAAATTTAAATTAAAAAGTTTTACTGATAGAAAATTTTAAGAATTGGTTTATGGTTAGTTTTGAAAAAAATTAGGATTAAAGAAAATTGAAAAAATTAAGATTTATACTATGGAATCGTCGAAATCACATTTATGACAAAATATTTACGAGCTAGACTGATTTCGTTTGAAAAAATTGAACAAATTCTCTTCACTCACCTACAATTTCAAAGGCTACAAAACACATTTCATTTCTGCACAGGAACATTTTTCACTTTGTTAGCTTATTATTACCTAGTTATCACATCCATCCGAAAAAAAATGAAAATTTTGACATTTTTTACTTTCATAAGTACATATTAGTCACCAGTCACCACTACACAAACATGAAACAAATCACTCTCACACCAACATAAGGAACACGTTATCAGAAAGATTAACGGCGCATGCGCAATGTCTCACAATATTACATCAATAAATCAACTTTGTTTCAAGTTATCATTCATTATAATTAATTATTCAATAATTTTGAATTTGAATTTATTCTCGTGTTTCTTCGATGGTTATTTCTTCTACATTCTCCAGTCGCTCGTATGACCAGTTCTTTCGGAGGTTTTCCACTTTTGAAAAAGGTATGTACCTAATTTTACCAATTCTACTTAAATTATTACAATATCGCGATCGTCTGTCAAATCATGATCTAGGTATGCAGTTTGTATTCTTTTGAGTACATTATGTAATAAAAACTTCGATTATCACATCATAATTCATACATACAGCTAATTTCCGATCTATGTCGATCTCTATTCATATTTACTTTCAAGTTTTCGTCTTACTCTCATCTTTTATCTATCCCCGCATAGGTAGATATACTGATAACTTACGAAAGCAAAACGTACAATTTTATCGTTTAAGGTGCCCATTTTGGCATCCTGTAACATATTTTTACTTATTACTTTCTTTTTTTCATTTCACAGATACATCCTAAACGTTATCGTACACACATTCGTACAATATGTTCAAAAATACTACCAACAAGCCGCAGAAAGGAAGCGGCGATACCTTCGCTCGGAACGAAAATCCTTCGCCAACACCATCAAAAGGAGTTCGTGGGACTGACGGAAGTAAATTAGTTCGTGATCCTTCGGTGGACGTTTGGCTTCAAAGTAACATCGATAATTACGCTAGCAAAAGCCGTACGATGGTGACAGCCATATTCAATTCGACTGACTGCGACGATGTAGCCAAACAGTACGAAGATCTGGTTTCCTTCGTTCACGATACCTTAGCCGAAGTTCGAAAACTGATGGATACTCGACGCGATGGCCCAGCTTATGAAGAAAAACTGCCCAAGATAGAATGTAATCGGATGCGTTACGATAAACAAATTCGATACTTGGTGCCGGATAAGACCTGGTGGAATGTGCCCGGCGAGATATTCAACGATGATCCGAGAACGTACAAGCACCAAGAACTGTGGAAAGGCTTGCAAGATGAAAGAACAGCTTGTCAGTTCATCGAACAATTCAAAGAAATGGTATTACCGTATAGCTGGTGCACTAGAGGGGCTATTATAGAATTCATGTTCCGTTTAGAAACCGATTTGTCGAGCGATGTGGCAACATTTTTCAAAAATATCGATTGTAAAGGAACACTCTTCGCAGATTTGGTGAAAAAATTCATCGATACGTTTTCTAACGACAGTGTACATTGCAAAGAAATTGCTGATTTCGAAACTGCTTATCCGAACGATCGAGAGGTTTTCTCATTCGTTCAATTTTGGCTTGGAAGATTTCGTTTTAATCCTAAAGTGAGTCCGGTTTGGGTTATCGATAAGCTGATCGAGAAACTACCTCAACGTTACGTTCCTCTCCTCACACGACGAAAATTGAAGAAAAACTCGATCGGGTCTTACTCTTATATTTCGAAAATCATTTATGATCGAGCTGCCGAGCTAAAAGAACCAATTCCAAAAACGCGTGATTATCTCGGGTACAGTTTTTACTCCAGAAGACTTAACAAAATCAAGAAGCTCAAGTTTATAAAGGAGATACCGTACATAACCGATGAGCCGGATTACAGGAATTATGATGAAGAATATAAGGATTCATCAGAGGAAGATTACTATTTTTGAAAATACCTACATAATATTTTTAATGTACCTATTTTCAAAACTTCGTGCATTTTTCGTTCGAGTGTTTTGTTTTTATTTCGATATAAAAACTATCGTTTATTATTTTTTGTTTGTACGTAGCTACGTTTAATTTCGAGCTGATTTTGTTCTTTTTCTCTATAATAAATAATAAAAATTATCGATTGATGATACGATATTAAGGATGATCTGTCTATTATTCTCTTGGCACACAGAAGACAGTTTTTTATTTTTAAAAACCTTTGTGATGGGGCCCGGAAATTTTGGACAACATACAAAAAAAAATTCAAAATTGAAATGTTGAATATTTTTTCTGATGTTTTTGAGACGCTGAGTAACATGGAATATTAACTCAGTTTTCGAATTTGACACCCCTCCCTCATCCCCCCCTCTCGAGGACTCAAATTTGATCCGAAAAATAGTTTTAAAAATTTTTTAATTTGAGTTTATTATTAATGATTTGCTTCAACTTTTTTGAAAAAATCAACTAGGCACTCAACTTGGTAGAAAATCAATTCATTAGTTTCGGAAAGTTATAAGATCAACTCAAAATTCAATCTGCGTGACATTTAAAAATTCATGCGTAAGTACTTATCTTAAATTAGATAATTATTTAAAAAAACTGTGTGTTTCTTAGATTATTTCAATTTACTTTAATAACTGAAGATGTGGAGGGGGTCCATTTATGCGTCAAAAACGTTGAAAATGAAAAATTTTGAATTTCATTCAAAAAATAATATAAGATACTTGCCTACAATTAAAGATTGATAAATTGATGCAAAAATTGAAAAAGTTCTGCATTTAGTTGACAAGTCCTACATTTTTCATTGAAATTTCAGATTTTTCAATATTTTTTTATATTTGATATTTAAAAATTCTTTGATTTTTTAAACTCGTTCAATTTTTTTTGATTTTATTGTAATAATGAAATTTCTTGTAGAATTTGAACTCATTTTCTGACGAGGGCGAATTTTTGGATCGTGATGGAAATATTTTGTCTAAGGTTTTACAAAAGTCGTACAAAAATTCTCCATTTCAATTTGGAAATTTAAAATTTTAAATGGGATAGGGGATACTTTGTCTGCGGTCATGGGAAGCTGAATTCGAATATGGGCGCTATTTTATGATACGACCTCACCATTTTAGTGATATTTACCTCATATTAATTATTGGCGACTAAAACAGAAAATGCAACATAATTGTATAAGGCAGAAACGATTTTGATGGTTTCTGTGCGAATTCTCCATATTTGAGATAGGTAGTAAATATAGGTCTACCTCTGCTTATCAAATCTGAATTTTTCTAATACCATAAGAAAAAAATTCAAAGAGCGAAATTTCACTCTTTTCATTTTTTGAAAAGGAGAAAAAAAAGGAAGGCTGTGATAAGAATTTGAAAAGAGAAAAATTGGGAAATTTTTTCCTCGACCGATGTACGAGTAGCAGACCTGGGCAAGATCTAGATCATTTCTTTTTAAATTAAAAAGATCATTTTCTAATTTTTGTTTTTCTTGTAATTCTGGATAATTTCGTCTGTAATCTTGGTATTTCTATTTTGTAATTTCCCAAAACCAATTTCTCCCCCTTGACGTCAGAAACTTACGTGAAAAAATGCCTTCTGGAGCATTAAAAATCAAATTTTCTCAAAGCTTCGCCCTCTCTTCGCTCGGGCATGAATGAAATCATAATTATATAAAATATTTGAATCAACTATGCAAAAAAAGCCTCCCTTCGGATATTCTAAGTCTCTGATCTATACCCACTTTGCACCCTCCCAAAAAAAGCTTCTGTCACCACTGCTTGGATTTTTATTAGTAAGTACTTAAGTATGTAAGTTTTTTGTTCCAAAATTATTTTTTTCCTAAACATTCTATGCAAATTACATAAGCATTTTTCAATACCATGTGCGATTCCTTATATTTATGAAAATGATACAAAGTTCAAATTTAGTGTTTTCATAGTAAACGATTTTTTTTTTTTTGGGGGGGGGGGTTAATTCAAAATTTCTCAAAAAATTAAGAAATTTCGGATCCGATTAGTTTTTTCTTAGCAGGTTTACTTTTCAAGATATTTTAGTTCAAAGTTCAACTTATTTTTTTGAATTGAAAATATGTATCTTCAAAACTAAGCCTCATATGAAAAAACTAATTGAACTTTACATAAAGGAAAATTTACGCTCTACAATTTATGTTCCATTCATTTTTTTCGTAGAATCCTTTCTTTCGCCAGAAAATCTATTTTGTTCATGAAAGTTCAAGAAACAAAAACAAAATCACCTTTTTAGCTAAATTACGATGAATACAGAAAAAAATCGAAATGATCTGATCTTGATCTTTTTTTGATCTTAAGATCAAAGATCATTGTGTTGAAATGATCTTGATCTTGATCTAGATCATATTTTATTTTTTGATCTGATCTGATCTTAGATCATTTTGTAAATGATCTTGCCCAGGTCTGACGAGTAGGTATCTCAAAATATAAACAATGAAATAGTTCTGTCGTTACTTGTTTTTCACACAGGTTTAATTTTATTGTACATACATATAGGTATGTATTATGTACGTAATACGTATGTAGTAGGTATATGTAGGTCTAGGTACATATATTATTGCGATAGAGGAGTTTCCAGTTCCTATGAATCTTTATCTTATCTTTTGTTTCCATTAAGCGTATTTTTTGCCTCTTTCAGAACAGTCATAATACGTACATTATTATTTGTTAAATCGAATCATTCCGGCACGTGTTTTTCGTTTAGGTATCTAGTGAAATATCAATTTCGATTCTTCAAGCTGAAATGATGTTTGCATTCTACATTTTTTAAATATTTGTCTCGTTTTGTGTTTAAAATTACTGCGAATGTGTAGTTGTCGACGAGTTTTAAGTACCTACTTATAATTATAGCTGTTCCATCACCGAATCCTTTGGAAGATTTCACTTTTGACAAAGGTATGTAGATAATACGTACTTATGTAATTTTCTAGATCAAATGTCTAATAATGATTATGCTTAAAATGGTTGAAATTAGACATCATTTTCTACTTTCAACTCCATTATTATTATTTATTGCCAAGAAAAAAGAAAAAAATGAAGGTGTTTTGATCCGGTGCCACAGTTTTCAGAATATGCTCGTTTTATTCTAATTGCAATCAATTTTTTTCTTCTGATATTTTTTAACGGAATTACCCATTGTCATTGGCATTTTTTAATAGGTACCTAGGTACTTTTTTCTAGGTGCTGTTCGAATCTGCCTCTTGACCGTAGGCATGTCTTAATTAGGTTTCCTTTCTTATGATGAAAAACTGTTTCGATTTTGGGTGATTTTTTTAACCAAAATTGGATATTATTAAGAACGAATTATCAAATTTATCCTTCCGATCAAAATTTACCGAAGTACTTTTCAAATCCTGATTTAAATTAAATTCTCAATGTTCATTTTTTCACATCTTCACACATATCGCTCTCTATTTTGATTTGTTTCTGATTCTGTTACACAGCAGCTCCTCTACTCGATACGAAATGGCGACCAAAAAAGGTTCTTCGAATGAAACCGATACCACGAAAAAATTCAATAAAATGACCAAGAATATCCTTAAAAATTGTGCCGAATACGCTGCTAAATGTCGAGCGATATTGGACAGTTTGAAATCGCAAAATGAAGACGACATCGTGACTAAATATCGCGAATTTCTCTCCTTCGCGCACGATTCAGCCGCCGAAATTAGGAGTGGTATTACTGAAATGCCCATATTTCCGGGTGATTCACTCATGACATTTGAAGCGAAATTAAACGAAACTGAATGTGGTCGATCACGACAAGAATTGCTTTACCGAAATTTAATAAAGCCTTACAAAAAATGGCACATCTTTTCCGCTAATGAGGATGTGCCGGTTGTATTTCGCAAACGTGTGGAACCATGGATTGGTTATAAAGACGAAAGATCAGCTCCGATGTTCTTGGAGCAGTTCACCAACACGTTAGGTTGGTATGATGATAATAGTATTGGTATTCACAAGTTTCTTGACCATCTGGAAGGAGAAGATGTTATATCGTTTATTGAGACTGCCGATCGTTGGGATACATTGGAGACAGTAGCGAAACATTTTTACGAGAAGTTTGCAGATGAAGTTCAATTTTATAACGAAATCGTAAAATTTAGCGTGGCCGAATATCCGATGTTTCCAGGCGAGGAGATTTTCCATTTCGTGAGATATTGGTTGAACCGATTACATCATAATCCCAAAGTAACAATAGAATGGGTTACAGGCATGTTGGTGAATAAAATTCCGAATCCGTATTCTTCATCTCTAGAAGGAATGCTAATTCGTAAAGAACCTCTATCTTTATATACCATTTACGAAAAGTTGAAAAGATTCCAATCTTTTGAAGAATACATGGCTCAATTGGACATCTCTTCAACCTCGTCGTCTGAGGAATCGGTAGAATATGATTCATGGTGATTTAGACATTTCCGTTTTCTCGTTCGCTGTTATTATTTTATACGTAAACATCATAAATTTTGTACGAATACTTTTTTGTAGGCATAAAAATGCATACTTACAGTTTTCAATATTACCGAAAGGGTAGATAGATATTATTTAAATATACCTAGTTACCTACTTATCTATTATAGGATATTTTTGCTATGAAGTCGTTTTATTTTCCACTTTTATTCAAAAATCTACTTAACCTTACCTACGTTGAAAATTTATGCTACATTTCATTTTTATATGACAAGTGTACTTAACGGATTGTTTATTTGAAAAAAAAATCAATTCATTAGCTGGAATTTTTAAGTTGTTTGGGATTTTTTAAAAATTAGTTATTTGTAACACGTAGGTAAGTATTTAAGTAATACATTTCAATATCGTATTTTCGTATTTAGTGATCAGATTCCTTTCTAATTTTATTTTTTCTAAAAGTCATTATTTTTCTTTGATTTGTATAGTAACTCGGAATTTCAAAACTTTAATTTAGGTATTTTGTTTACTCACATTCAATAGATACCTAATACAGTATTCACCGGACTCCCAGAAGTGTTTTTTTTTAAAATAAAAAACGTGTTCTTACTTATTTGCAATCATTTGATAGGTGAGTAGCTAAGTACCTAGACTTACCACTTACGTGCAATCAATTGCGAGATTATCTTTCTCAAATAGACCTAGTTTTGCCATTTTTTTTTGTAGGTAATTTAAAATATTATGCTGATTTTATATATTAGAGTATAGAAATGTTATTAACGAAAAATCAGATTGATAACGATCACTAGACCATGGTCATGGCAATGATACATACTTACACGAAAACTTTCTAAAAATATTTTATGAACTAATAAGGGAATACCAGTGGCGAAGAAGGGAAATGTTCGCCCGCTTTCTACTAAAAAATATCGCGATATTTTATTAGGAAGAGGAGGCGAGGCTTCAATTAAAAATAATATTGAACACACTTCGGTTTTTTAATCACTAAATGACTTAATTGCAAATGAAACATTGAAAACAGGGGAATGAAAGGGAACGATTTTTCTTCCGGAAATTGGGCGCCTATTTTTATTCAAAGTTATTCGGTAGGTATTAGTTTTATTCGGGAAAGTTGGGGGGGGGGGGCTACTTCGACGTAATTTTTTTGGAGATGGGGAGAAAAGCATGTGATTTTTTCAAAAATTCCTCGTTTTCAATATTTTTTATTTGTCAAAACATATAATTTTAATAAGAAAAGAAGTACAGTTACGTAGATATTTATGTATATGTCATTTGTGTTGTCACATTGGGAAACTTGATGTCACGAATGTGTAATGAATTGTCAAAACACAGCTAAAACCCGATTCATTTCACTCTCGCCTCGCTCCATTCATCTAGTCTCATCAGACACATTTTGCACAATTTCCAAACCTCTTGACTTCCCCCAAAATCAAAAGATCTTCCCATGATTTCAGTCTGTCCACACCACAGTGTCCCAAATGCACAAGCTAGGGTAAAATGGCTCGATTACCTACTAAAAATCGCCGGGGTATGGAAAAAAGTGTACCTTGAAGTGTGAAATTTCTCGCTGTTTTTCCATTTTCGAAATACTCACTCTTGAGTGAATGGGTGAAAAATCGAGATTTTCGAAGTTCTCGGAATGGAATAAGGGTGATATGGGTGTCGAAATGTAGATTCTGAGGAGCGTTGGTTCCGATTCCGGTGCTCGTTTGACTCCAAAACCAAATTGAGCATCCTAGGTGAGAAAAAGGGCCCAAAATTTCAAAAAATACAATACGGGTATCAAAATAAAGGCTTTCGAGGGCGTTGAATCCCGTTCCGGCACTCATTTAAACCCAGAATCCAATATTGAGCCCCTAGAGGATTTTTTTTAAATTTTGGGCCCCTCTTCCCCCTCTTTAGGAGGCTCAATATTGAATTCTGTGTTGAAAGAGTGATGGAATGTGACTCAGCGGCCTCAAAAACCTACATTTCGATACCCATATTGTATTTTTCAAAATTTTGGGCCCCTTTTCCCCCCTAGGAAGCTAAATTTTGGGTTTGGGGTCAAACGAGCACCGGAATCGGAATCAGCGCTCCTCAGAACCTACAATTCGACACTCATATCACCCCTATTCTACGAACTTCGAAAATCTCGATTTTTCACTCTCTCACTCAAGGGCGAGTATTTCGAAAATACTCAAAAAAATGCAAATTATGGAAAAACAGCGTGAAAGTACACACTTCAAGGTATAATTCCACGATGCACTTTAGTCCATACCCCTGGCGATTTTTATTAATCGAGCCATTAACCATTTCACCCTAGCTTGGGCATTTGGGACACTGCAGTGTGCATCATTGCCATTCTCAATTCTGTGAGATTTCCATTCACATTTTATTTAGGTATAAAATAAACCAGAAATCATATCGGTTTCATAGTGGATTCTGCGATAAACGATAAGAGAGGTTACCATTGTTAATAGGTGATATACATTGTTATCTATTTTCTTCTCTATCAGTACACCTTTCAGCCTTTACGAAATATATCAAATTATTTCGTTGCACTTTTCTCATTTTCTTTTGTGACGTGTCAACTACCAAGTGCATATCAAATTCAGTTCGGTTCTCAATTTTGGTGTTCGTATCCGATATGTTTTCGTACAGTGTTGCGTCAAAAGGTTACCGTACCTTAAGTAGTTGTTGACGATTTCTGTTGCACTTTCTGATGTGGTATCGCCGACAATAACAAGAAAATTTTAAGTTTTCTTATTTTTGCAAAAGGTATGTACAATCTAATAACTAATTCTCTAATTCTGATGTTTGATAACAGATAAATCTAATCAATTAATTATCGTCAGTTTAAATTGAATTTCTCTCACTGCTATTTTTACGAATACCTACAATCATATCTTTAACCTCGTAACATGAGGAAATCTGATCCATATAGGTAGTACCTACAATGATTTTCAAAATCGTTCTCAAGCATTATAATTACACCGGTTGACATTTTTGAACTTTTGTAACGATGTTTTAAGTTAAACGGGTGATTTTTATAGTATTTTTCACGCTGATCACAAAAAAAAATTCCATCACCCAAGGATTTTTCACAATTTGAATTTTTTGTTGAACAGTTTTTCTTCTTTTTTTGATGACTTTGGACACTTGAAGTCGATTTCTAAAAAAAGAAAAGGTTCTACGAAAAAAATTAATAGAACATAAATTGTAGAACGTAAAATTTCTTTTCTGTAAAATTCGATTAGTTTTTTATTAGAAGGCTTAGTTTTCGAGATATTTTAGTTCAAAGTTCGAAGTTCAACTTTTTTTGAATTGAAAATATCTCAAAAACTAAGCCATCTAAGAAAAAAATTAATTAGACTCTTCTGAAAGGAAATTTTACCATCTACAATTTATGTTCCATTCATTTTTTTCGTAGGACCATTTCTTTTGCCAGAAAATCAATTTTTTGTAATGAATTGTATTTTTAACATTTCCCATTTGCAAAAATGGGAATTTCAAAGGGCGGCAAAAAGATAATTTTCTTTCTATGTAATTGATTCTGATTGGTGTTTCTGACCTACTTTTTAGTGCAGAGTTCGAATATGATTTCATTTTTACCCCATCGCATCAGGATTTTTTATAATTGTAATTTTTTGTTGAAAATTCGTTTCACATTTTTTAAATGTACATTTTGACCAATAAAGTCGATTTTCTCGCAATAGAAAGGGCTTTACGAAAAAAATGAATACTTAGAATATAAATTGTAGAGCGTAAAATTGTGAAACGAATTTTCAACAAAAAATTACAATTATAAAAAATCCTGATGCGATGGGGTAAAACTGAAATCATATTCGAACTCTGCACTAAAACGTCGGTCAGAAACACCAATCAGAATCAATCACGTAGAAAGAAAATTGTCTTTTTTTCGTCCTTTGAAATTCCCATTGTTGCAAATGGGAAATGTTAAAAATGCAATTCATTACAAAAAATGGATTAGGTGGCTATGTTTTTGAGATATTTTCAATTCAAAAAAAAGTTGAACTTTCAACTTTCAGTTAAAATATCTCGGAAGCTAAGCCTTCTAAGAAAAGACTAATCGGACTCTACACTCTACTGAAAGGTAATTTTACGCTCTACAATTTACGTTCCATTTAATTTTTTCGTAGAACCTTTTTTTTTTTTTTAAGAAAATCGACTTTAGGTGTCACAAGTTATCAAAAAAAGTATAAAAACTGTTCAACAAAAAATTCAAATTGTGAAAAATCTTTGGGTGATGAAATTTTTTCCCTATTTTTCTCATGATCAGCGCGAAAAATGCTATAAAAATCACCCATTAAACTTCTAACAGCATTTTCCATGTCGACCTGTGTTATGAATCAATTTTTTCTAAAAATAATCATGTGACGTTTTCAATTAGAATTACGTAAAATTGTTTCTTCATGCCTTTTTCTAGATGCTTTTTGAAAATGCCACCTGATTATGATTATGCGTTCAATTTTTTCATCGGTGAATGAATGCGTATATCATTACTTTTCTCGAATTTCGGATAGATTTGATTTTTTGTTATTGTTTATCGAATTACCCAATCCCAATTCATCACATTTACATTTCTTGATCAAAATTTAATCGAAATACCTATCTAAGTCTCACATGAATTAAACTATAAGTACTTATCCGATATTCAGCTTTTTACTCATCACCTTCTAAGTTTGATTTGTTTCTTTTACACAGCAATTCCTTCTCGATGAGAAATGGCAACCAAGAAGAATGAAGTCTATAAGAAAAACTTCGATGAAATGGACCAGTACATTATCAAAAATTGTGAAGAATACGCTGCAAAATGCGAAGCTATATTGGTTAGTGTACAATCGAAAAATCAAGACGACATTCTGACCAATTATCGCGAAATTCTTTCCTTCTTGCACGATTCAGCCGGTGAGATTAGGAATGCCATTACGACCATATTTAAACCTTCGTATGATTCACGCATGACATTTGAGGCGAAATTGGACGAAACAGAATGTGACCGATCGCGCGAAGAATTTCGTTTTCGTTCGTTAACAAAAAAATACAAAAACTGGCACATTATTGATATGGACCATTGTCCACCAGCATTTCGTAAATTTCGCCGAAACCCTATAAAACCGTGGATTGGTTATGAGGATGAAAGAACAGCTCCGATGTTTTTGAACGAATTCGCCTCAAAACTGAACTGGTATCCGGATGGTGCAAGGATTATTCGCAAATTTCTCTCTTATTTACAAGGCCCGGATGTTGAATTCTTTGTCAACAGCGTCGATCGTGGTGGTACTATGGAGACGGTAGCGAAGAATTTTTACAAGGAGTTTACAGATGAATGGATGTTTTGCCACGAGATTGTGGAATTTACCAAAGCCAAATGTCCAGTGTCATCAGACAAAGAAGTTCTAGATTTTGTAATGTTATGGTTGGATAAATTTTACTACAATCCCAAAGTGACAATGAGATGGGTTACGATTATGTTGATGAATAAAATTCCTGAACGTTTTTCTATACCGCTACAATTTATGTTATATCGCGAAGAACCTTTATCTCGAGGCATCATTCTCAGAGAGTTGAGGAAATTTGAAAAAATCGAGTTTCCCACGATTACAGCACACGGAGCTTACGAACGCCAAGCCAGAGCGCAAGCAGAGTGGGAAGCCCAATTGGAACCCTCGTCGTCTGAGGAATCTGATTAACAGGCTGACAAGATGTAAATTCAATCTAGGCCACATGATACAAAATTTACTCGATTATGTAATCTCAGATGAAACAGTAATGTTAAATGTTAAACATTATTTACCTACAACGCTTTTCCGAATTTTCACGGTAAATACGTAAACAATGGTACTCACAATTTATCAATAAGTAGTTACTACTCGAAGATTTAAAGAGTGAGAAAATATTTTTTGATTCAGTCGTCCGATTTTTTTACTTTAAATCAAAAAAATATCGTGAAAAATTCATGCTGCATTCGGTTTTTATGGCATCAGTGAAATTAACCCATTGTTTTGCATTTAGTACACATGGTTTGAGTCGAGTATCGTGTCATATGCATAGACGTACATCAATGATATAATTACCGTATGATAGATAATTTAGAGGATAGAATTTTCTTTAATTTCACACTGGAATCTTTATGTAATTTAGAAGTGAAAATTTGATTTTTTTTTTTACTGATATATTTAAGTATCTTAATGACGTATTTAGTGTCCAGTTTTTGATTTTATATTTTCTACAGTTCGTACTTTTTTGTTGTGTCCTGTCGACCCAGCAAAATAATAATAAAAAAATCTAATTGATTCAATGTCTTCCGATCTCTTAAGAGCCTTCGAAGCCTTCGATTCATCGAAAATTGACAAAAATAGGTAGATATACGAATCAAAAATTTCACAAAAAATTCAAAACTGGTTGAAAATAATTTTAGATCTTTGCCTAGATCAAAAAACACTTATTTTTGAAAAAACATATTTTTTATAGGTAGCTTTTGCAATTTCGTACATTAAATACTTCGCCTATGGAGCAAAATTTAAAAAACTTATAAATTGTGATTTTTTTGTAAAAAAAAGTGCTTTTTGGCCTTAATAGACACAAAATAAACTTGGTTTCTTTAAATTTTTAAACATTTTTTATTAGGTACATTAAATTTTTGTTGATTTTTGAAGAAATGAAGACTAGTACCCTTAAAAAAAAAGTTGAGATTTTTTTCGGGACCCCCCCCCCCCCAGTTTGGTGCCACTACATAAGAAAATGATGTACAAAAAATTTCAGCCCAATCGATGCATGTTAACCCGTCCCTCACAGCCCATGTTTAAAAATTGATGGAGCGCGTCCAAGCTGATAATATTCCACTACGGCCACGCGGCAACGAAACGCTAAAAATACCCCTAGTGACCCGGCGAGAATGTTCTGGTTTGCGACATTCGATTCCTTATAAAATTTGGAATCGGAAAAGATATTTTTCAATTTTTTTGCGACCCCGGGGGGAAAAGCGCTAGGGTTTTACAAAGTGCAACTGAAAAGAAAAAATCAAATTTAATAAAAAATTTCCAAACACATTTTTCGAGGGGAAAGAATGAAAATTCAATTCTAGGGGTTATTCAGAGCATCCGAACCCAGTTTTGGGGTCATTTTGACTTCGAACTACCACCAGTTCCGAAAGTGGGGGGATGGGGGGGGGGAATGAAAAAATATTTCGAAAAATTGAGTGTGGTATCAAAATCCGCATTTTTTACTCGCGAAATCCGTTTCCGATTTTACTTTATCAAAACTCCCAAAATGGGCCCATGGGGGGGAGGGGAGGGTGTCAAAGAGACGCCAAATTTAAAAAATTTTTATAAGAATCGAGTGTGGTATCAAAATTTACGTTTTTTTACCCCGAGAGTAAGTTTCCGATATTTCTTTATCAAAACCCCTAAAATGGGCATTGGACCCATTGGGGAGGTGTCAGGGAATAGCCAAATCGAAAACTTTTCATAAGAATCGAGTGTGGTATCAAAATTCACGTTTTTTTACCCCGAGAGTAAGTTTCCGATATTTCTTTATCAAAACCCCCAAAATGGGCATTGGACCTATTGGGGAGGTGCCAGGGAATAGCCAAATCGAAAACTTTTCATAAGAATCGAGTGTGGTATCAAAATTCACGTTTTTCTTACCCAGAGATTCCGTTTCTGACGTTACTTTATCAAATGCCTCAAAATGGACCCATTGGGGAGGTGTCAGGGAATTTTATTCATCATTTAGCCTCGAAAATTTATTCTAATTCGGTTTTAATATCATCAGTTTAATTTGTCAGATTTCTGCATCATTCATTCGTATAATTACATTAGTACACTGATTAGGTTGGTAATTGGTATATCTAATTTTTGATTACATGCCTGGTGAATTCAAGTTTCAAAAATTTAATCATTTTTGTTTACATTTTAATTTTTTAATACTTAATAGATACCACCATTTCATCTTACACGATAATTTCATCGTGAATAAATTAATGATTTTTTCTTAATCGAAACTTTGTTAGAGACCAGAGTTGAATTGACGAAAAACTTGAATTTTGATGATTTATCACCTTTTCAATATGATAGAATTTTGTAAACCACAAAGCAGTAATTGTTGACCACCAAAAAATAGTAAAAATTCATGAAATGTGAAATTTTTGTGTTTCTAAGAAAGTAGAAACCAGACTCTTTCAAGAATTGGTTTACATTGTATTCAACATTTCCTTATTGTAGTACTGCCTTTCAATTTTTATTGTCTATTTGGTACAAAAAAACCTAAAACAGTCTCTTTGTTTCTCTGTCTCCTGCGGTTGAGGTTCCTGTTCATTTTCCATTCGAATCATTACCGTTTACGGTTAAACGCAGTTACTTTTCACCCTTCACTACTCATACACTACACTCCATGCATCGCGAACACGTCTGAATTCTTTTATCTTATCAACGAGTTGTGTTTGCTCGGTGGTGGGATTGTTGGAAAGAGAACAATATTTTATTCCAAGTACCATTCGCGTGTTAACTGTCAAGTAAGTACAAATATCTACTTTCATACTTATGAATTACCTACGTGTTTTTCGTAGAATTTAGAGTTGGGTAAAATAATGACTGTAACTAACAAGTCACAACTGGTTGAACGAAGGTCGCGGTTACTCGCTTGAACCGATTCGACCGTGGTACCAGGAGGGAGAAGCTGATAAACTGACTCTACAGCATCCCTAATTTCTTCTATTTTCTCTTCTGTCATTCTACCCCTACACATTTGTGTGTATATTTATTTCTGTTGTTATTTACTTCGTCTATCTACATTCCAGCTCACAGTGCTCACTTCTCAAGACGCGACGCCTGTCAGTCACGCTGCTCTCTGGTTGTCTCGTTAATAGTTTTAAGTGCGTTCGACTTGTTTTATTTTGCCTTTTTCTCCGTTGTTCTATTAACTGTTAAATCGAGCGATTCTCTTGTTAAATTTCTGATTTTTAATTCAATTGCTAATCGATGTATTAAGAGCTAGGTACTGGTTTTTGATGTCATCACTTACAATTCCTGGTAAGATTTTTTTTTACTTTTTTAAATACAATCTAGTAGATTTTAATCGCACCGTAGCTGTACACAGTCCTTCGTTTTTTTGCCCACATCCAATATGATGATGGACCCCCCTCCCCCCCCCCCAAATAAAAAATATGCCGTCATAAAATGCTTCAAAATTGACAAATATATGATTTTCAAACAGAATTTTTCAAAAATTTTGTCTTTATTTACATAAAAAAAGTACATAATGTACTACTTATGTAGTGTTCGAATGTCATTATTTCGATTTTTTATTTCACAAGCCCTGTTTTTTAATTTCTGTCATCGACATTCGGCTTGAAAGTCGTGACGTCATCGCACCACTACAAATGCAAATACCAGTTCAGGTACCAATTTGTGTACTTTTTCGAAAGAGGGATCGACGAAAAAATTAACATAGACTCTTAAGGGAGTTCTATCGTTTTTTCAATTTTTCTCAGTTTTGATGTGTTGTATTTTTTATTTTTTGATAATTTTGACGAGTCAAGTTCTCAAATCAGTCAAAATTGTTGAAACAAAAAGAATCAAACACATCAAAAATGAAAAAAATTAGAAAACTATAGAGTTCCCATAAGAATCGATGTTAATTTTTTCGCAATCCTCCTTTTGAAAAAGTACACAAACTGATAATGTGCATTTGTAGTAGTAAATGTGACGTCACACTTTGAAGTTGAATTGTTACCACTTACACACCTGCATGCTTCGCCCTCTTCTTAAGAAAATTCAAAAAAATTTACACAGATAATCTCATGCACAACCGACCCCCTTCTCTAAAATCTTTGATTAAATTTGCGGCTGGTGAAGTCAAATAGAGGAGTATAAGCGCACTAGGTTTTTGCAGTGTTATAATTTTTATATTTTTCAAAATTTCCTTTTTACAGTTGTAGGTACAAAAGTTCTCACATTCTGTTGCGATCAGTGGCGTCAGAAGGTGGGGTACAAGGGGTGCATTGCGATCCCCCAAAATTCTGGAAGAGTGCAACCCCCTCCCCCTCATTTGCATCAGATAGGGATTTTCGAAGCAATAAAACATGAAAATAGGTCTTTTTTGGGGATTAAACACTCAATTTTTTCAAAGTTTCGCTCGGGCATGAACAAAATCACAATCATAGTATGAATTATTTGAGTCAACAGTGCGAAAAAAGGTTCCTTCTTAACCCCCCCCCCCCCCCCCCATCCTTCTATTATTCCAAGTTTTTGTACTCACTTTGCACCCTCCCAAAAAAAAAACGTTCGACACCACTGGTTGCGATGATCCATAAACGCTCCAGGGGAGCTCAGAAAACTTGAGCCTACCCCCTTAAGGTCGGAAAGAAGACTTTTTATTACAAAAATGGCAACAAAGTGCATTTTTTTGCTTTTCAAACATAATTTTTCAGAAAATTTTCGCTCAGGCAATATTTTAGTCATTAATTTTTTTGAATAAATATACTTATAACTCGTAAAATCTGAATCAGTCTTTGATGAGATTCTGCTTTTGAGAATCAATAAAATGATTTTTATTGAAAAATCACTGATTTTCCGTTTAATTTATTTCACTGATTCAAACCGGTAAATTTTACTGATTCAGATTTAAGGAGTGTATTGATTGCTTGTTCTAAAAAATTCCACAATTTTTCAATTTTTTTTGTTCAAATCTGTCTATGTTCATCAGTCTACTGAAAATACCCTGACTACGTCAACGCCACTAAAATAACAGGTTACTCAATTTTTTTGTTGAAATTTGACCCCCTCCCCTTATTTTTCCTCAAATTCTCAGTCCCTCCTTCAAATAATTTTTAAATGCGCTTTTGCGTTGATCTGCAAGAAGGATTTCTCACACGTAGGTAGGCGAGGGACAACGCTAACACCGCACTTAAAATATCTGGAAAGGGTTGAGTGGGAATGCAGTGTTGCAAATCGCAGCAAATCTCACAAAAAATTGTTTTTTTGTAAATTTTTGCCCCTTCAAATTTTCGATTAGGTGAAATCTGCATTCAATGATTTTTGATCCTTATTCAAAACTCTGTTATATGCAACTATTCATTTTAATTTTTAAAATTTTCGAAATTTTGGGGTTTACGAATTTCTTTTTCTAAAAAGCACAAAATTCGAAAAAAGCCTAAAATTTATCAATACTTCGTAAACAATGATGAATAGGTAAGTTCATATTTTTTGAATCGGCTATGTCGCAGATGGGATTTCATTATTTACATGGACGTTATTATTTTTTTTTACGAAGTAATTTTTGAGCTTCGGAATTTTATTGCTGCAGAAAAACGAAATTCGAAAAATAAAAAATTTTAACATTGCAAAAACCTAATCTTTTTTTCATACAAAATTTTCCAAATGTAAAATACAACCTTTGTGCATTTACCCGACGAAATGATGGGAGGAAATTTAAAAAAATTCATATTTGTTATATTTGTAATCTTCAAATACAAGTTGACATCTTCTAATCTTTTTTTCTTACGTTAAATCTCAAAATATTTCTCAAATTTTCACACTACCTATTCAATTTCTCATGCAAATCGTTTTTTTTACTGCGTAGGTACTTTCTACGTGTTGCGATACTTAACGTTCATATTCGTGCAAGATGCTGAGAAATCAGTCGACAAACGAACATAACCCAGCAGTTGAACGAAGTGATACCGCTGCCAAGTCCATAACGAATTATACCTCATATTTGACGAATAATTTACCATCATCAACATCAACGGAATTGGAATTTTCTACCATCAGTAAACTACCTTCGAATGACCCCTCATCTTGGCTTCAAAGCAGCGGCAAGGACTACATTTCGAAAGGACAAGCGGTCCTGGACAGCATAATGAATTTCACTGATGCCGACGATATCGCTCAAAAATACGAAGAATTCGTCTCCTTCGTATACGGTTCAGTCGCTGAGCTCAAAAAATATATCGGCTCGAGGCCCGATATCACAGAAATCGAGGGTAAACTGACCAAGGTAGAGTGTGATCAGATACGACGCAACGAGCAAGTGAATTTTTTGGCTTCCCAATGCCAAGGCTGGCGGGTAATGTCTGATGAACAACAGAAGAAGAATCCCAGGACATATGAAGATCTTTGGCCTTGGCTCGACTCGGATGATAATCGAAGCGCATGTCAATACGTCGAAGAATTCATCCAGCTAGTATTGCCGTATTGTTCGGACGACGAAATGGCCATAGCGGAATTCACCGATCGTCTGATTCTCGAGCCAGACGATAGTGAATCATTTCACATCGATCGTACGAGTACTTTTCAACAATGTGTGAAAAAATTCATCGAGAGGTTCTCAACCAACGATGCATTTTACAGCGAGATCGCCTCTTTCGAAAACTCCGTTCCGATCGATTCGGGTTATTACGATTTCGCTCTATTTTGGTTGAGTAAATTTCGTTTTAATCCGAGAGCTGATCCGTATTGGATTTTGGATAAGTTGACTGAAAAGTTACCCGATCAATACGAATCTCCTCTTCGTAATTTGAAGAAAAATTTCGACGTGTCCTATGCCAGCATCTTGAAAACCATTTACGACAGAGCTGCCAAGCTCAAAGATCCGGTTCCAGAAACGTGTAAATATCTTGGATATCATGTTATTCCATACGAATGCGAGGCTCCATCGAACGATAGTTATGCAACTGATGAGGCAGATGCTGAAGTGGATCCAACACCTAAATTGAACACTCGAAAGAGGAAAATGCCCAGAACACCCGAAAAAGAAGAGACTGTGTGCCAACGTCGAAAAGAAGTCGTAATCAGCCAATGTGAGAAAAAAAAATTGATCACAGATCTGTTCACGTTTCGTCTTATGTCGTCTACTGAGGCTATGGAGAAGTGTATGGAATGGGGATCCTAAACCTCGTCTTTGGTATGTGTTTTATCACGTTTATATTTATTATGAGCTGTTTTTTAATATTTTGTGCAAGTCACTCATCTTTTTTTTATATTTTGAAAATACCTGGTAGGTAGGTATGGTTACCTAATTAAGTACATAATTTATGATTTTTTAATGCAAATTTAATTATTTGAAGTTCTATTATGTACTTTTAGACTCTTTTTATTGTTTATTTCGTTATTATTTCGATGAAAATAATAGGCTTTTGTTATTTTTCACGTTATTGACTTGAATTACCGATAAATTATATTTCTTATTTTGAATATATTATAATGTTTAAACGCGATTTCTTATACTTTTTTCATTCGAAATTAAAAAAAAAAAAATTGAAAACACTGAGCACTTACCTATAGGTAAGTACAATAAATTTTAGATTTAACAAGAGTGTGTAATAAAACCGAACATCAGTTCTTACGTAGGTACGGTTTTACTAAGTATCTACTGCACACAATTTCTTCGATAACTCATCATTTTTTACAGGACCTACGTGTTTTTGAAGATTATTCAAAAAAAATTGTCAAGTTTTTAATACAATTTTAGCCCTTGTCGGTGAACTTCTTCGTTTATAGAGTTTTTTCCATCACGTGAGACAAGTAAGTACCTGAAGTTTTTTTAATCAAATTTACATAATTTTTAATCGACTCATACAAATTTACATCATTTTTACTCAACTTATCCAAATTTTACAATTTTTTGCGTCTAAACAAATATTTGGAACTCACCCCATTTCGGTTATACTTACATGCTATGTTAATAAATTTTTATGGTATTTATAAACTTCCATTTTCAAAATTAATTATCTTCAAATTTTGTCCATCCGAAAATTGAACTTTACTTATAAAAAAAATTGGAACTGTAGATCAACATTTACTCATCTTGAAGAGAATAAATTGATTATTCTATGAATTATTAAAATCTAGAAAACCCTTTACTTTTTTTCCTCCGCCAGTCCACCTCGAATTTCCTTCTCCTTCTTTGGAAAAAAAAACTGTTGAAATAATGAGAAAGTTGGTTTTAAAACATTCAAAAATGTTCAAAATAACATAAAAACCAATTTAATGATAAAAAAATTCAAAACATTATCTACCTATTCAAATCTTACAAATTTTCATTTTTATCAGAAAAAAAATTGAACAAAATATCAACGCAACCAAATAAAATTTATTCAAACCATCATTCAAACGTCAAAAATTATAATTATTGTTCAACATTTGGCTGAAAAATCGAGAAATAGAATTTTTTAAATATACAGATAGCTATACTTACTTCTGTATTTTATCACAATTTTTCTCTCTCTTCAATAATTCAACATTTTTTACACTATTTTCAAGAATTTTCAATCCGTAAGAAAATTTTTTTCCCTTTCACATTTTAACCACTTTTTGTCATACTCAGAGAATTTTTCCCAATAGTATTCCTTGCGTGCGTCCGAAGGAATTTTTAAAACATTTTACCCACTTTTTGTAATATTTCAATCAATTTTTCTGGTATTTAGTCAACCTTATCATAATATTAAAATAGTTCTTCAAATCGATTATCGAAGCACTGAATTTTATTCATTTGGCAATAATTAAAAAATAAGTTGAATTACCTAAATTTCAAAAACAGGAAAAATTGATTACCTATGCAAATTGTCAAAAGCTAGAACCCCTCCCTCTCCTTGTCCTGATTTCTCTTTTCTTCTAAAAAAAATAATTACCCACAAAAGTTACATATTAGATGATAAATCGTCAAAAACTAGTACCACCCCCTCCTTCATCTGAATTTTCCACCCTGTATGCAAAAAATTAGTTCAAAATGCTAAAAATTGTACAAAATAACGTACCTACTCTCTTAATTTGAATCAGCCAAAACTGAATATTGACTGATTGAAATCGACAAAATTGAGTCACTGAATTGGCAGTGTAATTCCACTGATTCCACTGTTAATCCGTGAAATTTTACTGCCAATCAGTGAAAAATTACTGGTTTAATTTGTGAATTTTCATTTTTGGATCAGTAAATTTTTCACTGATTTCTTCAGTGACTCAATTCTGCCTTTTTTAATCAGTCAATTTGACTGATTCAAATTAATAGAGTAGTAACAAATCAAGTAGGGGGGGGGGGTCTGAGATATGCATACTTACATATTCGAAGTTGAATCAGTATTAGCTTTAGATAATTCAAAAATGAATTCAGGAATAGTTCTCGAAGCCAAGCAAAAAATAATGCAAAATGAAAAAACTACTTGATTCACGAAGCTCTGAACAAGTGAGTTTAGTATGAAACATAAAAAGTAATCTTTGATGGAAGCCTTCGATAAAAAAGATTTAAAGGTGTCGATAGCAAGATGTTATCAATGAAAAGGCCATGATTTGTTTTTTTTGTCCAACTTTCGTTTTAGAGGAGACAAATGTAATTGGAAATTCCTCTTGAAAAAGTTTCATTTTAATGCTTTTCTGTTTAGCTGCTTCAATTTTATAGGATGGAGCATACGCAAAGTAAACCATAAAACTTTTTTTGTGGGCCAGAATGTAACCTTGACATTGGAATCTTTAAATTTTCCTTCGAATAAAATTTTGTAAAAAAAACTATCGTTGAAAATTATTTATTTGGTTATAAATATTTCAATTTTGAAAAATTTGCAATTTCGTAATGAGTATTTTTTAGATAAACTTTACAACTATCTCAATATCTTTTAAAAAATCTAAACCACTTTCCATGCACAGTTTCAAAATTAACACCCTATCATGTTTATTTTACACTTTGAGCAAATCGTCATTTATTTTTTAAAGCAAGATAACCCTTAAAATGACCTCCAATTCGACTTTAAAATACAAAATCTCTTCATCTCACTTTTAAATTAAGGACGAAGAAAATCGCATCCAAAATCATCGATGGCTCATTTCAAGAACATTGTTACGTTATGTAGATGTGACCCTAGTTCCAAGACGATGGAAAGAAAAAAAAAGACAAAAACACACCCTGGCTATTGGTTACACATGAATACTAAATTGGCTTAACCTAGTTTGACTTATGAAAAAGGTACGATGCGAGATTTTGACCATGCCGAGAAGATAGGTACGTAGCACGTAGTTTAGCCAAGTGGTCGTAAACAAAAATTACATGCTTTATTCTCGCGACACCGTACAAATAGAACCCTAATGTAATCCTATCTAACAAGAGATAATGTTCCCAAGCGAGAAATACTCGTACGTTACGAATTGAAGATGAAAATTCAAGAATCGCCTTCGCTCTACGTAGTACCTACTTCTACGGTACTAAGAGTAAGTTAGGTTAGGTACATTTAATAAACCATACGACAGTATACGTTCGATTTACCCATAAGCTCCATAAAACGCTTATACGCAGAGATATGCTGCTTTATCAATCTCTAACGCTGGTCTTTGGTTGAATTAGGATAATTACTTTAGAAAAAATATCGCAGTCGATTTGATAACCTTATTGTTAGTATCGTCGATAAATTTCACATATGCCAACAAAATTGAATAATAATTATTTGTACGATCCTTTTTGGCCCTTCGGTAATCGAATTTTTCCATCGGAATGAAAATACCCACTGGTAACGCCCCATTCATTTATTATACGCGGAATAAAAAATACCAGACTTTTTTCCGTTCTACTTTTAAAAATTTATCGTCCTTTTAATACGATATCGGCGGCGTTCGGCGCTAAGGTATACTACACCCACCTACAAAGGTCGTATTAGTATTCATACGTAACGGCCACCGCCTCCACGCCAATACACGCGGCGCAGTACGAAGAAAAAAGTCATCGAAAATATATACGTATAAGCCTCTTTTGCTTTTACTATACGTACGCAAGAGGAGAAAAAAATTAATCGGAATTTTCGTAATAACAAAACGAAATAAATTTCCTTAATGGTACAACGAGTAGGTAGCCTATATACTTTTTGTTGGGAATAAAAAATTGCTAAGGGTAGATATCGATTTCATTGAACGAAAAAATTGTATTTTTTATCGAGTGCAGGTATCTACTCGAGTCGATACGAAGAAAACGATACGATGTCGCAGTCGGCGGGCATACTTGAGAAAATTTTCCAACCGTAGGAGTTGAAGTTGAGAAGAAAATTTCATCGAAGTGGGTATCTTTGCTTCTAGATGACTATTTGAACGCAATTTGCGCAGGTGTTTGAAATAAAATCGTCGGAAAATGACTGAGAATCGACTTTTTTCAACGTTTGCGAAATAAAAATTGGATTTTTTGATGTGTTTCTCGCGTTGGAAAATTGCTAAACGTCTATCGCAGTGATATAAAATTGAAAAAGGAGTGTTTTGATAACGAACAGAACAGAAACTTTTAATTTACGTCTTGTTTTTATAGAATAGAATTCGGATAAAATTTTAACAGTGTCTGTTTTTTGAAGCAATTTTGAACCCATTTTTTTATTTTTGAAGGTAGTTTAAGATAATTTTTTTTTCAAAAATTTTTCGAGACGAATTTTTTGAAACATTTGAGCCTGTTTTCAAAATGAATTTTGTACTGAAATTTTTTGAAATTCACTAAACGAAATTTGTTTGGAAGATTTTTAATTAATTTTTTTTGAAGGAATAATGAGACGATTTTTTTGAAAAACCTGCAGTCGACCTTGTTTTGAACAATTTGCAATTTGGGAATAATTTTTCTCAACTTTTAAACTGATGTTATGATGATTTTTAAGGTTTTTTTTTTTGAAATAGTCAGAACAGGATTTTTTTAAATTATTCCAAAACCATTTTTTAGAGTTTTCGATGAAAATTTTTGAGCAGAGTTCGTAGATTTTCAAACCAAAAGTTTAAAGAATTATGAAACAAATCATTTGAAATGCACAATATTAGGACAGAATGTCTTGAACGAATTTAGAAACCCTTTTTTTTAAAACTTTTAAACCATTTTTTCAAAAGAATATGAAAGTTTTTTGAAGTATTTTAAACCTATTTTTACCTTTTTAAATCAATGGAAACCATTTTTTACAAAAAAAAAAAAAAATGAAAATGAAACAAAGTACCTATCTTCAAAGAATTTTGAGGAACTACATTATTTTGAAAATTTTCTAGTTCATTCTTGGAAAAATTTAATCTAACATAGTTTTGAAGAATTTTAAGGTCATCATTTCCCAGAATTTTCAATTATGTTCAAAAATTTTGAGAGAATTTTTTGAAGAATCTAGGACCAAGTGTTATTATTTTGAGGCAAATTTTCTTCAAATTTTGAATTAATTTGAAGAAAACCTGAGCCAAAATGGTTTTGATGAACTTTGAGGTAAATTGGTGAAAACTTTGAAGAATTTTTAACCAAATTTTTAAAGGGATTTTGATTTAAAATACTTAGTTTCGAAAAATTTTGAGCCATCTTTTTAAAAAAAATGAATTTTAATTCAATTCATTGAAAGAATTTTGAGTTTTTCCAAACAATAGCAACTCATTGAAATTGGCTAAATGTTTTGAAAAATTTAAATAAAATTTATTTTATGAAATCTATGGCAATTCAAGACAAAATTTCAAAAATTCCAACACTTTGATTCACATTTTTTTTTGAAAAAATGGATACAAAATATTATTTTAGATTTGTTTACAAGTTCGTTTTTCATGTCCCAAAACTTCAGGTACAAAAATTTCACAATTTTTTTATTTCAGTTTCCTACCTATAAATAATAATTCATTTTTTTTTTTCAAATTCGTCTATTTTGATAACAATGTTCATCACTTTTTTAAGAATTTCGGTCCAATTTTATTTTTAGTTCCATTTTAATCGAAATTTTTTCACCTATATTTTCAAATTTTAAAAAAATGTTGATTTCTAAAAGCTCAAAAATTACCTTTAAAAATTTTGAAAAATTCCAGAACCGTCCAGAGCCATAATCATCACATAAATCCACACGAGAACCCTCGTACACACCATTTCATAAATTAAACACTGCTTTCGAAAGTGCTCAGCTACAATTAAACTCACCATATGCTACAAGGAATCTCCACCAGATCGCGTACCCCTGCCGGCGAAACTCTTCACCCCTTTTGTTCCAGCAAATTTCAATCGTTTTCATTGTAATTTAAATTATAACCGGGTTTGCGGTTTTCGCGCCAGGCATTAAATTAATATAAAATCCAAACCGTCTTCGCGCCTTTTACAAAAGCGAATTCTGCGAAAAGTTTTTCAATTTCTTGTGCAAATAACGTTTTAAGTAAGGTATTCAATTGTAGTAGTAATATAACGAACGCGCGGCCCCGGCAAACTCGCTCATTCGCCGAATTAATCTCGCCAACTTGCGACTTTTTGTTTCGAGAAGAGAAATGATACATGTTACAATTATGGAATAGCGGCGTTTTCGTTTTCGCCGCATGAAAATCCTTCATATTTGTGGCTTTTTTCACGGCGACACGGCGCGACGACAGTAACCCCGCATTCCTCATCCTCATTCACTCCTTTCATGTGTTTCTGCAACCAGTGTAAATGTATACTGCACGTAAATAACACCGCGTGTTACACCTTTTGTTTCAAACTTTTTTATGAGGTCTGCTCGAAAATTTAATTTTTACGAATAATAATTAAATTTAAGCGAGCCATCTTCTCTCGTAATAACATTTTGAAGTTTCATCCCTTCCCCCCTCTTCCTCATCGCCCTGCCTTTTTCGTGTTCGTTGGTTGCTAAAACGCACCTGCAGCAGTGATATAGTTGCGTAGACAGACGTGTATAACCTAAATGGTGTAATTACTTAATTTCACATTACCAGGGGTAATTAAGAATACAATCTGACCTTGGTAGACCGAACAACCGCAGCCAGAGTTCAATTACAGTAAAAATAAAACACCCTGTTTTGTAAGTACCGACTCCAAAATTCAATCGATATTTTTTATTTTCTCAGTTCAAAGGTGAATCCACCTCATGCACGCCTCGCCAAATTTCTGCTTAAAAATAAAATAATTTTTTCAATCATCCTACAAATTTACTTTCTTTTTTTGATTCGTTTATTCGTAGGTATATTTTATGAGATAATTTATAGCCGATGAAATCTCCCAAATGGTAAAAAAGAATCGTTCGGATTTTTATTACGTATACGTCAAATCGTCGATTCGAAAAAAGTCTTTCTTTTTTACGATCGAAAAACTTAAGAGGTATTAGAATAAAATTATTGAAAAAGTTACCTATTTCGAGATGCGAATAAAAAAGTCGACTTCTTTCATAAAATTCCGTCTATTGCAATAAAAAGAGAAAAAATGTAACGTTTACGTGATACTGAATATGTGATTTATGTCTCAATGAATTCAAGTGGTTGGGAATTGAAGGGGAAAAAAGTAAAACGAAAACCTGATGTGATTGAATGTTTTTGTTTGACTAGAATTTCGTAGAATTTAGCATGAGTGATTTACAATTAACAAATTCTAAAACTTGGAAGGAAATACAGAACTCAACATTTTTATTAGAACGAATCTTTCAAAAACACACTTCGTAGATTGCGAATTAATGGAAAATCAAGTATTTTATCGTATAAGATTTAAAGAGACAATATTATTAGATTTTAATTATTGGATTTGGGATTTTCAGAAAAATGTTTGATTTAGTTAATCGTCAAGTTTTCAGGCATCATCATAGCGAAGTTTTTGAAAAAAAAGTAACTTTCAGTAACTTTTTTTGAGCAAAAAGTAACCAAAACGTGACCAAAAAAATGACCAAAAAGTGACCAAAAGTAACCAAAAATTCAATTTTTTCGGGGGAGGGGGCAAATTTTTTTACAGTTTTCTGAGGGGCAATTTTTTTGTAGTTTTCTGCAAATATTTCAAAGATAAATCAACTGAAAAAACGTGAATAATTTCATTTATTAAATTCCTTCGTCAAAACAACAAACAAACTAGCAAAAATCTATTTCTTAATTTTTTTCTTGAAAAGTTTTGAAAAATGGCAATTTCTACGTGAAAATTTGAATTTTTGCCTGGAAGTGCGAAGAAAAAGTGACTTTTGAGGGGGAAAAGTAACCAAAGTGCCTTTTAGACGTAAAAAGTAACCAAAAGTGACTGAAGTCGAAAAAAGTGACAAATACCCTAAAAAAGTGACCCGCTATAATGCCTGAGTTTTTTCAAAAAAATGACGTGATTTTTTTCAAAAATTTATTCGTTTTTTGGAATTTTTTCCCTCGAAAAACTGTTCATTTTTTGTATGTTTTCCTAGAAAGTGTTTGCTTTCAAGAGATTTTATTGGAGTTTTTTCTAACAATTTTTTGCTTTAGGTAGATACCTAGGTATTCATTTTTTTTTCAGAGAGTGGTCTTATTTTTGTTTTCCAAAAGCACTTTATTTTTTTTCTGAAAATCTGAAAATGATTTTCTGGAGATTATTCGGTTTGTTTTTGTTTTTTTTTTCTGAAATGATAATTGAGTTTTTTCTTCTGAAAAGGGGTTTGTTTTTTGGGATTTTGGGATTTTTTATTCAAATCGTTGGATACTTTTTCTTTCTTCTCTGAGAATAGTTCATATTTTCTAAAATTTGTTTGTTTTACCTACAAATTGATTATTCCTGTTGATGTTTTCCTAAAAATAGTTCGGTTTTTTGAAGTCTTATTCTAAGAAATACTTTTTTTCTGAAAACTGATCATTTTCTTGTATTTTTTGCTCATAGATATTTTGGTGGGTTTTTTTCATTTCTGAAGATGATTTGATTTTTGGACTACTTTTTTCTTAAAATAATTTTCTTATTCAGTTTTTTTTTCTAGAAATTGATTTGTAGATTTTTTTTGAAAACTGTTGGGGTTTTTCTAATAATTGATTTTTTGTTTTCGGAGTACTTTCTAAACCTGAGTTGTATTTTTTGGGATCTTTCTCTGAAAATAGTTTGATTTTTTGATGATTTTTTGTTTCTTAGAATTTTTTCCTAATTTTTATTTTTCATTTTTTTTTGAAAATGCGTAGTTTGGTTTTTTAGGGATTGTCTGAAAATTAGTTCTTTTTTCAAAAAATGTTTTTATTTTTTGAGTTTATTTGAGAATGGCCTGTTTTTTCAGGAATAATTTTTTTGAATTTTTTCAGGGATTGGAATTTTTAATTCTCTGAAAATAGTTTGGGTTTTTTTGGAAGATGGATTGGTTTTTTCTGATAGTCAGGACAGGACCAAATAGGATGGGGAAGAGAGCTTGCATCCTCATCTCGTTATTAATGGTAAAATTTCATTTTCTGTGCCATAAAATTTCATTTTTTGTAAAATAAAAAAATTGAAGTGAGTCAGAAAATTTTCAAAAGTAACAACTTTTTGAGAAAATTTTCAATTCGAGTTGGAGGAAAAATCAGAAAAACTCCATTTCAGTCCAAATTTTCAACCTTCTTCTTCCTTCCTCTCAAATAACCCAACACCATCAAGTTTCTATCAACTTTTTAATAAAATTTGGGTAATTTTTAGACGATATTCAATTCATTTTTAATAGCTGCCACAGTGTTTAAAATTATATCCAGGCATTTTATCTGTTTTTACGTTTTTTAAAAACAATTTCTACGAAAACCCGAAAAATTTTCCACAATTGCCATAATTCTAACAATGATTTATTCAATTTTTAAGAAATACCACCGACAAAATTTATCATTTAGACAATTCTCGTACCAATCAACGCCACTAATTTCAAAAATAAACTCCAAAAAAACATTCGAGGAAAAATATCAAAAAATCACACTGACCTCTTATACCTCGAACTCTCTCAAAATCAGAAAATTCTCATTCCCCTTCCAACTTCCAAGGCGAAGCCCAACGATAGGAAAATTCCAACTAGTAAATTTCCAACCTTCATTCAGTATACAAAAAAGGAAACACTCCTTCGAACGAAAAACTGACACCGGAAATCCTTTCATCGACGTATATCCATCAAACCCATACATCGTAGAACTTTACAATTCATAATCTTAGCCTATGAAAAAGTAAAAAAAACCTCGCCTATAAATATTTCGCCTTCAAAACCACACACCACCGAAATGGAAAAACTCTACGAAATAAAACTTCGTGCGAAATTAACCTCGAACGTCAAAGTTACATTACATAGTTCGGTGGTATTTCACAAATAGAGCTACTTTTGGTCGACGAAATCGGAATATGGAGAAAAAAATCAATTTCTTTGGTAACTTTACCACATATCGTGAAAATTTTCAATATGGTTGGTTTTCGAAATGAGGTCAAAACCAATACAGAAAATTTCTCGACATGATTATAATACGAGTAATAGCTGAAAATGTACTCACCACGTCTATCAACTGGGACAATTTCAATTTGATGCAGACCCGCAATACATCGGAAGTATTTACTACCGGTCGCACCAGTTTATTGTAATTTGACAGAAGGTCGTCGTAGAGACGCTTGGCGTCTGGATTGCCGGCGACGACTGGATGAACTGCCACCGCCCATAGCAGCCAGCATCGTATCGTCTCACCAGTACCCATTTTGAGTACTCCTGCGAACAGAAAATAAAATACCTACATTAATCGAACCATTTATACTCTATTTGGGAATCGGGGACGAGAAATCAAAAAGGTGAGATAAGGTAGAACCTTAGTTATACTTCCTCAAACGATAGATGTTTTTCTGGCGAAAAAATATCGAAAAAAGAAAAAAAGGACGACAAAAGTTGGGGAAAAAAATCTACATAGCATCATTTATCAAGACGTCTACTATACGTTTCTACTGTGTTAGGCAAATACAACGGTCAAACACCCATGATTAATGAGAATCAGACCGCGGACGCGGGCCACGATGACGTATAAACATTGTCGCTACACGTACAAAGGCAAAACGTGTACTAAAACAAAGATCAATCGATCTCATAAGCTCAGCCGAGTCGGCCGACCCGATACGAAGGAATATAGAAATTTTCCGCAACTTTATCTCAATTCTCAACTTTAAAGTTTCAACTATGTAAATATCCGCGAGAGTTTTTTAATAAGCCGACATGCCATATACTTGGAAGCGGAGAAACACTCGAGAAACAACGCCATTCTGCCTCCGCGAATCCGCCATTGCCATCCGAAGTATCTAAATCGATATGGAAAAGTTTAAACCGTGCAGTATAAAAAATTATACATATCTCGTGCAGTAAGGATACAGAGAAAGAGAACAGAGTCAAGGACTGTTCACAGTAGTCCAAGGCCATAACAGTTAGTCTACCATCCTCTACTTTCTTCTCCTTTATCCTGCGTACCAGTACTTACAGCGGTATAATGAAATAAATAAGCCAACTCGACTTCTTTATTTCGCCGCGTGTATTTTTCAAACATTTCGCCCAGCCCGTTGCAGTCGACTCGCTCGTAAAGTCGTAACAAACAAAAAGCAAATACATAATGTTTTCCTCGTCCTCATCCTTACTAGTGTTGTGTACTACAAAACCCTTGTATGGTATATTCGTTTGTTTCAGCGCCTCTTTCGAGTAGGTATTCCAATTACTGGTAACATTTGTATTCGCCGGCCACCGTGCCATAGATTTCGTGTTATTTGCTTTAAACTATTTTAAACGTAGGTCCGGGTAGTTGTGTAGTTAGCAACTTTTCACATCGAGTTAGTATATTATTTTATTCGTAGGATGGTTAAATGTCCGAACTCTGTGTCGTTTCTTCGATAGCTTTGATTAAAATAAAAGGTGTCGGAGTCAGAAAAAAACGAGTTGTTTTTCGACCTTTACCCCAAAGCCCTCGAATACTGGGTTTACATTGATTTCGGTGGTCGAAGGTGAGAAGAGATAAGGGATATGAATTAACCCACGTGACTAACTAGGGAACCTCGTGAAGTGACACCCCGAGGATTTTAAAGAAAAGTGGCCCCAAAGGTAGTCCTTGGCTCAAATACCACACCACCAAAATTTTGTATTTTAAATGGGCAAACAATTTTTTTCTTGAAACTATAAACTATTATGGCCAATGGGTAGAACACGTTGAGAGAAGCAAAAAATGTTATCTACACATATTGCCTAATTTGAACATGGTAGGGACTATTCTTGGTCAAAGATCTCATTTTTAGTAATTGTTCCACTTAAAATTTTAAAATATGGTAAATCTTCAAAAAAAATTTAACAGAGACCCTGCAACATTGAAGATAGGCAAAAGCGTGTGTTTTCGTTTTCCACTCGTGTTTTGTGTAGAAATGGTAAATTTTATTTCAATTTTCATCATTTAATTTGGAAAAATCACTAAAAATGCGATCTTTGATAAAGAGTTGCCCTTTCCATGTTCGAGTTATGCAATACGTGTAAATAACATTTTCTGTCAACGTGTTCTACCCATTGGTCATGATAGTTCATGGTTTTATGAAAAAAAAAATCGTTTGCCCATTTAAAATACATGGCAAAAATCAAAATTTTGAATTCTCATTGTAAGAGCTAAACTCAAAACTGGCAGCTAAAATTTTGGTGGTGTGGT
This sequence comes from Pseudococcus viburni, assembly GCA_033439095.1. Taxonomy (NCBI): domain Eukaryota; kingdom Metazoa; phylum Arthropoda; class Insecta; order Hemiptera; family Pseudococcidae; genus Pseudococcus; species Pseudococcus viburni. The sequence goes on along the minus strand of JAVBJF010000064.1, from coordinate 553,325 downwards.
ACTTGAGCCAAGGGCTACCACTGAGACCACTTTTCTTTAAAATCCCCGGTGGACACTTTATGAGATACCCTAGTAAGTACATTTTGTGATTGATTCTTCCAATGAATAATGAAAATATATATCTCAAATTGTATAATCAGAACCATCAGAGTTGATAATCATCTTGAGATCAAAGTTAAATCACCGAAAGGTAAAATATGTATTTAGAACCACCCAACAATTTGTGATCAGTTTTGAATTTCGTGGTCCTCCTGACAAGGGAGGTATCCCACAACCATTATTTTGAATAAATTTTTGACGTTTTTACATAAAAATGCTAATGGTCTATTTTTCATCTTTATCCTATTTTTCAGGATCATTTGAAAAATATGTATTACATTTTTTGTGGTTCTCAAATTTTCTGGAAAAATAGAATAAATTATTTTTGAAAATTTTTTCTCAAAATGGCCTTATGGGTACCTTTTCTACCTCAAAGAAAAGTCATCGACGACAATTTTACACAATTCCCTCCATTTTAGAGGTATTCAGACTCGAAGCAAAATTTTGAGCCGAAACAAAAATGAATTGAAAGTACGTCATAAAATAACCCTATATCCAAAATTTCAATGGCTGAAGTTCATTTCTCAAAATTTGGCGAATTTTTGAATTGAGTCGATTGGAAATTGTTTTGAGACATTTCGGAGCCTCCAAAATTTTTTGAAATTTTCCAGCACTGAAGAAAAGCCCATGAAAAAGGTCTATATGAACTTCTGCGCCTATAATCACGATCTACCCATATTGGTGACCTATTTGATCAAAAATATGTAACTTTCAGCATTTTACCTCAATGCAAACACTGTCAGCGTATTTTAAAACGCTTTCAGAAAAATTTTCTGCCAAAAAATATTGATTTGAACTTGAAGTTACGAATTTTGGAAAATTGTGCTTTGTATGATCAAATAGGTTACCAATATGGGTAATCCGCGATTACAGCTGCTGAAGTTCATATGAACTATTTTTATGTGCCTTTTTCCAGTGCTGGAAAATTCCAAAATTTTCTGGAGGCTCCGGAACGTCTCGAAACCACTTCCAATCGATTCGAGAGCTCGAAAATAGGGTATTTTTTCAAATTTCACATTTTTTTCATAGATTAGATCTTTTAATATTTTGCAGAGCGATGAGGTAATTTTAAAATTTCAAAAATTCGCCAAAATTCGAAAAATGAACTTCAGGGCCTGAAATTTTGGATATGGAGTTTTATGATATTATTTCGGGTTATTTTTGTTTCAGTTCAAAATTTTATTTCGAGTTGGCATATTTCAAGTTTTATAGATTCTTCATTTCCCAAATTTAAATGAACTTTTTTCATTTTGGAAGGTGTTTAAGTGTCTATTTTTTTTTTTTCAACAAAAATTCTCAACTTTCTACCCTTTCAGAATCACCAAAAATTGAAAAAGTTTTCAGGAGACACAGAATCTCGAATTATAAAACCAAAATCATAAAAAGTTTCAGAACATGTATTCTTAAATTACTCTTTTCATCGAATCATTTCATCATTTTCTCAGAAAAAAATAAAAAAATCATGCTTGAAAAAATTCAAAAATTCTTCAATATTTCCTGAAAAAAAAAAAGGTAAGTAAACATTGCCAGAAATTTGGTATGAAGTATGAACTCATCAATTATGTATGCAGGTAAGTACGTAGTACGTACAGAGGTAAGGTGATTCCCCTAGCTCTACATTGAACGGCTCTCTCCTACCTTAAAAACATTTTCTTCTAAGCATATAAAAATTTTGAGAGAATAGCAGCTAATGCAGGTTGATAACTATTTATTCGAAGAAACAAAATCACTCATTCCGATCTTCAATGAGAAATCACTATATTCAAGAACACTTTCATCGCACCCTTAGCACGTAATGAAAAAAAAAGTCTTTAACCGAAGATGAGATTATCAAATAAAAAATAAAGCTTCCTTCTCAAAACAATCTCGATTTCTTTCTTTTTCTCAAGAATTTTGTAAGCCTTCCGTCAGAAATAAATACCTATAGGAGCTTACGAAACGATAAAAAAGAAAATTGTTCTGGCATTTGTTTGTTTCTTTTTCAATCTTCTAGATTATTGAAGAAAGCTAACAGTCGCAGAGCCAGACAGAACAAAAGACCCTCTCCTCCCAATTATTACATCGGAAAAATTCATGTAAGTATAGAGTTGAAGCGGTAGCTTTAATACCTACCTAAATTGCGCCATTGGACATCGTATTTGCGTAGACGAATACGTACCCTTTTGTCGGCAACGGCAAATAGGTACCTATTCGTATACGTATACGAGAATTATTTCTGTGTCCATTGTATTAGTCGATGGATATTTTCAAATTATGGTACCGGTTATCGCGTTGGCGACGTACGGTACAATAGGCCCAACGTAGCTTCGGCTACGTTGAGATGCCTATCTAAAATGCTTATCGTAAACAACTTGCTTTGTCGGCGAGTTGTTTACAACTTTCGAACTTTCGACCGAGGGGAAAAGTTTCACATCGTATGCCGTCATTTCTGACGAATACGAGTCAACTTTCTCCTATCTCCATCGACTTTAACCAATGACAGACCTACAAAAGTTCATCCCTTCCTGTCTTGCAACCGGTGCTTACGGAGTACGAGGCACTCGAGCTTCGTAAGCTCGGTCTAGTATTCTTCGGAACTTTTACTAGCCTATACGTATATCGCGAGCGAAAGCTTATCGTATCGCTATTATTACTCACGTGTACGAGTTTATTCGTTTGCACTTTGTGCTTTTTTCGTGTGCTCTATGAGCTTTTATATTTGTGCAATTCGTGTGTGTAATTAAGAGTTGAATTACACGTATTTGATCGCGAATTGGTGTTCTTATTTCTACGAGAAAAGTTCAAGCAAAGTGTCAGGTACACGGACATGCGTTGAGTGAACTTAGACTTCGAGGTATTGAGTCGGAGACCCGTCCACCTATCTTCGACGAAATCATCGAAGCAACCCAAAGACGGGTTCAAAGTTTTTCACCCAACTCATTGGCGCCCGAACTTCGTGGGTTCTTTTGACGAATTTCTTCAAGGATTTTCCGGAGGAAAATTCGAGAAGTCACCTGGTGGTGGAAAAAGTCGTCGTGAGAAGATTCAGCGGTTTTTCAACTCAGCAAAATCCATCTCTACGAGTCAGCGTTTCTTCGAATCATCGAATGTACATCTGGTATCGTTATTTTTAATCGATAATTTTTAAATTCGTGCGGTTAACGTTAAGCGATCGTTTTTCTCGGTTCGTATCGGTGCGTGTATTTTTAAGAGACGAAATTCTGTAAGGGTTTTTCGGTCTATTTATTTTTTAAGTGAATATTTTCACGATTGATTCCACGAGTACACCGAAATCGGCGGGAAAATCGCATAGGACGATTAAACTAAATATTAGCGAATTAGGAAAATTTATTGAGGCTAGAAAAATGACGAACGGTACGGAAAATTCGGTGGAGGAGAACAGACGTAGGGACGAAATTGAGGATAAGAAAAAACGCGAAGAATACAAAGCTAAAAAAAGTATGGTTTTTACAACAGAATTGATTGACGTAGAAAAATTAGATAGGACTGAAACATCGTATCCTTTATTCGAAAAAATCGGTATTTTTGGCGAAGTGGTAGTTACTGAATTGAGAGCGATGAAAGTTGATGACAAAGCGCTTTCTGGCAACTGCAACAAATTAAAAGGCAGAATTGATGGTTTTGAAAAAGATTTCGATAAAATTAATACGAGAATTACGAATAACGAGTTGGAAACGGTAAAACAAGTATCGGAAGTGAGATCGTATCTAGACACGAAAATTTCCAATGTACAGGAAAAACAGAATGAGGATTTCAGAGCGATGGCAGAATTTAAGACTGACTATGCGGTGATGAAAGCCACATTTGACCTAGTGAAAGCTCAGAATGACGATTACGATGAAGAAATTAAGGATTTGAGAGAAGATATCGATAATGCCAGAGCGACTAATGCAGGTTACGAGGATACGATAGGGGAAATGAAGGAGATTATCAAAGCGTATGAAACGGAGATGAGTGGTTATAGGAAAAAAATCGAAGATTTGTGTACGTTAGTAAATAGCTATGAAAGTAGGTTGAAAGCGTGCGAGGAAAAATCTGAGAAAGGAAATCCGATAGGTACGATTAGTATTATAAAAGATACGAATTTGGAAGCGAAAAAATTGAGAGAAAATGGGATCGAGTTCAACGGAGCGAATTACCACCACCCTACGAGATTTATTACTCTTTTTGAGAATTTTATGAAATCATACCCGAATGTTTCATTGACCGAAAAAGCGAATTTGATGAGACAGTTATTAAAATGGGATGGTGCGCAAAGTTGGAAAGGAAAGTCGAGTATGTTTGTCGAATATGAGGAATTCAAAAATGAATTTTTAGAAGAATTTTGGAGTCGCGCGAAAAAGAACGAAGCGTGGGAATATTTTTGTAACATGGACATGTCGCAAAAATGTACCACGGCAAAGGAATTAATGTTGGAATTAGAATTATGGGCTACGACGATCGAAGATATGAATAACAAGGAAGTAAAGGACGTCATAAATAAGTTGATTTCGAAATTCCCCGAATGGTGGTTGAATAGAATTAGCTGGTATGAGTTTAATTCACCGTATCAGTTTTTGGACGAAGCGAGCCGAGTAATGAAGAATTGTGAAGAGGATAATAGGTTACTTGACGTGTTTAGTAAAAATGCAAATAAGAATTCGTTGAGAAAGTCCTGGTCGAATAATGCGAGTACTTTTGGCAATTCGAACGCTGGTAACACTGGTCAATCGAACCAAGGCGGCCAAAATTCGAATTACCAACAGAACAAGCAGTCACAAGACGTACGTTCGACAGGCAATTCAAATAATAATAACGAATCGCGAGCTAACACGAATAATAATAATAACGACAATTATAAAAATAGATTTAGGAAAAGTTTCGCTCCGAATGAGGGAAATAATAGAAATTCTGGTAACTCTGGCTCGGACAATTCGTACAGAAACAACGGTAATAGGAATAATTACAACCAAAACGGTGGGGGTAATTATAGGCGTAATAATAATAATGACAATCAGGGGTATCGTGGCAACAGAAATTATGATAATCGTACGTTCGGAAATCGTAATTTTAACAATAATAATGGTAACGCTGGAAATGGTCAAGCGAATAACAACGCTGGTCCAAGCACAGCTAGCCAATCGAATTCTACGCCGATATCGGTAAATAGTATCTCTGCGGTTCCAAAAAACGCAGAGGTATCAGGTACGAGCCAGTAGGCCATAAAAAAAGAGTTGCCCATTATACGGCTGGAGATAGGCAGATAATAGGCGATTCGATTGCATATTATCTTGCGAGACATAATCCATCTTCAAATCCGGCGGGGCTCGATACGACTCCATACTTGAAGGAAAACCTATCTCTTCACAGTCTGTATGAGGCGCTCGTATCTGTAAAATTAAAGTCGACAAAAGTATTGTTGTCCATGGGTCAAAGGGAAATGAACGTAGGTAACTTCCCTAATAAGTACGTTTTTCCGATGATGAAAAAGATCGTTCGCCTACTCCTAGCGAAGGGTGCGTCCGATATCGTTGTTTTATTTCCTATCGTGAAGCCACGTAGGAAAAATTTCGCTGTAACGTTGAGCAGGCTGTGGGCGTACAAACGTGCGTTCTACAGTCTTGAGAAATTAGGGAATGTCCATTTTTCAGCAGCACCATCGATGTTGTTCGCTGAAACAGAAAGATCGAGACGAACTGGTCAATTATTTTATAAACACGACAAGAATTATTTTGTAAAATATGATAGGTCGAAGTTTTATTATAATAAATATTTTAAGCGTTGGTTCCCATCGAAATTTATCTTTGAAGACGTAAAAACGGAAACTTTTAAATTTATGAATTCGGTTGTACCGAAAAGTACGAATCCAGCTGAGCCTGAGAGGGTGACTATTTCTCATTCCGCGCGTTCTTCGGAGGAAGTTAAAGATGAGGAGGGCAACGTAGTTGGTAGAATTGATCGTTCTGTTAAGATTTCTGAATCAAAATTGAAGGATGACTCGGTCATTCCTGAGGACATTAAGAGAGACATAGAGGTGATGAAAGAGGAGAATGATTTGAGAGCAGAGCTGATTTCGGTGGCTGAGAAGTTAGAGAGCATCACCGGAGAGAAGAGCGAATTACTTTCCATCGAGAAGCCTACGCAGGACATAGCTGCGCCGTCAGTCCAGGCAGTGAATTCCATAGACACCCAGAAGGTGTCACCTGACGTAATCGATCAGGAAAATGGCGTTCATTGTTTCGGACGCGACGCCGGAGTTACTTGTGTAGTGCCGACGAAAATAGGTGGAAAAGTTTTTCCTACTCAACTCGACACAGGTGCTCAACCTAACGTCATGGCCTACGAAACAGCTAGGTTACTTTTCAAGGAATATCCTGAAAAATGTAAATTCAGAAAATTGAATAGATTAATCGAGGTACAATTAGCTGACGATCAGATCGTGGAAACATTACATTGCCTATTCTTCGTCGATATGAATTTTGGGAGGTACGAGATAAACGTACCATTTTATATGTTGCCTAAGTGCAACCAGGTTTTTATAATGGGTAGAATATCGATGACTGAATTAGGTATCGAACCGCGTATCAAAAAACGTCATGCTTATTGCCTACCGAAGAACGCAACGGAGAAAGAATACCTTCCCTACCTATCGGAGGAGGAGTATTCGGGGTCGTTGAAAGTTAATACTATTAGACCGGCTAGAAGCTACGGTAATGAGATCAATAACACTATGAGGAAACATACCAGTGCGAAAGGCGATGGTCCGGACGATGTGCCGGAACCTGACAATTCGGCTGAAGTTTTCCTGAAAAAATTATACGAAGGTTTAAACGCTTATGAAAAACAAGGAAAAATTTCGAAAAAATGCGTAAGCTGGGCTTACAATTTGCTGAGTGATTTTTCTGATGTTTTTTCTAAGTCTCCAGGCTGTTATACGGGTTCTCCGGTTCACTTCAATCTGTATGATGAAGAGGAATGGAGGGGACCGAATTACAGGCCATCGAATAAGATGATGCCTGCAATAAAGAAGGAATTAAAAAATATGTTGAGGGATGGTATCGTGACTCCGTCAGATACGATCTATATTAACAATGTATTAGCTAGAATTAAAGCGAATGGTTCGCTACGTCTATGTTTGGATCCCAAATGGTTGAATCCAAAATTACATAATAATTATAACGAACCAGCTACGTTAGATAGGATCATTACTAAGTGTGGTGATGCTGAATTTTTCTCAAGTTTCGATGTAACGAGTGGTTTTTGGAATCAGAATTTAGACGAGTATTCGAAGCAGTTTTGTGGCTTCGAGATCGAAGGGCAAGTCTATCAATTTGAAAGACTACCCTACGGTCTGAAAATTTCATCAGCCGAGTTCATTAAAATGATAACGAACGTTTTACCCGATAAAGAATCGATTACTGCGTACGTAGACGATATTTTGGTCAGAAATAAAGGTTTCAAACAACACGTTTTGGACATTTTAGAAGTTCTAAAATCGATAAGACAATTTGGTTTGAAATTAAATGCGGAAAAAACCGATCTATTCAAGAGTTCTACAAAACATCTAGGTTTTACGCTATCGACCGGAAAATTAGGTAAACAAAATAAGAAGATCGAAAAATTACTTCAATTTGAAGAAAAACACACGAAAGACGGTGTCTTCAAATTGAAAACGGTAAAAGATATTCAAACGTTAATGGGTCTTACTAATTTGTACAGAAGATTCATTCCTAAGTATAACGAAATTACGGCTCCGATGATGAAGTTAACTCATAATGATAGTGAATTCATATGGGGGGAAGAACAAAATGAATCGTTTTTGAATTTAAAACGAGAATATTGTAAGAATTTTGATTTATGTACTCCTATCGATGGTTTAGATTTTTGGTTGTATACTGAGTGTTTGGAAAATTCGATTTCTTCGGTTCTGTATCAAAAAGTCGAAGGAGAATCGCGTATTATTATGTTTCTGGATAAAAATTTAACTGATTATCAGAAACGGTACACGATTACCGATAAAGATATGCTAGCGGTGACTTATTCTTTGAAACGTCTTGAAATGTGGCTACACGGTAGGAAGGTACACGTGAGATCGGACTTGAAAAGTTTGATCTCAAAGTATACTGACCTAGCGCAAACACATAGAAAGGCAGCTCATTGGATTACGATCTTGAACGGTCACGATCTTGAATATGATCTGAAATTGACAAAAACAGAAATTAACAGAGTTAGGTCAGGTCAAGATGACAGTCTAACGATCAATAATATTAGCATTATTGATCCCGATAGTACCCAATACACTGGTCTTGAACCTATCGAATTAAATAAAATTCAGAATTTCAGGAAAAATTTGCTAGAATTATTATGTGATTTAGAAAATTGGCAAAAGAAAGATGATTTTTGTCAGAAAATTTTTGAAGAATTAGATCCGAAAGACGAATTTTTGACCGAAAGACAGAAACAAACGAAGCATCGAGTAGGCAAAAAATATGAAATTACGAAAGATAACGGTAAAGAGATGCTGTGGCGTAAATATTTCGATGGTACCAAGGTACCAGTGTTGCCACAGGATCTTTTCAGAGACGTAGTTTATTATTTACACGATATTTATGGCCATGTTGGAGGAAATAAACTGGAATTAATATTCAGACAGTTATATTTCCATCCCAACGCTTTGAAATTTATAAAAATGAACACAAATATGTGTATCGTTTGTAAAATCAACAAAAATTACGGTCCTAAGCGTAGGTTGCAATATGCACAGGTAGAAGCTTACCATAAAGGCGAAGTTCTATCTGCGGATATATGCGGTCCTATCGCAGCTATTAAAGGAGAAACGAAATATTTATTCGCGGTTAAAGATATATTCACTTCAAAAGTCTGGATTTTTCCGGTAACGAATATAAACGCGAATACGATCGTAGAAAAAATGGATCAGATGTTTGAAATCCTTAAGAATTACAACATTGTACCTAGGAAAATTATTACCGATAATGGGACTCAATTTACGTCTAAACAATGGAAAGAGTTAATTAAATCGAAAGGTGTGAAATGCGCGTACACGTCACCGTTTTCACCGAGAGGTAGTTCGATTGAGAGAGTGTTTAGATGTTTAGGTGAGAAATTAAGGGTAAAAATTAACAAAACCTATCCAGACGATAAATATACTCACGAAGGATGGGATGAGTATGTTGAGGAGGTTGAGCAACAGTTGAATGATCAGCCAAATGCGTTAGGAATTTGTCCGAATGAGTGTTGGGGAATCGAAGAGTCGCTGACGATCGATTTACCTGTAAAAAGAAATAAAAGAAATTTCAAATACGAATTGAAAAGGTTGAGGGAACTTTTGGATAAAAATTTACTCCCCTCAACAACGTCTAGCGAAGTTTTAAACATGCCATGGGATCCAAATCATACGATTGTCGATGGTGATGGTTATACACGTGTCGTGGTCGATGGCGCTTGTGCCCAAAATGGGAAACAAGGGGCAATCGCCGGAATAGGAATTTGTTTTTCACCGGATTCGTCCTATAATATATCAGAGAGGATTAGTCACGATAAATATCGGTGCACTAATAACCTAGCTGAAATTATAGCGGTGAAAAAGGCCATGGAAATAGGTATCGCGAAAGGTATTAAAAAAATGAAAATTTTGACCGATTCTAAATATACTGTTTACGCGATTAATGAAGGAGCTGTGAGATGGAAAGCCAGAAATTGGAAAAATTACGCGAAAAAAGACGTTTATCACAAAGAAATCTTTCAAGATATTCTGAAATTAAGGAGAGAGTTCGATAGGTGTGAAGTAAAACATGTGTTCGCGAGAAGGTACGAATACATGAACGTGCTTGCTGACCAATTGGCCAGGCAATCAGTTTATACGTACGAGGTTCAGGTCGCGAGAATTGACGAAATGACCGATGAACAAGCGATGGAAAATTTTATTCGCGAAAAAAAGAAACAGATGCGAATTTTTGATGAACAAAATTTCAATAAATCACACGGTGATTTAATTCCGTACGAAGAAGGCGATTTGGTTTTGATTCAAGCACACAGACAATCGTGTGCTGATAAATTAATAAGCAAGAAATTACTAGAAAGAAGGTATGGTCCGTACGTAGTAAGATGTTCGCATGGTGCAAATTGTTACTCGGTGCAAGATTACGCAGGTATAACCGACGAGAAATGTGTAAACGCGAGACAGATTATTATGTTTTTAAGTAAGGACCAATTAAACGAATGCGAAACCGAACCGAGATGCCAGTCGTTACTGGATACGAGATCAATACAAGAGAGAATAAACGATTTTCTACGTGTTAACGAGAGAATGGGAATTAAAATTACAGCTCCTACGGTAGAAAATGAGAGAGAGATAAACGAAGCGTTAGAAAATTCGTTTGAAGAACCGGATGATGTGATGGATGAGGTAGAGAAGGAATTGGAAAGAGAGTTGAAAGAAATGGAAAAAGATAGTGAACTGGGGCATAATGCACCCGTTGTACTTACGAATAAATCTGATAATCTGACAACAGATAATGAGAACGTTAATATACCGCAGGTAGATTCTGGTATCGATACCACGTTCGAATATTCTGATTCGGACAATGAAAATTTGCAAGTTTCGTCCAGCGAAAGTCTGAAAGCAAAAAATTCGATTAGAATAGGTTCCAATCCTATTTCTAAGTTACAGATTGATTCAAAATTCGCTGAAAGCTTACCTAAAACCGATCTGGTGGAAGGGAGGTTGACGAGAGCAAAAAGGCGGGAAATATTACGTTCAAATAATGAATCCAACAATTCGATCGATTTTGATGAGACGAATTTTAATGTGTTGGATGAAGCGAAAATTTGGACAAATGACTCTGACGATGATTTTGTTCCTAAAACGATAAAAAAGCCTGTAAAAAAATTGGCAAAGTCTATCGCTAAAAAGCGAGTTGAAGCAGATAGGAAAAAATTACCTATCTCTTCTGATTCAGAAGGCGAGCTCGATGGGACTGAGCAACTTCTGGATACCTATAATGATGTCAGAAAAAGACATAAAAAATATTATATTTCTAAAGCCGAGGGGCAAATTTTGGAAGAAGCCCTTCGCAAAAATTTGAGCACGTCTGTGCTAGATAAGTTAATAGGCGAAGCTAAAGAAATAGTCTCAAAACGTGGGAAGAAAACGAACGGTGAGGCTGCGAAGAAAGGCAAGCCAAATACGAAAAAACCGTTACATTTGAATTATATCGTTTTGAATAGGCTAAACCTAGGCCAGAAAATGGTGATAGGTAACTATTTCTTAAATTTAGGCTCGTAATTTTGACGTTGGTGGCAATTGCCAGCCAATAAGATGGGTTTATAGGTAGAGTAGGGAGGAATCGGACTGCGGGCCGGTGTCCGGACTGCGATACCTAGGTTCTCGTCGATCTACGTAAACTGTTCTCCCGCCGTTTTGCGCTTGTTGTCAAGTATCTTTCGTCCAAGTCGTACCTTCGTTTTTCGTACCTTTCTAGTCAAATTTTTTCTAGTCTATTTTTTTTTTCTTTCGGCGTGCAAATTTTTGATGCTGGTGGCCTTTTCGGAGGTGTTATTAGCGATTACTTTCGGTGATCGTCTGTTTTTCTTCGATTTCTCCGGCCGTATTATTTTCCAGCGAAGTCCTATTTTCTGGGATAGCACGATTTTTGCCGATTTTGAGGTACGCGTGGGTGTGAGTCGTCGTCGTCGTTGAAGCGGGTGTAATTTATTTTTTCACGTAAGTTTTGAACTTCATGTAATATTAATAAGCGTGATCGTATCGATAATTTGGAAAATTCGTAATTTTAATTCGAATAACTTTCGCTTAATATAGGTGTTCAGAATATTTATGGAGCCGTGGCTCAATAAGCTACAAGTTTCCAAGTTTGAATTGTTGCTGATTATTTTAGCCGCATTCTCGTGGAAGTTGGTACTGGTGTGCGTCGGTTTTTGCGGACTCGCCTACGTGCGTGATATTTTGGCGCTACGTGAGAAGTTGGACAGGGCGAGAAGAATCCGAGAGGCCGGTAGGGAGAATAGCGGCGTGCGAAGAGATTGGCAAAGGCCAACGAGCAACGAGCCGGCAGTGCTTCGTCCGGTGAGAAGAATCCAGCCGGAAAGGTTCCCTGGGCTGACGGACACGAGGCCGGACGCTATTCCCATTGAAGATCAAATTCTAGCGGCGCTGCGTCGGGAATTTGAAGGCTCCGGTATCGACGTCGAGGTTGAAGAGTACACGCGGTGAGATGGACGGCGTAGCGGCGAACGAGGAGGTGGCGGCAGTGGAGGCCCCCATGGCGGTGGATGAGGCTCCGGCGCTTCTGCCGTGCATGGGGTGCCTAATCTGTCGTCAGAACCTCGCTTGTAACTCACCGAACGGGTTATATGCGGCGGCGCGAGTGTTGGTGGAGTGCGGCCACGTATTCCATACCGGTTGCATAATCGAATGGTTATCGAGGGCGGATCGATGTCCAAAATGCAACATGGTGGTGGAATTTTCAAAATCGATGGATTTTAAGTACGTGGATGTCAACGAGGGAAGACACCTACCGGATCGGCATCAGTTACGATTCGTGGAACTCAACATCCGAAAGATCGAGATGGACTTGAGGATCCACGAATACGAGCTGATGCTGAAAAGGAGGAATGAGAGGATAAAGAAGCTCGCCAGGAAGACCAGAAGGGAGCGGAGGATCGTCACGCATCTGTCGAAGGGAGTGATGCACCCTCAAGTTTGGAAAGGCATCGTGAAGGTGGTGGCGCGCCAGTTTACCGGAAACTCAACCACACTCGCCGCCGGAAGTCGCACCATCAGCCGCAGGAGGCAAAATCGGAGCAGGAATCTCCGAGAGGTGAATCGAGTTCCGAATCCGGTAGAGGAGGACGATTCAGATTAAAGGTATCGTTGATTTCGTCATTATTTTACTCGATTTTGCTCTTCTAAGTGTCTCTCCGATGTCGTGTGTCGAAAATTGTTTCGTTTTCGTTTTGTAAATAGTTTTTTCTATCTGTGATACTTTTCTATTTTGATATTTTTCTATATTTTTCTATTTCTTATTTTCCTATGTATGTTTTTGCACGTGTAAATCTAGTCAGAAATATTCGTCCTTTACGAATTTGGCAAGTTACTAGGTTTTTGATGGTTAAAAATCGAAAATTTCGCTGGTCACAAAAAATGGCTATGCTATATAGTTAGAGGATTTGCATTCGTTGCTGCTGGGCGGCTTCGGATCGTTTTTTTATTATTCTCTTTTCTAGTCTTGTTTTTTTTACGTGCATTTTTCCATTTTTCTATTTTTTCTATGTATATTATGTTGTATCGTGTGCTTTGAAATATGCCACGTACAAATTTTCTCTTTCCGCTGGTAGAGTAGACGACGACGACGACGAACGACGATTTATTTTTCTATTTTTCTATTTATGTATGTTTTTCTTCTCGTATTGCCAAAATTTTTATGTTCTTGCCATATCTGAATCGGTTAGGCTTCGTAGATCCTTTATCTGCAGCTCAATCGACGAATAGGAGTTGATTTTTCGTTTTCTTATTCTATAAATTCACAAAAAAATCACAAAAAGGAAAAAAAAAAAAAAAAAAAAAAAAAAAAAAAAAAAAAAAAAACAAAAAAAACAAAAAAACATTAAAAAATGGTAACTAGAAGTTGGTTACGTTCTTATAATTAAACTTATTCTATATGGTAACTAGGTTTTATCGCAGCTGCGATCATTTTTTAAATTTTCTTTGGCAATTACGAATGTTTTCTGTGGCGAAAGATACAAATTTTTCTATGTTTTTTATTCTCCTTTATTTTTATGGAAAGGTCTATCGAGCTTGCTCGAGTTATTTTTTCGAATAAAAAATGTCAACAAGCTAAAGTCAAAACGGGTCCGGTACTTTTAAAATTACACAAATCGATCGGTTGGAAAATATTTTATTTTGATTTTCTATTTATTTTCTTGTCTGGGTGTCCAACCGATTCGAGTATAGAGTTCAGTTTCACGGTTATGTCAAAACCCATTCGATATCGTGCATGTGCTAAGCTGGTCTTACGATGTTACGATCGAATGTGGTAATTATTAATTAATATTCACCCATTTATTATGTTTAATACTGGTATTTCTTATTTTCCGGTATGTTTGCTTGGATGATTTTCTATGTGACCGTAAAGTCCATAGAAAACATACCGGCGTACGAGTACTTACTCGTCACATTGTAAATATTTATGCATGTATTGTTTATTCGTTGCAAGTGCACCATTTATTTCTGCATTTTGCACTTGCACGAAGTTTTTCTATTTATTTTTGTAAATTAACCGGCGAAAATATTTCTACTTACGTTTTGATCTTGAATATCGATAACAGTTTGGGTAAAAAAGCACCGATCCACGTGGATTCGGTTGCGTCGGGTACCTAAGGCTGTAGGGAAACATTTTGACTTATTAATTTTATAAAACTTTACCAAAAACATTTTATAATTTTGAAAAATTGAAGCTTGCTTCACCAAAAAAAGATTTCTTCGTGTGTTTATCAACAAGTTTGTTGATTTTCGTTACTCAGGTTGAGTTTTTCAGCGGCTAGTAACGTGGCGTACGGTGCGATCACGTAGTGGTAGCACTGTACGTCTACGTGACGTAGTTCTGGTCGTATTTTCTGTTTTTGTTTTTTTTACTATTATTGTTTCTTGTTCTTCTGGTCAAAATGTTCCTGTTCTATTTAGGTTAATTTATTTTTCATTCGAGATCATGTAGGTAGAAATGTCGGTAAATTTTTCGTCATGTACGTTTCAATATCGTTCGTAATGTTCGATGTTGATATATTTTTGAAAATGCATTTCATCTATTTTTGCGCTATGCGTATTTTATCATGTATTTTTTGTGGTCTCATTTTTGAACCAGGTTTTAATCTTAGGCTAAGTTTTTGCTACGTTCATACAAACGTTTTTAATTTTGCATATGTCATTTTAGTCGCTATGCGACATGTTTTTTTAATTTTTAGTAATGATATTCGTGGCAGAATATTGTAATTGTTCTTATATTTTGCGAATATTTCATGTCATGTTGTTTTATAGCCTATGTTGTAAATATTGTTAGGGATAAAATTTCTTGTTCCTTTTTGGAAATTTTTATTATTTTAAATCCAAATTTGTTATTTGTAAATTTTGATGGAATCGAAAATTGGCCAAAAGCTAGGTAGGGGAAAGAGCTTACGACTGTTACAGTCCGTAACTTTTTCAATTTGTAAAAAGTCATAAAGGTCATTTTCGATTAAATTTATTTCAAATTTGGATGGTCGTATTCTTCATGAATAGGACCGTTGTATTTTTTCATGTTTTGTAAACTGTGATATTTATTCTTAGGCGATCAAATGTTACTTTTTGTAATGTTTCGTTAGATTTTAGGTTACTTTGAATTTGTACACGTTTTTTATGTTCAATTGTCAAAGTTCCTGTACGTGTATGTGTTCGTGCGATATGTAAATATTACGTTATGCGGTAATGTTTTGCGTTATTTCTGCGCCCATGTCGGAAAATTCGATTTTTCCCAATGTATTGTAATATGTATTGAACATGTTATTTTGATTTTTATGCATTATATTTCGTTTTGTGCATTATGTCATGTTTCAATGTCATATTCTTCGGGAGGGGCAGGAATGGACTCAGGTAGCCGTCTGTGGTCCAATGTCGCAATTCGAAGCTAAGGTTGTTCCCGAGAATATTTATTTCAACATAATCTCGTGGGGGCAATGAAGCGGTAGCTTTAATACCTACCTAAATTGCGCCATTGGACATCGTATTTGCGTAGACGAATACGTACCCTTTTGTCGGCAACGGCAAATAGGTACCTATTCGTATACGTATACGAGAATTATTTCTGTGTCCATTGTATTAGTCGATGGATATTTTCAAATTATGGTACCGGTTATCGCGTTGGCGACGTACGGTACAATAGGCCCAACGTAGCTTCGGCTACGTTGAGATGCCTATCTAAAATGCTTATCGTAAACAACTTGCTTTGTCGGCGAGTTGTTTACAACTTTCGAACTTTCGACCGAGGGGAAAAGCTTTCTCGTATGCCGTCATTTCTGACGAATACGAGTCAACTTTCTCCTATCTCCATCGACTTTAACCAATGACAGACCTACCAAAGTTCATCCCTTCCTGTCTTGCAACCGGTGCTTACGGAGTACGAGGCACTCGAGCTTCGTAAGCTCGGTCTAGTATTCTTCGGAACTTTTACTAGCCTATACGTATATCGCGAGCGAAAGCTTATCGTATCGCTATTATTACTCACGTGTACGAGTTCATTCGTTTGCACTTTGTGCTTTTTTCGTGTGCTCTATGAGCTTTTATATTTGTGCAATTCGTGTGTGTAATTAAGAGTTGAATTACACGTATTTGATCGCGAACTGGTGTTCTTATTTCTACGAGAAAAGTTCAAGCAAAGTGTCAGGTACACGGACATGCGTTGAGTGAACTTAGACTTCGAGGTATTGAGTCGGAGACCCGTCCACCTATCTTCGACGAAATCATCGAAGCAACCAAAAGACAAATTCAAAGTTTTTCACCCAACTCAGAGTCAAAATGATTCTTAGAAGTTAAAATTTTTCGAAAAAAATTGGAGAATTTTACATTAGAGTCGAAAAAAACTCGCAGAAATTTTATTTTCATTCAGAAAAATTGAAAAAAATTATTTAAATGGGGAATTTTCAATTTTAAACCCTTTCAAATAATAGGTACTCGTATTTTTTTCCTAGTCAGAAGATCAGGACTTTTGCTAAGAAAGCGGAAACCATTTAAATTTCAAAAATTAAAAAGTATGTTTCCAAAGCTCGAATTTTTGAAAATTGTTGGAAAAATCTACAATATGTTTTACTACTTCTCAAAAAAAAAAAGAACGTAGGAATGATTTTTACAGCAATTTAATCCATTGACCAACCATCATCGCCAAATCACTCAAAAAAAAAGATCATTGTGACATCCATGACTTCTAGACGACTCCAATTTCAATAAATATATAATTTGCATGATAAATATTTTTCAACAAAAATTCAAGAAATCAAAGATTTTGCCCATCTCGCACACTAAATCAAATTTTTCACTCTCACGTCATATTGACATATTAAAAAGCAGGTATTATTTTTTTAGGTATATTAAGTTCACAAGTTCATAAAGTCACAACTCAATCGCAAATTCCCATTATCGATTTAATTCTAGGCACCGCGTTCAGTAAAAATCTTCACCCTCTTCCTGAATCAACGAAGAAACCCTGGCACTGTCCCAACTTCACGTAGACAATCTGAAAACACCATCCATACGGAAAACATGCTCACTAAACGTCGAACTCATCAAATCCAATATTTCACTTCGATTGCAGACTCATATAATTTCAATTGTTTCGCGCCTATATAGACACAAGAAGACTACAGCTCAATAAAAATTCCGCATCCAATACCGTTACACTGTCTCACCATACACGACTCCAAATAATGAAAAATAAACAAAAAAATAATCAAATAATCAAATAAAAACCTCCCTATACGAGTACGAGTCACACACATACACAATCCATACCATTCGAGTTCATCGAAAACGACCTAGAAAATAGAAAAAAAAAGAAGAAAAAAAACGCTAAACCGAATACAAAAATAACCCAACACGATAACCACGTAAACTCAATACCTATAAAAATATCGTATCCGGACGAGATGAAAATATTTACACGCGAATTAAATTCGCAGTTACATTATTGCATTTCCATTGAAAAAAAGAACGAGTAAAATTCCTCTCGGTCTCATCCGTTGTATTTATACATTGCATTATTGCATTATACTCACGTATTTTTCGTCGAGAATATTAAATATTTTATATAAAACACGGCGAAATAAAATTGTAAACGAGCATTTAAAAATGCTCTCTTTTTTCATAAATAAGTAGAGAAATTTTTTTCGAAAAATTCTTGCTCGAATTTGCGTATAATTTCGTAACCTTTACCCCTCCCCTTCTCAGCCCCTTCGAGGGAGCCCGATCATATTAATACAAAATATAAGGATATGGCCAACGACGTCTTTTTTATTCTATTAAAACGCGAGTAAAAGAGTAAATTTGATTAAAATGGCGATTTTGCGAATGCAAACATGATAGAAGAAAATTTGTTTTTTTTTATCCTCTCTTCCGCTTTCATTCTCTCTTTACGATGGCAAAGTGTACGCTTTGTCACCAGAGCATCGGTGTCGCAAGTACATTTTGCTGGGGTTTTTTTTTCCACCAGCGCAGAACAAATATTGCTGCTCGAGAGCGAAACGTTGATCGTCGAGTGGAATAGTTTTTGCCTCGAATTTAAACCATTTTGTATTCAGATCAGATTAAAAGTCATAAACGTTGCTACGAAGGGACAAAAATTCTCAACTTTATTATCATGTAAATGATTGCAACGCTTAAAAAAAAGTAATATCTGGAAACATGGCAACACAACCTCGCGACGGTTTCGTTAAAACTTACCATCCCGTTCAAAAACATAATAGATATGAAAATAATAATAAAAAAATATGGCAACCGAGCCGCCGAACCGACTTAGCCCTCGGTGAAAAAGTTGGTTTTTTCTCGCCTCAGTCGAGAGCTTCGGCTCGGGTCTAAATCATTTATTAAATTACTAAATCTTAATCACCGCGCATCTTTTTCAGTAAAATGGGTGTCATTTTATGTACCTCGGTGTGATACTTTATCGAAAACGATTCGAAGCCAAGTGCTGCTCGTTTTCATTTTGGATATTTTATACAATTCTCGATGCTCGTTCAACTTTAGACTACATACGTACATAATACGATTAAAACTTCTAATTTGTTACGTATTAAATAAGCGAAACGACTTCGTTTTATCTCAAAGCTCTAATTTACGATTGCTTGGAACAAAGAACCAACTCGAGAATAACTTTTTGTTAAATTAATTCACCTAATCGTTTTTGAATTTTTTTCCAGCGAATTCTCAGACTAGACCTTTCGATGAAACTGCGAGCGTGAAAAAAATCTTTCGTAGCATTATCCATCTTCCATCACCTTTATAATTTTATTACATTAAAAGCTCACTCGGGTTGTTTTTTCATCGACTCGTCTCGTTTAGTTTTACCCCAATAAATAAACGAAGCCGTGTTAATATATTTTTTTTAATATTAGAAAATTAAAAGTAAACCGAGGCTTTGATTTGTTTACAATGTTTACAACAGTTTTCCTTATTTTTTGTATACAGAGTTGTCCTCCCCAAGAACCACTGATACCGTTTTGACAACGTCGTCCGGCTCCGAAAAAATACACAAATTGGCATGTTTTCGTTGAAAACATTATCGCGCCAAAAGGTAACGCTTTTTTATGCCTTTAATATCCCCCTCTCGTTTGAGGAAAAATATCAACGAAAATTTCACCATCGTATACGTATAGGGAGCGAAGTTATCGCAACTTGGCTGGCGAGTATTTTTTTTTGCCCCTGTTAATGTCCATGCGAAATACGAACGACTAATTCGAACTGGTAGGATGTTTTTCGAATATAAGGGTAATTGCGCCGTTATTTTTACACAATAATATACACCGTAGGCTACTATCGTAGTTGGATGGCTGAATGTGAGGAAATTTTCGATGGTTGTTTTTCTTTGTCGAGTATAGTTTCCGTTTTTTGGAAATGTATACGTGGAGTTTCGTTTCCGGATTTCAGGACTATAACGTAATGATATTAAAAAAACAATAAAATGATGGCGATGAATTTTAACGGGGGAGGGGTGCCAAGAAAACAGCCTGAAGTGAAAAATAATTGGAAATTTTTCGTGATGGAAAAATCACAGATATGTTCTTGGCTATGGATGTTTTAAACTAATATTTTCGAAAATATTCTGAATCTTCTTTTTAAAATTTACCTTTCTCTTGAAATGAAAAAATTAACATAAAGTAAAAAATACAGTGAAGTACCATTTGTGGATCAGGTTTTCCCGGCCGCCCAAAAGACCCTGAAATTTTGAGTTTCGGGTAAAACTGAATTGGCATCTGCAAGAGCGGAGTTTTTACTACCAACATACCTAGGTTTCAAATTTTTTTCACGAGTTCTTTGCCTATGAGAATTTTTCCCCCAAACCTTCATTTTTTCGAAATTTTCGGGGAGCCAATTGCGAATCGCACTATTTGCAGACGTTCTAGACTGAACAATTTTTAAAAAATTCCATGGAAAGTAAGTTTCCTCTACATCAATATTAGGTACCGATTCGATCAAAAAAAATTTAACTGTCTTCCGATGGTGATTTTTTTATTGGACATCCTTTTTTTGGCATCAAAAAAGACTCCAAAATTTTTTCATTTTTTTCTGCTTTGTTATGAAGAAAAACGCCAATTCAAGATATGTAATGGGTAATTTAGTAACTCTTTGTTATGTGGCTTGATCCATAATTGGTACATCGCTGTAATCGACTTATTGAAGACTAGGAACATTGAAATTGGCCATTTCGATAATAAAGTCAATAAAAGTTGATGAAATCTTATTAAGAGATACCATTTTTACAGATAATAATGAAAATAATCAAGTATTAGGTAAGAGAAGGTGGGACAGGATGCACCAACCTAGGCCAAATGTTCTGCCAAATCTATTCAAATTGGTTAAATTATCTGATTTTTGCAACAATATAAAGTTCAAACATTTACCTTTCATTTCGCTGAAAAAATTCCATTTTGGTGCATACTTCAGCCCTACAGAATTTTTTGAATTTTTTTCACTTTTTTTGCATCCTGCCCCACACATGAAGCAGAATGCAAAATGCCATGAGGCAAGATGCAAACAGTGAAGACATGATGAAAAATCGCGAATTTTTTAATAAAATTTACTCAAGTACATTCGAGGTGGATACTACAGATTTAAATAGAAGCGTAATTTTTGAAAAGAGGCGTTGTAAAACCTTGGCATTCATAATTTACGTATGCTGCCTTAATTGATTTTCTGATTTTTTAGGCTAAACTTTTGATATTTTTGATATTCTATCTAAAAATTAAAGAAAAAATGTGATATCTCGGAAAAAATATCACAAAAATATCAATTGGACCATCTTTAGTACCATGTGTGACTTTTTCGAAAAATTCGTAAGTATTTAAAAACAATGTTTGCATCTTGCCCCACTGGCGCTGTTTTTCTTTAACTTAATGTACTGGGAAGAAAATATAGGGACAAGTGCCAACCAAATACATCATTCGATAGGTAATTTGATTGAGATTACAAAAAAATTACCTGAATTTTTTTTCAAAACCTGAAAACATGATATTTCACAAAAAATTAAATTTCAAGAATTTTACGAAAATCACGTAAAATCATATTATTGATAATAACTCATAGACAAGCAATCCGTCAGGTCTATAATTTTTTCTGTTTTGTATCAAATAGATACCCATCCACCGATTCCCCAGAAAAAAATTTTCAATCCCATCACTGACGACAAGAAGTCAATTTGCATCTTGCCCCCTGGTGCATCCTGCCCCACCTTCTCTCAGTACCTATCTGAATTCCAAATATTGAAATACGAAATACGTCAAATAAAAATTGAAATCCAAAAAAGTTAATGACACGTCAAAACATCAGACAAAAAGTAATGAAAGGTGAAAAATTGATTTACATAATTGTCATAATCTCACAATTCTAAAATAAATCCGGTAACCCCCCCCCCCGAACTTCTTAAGGGTGTAGTTTAATATAATTATGAATAATTAGGTATCTAAAAATAGCCAATTTTTGAAAGAGATTACCTGAAGACGACAGAACCTACTGATTTCATATTTTTATTGTGCTGTTGACAAAGAATATAGCTATGTAGGTCGCGACGAAGCTCCTTTTTATAAATGGTTTTTTCTACATTAATTATATTGACCCAAAGTTAGTCATTTTAGGAAAATTTCACTTCGATATTTTTCACTTACCGAACCTTATTTCGAACAAATGGCCTCATCGCGACTTGCTAAATGGTTCGAAAATTCCATGGGCGAAATTTTGAGGATTGTCATCACTCCATGGTACATGTTGAGTAAATCTCTTTTATGAATTTTGCAAAATTATAAATCTATATAAATTATTCATTTTGAGAACAGACCCACCTAAAGTAACAAATTTTATTTCCAGTAATTTTTTTTTCTAAATTAAATGTACTTCCACACTCCATATGAGAATCAAGACAATTATATATTTTCATTCAGTACCTAAATAATGAAACTTTTGAAGAATAGATGTACTTTCTTCAATTCAACTTTTTAAAATTTTGAGTTTGAATTTTTTATATTTCAAGTGAGTCTTATGTATAGGTACCTATTGAGCGAAATTAAATTTTTAAATAACATTTAGAAATACTATACTTGTCACTGGTATGAAAGAGCCTTCAATTTTGGAAGAAAAACTTATCGAAAATGAATAGTAATAAAAGAGAAATTTTACCTCAAATTTGTACCATAGTTAATATTGTCCAATTTATCAATTTCAAATCACTTTATTTTTCATTCACAAATGTTTTTTGTTTCAACAAAAGCGAACGTGAAGACATTAGAAACTCAATTTATTCCGAAAATTTACTGCTTGAAAACAGAATTTGGTCAGTTGTTACAATTTCAAGTATTTTTTGACCAATGAACGACGTAATTGTTTATTGAAATAACGAGATCGCGAATTTAACTGACATCTACAACCATTTAAATATTTTTGCAAATTTTCACGTTACCTATTTTCTTACATTTTTGGAAGCTAAACCACACCTAAGGCAATAAATAATTTTATTAACATTTTTTCTCGAGGAAATTTTTTTTGTCTCGATTTGAAGTATTTGAGCATGCAATTTGTATTTGGTAAAAATCAAAAATTCTTCAAATTCGAGATCTGTAATTTTTCAACCTCCTTATAGAGAGTTGAAAATGGTATTCGTTTTCAAGGTCAATAAGTCAGGGAGGTGTAGAAACTCAAATAAAATATTTTTAAGGTAGAGGAAAATGACGAAGTTCTCGGGAAGTATTAGCACCATCCAAAATTGTAAAAAAATCGTTTTGTTTTTTTAAACTTACCCAACTTTGAGTAAGAACATGAGAACCATTATCTCCATCCCACATTAGAACGAAGAACCAAAAAAAAAAATTGGGAGATCTCCCTCTCAAAATAAAGTACCTACTTCACCAATTTTTATCAAAATCAAGGGTAATTTTTTTTCGATCCGCTCCAAGAGGTAGGTATATCAAGGGAGGGAGAGTATTGGTGGACATGAGATAAAATGTACAAATTGTATAAAGAAAACCACGCCATCAGGAATGGACAAGTTGCACGATTTTTTTTTGGAAAAAAATCATGAAAAATCGAAAGTAGACATTAAAATATGAAGATTAAAAAAAAGAAAGAAATTTGGTCCATTAGAACTCTTGCAATGATTTTTTGAAAGTTGCGTTTTCTCGCAGTGTTCAAAATCTTTCTTTTTTTTTTAATCTTCATCTTTTAATGTCTACTTTCGATTTTTCATGATTTTTTTCCAAAAAAAAATTCGTGCAACTTGTCCATTAATGTCAAAGCTGATAGTTTTGCTCAATCAAAATCTCAATTTCTTAAAATATTTAGGTATATTCTGAAAGATGGATTGGGATTCAAGTCACGATTTAGTTTCGATGTTTCGAAAAAGAGGATTTCATTTAAGGTCGATTATTGTGATTTTTTCAACGTCCTTCTTATACGACGTTATACCTACAACACCTACGTACCATAGATTAAGAATATTACGTAATCTATGCTACGTACGACACTCTTCATGCTCACTTCTCACGATCAGTATAAAACACTACAAAAAATGTCTAGTTGACAATTTTTTATCAAACTTCACCGAGTGAGTCAATTCGTCTATGATCATCGCTTTCTAATCGTTATTTTCGTCTTTATTGCGTTATGTTTCTTATTCATGCTTTCGCGTCAGACAAAACCACCAACCTACAACCACTACGTTCCTTCGCATGTGTTTGTTCTTATTGATGTAGAGTTGAAGTTCGCGAATCGAGTTTGCCAGATTGATCGTGATTGTGAACTAGGCGTGAAATTTTAAAATGCATGCACAAGTATTCGAATTTTGGTTCGATTGCTCTTTTACAGAATAGGAATCAAACTCGAAGAAAATTGTTTCCAACTGGGAAAAAGAAAAATTTGTCGTATACTTCCAAACATCATTGATTGCTCGCCTCAGATAACCTAATCAGGGTACCTAATGGGCAATACAATATCGAAACCAAGACCAACAACCCAAGACAAAGTGTTCATTTCTTATCGTCGAAACAATGGATCAGAGCTTGCTAGGTAATTACTCAACTACCTATCCATACCTGCGTGTAATTATGCAGGTATACCTAACTAATTTAAATGAATATTATTAAAAGATAATTCTCGCAATATTTCCAGCTTAATATCATTACACCTTTCGAAAAATAAAAAATGGCGTTTCTCGATATAGACAAATTGGAAGCTGGAACATTTGGTGATGCTTTACTTAAAAACGTCAAAAAAACCAAACATTTCGTACTAGTATTGACGCGAGGAGCTCTTGATCGATGTATTGAAGATAAAAGACATAACGTTTGCAAAGACTGGGTTCACAAAGTGAGTAAAATTCGTGTTGAAATAATTTTAACCAAAAGCAATCTCTAATAATATGATAATTTATGAAAATTATACATAATTAAAATATTGCAGGAGATTGCGACCGCTTTGGAACACAAGTTGAATATTATTCCAGTGGTTCATCCTGATTTTGAATGGCCGCCGGATGAGGATTTACCAGAAGATATGCGAAATATCGGCAGTTTTAATGGAGTACCGTGAGTATCTAAACCATTAGAATAGTTAAATTGAATGCCTTTTTTTTGTTTAAGTTTTTTGCGATCAGATTGTGCTAAGCCATAATGTAAATACTTAATATTTTTATGCTCAGATGGAATCACTATTTTCAAAAAGCGGTCGTTGAAGTGATCGAGAGATTTATCAGAGGGGCAAAAAGCCAACGAGATGTCGATGAACGTGATGCAATTATTCGAGAAATTTTAGTCCACGACCAGATGCATAACATGATGATGGGACCTCCCCTCCTCTTGGAGATAATGTACGATGAAGATGAACGCTAACTAACAAAATAATGTTTTGAAAAAATTCACCGTATTTTATTCAGTCAGAAACAAATTAGTGGTGAGAGGGTTGAATACTGAATAAGTTTTGTTACGTTGGTGCTCTGGTTTCATTTCTTGTTACACAACAATTTCATTGTAT
Organism: Pseudococcus viburni; assembly: GCA_033439095.1. Lineage (NCBI taxonomy): Eukaryota > Metazoa > Arthropoda > Insecta > Hemiptera > Pseudococcidae > Pseudococcus > Pseudococcus viburni. Next base: position 527,959 of record JAVBJF010000064.1, on the reverse strand, counting down.
TTCTACTTGATTTTTTTAAAATCGTAAATATGTACAAGAAATTGTAGTTTTTCTTTACTTTTCCATACTTAGATTAAGAGTAGGTAGATTTTTTGTTTCATCATTATTTTTTATTATGTACCTATAAGTACACAATTTTTTATAGTAAAGTGTTTAATTTACTCATCACATATTTTGATTTGTAATAGGTTTAAATACATAGGTATCAGATCTTTATCCATTCCCTCTTCAATTTGATGTTTTTTAACAAAGCCATACACAAATGTCTCCTGCATTAAAATATATCCATACACAAAGGTTGTAAATTCAAAAATCATGAAAATTGGGAACAAAAAGTGGAAAGACTTTGAAAAGGTTGAGATTTATTTTTAATAGCGGATGTTTTGTTTGAAGAAGAAAAGAAGCAAGGAAAACAAATTCTCAACGAGATTTGAAAAAAAAATTTGTAATGTTCTTCACTGTGAACAAAAGTTGCCTTTCCCACCCCCTTGGTGGACCATATATGCTCGGTAAACGTTCTAATCACATTCTACACATCATTATAAACAACTTTGGAAAAAAAAACTTTGAAAAAAGAATGGTAAAATGTTGAAAATTTTTTCGACTATTCTCATTGAAAAAGAATTTCTCATACATCTAATTCTGTCAAATCATCTTTTGAAAATTTAAGATTTTATAAAACTTTAAAATTTAATTACTAGTCTAATTTTTCATACATACCCAAAGCCTGATTTATAATCACATCTGAAAAAAAATTCAGAATTGCTACTGTGAAATAAAAATGCCATTTATATTCGATTAGGTAGATATGCTTTTTAAAAACTTCTAAAAACGAATTTATTGCACTTACTTCATAAATACATTTAAAAGTGGGAATCTACAATCAGAGGCGGTTCGAACACAATTTTTTTTGGGGTGTATAAGGTTCAAAAATTCCGAGTAAAAAATTCAAAATTGCCGAATAATAATTCAAAAATTCGAGAATTTTTTGCAATGATTATAGCAAAAACAATGTGCAGCAACATCATGGAAAGGGAAAAACACAATTTTCAGAGATCAACGAAACAAAAATTTAAAAAGTATCTAACATCGTGTTCAAGAATCAAGATTAGGTCAAATTTTAATCTTGCTCACGCCTGGAAATTATTCCTTGAGTTTTCGAATATATTTCCATTGTTAAAAGCCATTCTTGCTCATCCCTGCTCATGAACAGCAAAATTTCTTGCATGAAAAAATAAATGACTCAGTCCTGCTCGTGCCTGAATTTTTCCCTCTGTAATTTCATTGTACATAGTTGAAAAAACCTATGAAATTTTCTTAGTCTACTTGATTTAGAAGATTGTAGTTTCAATGTGAACACGAGAGAAATAAATTTGGCCCGAGCGAAGCGAGGACGGAAATTTTAAGTAGAAGACCTTAAATTCAAAAAGCAAAAAAACAATGTTTTAAGTTAATCAACTTGAATAAAAAATCTGTAAATTTTACTCAAATACAACAGAGCTGAGCGCAGCGAGGCCGAAGCTTCTGAAAAATTTGATTTCCAAACATCGAAAATGAGTTTTAATGAGAAAAAATTAGATAAAATTAGTTGGAATAATTTTGAGGAAAAATACGGAAAAAATCTTTGGTGGGATTTGGATTGTTTTGAACTTATGGAAGAAAAAATTCAGTAAGGCCGAACGCAGCGAGGCCAAAATTTTTGAAAAATTTTGATTTGGGGAGTAAGTAAATAATTTTAGAGTGGGATTGTGATTTCTGAAAGAGGACAATAAACTTGAGATTTTAAAAGGATCAGTTTTTCATTACTTACTTAGGTATGCTGCAAAATTTCCAAACATTTTTTTAATTCACCGAAATTTCCAAGGTTTTGCCGAAATTGCCGACTGGAAATTGACAGGGGTATTATACACCCCACCCCCATCACGTTGCCCCTGTCTACAATGTAGATTTTATTAATATATTTGCTTATCAATCGTAAAACTGCAAAAAATATTTTTTTTTTAAATGAAAAATTCAAAGATTTCAATGTGATGTGAAAACAAAACATTCTCAATAGGTACTCAGAACATAACATTTTTCAGATTAAAAATAGAATTCGTTTCTATTTTTCATCTGAAAAATCAGATTTTCAGAAGCGAGTATAAACGCCTCCATAATAAACAACGCGTTCAATTTCGGGTCTGCGTAACTTCGCGTTTTTTCAGATGTGATTATAAACCAGGCTTAAGTGTAGGTACCATTTGAAAGACTTGAAATTACAGATACGGTACAAACCGAACTTTTAAGGTGACAATGCTAAAACATCTAATACCTATGTGATTTTTTTGAAAGTAAAATAAAAAAATTAGCAAACGATTTGGGACACACTGATACAGAATTGGAGCAGAAAAGATGATCTCTGATTTTGAAACGATGAGAATTTTAAAATTATTTTTGAAATGACATTGAAAATTAAAAAGTAAAACTACTCATTCGTACGATGACCTAAACTTGCTGACCATTAAAATAGACGGATAGCAAATATCGAATACAATTCTTACAGTGCAGATACATAACATCCGTTTTCTGCTTATTTGACAATTTATCTAATTTTATCGATAGCCAATTCGTCAACGAATTCTCAATCGCAATAATCGCTGCATATATATTTTTTTTCTCCATCGTTTCATGTCGTGGCTCGTATCATATTCGTTCATCTTAATCTTAATATTTGTAAGCGTACGGTAGCTAAAAGCTATACGCTGGATTTATTCGAGGAGTTCAGAGTTTGTGATTCTGTCTAGGGTCTAGTGTGGCCGTGATTGTGTAACTCACTGAAGAATTTTAAACCTCATATAAATTTTTGAGATTTTTGACGATTGTAATTCAGTGAATAGCAACGTATAGCAAATTGTGAAGATCATGACGACCGATCGAAATAGGTGTGTTTTCACATCTTATCGTCGAATTGGTGGGTCTGACTTGGCCAGGTAATTGAATATACGATACCATATTCTACATTTATCAGTACCTATAATAGGTAAAGGTATGTACTTATACTATCGTTCGAAAGTATGGGAAGATTATATCAGTTCGCATAATTGAGGCGTAGTTTTCCAAAACAGCCTTAATGCACTTCATCAAATTTAACAGGAATCACAAAAAAACTGTATTACTCTGAATTTTCAAGCAAAAATATTAAATTTTGCTGGAATATTTAAGGCGTTCCTTTTTTTTTGTTTATCGTGTAAAATTTGGAAAAGGAAAGCACGGCCGTTTTGGAAAATATTCATCAATTGTGTTTTTTCCAAGACATTTTATCATGGTTTTTTAGTGAAAAATTTTGAAATCATCTAAGTATATGTTTGCTAAACAATTTTAATTAATTTTATAATAATCTAACAACAAATAGGTAACTTGAATTTTACTTAAGTAGGTATACAGATGACTTTTGGTGAAATGTCATACACTTGAGCCTTTATTCCAATTTTCAAAAATTTCAAGAAATTTTGATGGATTGAAAAGAAATTTTGCATCAAAAGTTTTCTTCCGTTTTTCTATCTCTGACAAAATGTGATTATTTTTATTCATAAAAGATTCTCCGTTTTTTTTTAAAATTTGATATGGAGTCTAATTTTATACAAGTAAGCAGGTAAAAAAAATTCGCTGTTTTTCAATTCTAATGAAAACGTCAATAGGTATGTCAATATTTTCAAGTAAAAAATTCTAATTTTCATACAGACTCTTAGATTTGTCTTACGTTAGTAGGTACTTCATATATTCGGTAATCATACGAACTTATTAAGGCAAAGAGCGATTACTGCACTGAGAAAAATGTAAGGTAAATTTAAGGTAATAGATACATTAAATAAAGTAACTTTGCTTCAAGGCGAACTTGAGGTACCTAATGAGAACATTAAATTTTACCATACCAATTAGTTTTCAGTAAGAAAAACCAATTGACATGGTAAAATTTAATGTAGGTACTCATTACCTTAAGCTCGTCTTAAAGCAGATTTAACTTATATTATTTATAGGGATGATATTTTTTAGTTTTTACAAATTTTTTTTGGTTGATTACCGATAGCAATATTTACAATATCTTTGCGAATCATAAAATTCCGAGTAAAATGAGCCCAATTTGTACGAGCATATTTTGACACATTTTTAGGTGGAAAGCATAAATTGATATATTTTTGGTGATTTTGCTTGTTTTTGACATATTTTACCCTTTTTTCCATTTTTTACGATATCGACATATTTCGAAAAAAAATCGAAAAACCACTTTTTCAAAGACCAAAAAAGTTGAAAAATTGACTGTCGAAATGTGCTCCTGTTTTTTTTTACATTTTTTGAATGAATGAATGAATGAATGAAGTTTCAGTTTTGAGTTTGTCGTATTATTGTTCTCCTTCAAAAACCCTGAATATTTTGATATCCCTATTTCCCCTCTTTTTATTTCACATATTTTCGGTTTTTTAGGAATATTTTCGACATATGTATTTCAGACTGCGAAAAGGATATTTTATGCGCATAAAACACAATATCTTCCCTATAGTTATATAATTTATGTATAACCTTAAATTTACCCTACATTTTTCTCAGTGTGATTATTATTTTCGTAATATTTCCAGTTTGATATTCACCGGTTTATCGAAACAAAACAAAAAACTGAACGTGTTTCTCGACGTGAAAAAATTAGATGGAGGGCGATTCCCCGAAGTTTTGGTGGAGACCATTCAAAAATCCAAACATTTTATTCTCGTGTTAACCCCGGGTGCACTGGGCCGATGCATCGATGATAAGAACCGCAACGTTTGTGAAGATTGGATCCACATTGTTAGTAAAATTGATGGAAAATGTAAACCAATTTCTGCACGATAACGTGATAATTTGAGTACATCGATTTTGTGTAATTAATTATTTTAGGAAGTCGCGACCGCTCTGCAAAATGGTTCGAATATTATTCCGGTAATCCATCATGATTTCAAATGGCCTGAAAAAAACGATTTACCGGAGGATATGCAGGATATATGCAGTTTCAACGGAATACCGTCAGTAACTTATTACAAATTGTCAAGTTTTATGTTTTTTCTTTCAATTTTGTACAATTACGTTATGATCATTAATTTTAAATAAATTAACTTTATTCCAGATGGAACCATTACTATCAGCAAGCTTCTATTGATGAAATAGAAAAATTCATCGTAGGAACAGAAAATAAACGCGAAGGAACAGAAAATGAACCTGGCACCAGCGACGACGCCAAAAATGCCCTTTTAAATATCATTCCACCTATCACCGATCTAGTTATAAAAAAGTTACAACGTATTGACTCCTTCTATGAAGGTCATTTCGGAGATGAATAATCGCGACATATAAATCTGCGTGGAAGGGCATTACAAATTCGAGAATGCCTGTCTCTGAATTCCCAGGGACCACATCAAGAAATACTTGACCACTTCACGTAACTTTTAATTTTAATGCAATTTTTAATTATTTTACGTTTATAATTACGTATTTTGTTATTCCCAACGTTTTTTACCTAAGACTCTAAATCGTATATTTTTTCGAAAAATTGATTTTTATTCGTTTTTCAACTTTGTATTATTGGCATGGGCTAATAAACCTAGTAGTCTAACACCCCCCTCCCCACCCGCCAAAAAAATGTTTTTAGGGTTCCCGGTTCCGGTACGAGGGGTACCTTATTCAAAATCACATTTTTCTTCCTCTTCTTGTTATTCACCAATACAAGAAGAGTGCTATGGTAAAAATTGAATTTATCATTACGTCAACAAACCAATCACAAGAGAAAAAGGGAGAAATAAAATTAATTAGGAAGGACGATTTTGTTTCCTGGGGAGTGTTTTCTTTTTTTGAAGTTTAATTCAAATTCAGTTGAATTTTAACATTTTTTCCAATTTTAAATTTTCTCAACATTTTATGCAATTTTGAATTTTTTCTAACTTGAAACCAATTAATATTAAAAATATTTTCAGTTCGAGTTTGGTTTTCTCAAATTCTTTCAAAATATTTTTGTCAAATTCTGTTTTCTCTATTTATTTATTTTTTTTACAATTCTTACAACAATATTTCCAAGTAAGTATCTAAAGATTTTTTCTACATTTTTTTTTTGTAAGTTCATAAAATAATTTCCAAGAACTTTGGACAGAAGTTCAAATTTTTTCAAAATTATTCAAACACATTTCTCCTAGTTTTTTTCTAACCCAAAAAATTCATAATAAGAAAACGTCATGACATCTTTTAATTTTGAGCTAAAAAAATTTGGAAAAATTATGCAAGGGTAAGGATGCCATATTTCGACCAGTTTTTTTCAAGAAACATCGGAAATAGCTTAAAAAATACCTCGATCCTTCCTCTACCCCCCTAAAATGTTGAGCCAATACAATCATTTTTTTGATTTTTTTTTCTGAGGGAACTTAGAAAAAACAATTTTGAAATTTTGGGTTCCTAATTTGGACCACCAGCTGATTTTGTTCGCAATGAGCGGAATCTACCTGAAAATAATTTTTTCGTGCTTCTTTCACAGATAAACAAAATGAGACCAAAACGACAACTCTACAGCCAAAATTTGTGGAGAAGATTAGAAAAAACAAAATCGCATTCAAAAGAACAAATTTTGCGTAAGATAGTATTATATGGTCGAGATTAGGGCACCCTAAACAATTCGAACTTTGGTGAAAATTTTGGTTACGTACCTCCAGTTGTTTCAAAAAACGACGTTTTTATCGAAATCTGACACTATGCACCATGACAATTCACAATTATGCTATGCAGTTTATTGCAAATATTATTCAAAATAAGATGAAAGAATACGTAAAAAAAATTTTCACCTAAGTATGCGATTTCGTTTTTTTCAATTTTCTTCGCTAATTTTGCCTGTAGGGTTATCATTTTTGTCTCAAATTGTTCATCTATGACAAAGGAACATGAAAAATTTTTCCGGGTAGATCGCATCCCCAGCGGCCGGAATCGGCCGGTGGTCAAAAGTAGTGCATTTTACTCTTAGGTACTTACATAGATAATTTTTTAAAAATGTTAACTTGGAAATTTTTTGAATAAATTAATTAGAGAGGTTGAAAATTTTTTTTAGAAAATTTATTCATTAATTTATTTGGATCTTACTGACCTCAACCTTTTCTTTTTTCGATTATTTCGTAATTTTCATCGGTGAATTTACTTGGACTTGAAAAAAAAAAATTCTCCACGATAAATTTTTCAGAAGATTTAATATTTTTAAGAAATGTTTCTCATGTCGAGAAAATGTTTAAAAAAATTTGTTTATCCAGATTTAGTGGAATTCTGTTTTTTCTTCCCTTCTATTTCTGAAGAGTTTCCTTCAATACTTACTTTCTGATCACAGCAAATTTCAAATTCAAACAACCATAAAATCTGAAAACACGGCGATTTTTTTTGAATCTCGAAAGAAAATAAAGCACTTTCCAAATCAACGAGACATCCCCCCCCCCCCTCCAAAACCACAAATTTATCGAACGTATTTCACACCAATTCACATCTCTCCTCGATTCCGTTAAACTTGGCACTCCACCGTAGCGCAGATTGCAGATCTCCATTGACAGGCGATAAGCGTCTACGAAACACTCGTAGTCTTGTTGAACCCGACATTATCTAATTAAAACGGAATGTTTCGCCGATTTCATTTTGTACAGCTATAAACGTCTGAAATAAGGTGATTTAATCCTTTTAAATCGTATAAGATGTTTCGGCTGCGCTAATATATTGACTACGCCTCTCTCGTCTCGCTACAGCTGCAAAAACCAAAGGGAGGTGAAAAAATAAGAGCGTATTTTCTTTCGCGAGTTATCTTTGTGAAAATAGAGTTCGTCGAACGATTACACAGCCTTAGATGATTAAAACTTACTCGTAGAAATACCCTTTATGAAAAGAAGTTTACGTTATGAAAGAGACAGAAAGTTTTAGTCCGTAATACCGATATCATTAATGTCGTAGCATTAATTTTATAGCTTTACAAGCGGAATTTATGCATTAGAAGTCTGTATCTGGTATAATTTTTGCAACGAGCGCGTGCTCCGCGGAATTTCCAATTCTAGTAAATAAGACGAATTTCATATTTTCATTTGCGAGTGGAAATGAAACGAAGTTCACAAGCTGAGTAATGTGATAAAAATTCGATACAATGGTACGTGCTCGTCCACCATACACGAACATAAGACAAAACCATCTCGACCAGCTTGGGTTACTATTTTATCGATAATTCCACCAAAAGAATACCCCATCGGGTCAGTTCAACCATCCTTTATAATATCGCAATTTATAATACTCGCGAATTTATCTGCTAAACGTGATTTAACGCGGAATCTCTCTTTTCATTTACGCTTCGGATGTATCGAAGACGACCACAGCTTTTCTCTAAAACAAGGTAACCGATTGTGATTTTTTTCCCACCCTCGAGTCGTATTTTTTCTCAAAAAAATATCCCAATCCGCGAGCTCGAGCTCGCGTCCAGGAAAACTTACAATTTAGTATTCTTCACGAGTAAAGAGCTTATCTGTTACATAAAGTTTAATACGAGCGGGAATGTATAGCAGAAGGACGCCCTTGGAATTTTCATGCTGCCGCGAAAACAGCACAATGGGTAATCTGAATGTTATACTGTCGAGAATAAGATGATAAGCGAATATTCGCGTTTAGTTTGTGAGTCTGGCAAGATGCGAGATGGTGATCGTTAAAGGGCTGGGATTTAAAGCAGGATGGGGTTAATTTTTCAAGCTTACTATTTCATTAAGCTCGCGCTTTTTGATAATGGTAATGAAAAAATATTACCGGAAAGGGTAAGAGAACTGAGTAATGACCTAGTCATTGTGTCATAATTGTAAAAATAACCATACAATACTTTCGCTTTGCATTAAATTTTATCCCATCGGTCGTACATAATGCGTTTTTATATTAATCACGTAAAGAATATGTATTTGAATTTTGGTACCAGCAGCCTTAGCAGCTCGGGTATAATTTTGACGTGTTTGAATTTTTCGTCTGCCCTCTGCCTTCCCATTTCTCTTGAATCCATTTCGTCATTGTGAACTGTCTGAATACACGATGCATTCGGCATATAAATGATTAGACACGTCATTTTATATAATTCGATAATGTACACGTAGCCACGTACACATTGTTTCAGAAATTCGGGCCTATTTTAATGCCATACGAAGTGATTTCAGTTACATCAAGTTTCCTAAACCGATGGGGAATTCAAATTCCAAGTCAAACATTTAAAATTCAAGAGAGAATAGCCTAGAACAGCCCAATGTGAAAGGGGATATTGTCTTGAAAATTTGATAAAATTACATTTTGAACCATGGAAAGATACGTTCGAGAGGAAAAATTCGAACAGACGATAACTTATCCTTAGAAAAGTTTGGGAAAGCAACAGTTTGAGGGGAAAAAATCTAGTGAAGCTGATACAATGATCATCAGTGATTCTAAACCAGTTTCCAAAAATTTCACAGTTGTTCAAAATTAACAAATAAAAGAACACAAAATTGATTTTTTTAAAAATTTTTAAAATGTAGGACAAAGATTGAAAAAAATAATACAAAATTCTGACTAAGTATTAAAATTGACTGAAATAAGCAAACAAAATTCCATACACTTAATGAAATTCAAAAATAGTTCATAAAAAAATAAAAAAATGATTCAAATTTGAAAAAAATTGATGAATTTCAAAATTGAATGGTTCTGCCGAAAAAGGGTCCCCAATTAAGAAACTCTCATTCTACAGAATTGTAATCTGTTTCTTTATTCCAGACCCAGATTGCGATGATCGAATATCAAGACTTTAGTTGTATTATTGGTCACGAAAATTCGTCTAATTTAGTCTTTTTTCAATATAATTTGTTATTTAATTCGAAAACTTCGATGATTTTGTGGAAAACATACGTAGGTAGTTATAAAAGTGAGTTAAAAATGAAAATAAAATCGAAGGAGGTAGCGATCTATTGAAATTTGAGAACTTATACCTAATAATGTAGTAAAAATTACAATTTTCTGAATATTGAAAATTTTTAGTAAAGTTTTCCATTTCCAGAAAAGTTATAATTTTTACTAAAAATTATCTACCATTTTTGGTAAAAATAACCGTTTTTGAGAAAAAAATCATTTTTTGAATAAAATTGTCTTGTTGAACAAAAAATAAATGATCATTGTTGATAAAAATATTCATTTTTTTGATTTTTTGACCTCGCAAATGCAATGTTCTCAAGAAAAATCATTTTTAAAAGTAAAAAAAAAGAAGATACAATGTATTTTTAACCCGTTTGGTCCATCGAGGTTTTTTTGGCTCAATTTTTAAAAACACGTCTAATATGTACTCAAATTTTAAATGTTTTCGGAGAATTTCCAAGATTTTTTTTTACCATCGTTAAAGAAATACCATTTTATAAGAGTAGCTACCGAAATCCAAGAAATTATCATTTTATACTCTCTCATTTATGAATCAGTGAAAATGATCGAAAATCACTGAGAAACAGTTAGAATTGCAGCACAGGCAGGGTCACACCCAAGGGGGGCTCAGGGGGCTCGAGCCCCCTAGTTAAGCTTGACAAGGAGATTTTTTTATCATAAAAATGACAAAGAAAGAGTATGATTAAAAAAAAATTTGCTCTCGCATTCGCTCGGGCAGTATTTTAGAAACCATTTATTAAATAAACATACCGCTCTTTAAATTTGAATCAGTTGAATTTGCAGAAATTCTGTCTTTTTTAGTCAGTAAAATAATTTTCATTGAAAATTAGTGATTTTTCACTGATTTTTCGGTCAAAAATTACTAATTTCTCAGTCACTATCCGATTTATCAGAAAAAATCAGTAATCGTCATTTTTCAATTTTTCTTCGCTAAATCTGTACTTATACTGAAAAAAAAAACAACTACTCCAGCCCCACTGAAATAACAAGTTATTTCAATGAAAACAAATCAGTGAGAAAAATCACTGGAAAATCAGTGAAAATTCCCTGAAAAGTCAGTAAAATTTATAAAATTAGCAGAAAAATCAGTGAAAATCGTGGAAAAATCAGCGAAAATCCGCTGAAAATCAGTGAATATCGCTGATTTTTTTCCTGTGCTGCAATTCTGATTATTTATCAGTGACTTTTTACTAATTCAGAATGAGAGAGTAGTAAAAATTATTAAGGGTAAGAGTCCCTAATATGGACCGCATTTTTTATTTTCAATGCCTACGGCGCTAGGAGTGAGGTAGGAGTAAGGTAAATGGCTTAAAATGTAGCCACATCTATCTAGTTTTATTCCCCAAAATTTCAACCCTCACCATAAAGTCTAAGTTGACCAAAACAATGGTTTCCCAAAAAGTGTCAAAAACGAAAATCGAAATTTTGGGTTCCTAATATGGACCGGTCGTAAAAAACGAAAATAATGGGTAAAAAATTGTAAAAAAAATTGTTTAATCGAGTCAAATAAATTTGTCAAGTAAAGTAGAACATTAATTAAGACAATAGCTGCATGTATACGTCTTCTTATCAATGCAGTTATAATTTTTCAAAAAAAAAATTATGAGGTGTCCAAATATGGACCACCTGAGAAAGGTGGTCCATATTTGGACACCTCATAGTTTTTCTTTTGAAAAATTATAATTTGACTTACCGTAAACATAATCTAAAACTAATTATCACAACTGAAACTTACAACTCTGGACTACAAATTAAAATTAAAACCACATTGAATTACATTATTTAAAGTTGTCAGATTGTCAATTAAAATGTTGATTGAAAAAATTTTAGCATAGGGCAAAATCTTTTTTTGGCTGTAACTCTGCGAATTTTAGCTTTTGGGCTGCGATTTTGGTCTCATTGTGTTTCTCTGTGAAAAATGAACAAGATACAATTTTTTTCCGCCAGATTGCATCATAAATGGAGGAGATAGGTGGGTGGTCCATATTAGGGAACCGGTCCATATTCGGTACCCTTACCCTTATCGAAAATAATAATCATTTTTGGTAAAAATTATCTTCATTGTACTAGCCCTTTCATTTTACCCTCACCATTCACTGCTTTCGATATTTTCAAAAATTCATCGAAAATCGAAAGAGCAACTTTAGCAAATTTTAATCAATTTTTCAAGGGACTTGAATAATTTCTCTAGCCGATGTCGAATACTTTTCTACTTTTTTAAAATAAAAATTTCATTTTCTTCACAATTTAAAAAAAAAAATTTACAATACTTAAACACTCATATTTCAACTAATATCAAAATATTGGTTATTATTTCACTGAAGTTGACAATTCCTCTCACATTTTAGACAGTTTAATAATAAAATTATTCCATCACTTTAAATACTTTTTGAGAATATTTATCAAAATATTTACAAAAAATGAGTAAGCAATTTTCTCAAACACATTTTTCACGAAAAATTAATTTTACAGCTTATCTCCCCCCCCCCCCCTTATTTGAAACTATGGCGTCTTTTCCAAAAAAATTAATTTTTGCTTCTTTAATAACAAATTTTCAAATACCTAACTTATTGTAGAATTTTCTACGATTTTGAACAACTTTCGCGATAATTTTTAAGCAATTACCTACTACTTAGTTTCTGCAATATAGCTAAGCATTTTTAATGCAATTTTGAAAAACTCTTGCCTATTTTTATTTTATCGATTTTGACTTCATATTAATGAAGTTCGCAGGGAACTTGAACAATTTTTTTTGAAATTTGAAACTTCGATATTATTGCTATAACTTGATGAGTTTGTAAGGTATTTTGATAAATTTTAAGGCCACTTTGAACAACTTTATTGCTCTTTAAATGAAATTTTAAAACCATTTCAACAACTGTATTGGAGTTCAAAAAAAGCCTAATTCGATTCAAACCATGCATACATTTTGACGAATTCAAAAAAATTATTGGTAAATGTACAGAAACTAGAGAAAATAGCATTTTAAATCATAAAATTTTGGAACGAATTCAAAAATCAAGTACACAGAATTTTTTGAACATATTTTAATCTAACTTCGAAGATTTCGATATTGATTTTAAAACTCTAATCGCAATAAACTTCACCTTTTCTATTCGCAACATATTCAAACCCAAAATGCACTTTTACATCCAGCATGGTAAATTCAACGTAAATCGCTTCGACCTTCAACCCTCCCGACTCATCGTACAACTCCGATAATATTCCAATGTATAATAAAGAACAAAGTATAAAATCAATTCGAGACGGTTAAAAATTTATGTTCAACATTGTAAAAAAAATTAAATTTTTACATTATCTGATCTCCGCTTCGTTACGAAAAGTTTAGGCGATTTTCTCTATATAGGATGTTTTTTCGCCATCAACGTTTAACGCAATTCGGCGAATTTTTTTCGCCCATTTTTCTCCAAACCGAGCAAGTTTTAAAAATATAAATCAAACAGGCGAAATAGTCGAAGAAATAATAAACGAGTTGTCGTAAATATGATATATCCTTGAGAACATACCACGAACGAGGTTCTTTTTTTTTCGCCGCCGCTTCGAAAAATACCGATACCGATGCCGACGCCGGTACCGCACCCCATCGCGAACCTTTGCGAAAATGTAATTCTGTTTTTTAGTGATTTACTTATATCCTTTGAGGCTTTTCAATACATTTGATGGATATGTGCTTTGATGCATTATTCGAGTGGTAATAATCTTTTAAAAGCATTTTTACCGCGTATTTCCATCTATCGTATACGAAATATGTATGTATTCCGGTACTATACGTACTCTCTACTCGCCGAATGTTTAATTTTTGCGGCTCGGCTTGGAATCGGAAAAAAGAATAAAACGGCATTTTTCACCCGTGTACGGGTGAATTTCAAATGCCTGAGAATTTTATCCGCGAAAATACTCTTTATATCGAATGGAAAATTTCAGTTTTTCGGTAGGAAAATTTCGCACAGACACAGTCGAATATCTGAATAGGAATTCGACTCGAGGGTTACGCCGTTTCAAACGTAATAAGTCATTTTTTTGTCAAAAGCTTCGATATGACCTTTCTTTTTATTGTTATTCAAATTAGCTTTATTGGTACTTGAGATGTTCTTTTGTAAATTTTTCTCTGCTTTTGCCGGAGGGGAAAAACGTTGAGGATCAATTTTGTTTGTTATTCTGACGACATTGAAGACAAGAATACTTGTCGTTTTGGTTATTATTAAAATCAGCGAGAGTTTTAGTAGTCGACCGGATTAACTGTGGATTTTTTTTCGACCTTTGAGTAAATTTAGCTTCTCTCTTTTTTTTTTTCATTGAATTAGATACTTCAGATTATATGGAGCATTTATCAGCAAAGCAGAAACCGAAAAGAGCGAAAAAAAAGCTCATAATGAAAAATTTTTCATAAATTGACGATCACAACGGAACACGTTCTTTTTATTTCATCGAATCTTGGAAATACGTAGGACGGCGCGAATGGATTGCATTTTTTGCAAACAAGAATTTATAAGGGACAGGAATGTATAATTGTATAACCTCCTCTCTCTTTGAAGGTAAGTAATTTGAACGCCAAAAATTGATAAGAATATCCAACATTTACGTAGGTATGTAATTTTTCATTCATTTCAACACGAATATGTAATATCCTGGGAGGGGAGGGGAGGGGGTCGTCAGTTTATTTTGTCCCAATTTGACCAGTCGCGGTCGCTTCATTTTCTAAATAACCTCCATATTTTTACCTCCTCCCTCCCAATTTTCCCACTCGATTCTTCATTATGTGATAAAAATTTGAAATTTTCTCAACAGCAAAACCCAAGTTTGTCAAATAACATTCAAAACGAAAAAAATTATTTTTTTAAATTAAATTTTTCGTGAAAATATAAATTTGATCAAACCAGTATCAAATCCTGATTACCGTTTTTAAACTCAATTAGGTACAGCTTATCAAATAATGTGGCGTTCGAACAGATGACTTTAAAAAACATTTGACCTTAGGTAATGATTAATAAAATTCAGTTACTTACGAATAAAATTTTAAAAAACTCTTGAGGGAATGGCAATTCTTACCTGAAAACAGAAAAACACATTCTAAATTATTATACGTAAGTACATGATTTAAAGCTTGAAAATTACAAGTTTTTAAAGCGAATATTCAAAGAACTGCAAATGTGAACCTGATGGAGAAACCACTTGGGGATCAAAAATTGATTTTTGAGTTGACATTGGTTTTGGGCCTTTCAGAACGAGTAGAATCGAGGAGGAACTTTAACTCAAAAAACCAATTTTTAACCTCATCATAATTATTTTCATATTAAACGATTATGGAAAAAACAGACCCACAAAATTTTCGATGTAAAATTTGGATTAAATAGATGAATAATTTCAAATTTCTAGCCAAATTACTCCGCTTGGTACTCGAAATGTAATAGGTACTTCATTTCATGATTTTTCACTAGATATCAAATGAAAACTATAGAGATTTATGACAAAGATGCAGGTAATTTTTCATTTCTCTTCAATTTCAAAACAGCAAAATGAGAACTTTCAACCCTTAAAAAATAAGAAGCTACTCTGCTATTTTTTTGAGATTTTGAATTTAAATCTTCGATAAAATGCTGTCCCTTAAAATTTCAAGTAAAATTGGGAGAATGTTGAAAATTCAAAAACAATTCTCAAAATTACATCTGCATTTTTTTTAAGGTTTAAAAAAATCTCAAGATGGGAAATTCAGGAGCAATAAGATGAAGGTAAATTAGTAGAGAAATTCGAATTTCAGGTTTACTCAAAATTTTTGGACGTTTAAAAAACCATGTCTCAACTTTGAGCTCTCTCTGATGCCTGGAAAACCACACTTCCAGGGGGAAAAAAACTAATGACCATAGAGAATGCTAATTTTATGCTTTACAATTTCTTTCGGTAATTTTTTTTTTTCGCCAAAAAATCGACTTTTATCCAAAAAGGTACAGTTTTGAAATTTTTTCAATTCCTTGATACGTTTTCTTACCATTTATTTAGAAATTCTATTTCTCAAAAATGACTCATATGATTTGAATGATCTAAAGAAACCCAAAAAACGACGGAGGATCTTATGTGCAAATATATGATTGTGATCTCTAAAATTGCTTAAAATTTCAAAAAGTTGAAAAAACAAATTTCATTCAAATCGTATGAGTCGTTTTTGAGAAATAGAATTTCGAAATAAATCGTAAGAAAATGTATCAAGAAATTGAAGAAAATTTCAAAATTGGACCTTTATGGATGAAAGTCGATTTTTTTGACGAAAAAAAAGTCAAGTTGTTGAAAAAATTACCGAAAGAAATTGTAAAGCATAAAATTAGCATTCTCTATGGTCATTTAGTCTCCGATCTAAAATTCAACCTTTTAGAATAAAAGTCGGCTTTTGGGCAAAAAAAGCGTCGTGCTGTATGAAAAAATATTACGAAAGGAAATTATAAAGCCTGAAATATTATTTCCCCTAAAAGATCTTCGTTCTTTTCTTAGTAGCGTAATTTTTCAAGTATCAGGACTCAATATTCAGGCATGATTTTCAAATGCCCAGAAGCTCGAATTGCTCACCTAATTTTGATCAAATTTTCCCCATAACTCATGAGCCATGTCTAAAAAATTCATCAAAATTGGTTGACGATTTTCAAAGAATGAAATTTGAAAGCATTAACAAAAAACGAAAAAAACACAAATATCTTAATTTTTTGATCTACAGGATGTCTACTGGATTTGAAAAATGAAAATTTTTGCTATTTTCTGGATTTTTCTTGCCATTTTGTGCCACTTTTCTTGCTTTAAATTTGCTCAAAAAAGAATCCTCTATTTTTATCCTTGATTAAAAAATTCAACAAAGAGCAAAATATTGAAAATTCTTGCTATTTTCTGTTTTTTTTTTTTTTTTTTTATTACTAATTTATTATTATTATTAAGGTAAAATTCTCGTTAATTTCTGTTTTTCTTGCTAATAGACACTTTGAATCAGTATTTATTTACAAAAATTCCAAAAACGAAAAATAAAGAAAAATTTTCATAAAGTCAAAAAATGGCATTATCAATTCTTTAGTCATCAAATCTCCCCCTTCTCCCCCTCACCCTACCCTGGGAATTCAACCCGCATCGGAATTTTCCAAACAGTCCATTTATCCAATCTAAGCTACAAGGATCCAGTTTAAATACCTACCCAATTTATCAGCATAGAAAAATTTACTTCCAAACGACTAAAAAGTGAAAATTGAAAAAAATCATTTAAAAAACACGTCAATAATTTGAAAACTGTCCCATTTTCATCTACATATCTACAAACTAAAACTCGACACAAAACCCCAAACCACTTCTCCTTTTCAAACTGCCCAGCTACCCTTTCACTTGAAATGAGCCCGTCACAATTTTACACAAATTTATCTCACTCCATCAGTCACCTCGAACTCGACGACAATTGCAATTTCCTCGAAATTAAAAACCATTACACGGAGTCACGACACCGGGTAACATTTGGCTACAAGATTAGTTCATTTCACATTCGCTTTGATACAAGTTTGCATGAGGGATACACAACGTTCATCAGGTGCATTTACATGCATGTCGTTCCAAACCACCTTTGCGTTTCCGACAAGCATTATTCACAAATGCAACTTAACACGAGCATGATTTGTTTACCAGACTACAAAAGGGCAATGGTACAACGTACAAGACCGGTGGCAGGTTTGATATGGTAATGCATTAAACTGTGTAGTATCATTTCACTTTAAATACACGTTTCCTTGACCAGGAGGGGAAAATTCGAGTATAAGTACATTGTCGAGTTTGTTGTTTAAGATAAAAACACCTTTCCGCAGATTTTCATTATCAAAGTAGCTAGCTGGCTACAGAAACACGTGACAATTTTACAGAGAATTTACCAAGTAAAACATAACGAATAAATATGGCAATTACACGTTAAGCTTCGAACATCCACCAACCATACATTAAATTGAAATGACCTATTTTACGATTCAATACGACGAACGTATGTTTAAATTGAATTCCTAAAAAAAATTCTAGTTCCAAGGTATACCTAGGTATAGAAATGTAACACATTAACATAAATTTCATACACCTTTGAAACTTCGCGAAATGAAGGCAGTTCCCAATTTTGGTAAGGTACCTTCGTATATTCGTTCTTAACAAGTTGAAAATTAGAATTCAATAATCGAATATTTCATTTCGAAAGAGAACCGTAGGTACATACGAGAGAACACCGAACACGAACACAGAAGCTCTCGTACCGTTTATCAAAATTATTAAAGCGTAAAATACCTCCATCGTCGAGCTTGTGCGTACGTAGAAATTCTTCGGGGTAACACGTGTACTCGTATTATAAAATGTCGGATGTCATCGCTATTCATTTGCCATCACGTCGTAAATGATGGATGCATACGGGTATATCATCATTTTAGCGAATTTACAATCATCAATGTACGTAGATGTTTTTTTTTCTTTCTCCACCTCATGACACGTCGTCGTGTCGCGAACACAACACCGCAGCGTCGTTTTGATACCATGAAGATGCCAAATTCAACCCGTCTCGACGAACAAATCAATTTTTAATACGTCAAAAATACACCTTCGTGTACTTTTTCACCCTGTTTCTGTATATAATTTATTAAACAAGTAAGTTGATAGTTTGCTGTAATAAATTGGCTGTAAAATTTCAAAAAAGCACCCTACGTTCTTCATCTGACTTCTCACCTTCGATTAATTGGGGGGGGGGCGGCTGTAGATTGATTATGTGGCATTTTTTAGGAAAAGGGACCACTTGGTCACAAAAGTCATTTTCGAGATATTACCATTTTCTGAATCTACATAAAATTACCTTTCAAATGAGCTAGGTATTAGTGACCTTTTTTATGAAAAATTGACCGTTTTACAAGGATTTGAGAAAAACCTAGTTTCAAGAAAAACGCGTCGAATTCATGGGGCAAAAATTCGATTTTTTTTAATATAATGGGGAATTTGCTGTAGAATTCAAAAAATTTAGTCCAGGAGCTGTATCAGGCTTCCAAGTGTACCCAAAATAGCCCCAACCGTTAGAAACTCAATAAAAATTTTAAAAATATACAATTTTTTGTTTTCAAAATTTCATTTTTCCAATTCCTCAACGGCGTGTTTATACTGTTTAAAACGTGTTTCACGAGTTCCAGATTATCTTATGTGAAAGTAGAAGGACCATGGAACACAAATCCATCAAAAACAAAAAATCGATATTTTCGACCCTAATTCACATTTTGGCATTTTTCTCGAAATCAGCTTTGTGACCAAGTGGCCCCTTTTCCGGAAAAAATCTCACATATTTCTAATACGCGAAGTATCACATAACAGGGTGTCCAGCTTTCCATAATATTTCAGAAATAATTATCCCTCGCTTTTCCAGGTTTTGCAGACCAATTTTACGAAGTTTTACAGACTATAATATTTTATGATACTCAAGAAACATGAGGAATGGAGTAATTTTTTCGCGTGATGTACTTACAACCCGAAATTGGACAGAAAATTGATTAGAAATGCTTGGTGTCTAACAATTTTTTTTTCAAAATTTACTACATCTTGCCAAATTTTTAGATGCCCCTTTCCCTGCCACAAAAACCACTCAAATCCAATTCTGAAAATGTTTGAACCCCCCCCCCCCCTCCAAAAAACTCGAGAACATGAATTTATTACAGAAAAAAAGTCAACCAAAAAAAAAACTATTTTAAAGCAAAATTATAAAGTTTTGAAAAATGAAACAAATTATGTCAAATTGTCTACCAAATTATGCGAACGAAAATTCGGATTTTCCCCTGAAAATTAAAAAATTTCTTCACAATTCATTGCTCCCTCCCCCCCAAAAAAAGGTTCGTGCCTCAAATTCATTAATTCTACACAAGCCCCTGCAATCTTTCCGGCTTGCCCCAGCAAATAAAAAATCGACGAGAAGGTAAAATATCAATCATTTTGGTTGAGTTTTGCAAAAAAAGACATTGAAAATTGAAAATTCATTGCTTTTCCCGCATTGAGATTTTTCAAAACGCAGCCAATAATTTCGAATTCTCTTCCATCCCCTCCTCTTTTTTTTCAATATTGTGGTCAAAGGTATTGAATTCCGAGTCAATTTCTCGAATGAAATTCTCCGAATGACCGAATTCTCGAATAAAAACTCCCGATTTATGTATTCTCGAATCTATTTTTCCGAATGAAATTTTTCCCGAAAATGAAATTACTATTCTGGCACAAAATACAAAGTTTTCAAACTTAAGAAAAAACCAACAATTATTTTTGAAAATGTTCCAACAAGCCCAATTTTTCAGACTCCAAAGTTCGAAATTTTTCATTCTGAGGGAATTTCTCCCCTCGGTTCAATTTGCTACAGTTCAAGTTCAACACCTACCGAAATTACCTTAAAATTACGTTTCCTTACACAGCTAAGCTTTGAAAATCAACATTCAATATTTTGAAGTTTTCATCCTTTTATGATGCTTAAACTGCACATTTCAACAACGCTTGCATATTATTCATTCGAGCATTGGGTCATCAATCCCCTCCCTCACTCCTACTTTTGGAGACGATTTTTAGTAGAGAATTCAACAATATTCTAATAAAAATTGAGTTTCTGATAATTCTATAAGTTTTAGCACAACAGTTGAATTTTTCAGGCTTAGATCCATCTCCTTTCCCGCCCATCACTTTTTAGTCTCATTGATTTTATAACGATAAAACCAACGGGAAAATGGAAATCAATGCCTTTAAAAACTTCATAAATAACCATTTGAAATATCATCGATGTAAATTTGAATTCCAACATCTCAAAATGTTTCGTTAGTCCTTCGATAGACCCTACAGTATAGTTTTGTAAAAATACTCTGAAATAGAAAAGTAATTTTCAATTTCTTGTTTTTTCGAGGAAATATCATTTGGGAAAATCAATTCGGAAACAACTTTTTCGGAAGTTTTTCTATTCGGAAATTCGGTCGTTCGGGAAATTGTATTCGGGAAAATGGGTGGAAACCAGGGCATCGTGGCATTCCATTAAAAAGTAAGTTTCCAAAAAAAGAGAGATTTTGAATGAATTTTGTAGAAAGAGAAAATGTAAATTACCCCAGGCGTAGCGAGGGAAAATTTATTTCTGAAAAAGTCATAATTTAATGAACAAAGGTATGGATTTTTGAATGTCAATTTTTTTTGTACATCACGGCTAACAAAAAATTATGAAAAAAAAATCAGCGAATAGACGTAACAATTAAACTGGAGCGGAGTAAGGGAGACATTTTTTGAAAAATTTATAGTTAAACAATCAAATAAGAAACACTTCTCGATGATTTATCATTATTTTGAATTTTTAAAAAACTCCAAAAAAATTCCAAAATTCCCTGACTTTTTCCTGATTTTTCCAAATTTTTTAAATTCTCCAACTTTTCCTGCAGGTTTTCCGAAAAGTGGACACCCAGCATAACTTCTCATCTCCCCCCTCTCCTTTCAAGGACTGCAACGTATTTTCCGATCGAACCCCCAAAGTCAGACCATTTTACAGCCAGTCAAAAATAAAGAGTAAAACTACGCCAAGTTTCATACCGTTCGTATAATTCCTCAGACTCCTCGGCACGTTACCATATTGATTTTATTAGGAACCTCTCCCCTTCTCTCCGCCCCCGATACCCGAAGCGAAACGAAATCTCGTACGAGACGACGACATGGCAGTGGCAATTTACCGACAGAATAAATTGGACAAGGCGAGACTTTCTTATCCTATTATTTCTTGCAAAATGAATCAATCTTCTTTTTATAGGATGATACTTATACGAAAGTATGTGAGAATTCGCCATTACACCTTTTACCCAATTTTATGCCGCTCACAGGAGAGAAAAATGAAAGGAAAAATTTCCGCCCAAATACTCATCGAAAATTACAAAGACACAAGTAGAGGACTCGAATTCTTCTCATTTTCGTACATATTCTGATTTTTCATTCGAATTTACGTCTACCTACTTTAGATTCTTCAATTTTTTCTTCGTACTGCGCTGAATATGGTGTATAGGTATGTATACGTGTGAAGTACTTATTCGATGACGTGGTCAAAAAATACCCCTTGTGACTGGTAGGTATATTGTCTTTTTTTGTATTTCAGATTTCTTTGTTTCAAGTATGCTCCAGGGATTGATATATTTGACGGGTATGTGTTTGAAGTGGTTCTATTTTTTTTTTCGACGTCGTCGCAGCCTCGTTCTTGTTGAGGTCTTAATCTCATCACGCCTTCGCGATAATATTTTCCGACATTGGTATGTTTATCGTCAACAACGAAAAGGGTTAGATCGAGAGTTTATTCGAGTGAAGTTATGATACAATCTCGAGTACGAAAAATTTCTACAGGTTTTGCTAGATTTTGCGTTCTGTTGGGTCGTGGGTTTGGGCAGGGAATGAATTGAAAATGAGAGAGGCGTGGTTTTAGGCAGGAAATTCAAGATGTCTGGGGAAAATTGAGATTTACAGATGTGAATTTTCATTTCAAGCTTTTTGCTTTTTTTCCTTCCAATAATTTCCAACAGCACTGAAATTGATAAGGATTGTTCGCGAATCCTTCGAAAAGGAGTAAAAATAAAAACATCTTGCAAAAGATTTCCTTAGTTGAAGGTGATTTTTTATCCAACTTTTTGAAACGCATCAATTTTTTTTGAAAATCGTTTGCAAATAATTCAAAGTAAAATTTGTTTACAAGTTGTTCGGAAACTTTGTTGAACAACAAATCTATCAAAATTCAGAAATTGAATTTTTCTAATTCATCTCAACTTTTTGAAAATTTATATTTCTTACCTTCCATTAACACCTCAAAAGTTTTCAAAAATGATTTTACAATTTTCATAAAATCTTATTTTTTTTGTAACTTTGTAAATTTTTTATAGCTTGAACTATTTTTAACTATAACAATTTTACCACTTCTCTTTTCAAGCTTTTTCAAACAATTCAAAAAAAAAATTAAATTTTATAATGCTTCGAAATTTTTTTTCAAACTGAAAGGATATTTTTCGTATTTCTAACCATTTTTACACCATTTAAAACAACTCTGAAAAGATTTTGGGAAATTTTAAAGCATTAAAAAAACTGCTAACATTTAATAATTAAAGCCAGGGACTAGGAGTCAGCCAAAAAGTTGACTCCTGACTCCACTATGACTCCGGAGTCAATCTTTGCCTTGACTCCCTGACTCCGATTTTGGACCAGGGAATAGAAATCATCCGAAAAGTTGACTTCTGAATCCACCTAACTCCCAGAGTCAAGGGAAAAAGTTGACTTCTGACTCCACCTTGAATCCGGAGTCACTTTCAGACCTCGACTCCTGACTCCATCTTGACTCCGGAATCAAACTCACACTCTGACTCCTGACTCCACCTTGACTCCGGAATCAAACTCAAACCTGACTCCTGACTCTACCTTGACTCCGGAGTCAATTTCAGACCGCTCCGCTCCTGACTCCTGTTTGACTCTGGAGTCAATTTCAGATCTTGACTCATGACTCCGGCTCGACTCCGGAGTCAATTTGGAGACAGACTCCGACTCCTAATCCCTGATTAAAGCTCAACATTGAAGTTATTGATGCTGTGATGTGAAAATTTCTCAATTTCTCACATTGGACTTTGAATACGGAAAATGATGTCAGAAGCCAATTTCAAAAACAACCTCCTGCCTATTACCGAAATTCCAACAGTTGTATATCATAAGTTGAGCAAAAAAGTACGCCACTTCTTTTACCTTTTTAATCTGTTAAATTTTTCTGTAAATTTCCCAAAATTTAAATTTAAAAATTGAAGAAAAATGAACCTTGGAACTTGAAATGTGTTTGGAGTGGAAGGTAGCATGCGATTTCAACCAGTGTAATTTTCGCCTAATTCAAAAAATGTGGAATTCAAAGGATCTTTTATTAGATGACCTAGGTCGAACAATGAGTTTCTCAATCCAACTGTCGAAAAAGGTAAAATTTTGATACTTTGTAAATTTCAGTGTGATTTTCAAAAATTATAACTCTCCTCCATCTTGAGAAGATCAAAAATAAAAACACATTTTTCAAGATGTAGATAATTAGGTTCGAAAAGATAATCTTGAAAAACCGAGAAAAATTACATTTCGAACAGCGAGATTGAAAAAAATTGAACGAAAATTACATTCCCACCGAATAAGTTCGAGAACGAGTTTGGAAATTATAAGACCAATACTTGTTATTTTTTCACTTCGACCAATAATTAATTCCAAACTCATACCGAGATAATAAAATTTTCGTACCGTTGACGAAAAATTATAAAAACTCATACTACTACGACTCTATACTTTCAAAGTTCCACAGAACTTACCCAAGTATTTTAATTAAACGAGATATACCATAAAGTCGAACAATTAACGTTAAAATATCAATTCTCGACCGAAGATAAAAACCCACTGTACCGTGTACCCACGTATAGTACGTATTGAATTGGGTATGGTAACTGGATATCCAATCCGTATACACAAAAGACCCGCGCAGCACGAACAAAACAATAAGAAAAACACCGCGGCAATAGCGAAAGAAAAGCAACGTATGGAGAAGAAAATTGAAAAGAGGTCCGAGAAAGTGATTGGGTTTAACTGATCTGCTTCGTAGTGTATGGCAAAGGCTACCGGGGGTCGAATTTCAATCAACGAACGTGTCAAATTTAATAGTTATAAGAGATAATAATACGAGTACGTTGGATGAATTTCGTACGTGTTGGAAAAACATCCGAAGGAGTAGAATTTTTGTACATGTTGCGTTTTTCTCGGCGATATTCTCGGCGGTGTAATAGCTTCATTAAAGTTTATGAATATGTGACGATATACACGATGGTATCGGTTCGACGGGAGAGCTTTCCAGTAATTAGTTTTAAATGGAATGTTGCAGATGCCAGGGTATCCCGTCGAGATGTTTTAGAAGGTATTAAGTCTGCGAGGTTAATTGGTACTGCGTTATAGTGGTTTGGTAAAATCTTAATAAGTTGACGATTTAATGGCTTGTAAGTTTGTACGACTTTTGTATCTAGGTATAGGGAACTAGGGATGTATTACGAGTCGTGCCATGGTACATTTTAAATCCTCGTACTTGTGTATTTTCAACGTGATTGCCTAGCCATGGTGTCTACTGGATTTAAAAAATGTAAATTCTTACAATTTTCGGGATTTTTCTCGCCATTTACATACCTATTATTTTTCTTTCTTTAAATTACTTATTTCAAAAAAGATCCACTCTCTTACGTAAACTCGTTTTATAGGAAATTTCAAGCACTTTTTTTTGGCGATTTTATTCTGATGAGATAAAAAGGCAAAAAATTCTCGAAATCATCAGGCTGAATTTTAGCAGGACCTTTCAAACGAATTTTGCAGAACTTTTCCCCAGAGCTTTAGAGAAACGGATCCTCCTACCTATTCACCAATATTTTTTTAACTGATGAATTTCAATTGTTGTCCAATTTGCCTCTTCTCATCAAAAGGTTGTATTCCAATTCGTCTATGAATCTGACCCCAGCAAAACCAAGACAAAAATTTTGAAAATTAAAAATTTCAAATATCAAAAAAATACTCTTGGAACGAATTTCAAGAATTTTTTACCAATAGGTATTCGAGGCAAAAAGAATTAAAATGTAAAAATCATTAAATATTAGGAGTAAAAATCATTAAGTAAATTTTAGGGGTAAAAATCATTAAATTTTAGGGGAAAAAATTATTCAGAACGAATGAAGATAGGGTGAAATTTTCAAAAAATGAATTTTTGAACCCAAAATAGGTATACACATTTTGGATACAAAGGTCATTTCACCCTCGAAAGCTCAGAAAAGGCGTGGGATATGATTCGTGAAAATTATTTTCCGCTCAAAAGTCATCTAATGTCCGGAAAAATCATGAGATGATTTGTAAAAATGATTTTCACCCTAAAAGGTCATCTCATCCTCGAAAACTACGAAAAATCATGGGATGATTTGTAAAAATGATTTTCATCTTAAAGGTCATCTCACCCTAGGAAGTTCAAAAAAGGCATGGGATAATTTATGAAAATTATTTTCATCTCAAAAGTCATCTTACGCACACAAAAATCATGATATGATTTGTAAAAATTATTTTCATCTCAAAGGTCATTGCAAAAGAACAAAAATATTTGAAAATTGAAATATCACACAAAAAAATGCTGAGCAATAATATTTTATTACCTCAAAATAATTTGAAAATATAGTATTTATACAAATATCTACAAGTGAATTTTGCTGGCAAAGGCGTAGTCGAATTTTCAGAATAAGAGAGCCAAATATAAAGGTAACTACAGCGGTAATTCTGGGCAGAAAAACAGAATTTTGAAATATTGACAGAAAAATTCGAATGATGATATTACAAAAATAGATAAGAAAATGGAAATCCTGCATGCTTGAGCGAAGCAAGAGCGGAAATTTGTTTCAAAATGAAGCTGAAAAAGCACTTAAAGGCAATCCTTCGATTGAAAAATTCAAAAGGAAATTGTTGAAATTTCTTGTTTTTTTCATAGTAAAATTATTAAAAACTTTATAATTTTCTGGTTTTCTTTCTACTACTCTCTCAATTATAAATCAGTGAAAATTATCGAAAATCACTGAGAAATAGTCAGAATTGCAGCACAGGAGAAAATCAGTGAATTTTTTTTACTGAAAACAAATCAGAGGGGAAAATTGCTGGAAAATCAGTAAAAATTCACTGAAAAGTCAATAAAATTTATGAAATTTGCTGAAAAATCAGCAATAATTCGCTGTTTTTTCCTGTGCTGCAATTCTGATTATTTATCCGTAACTTTTCACTGATTCAGAATGAGAGAGCACTAAGGTCAAATTCTTGCTATTTTCTGGTACTTATTTCTTATTTTTCTTGCCACTCTCTTAATAGTTAATTTGAATCAGTCAAAAAACTGAAGATTGACATTGACTGATTGAAATCGACAAAATTGAGTCACTGGATTGGCAGTAAAATTCCACTGATTCCACTGTTAACCTGTGAAATTTGACTGCCAATCAGTGAAAAATTATTGATTCAATTAGTGAATTTTCATTTTTAAATCAGTAATTTTTTTCTTAACTACTGATTCAAAAATGAAAATTTACTAATTGAATCAGTAAATTTTTCACTGATTTCATCAATGACTCAATTCTGGCTTTTTTAATCAGTCAATTTGACTGATTCGATTCAAGAGAGCAGTAGACACCATACTTGTACAGGAAAACTAAACGTTTATTTAAAATCAAGCCGTAAGGTTGATTAAAAATGCTAATTTACTCAAATTTTAATAAATAAAAAGCATTAGAAACGGCGAAACTTGCAACGTGATTTTTCATATTCCTTAAGCATCGCGAGTCTACGTATTTATACGAAAACTTATTGCAACGTTAAAGTATACGAAAGTTTACCGCAACATTGTAGTACATATAATAGGAGAATTCTACTACGTCGCATGTTGGGCTACAACTCGCGCCAAGTTTATTTCTCGTTCAACATCCATTGAAAAAGTTAGTTATCAGCGTGTACGCCGCCGTGTCGTGCCGAAATAAGCGTCGTTTATCTCAATTATACTATAAAGTTAGCGTTGCGATTCTTAAGTGCGCCATTCCGAGTGTATCGAGTACCAACGTTTATCGATGTATTTAAATATGAGGAAAAGGGTACGAGGGGTGGGGGTGTCGCGACCATCGACGTTTGATATTTTTAGTCTGAAATATTGCTGCGAGTACAGGGTTCTCGTAAAAATATTGCATAAAATTAAAGAAAAATACGACGATTGGATTTGCCCTTGATTTCCATATAGAGCAATAAAATTGGAAATTTAGTCTGGTACTTAGTATGTAATGTATAGGGGTTTGGTGATAAATTTAGTCATGCAAGGGGTTTGCCTACGTGCAACATTAAAGGAATGAAAGAATCTAAAATTTTTATTACTCGATGAGTTGTCATTTGAGTAAGTAAGATATGAAAGCATGCTAAGAAATTCATCTTGTAAAGCTTTAGAGAATTTCCAAAAAAAGGTCATTCCAGATTTTGCCAACGTATTATATCACCAAGTTATTGAGAATTTGATAATTTTCAATTTGTTATTCAATAAATTTTCATATCTCTGATGTAGAGCGATATAAAGAATTCCAACTCATATAGACCAAATCAGTGAAAGTGAATTTAAAGCTGACTTTTCAAGTCAATTCGTAAAGACATTTCATGGAGAAAAAATAATAATGAAATGAGCTCAAAGAGTATGTCTTCGCTGGTTTTGAACCAGAAAATTCAAAAAATAATGTCCACCTAATTGAAATAGAGTCTCCTTCTTTTAGAGACTTTTTTGGTTTTATACGTAAAATATCATCAAAAATGGACTTGGAGAGTTTAAAAAAATGTACAAGTAAAAATTTTAATTCCTCACTCGATAAGATTTCAAAATTGCAAATTTTAATCCTACCCACCTCTCAACACACACGACCTATTTTTTTGGCTTGATGCTAAAATAACGCTGGAAAAATATGAATTTAGAAGACTTTTTACAAATAAATCTGCCTCGTCCTTAGCATCTTCTCCACTCTCTCATTCTGAATCAATGAAAAGTCACTGATGAATAGTCAGAATTGCAGCACAGGAAAAATCAGCAAAATTCACTGATTTTTAGCAAATTTTCGCTGATCTTTCAAAGATTTTCACTGATTTTTCACCAAATTTCATAAATTTTACTGACTTTTCAGTGAATTTTCACTAATTTTCCAATGATTTTTCTCACTGATTTGTTTTCAATAAAAAAAATTTCACTGATTTTCTCCTGTGCTGCAATTCTGACTGTTTCCTCAGCGATTTTCGATAATTTTCACTGACTTTTAATTGAGAGAGCATAGTCAGCAAGAAGGATAGATTACAAAAAAAATTCCATCGAGGTAGAAATTTTTTTGGGAAACCCCGACTGAGGATCCATAAAGAGTCGTAAAACACTGGATCTTTTAAAAATTTATTTTAGTTCAAATGTACATGTTTTCTCATTTATGAACTAGTGAAAATCAATGATAATCACTGATAAATACATATATCAAAATGGCAGCACAAGGAGCAATCAGTAAAAATTTTCACTGGAAAAAGATCAGCGAAAAAATTTAACCAAATCAGATAATTTTGTTGATTTTTCCAGTACATATTGTAATGTTCTATTCGCCAGTGATTTTTCACGGTTTCAGAATGAAAGAGTAGGTACTACTCGTAGGTAGCTTGGTACTCTCTACCCTAACTATTGCCAAAAGACTTTCCCAATCAAAAAAAAAGACCTCAATTTGGTACCTAATTTCTGTATTTTTAAATAAATCGCCAATTTTTTTTTTAAAACCCCAGTCAATTTTTCGAGAAAAGTTGAGAAAATTTTAAATCTAAAAAAACTAAAAAGTACTTGAAGAAATCCATTAAAATGACTAATTTTTTCAATATTTTCAAAATTCAAGCATATTGTCTACAGATCAATAATTATTTAAATTTTGGCTTTAATTTGACCACATTTTACATGGAAAAATCATCAAATTTAATAATATTAAACTAATATTTGTTACTCTCTCATTCCGAATCAATGAAAAGTTGATGATAAACAGTTGAAATTGCAGCATAGGAAAAATCAGTGAAATTCACAGTTTTTCAGTGATTTTCACTGATTACTCAAAGAATTTCACAGATTTTTCAGTAAATTTCATAAATGTCACTGAGTTTTCAGTGAATTTTCACTGATCTCCAATGATTTTCTTTTTCTGACTTGCTTTAAGTGAAAAAATTTTACTGACTTATTACTGTGCTGCAATTCTGACTGTTTTTTGATAAATTTCACTGATTCAAAAACGAGAGAGTAGGTATAATTTGATAATAAGTAATTTCAATCTGAAAAAATTTTAAACCTAAAAAATGTTGTTGCTGAAATTATAATAATTTTTTAAAATTAAGTATGTTGCTCACCCGAATTCATAATAAAAATTCTAAACTATTTTTGATGTCTACACAGAAAATGATGGGGAGTAAGATCGTTGAAATTTTCAATTCAAATTTTTCAGGAAAAAGAGGGGATCTTTTAATTTTTTCGCTGGGCTTATGTTCGCTTTGACTGGGTCTACTCTTCTAGCTAGGAAAATTGTAAGAAAAACGGTTTCTAGCACGAAAAAGTCCAAGAAAATAACTTGATACCAAATAGTCCGCTAGCTTTTTTTTGGCACGACTTTAAAATCGAGGTAACACTAAACGAACATTACTGTTGAATTATTTCGACACCTATTTGTAATTTTGCTGATATACTGCTACTGATTATTGAGCTCGAGCAAAGCGAAAGCGAAAATTTATGAGGAAATAGACAATCGAAACTGAAATTTTATCGTTCTTTTCCAACATTACCTGTTTAGGTGGGTACTATAGACAGTAATACGTGACCTTTAATGATTTTTTTTTCTGCATCATTATCAGGAATATCAAGGAATTCCTTTTCCACTACTGCTCTATTAAAAATACGTTTTCAAAAAATCCACTTTCAAAGAAATTCTGCAGCACTAAAAAAAACGCAAGACAGTTCCACGCGTAGCATAAGTGAATTTTTTTTGGAAAATTTGCAACAAAAACTTTTTGAAAAATTTATAACAAATTTTTTTGAAAAATCAACAATAATTTTTTTTTGAAAAACGTATCTATAATGAAATTAGCGTTTTTCCAAAGATGATGTGTTTGGGATTTCAATTTTTTTCGAAAAGTAACCTTTTGAGGACTTAGAGGTGAGAAAAAAAACTTCAGCCATTTTTCAGTGCAAATTGTAGCAACAAAAAGTAACGAAGTTACTAAAAAGTAATCTCGCGCCCTTGCGAAAAATAGATCATTCGGGTAAAAATGGCGGGAGATTCAAGAGAGGTAGAGAGGGAAGAGGTAGAATGGTAAAAAAAAAACCATACCGTCATGTATATCAATTTCAAGGTTTTCGATGGCGCTGATTTCAAATTCGACGTCCATTTTAGGCTCGGATCGAAACTGTAGCAGGTAGAGTCCCACAGATGTATGCAAATCACATTCCTTTACCATTTGACATCCAAATCAAATATGAAACCTCCTCAAAATAAATATTTCCGAATACTTCAGCCCTCATAACCCTTTTACACGGTTCACTATTCCAAATAAGTACGTACGCCTTCCTCGTACCTAATTTCCCATCACACCACAGCGAAAAACTTTCCGCCACGGTCGACGTATACAACTCGACGAAAATTCGCCAAGTTTCGCAGCACGAGACACCCGGTATGGTACTTACACGATAGGAATCGTTTGATTTTGACGTTTAAATAGGAAAAGAGATTAGTACAAGGCATTAGCGCGTATCGCGTATATAGAATAATGTGTTAGGTGGGATTAAAATATACGTTATTAAGGTAAAAGGTGCGGGTCACGATGTCGTCGTGTCGTCTTTAAAAGCTTTCACGTGCCGAACATACCGTCGAAAAAGTTATTGCGAGCGCTAATTTCGCGATACGAAATTTAATTAAAGTTGTTCTTTTCCGAAGAAAATTACAAATTCAAGTAGCCTTCGTTTGCAAAAGCTTATTTCTTTCGGATGAAAGCTCTGTTCGGTTGAGCGACATCGCAACGCGGAACGAGCAAACCGGAGTTCAGCTTAGATTCGTTTCGTAAGCTTTTTGAGAAAACTTGCAAATGCATCGAGAAACGTTTCTCGTATGTGAACTTACGTACGACTTGGAAGCATCGTCAAACAAATTGTAAACAATTTACGCGGGTATTTGTAGCTGTTCGTCGTGTATCCAATTCGTACATAGAGCTAACTCGCGGATGGCAATACGAGCAGTAGGTATATGCATCAGGTTGAAAATCTAATTATCCGAGATAAGATGAAATTCGTGTTTGCGATTGCGGTTATACGAGCTTTGACGATAGATGCCATGCTATAGGTACCAAGTACGAACTGTTTGTTTGAGTTGATGTGTTATATGGAGTGAAAATTTCGTTTCGCCGGTTCTGTGAACCGATACGTCAACGTATATAGCGTTAAGATAAAAAGTCGAGCTTTTGTCGTAACAATGTGCTGGTGCCTTTCTCTCTCCACTCCACGTGGCGTATCTACACACAAGAATCGTGGTATTTTGATTAATCTATGTTATTGGACAGCTGGCCAACTTTATACTCGGTCACCGAACGATTTGATAATTTTAACGCATCCCTGGACTCTGTACAATGAAACGATACGTTAACGAGGTTCAATATCTTTTCAACAGCAACTCCTCATATTGCAGATCTTTCTAGTGTAACTCGTCAATAAAATTGATTTAAAAAATCCAGACAATCATATTTTTCAGATATGATTTTCAAATACCCATCCAAAAAAGCATTTGTATCTACACTCTCGCATTCCGAATCAGTGAAAAATCACTGATTAACAGTCAGAATTGCAGCACAGGGAAAATCAGTGAAATTCACTAATTTTCAGGAATTTTTCACTGATTATTCAGTAAATTTCATAAATATCACTGAGTTTTCAGTGAATTTTCATTGATTTCCAATAATTTTCTTTCGCTGACTTGCTTTCAGTGAAAAAATTTTCACTGATTTATTACTGTCCTGCAATTCTGATGGTTTTCAGTGATTTTTGATAAATTTCACTGATTCAGAAATGAGAGAGTAGGAACGGGCATGATTCGAATCATTGTATTTTTAGAATCGAATCATCTTGTAAGATGTGATCGTGAATCGCATTCGAATCATTTCCGCTCATCGTGATTCGTGATTTGTGATTGTGATCAAAGGCACACTCAGAAATAATGTAAGGCAAGGGCTGAGAATTCAAGAATAAATGGGAGAGGAGGTCAACATTTAGTGAAAAAAATGATTAACCTATTATTTTAGTGGCTCTTGACACCTAAGAGTGGTTTCTATGTATATCCAGGCTCACATAATACCTATTACAGCAAAGAAAAATTGCGGGATTTTTGGAACGAATAATCAATATACATACCTACTCTCTCATTTCGAATCTGTGAAAAGTCCCTCATAAATAGTCAGAATTCCAGAGCAGGGAAAATCAGCAAAATTCTTCGATTTTCAGAGAATTTTCGTTGATTTTTCAAAGAATTTCACAGATTTTTCGAAAAATTTCAGAGATTTACTGACTTTTTGGTGAATTTTCACTGATTTTCAAGCAATTTTTTCACTGTTTGTTTTCAGTGAACTTTCTGTGAATTTTTTCACTGTTCACTTTCAATGAATTTTTTTCACTGTTCACTTTCAGTGAATTTTTTCACTGATTTATTACTATGCTGCAAGCTGCAATCCTGACTGTTTTCCGGTGATTTTCGATAATTTTCATTGATTTATAAATAGTCAAATTTAAATCCCAACTTTCTGAATCGGCGAAATATATTCAGCTGAAAATCAAAGATTTCTCACTGATCTTTTGGTCGAAATCACTAATTTTTTTGATAAATTGAAAATTTACTGAGAAATTAGTGATTTTTGACAAAAATATCAATGAAAAATCAATAATTTTCAAGTAATATTATTTGCCTTCCCTCGGATGCGTCTATGAATTTTTTAAAGATTTTCGGGGTAGGCCAATTTTTGGGGATGGCTATAGTATAGCGTATAGCCCAATAGCATTGAGTGCACCCCTGTTTGTGATTCGAATCACTTTGCACGTACTCTCTCATTTTGAATCAGTGAAAAGTCACTGATAAATAGTCAGAATTGCAGCGCAGGAAAAATCAGCGAAATTCATTCATTTTTAGCAATTTTTCGCTGATCTTTCAAAGATTTTTCAATGAATTTCATAAATTTCACTGACTTTCCAGTGAATTTTCGCTGATTTTTCTCACTATGATTGGTTTTCAGTAAAAAAAATTCACTGATTTTCTCCAATGCTGCAATTCTGACTATTTCTCAGTGATTTTCGAGAATTTTCACTGATTTATAATTGCGAGAGTAAAGAGAAAATGTTTCGAATCAAGCAAGAAATGGAGCACCGAAAGATCTATTTTTGAAGTCGAGGTCTTCTGATTTCACTCAATTATTTTTTACAAATTCTCCTTGATGTTCTAATGACATAAACGCCATCATTTCCATCCTAACTCTCGAAGAGATTAGGGGTAGATCTCGTAATTTTTGAGGAATAATCGATGTTTTCCCAACTACCCCATTTTGAAAGCTTACTCGTATATCTCGATCAGTTGTATGTACTTGAGGGAAAACTGTGTGCGGGGTTTGAAAGAGAATTGATAGAAAATTCAAAAACGATATTCACTTTTTAAAAAACTTGAAGCTGAACTTTTGTGGTTTTGTGGTAAAAGCTCAATGAAGAGCCTTTATTGCCCTTTTTCTAAGCAACAAATTTTCAAAAAGCGATCTCGACACCTCCGATGGGCACCGAGGTCCTCAATCTTGACCAAAATTTAAAAAAAAATACATAAAGAAACACATCGATTTCTACTAATTCGAAAACTCAATTTTTCCATCCGACTCATCTGACGATCCCCCCCCTCTTCCGCATCAGTCCTCTTGGTGAATTGATAAGGTCAAAAAATTAAAAATAACGCGAAGGGTCAAATCCAAAAAATAAGCAAATATTCAAATTCAGTGCCATTAAAAACCTAACAAACCACACGTCACATGTTATTTTGTCTTTTTTTTTTTCAATTTTGATTTTATCAAGGGGGTTGATATGAGGGGTCAGAGGGGTCATATGAAAAAACTGAGTGCATATTCGAACTCAGCTTCTTCGAATTAGAAGAAATCGATGTGTCACTTCACTTATTGTCTTTTTTTTGAATTTTGGCTAAAATTGAAGACACCCTCCTCCGGGGAGGTGCCGAGATCCCATTTTAAAAGTTTGTTGGTTGAAAAAAATGGTAAGATGGGCTCTTCATTATCCTTGACGCGTACGTACAATATTTTTCAAAATGAAAAATATTGTGGAGGATGCAACAAAAAAGTGATTTGAAAAATGATTTTTTTAAAAATTACCCATTCGAATCACGAATCATGAGTCAGTGATTCGTGATTCGAATCACCAATTCCGTGATTTTGCCCATTCCTGGTACCAACACGATGCAAATACCTACACCTGTTGACCTTTTAATTGTCAAAGTTCAGTACGAAAATCATCCAGACCTTTTCTCCTATTCCTTTTCCTTATTTGGCGATTAAGAAAAGGCGAATCGAGTAAAGTGAAGATATCGCGTAATCCTTTAGAAACGTCACGTATTCGCCACTCTAAACTAAGACCGCCGGCAAAATGGCCCGTTTTTCATTGAAATTTTCGTCACGATTTTATACTTTTTCCTTCTCTCTCGTCGCAGTATCTCTATGTGCATGTGGCATAGCGTGGCACGATGCTTATTAGTTTCCGTCTCTCGTCCGGTGCCTTTTTCTCATTCGTTGATAATTTTTCTCAAAGGTTTTCCGTTAATTGATTAATGCGATTGGATCGAGTTCGAGTTGAATTCGATAATGGCGCGTGGATTGTTGGCGGAAAAAATGAATCCAGTGTAGATTTAGACGAATGCGTTCCGAGAATACGATTTAATTTGATAAATGACACGATGGTGTGAACAATACCAAAGGTGGTTTATCTTTCGGATTAGATTTTTTTTATACTCTGGTAAGGTCAATGAGGTTTTTACAATTTTTAAGGAACATCTACCTGTTTATATTTCGAAGTCGTTTATACGCGGAGATGGCACTTACGTTTATTAAAAATGTGGGATAGATTTTCAAATTTAATGCACTTAGGTTTTATTACGATGTTTGTTTGAAAAACGCGTGGGAAATTGTCAAATTTAGATACCAGATTTAATGTACTTTAGAAATTTATTTCAACTGTACGATGTTTCAGATTTTCATGCGAAGAAACTCAAAAATCAAGGAAACTGATGAATAAATGAGTAGGGAAAATTTACGAAGAGTTTATGTAATAACAATGACAGCGTATTTCGTGAAAACAAATCCACAAGAATATTGATCAATGTACGGAAGAAAGATAGGAAAATAAAGCGAGGTCTAAGTCAAATTATATATTAGTTTCAAGGCGTAAATTAAAATTTTAATTAATTGAAAAAATTGTAAGTTTCGTTCTTTCAGAAGACATGGAAAATCCATTTTCAGACACCAAAAACGAAGTACTGTTTCTTACAGAAGCAGTGACGCTGACGAAAGGGATTCGCGAGTCAACTCCATCTTCACACCACCACCTCCTTTCTCCTTTAAAAAATGAGATTTATCTCGAATCGCATTAAAAAATTTAAGCAGTTCATATTTTGAATATGGGTTTTTCAAAAAAAAAAAAAAAATACGTTCGCTTTGCTCAAGCAGTACCTATATTTTGATTTTTGAAAATTTCTGCACTATACTGGATTTGTTATCAGGGATAAAAATTGTATTTTACGTAAAGTAATCTCATATCCTCAAAATCGAACATGACCTTTGCAAAGTCCCACGTGATAAAAGAGTTGCAAATTATAGATAATGTCATAACATTTTGAAACTTGAGTAAAATATACCAAAACTATTTGAAAATCTGATTATTAAAAGATATTTATTTATAATGCGAGAAAAAAAATGAAAATCCTTCACTTAAAGTTACAAAAAACAACATTTTCAAATTCAAATTAAATCAAATCTTTATTGATTGCTTTATGCTCATTTGAAAATTTGCAGATTTTTTGAAAAAATGATAATATTGTTCGAAATGTAAAACAAAATTGCAGAATAAACTTTGCTAAAAATAAAGTAGGTAGAAATGAAAAAAATATGTAATAATAAAATCTATTTTTAACAGAGCTAAGTTAATTTAAAATCATCAGATTTAGAAAAAAAGTTGCAATGTCTATAAATTTCGTTAAAAAGCTCTTAAAAGGCGATAAAACATTGGAAAAATTATTCGAATATCCTATTTTTTTAAGCCAAAAA
This sequence comes from Pseudococcus viburni, assembly GCA_033439095.1. Classification (NCBI taxonomy): domain Eukaryota; kingdom Metazoa; phylum Arthropoda; class Insecta; order Hemiptera; family Pseudococcidae; genus Pseudococcus; species Pseudococcus viburni. Next base: position 491,041 of record JAVBJF010000064.1, on the reverse strand, counting down.
ATAAAAATTATGTAAAATACGAAAAAAAATTGTCCAATTTTAAAAAAAATTGTGTAGAAATAACAAAATTTGATTAATCTCATAAAATCGTAAGAAAAGGTGTTTCATTTTTGCGGAAATTTATTGAAAAATTAAAGTTGAAACTTCATTTTTCGATATTTTAATCGTGCTTTTCGCAAAATTTTAAAAAATTTAAATTACGCAATTTTGAAATGTTTCAAGACTAAAAACGAGATCATCTTTTTCAACAATTTTGACAATTTTTTGATGTTTTTTGTGCAACTTTTCGTAGCATTTTAGCACAAAAATTGGGTCGAAATTTCAAAACGATGCAGCCTCTGACTCCCCCCTCTCCCATAGCCTTCACTACTCAACCTGACCATATCCAAAAAATTTTGAATAATTTTTAAAGAATTGGAAAAATGTCTCTGAAAATGTGTTTTTGACTGGATACATTTAGCCTAAAATACAATTCGAATCAATTTTTGTTTCTTTTCCATTTTTCAAGAGTTTTCAGGAAAAATATCGTTTCTTTGTGTAACAAAAAATCAAAAAAATTGAGAAATTTTTTTCTGAAATGATGTAGGTATATGGTATAAATATTTTTCAATCTATAAAAATCATCATCAGCGTTTTCCATCATTACCCCCCCCCCCATCTCCCTCCGAGATTTTTTCTAAAATAAAAAAAAAATCAATTAAAAAAAATTTGTAAAACTTTAGAAAATTTTTCCCAATGATTTTTAAAATCAAAATGCATGGTTTATTACTAACATCATTTCAAGAAAATTACTCAAAATTTAAAAAAAAATCAATGAATACTTGAAAAACATGAAAAAAATTTCCAGGATCCCTAAAAAATGGATGTTAATGGTATTTTGGGGTAAAAATACTCACTCTAAAGCAATTTTAAAAAATTATTTCAATTTTTTCATTTTTTCAATTTATAAACAAAATTTTATTTCAATTGTTTTAATTTTTCAAAAAATTTTGAACATGATCAGAATCAGATCTCATGGAGTAATGTTGAAACTAAGGAGTGAAATGTTCACTACGTCATTTTGAGTCCAAGACATAATTTTCATGTCACCAATTTCGAAAAAAGGGCAAAATGACCATCCTTAATATTTAAAAAAATCTACAACTGAAAATTTTTTAACGATTTTCTGTCGTTTTTTCATCGAATTTCGCAAAATTTCATCTTATAAAACAAATTTTTACGGTTCGAATTTTTTAAAACAATTTTTACGAAATGTTTTGCATCAAAATCGACGAATAACTCGATATTTTGTAATTTTTGAAAATCCTAGCATTACGTTCGCTTCAAAATAATTCAAATTCCGAAGGAATGGGAAATTGTCAGCAGGCAAGTTTGGCCTACATTCTGAAACACATTGCTAAAACAATTCGATTCACGCACTAGGAAATGTTGAAGTGATTCCACTATTCGTTTATTTTTCATGGCATAAAATGATTGATGGGTGTTTGTTTGGCAAAAAGGGAAATCGTATAAAAACAGACCAAGGTACCGAAAGGGAGGGTGGGCCACTTCATACACTCTTTGAATAACAAAATCCATTATAAACCAGATCAAAGGTATTTAAACTTGTCTTTTAAAAAAAGTCAATTTGCAAACCATTCCAACTAATTCAATCAAACTGACAGTCGAATTGCTGGGAAAAGTTAATTTCCCAGAAAAAAGGACAATAATCGTTTCAAAATTTGTAGCACGAATACTCGTACATCGTAATTCATTTTTCCTACGCAAATACCTACGCAAATATCTCCTCAATTTTCAAATTGGTATAAATTTTAAACGTAGGTACTAAAATAAACAAACGCTAATAAAAAAATCCATACGTTTTAAAAATCGAAAACCCCCATGGATAAAACCTCGTTTAAATGGTTGAAAAACAAACCGCGTTAAATTTACCGCTTACATGGCGAATTATTTCGCTAATTTGAAATACCAATGTTTGGTCAAATGTAGCGAGTTAAACGAAACGCCACGCTAGTAACTATCGTTTTATATACTCTTACTATATTAATTAAATACGTTGTAAATCTCTTATTAAAAGATAAGTACGAGCGAGTAAAACGAGTAGCGAAATTTATTCAACTTGTCATACGGTACACGATGGTACAGTAATCGTATTTCGCCTTGCTCCGCGCAGAATACGTAAGCACAAGTACAACCCTTGAATGACTAAATATCTAGCAAACAAATAGTAATATCTATGTACGCCGAGTTTAATGGAGAATTATATCTCCCCGAGTAATTCATTAAATTTCGTTCATTGCTGAAATTATTACTCAACTTTTCGGCATATATTACAAAGTAGCTTACATAGAGTTCGGTCGCAGTGAGCGGAGGGTGTCGGCGTATTTGTCGGAATAATACATTTTAATGTACACAACAGGAAGGTACCTTCGTATTACTTCGGTTCTGCTGTGTAGAGACGATGAAATCCATGACTAAAAACTTTTTTCTCTCTCTCTTTTCGGCATTAATGATACGCGAAGCTGCCTTAAAGAATACTTACATTTTAGCTGATAAAACTTTTTAGCCTTTTTGTAGGGAAAACTTTTCAATGATGCGGCCTGCTATGGTATTTTCAACCGGGTCTTTGAAACGCGCCGCGAAACGCGAGAAACTATACGATCAAGTGGCCATTTTTCTTAATAACTTCGGCATATCTCGTCCAATACCTTTATGGGGGATTTTTTCCCCGTTGCAACGCGATTTATTTATATTAAACGTATTTTCGAAAACGTCCTAAGCACGTCTAGTACGGACATTTTAGCTTAAAAAAAAGGCCCTAACCCCAGAAAAGTTAGCAAACTGGAGGAATTTCGTATTATGGTATAAGCTCAGTAGGGTGGATAATTCAATATTCCCGAATTTACCTAAAGTCGACGAGTATTTGAAGCATGGAATTTGAAAAAGGCCCAAGTTCCATTTTTTCCAAAAATCTTTTTTTTTTTGTAGAAAATTCTGAGGGCCATCTACTGGTAAAAAAATTAAACTATGAAATTCTCACTTTCCCTCTTAAAAACTTGGCCAAAAGTCCATGTGGTCGTAACTCCAATGTAAACAATCTTTTGAAAAGGGCCTAACTCCATTTTATTATTTTTGAATACATAATGATAAAGTTTTCATTAATTTTACCATTATTGAGTATGGTTTTTCATACTTCATTTTTCTCAATAATTAATAGTTCCGGTGTTCCGCCTTCTTTTCCAGTTTTTCAAAGTGGAGTTAGGACCCAAGACCCAAGCACAATTCAATATACTGGAGTTAGGCCCCTTATATATTTCATTACATAGACCTAATTATCAACATTTTGCTGTTACGGAGCATTGAAAATAGTGATCAGCAAAAATAATTCCTTGTACCCAAAAACAAGGTTGCCAATATAACAAATGAATATTTTTTTTTTTAAATCCCAAAATTTTTACTTTTGACAGTTTTTTGCGTTTCCTGCGAAATTTTCGGATTTGGACTTAGGCCTTTTTCAAATTCCATGCTTCATTTTGTCTCCCTTTCGGGGGGGGGGGGTGAGATTTTCAATTCCTGAGAATATATTTTGACCAATATAATGTTCTTAAAATTTCAATGGACAGAAAAAATATACCTACCGAAATTCAAAAAAAATTAATTAATTTTTTTTAAAGATCCAAAAATTTTTGGCTGACTTTTCATGGCTTGAATTTTATAAAAATTGTGTGCAGTATTTTCAGGATTTTTTTTATTCAACTAAAATGTTCAAGTGAGTGATTATAATTTAGCAGAAATCAATAAATCTTCAATTTCGCGATTTGCAATACTGAGCTACTTGGTGGATGGCAAAAAGTAGAATTCAATTTCAAGATCAATAAGGCGGAATACAGTAGAAACTTGAATATAATATTTTTAGGGAGAGTGAATAGGATTTCGCGTAGGTAACACCACCCAACATTGGTAATAAATTGTGATTTTTGTACAAAGTGGCATCACTTTTAGGACCCTATCTCCGTTTGTTTTTCAGAGCTGACTCAAATTTTTTCTGGTAGGTCCCCCACTTGAAAAAAATATCTCGACAAATTTTGTAAAAATTGAAGGTATGTTGTTTTCCGCCCCACCCTTCACTTCAAATAGAGTCTGAGTTTTTCAGTTTCGCTCAATCAAAACTCAACCACTTTTTTTTTTCGTGCAAAAATTAAGATTTTTATTATGGTTTAGACAATATTTCTACTCATACTCGCCTAAAAATGATTTCATAAAAAAGCCAAGTACAGAACGTAGTACAGACATTTTAGGTTTTGACCCAAAAAAATTAGCAGAAAAGGGAAAGTTTCGTATATAAGCTCAGTAGAGTATGTATTTCAATATTCCTGAACTTCCTTAAAATCGGTGTATATTTTGCCCCCTTTTGGGGGCGAGGGAGTTCAAATTTTGGTTTTTCGGCTATAACTTTCGAAATTACGTATTTACGAAAAAAAATTTAAAACAATAATTGTGGAAAATGAAAAAACGAATAATTTTATTATTTACCTACAATTTTTTCCAAGGATGTCAAGGGGAGGAGCTGGAGCCTACGGAAAAAAGTAAATTTTGAAAATTTCCCACTTACACAAATAATTAACAAAAACGGGTTAATTGACTTTTAGGAGCCGTTCTTTTGCATAGTACATTCTACTACTATGAAGTATACGAAAAATGTATAACCGACCCATCATCTCAGAGCGGATGGGAGGTGGGTGAATCCTCAGTAGAAAAAGTCGCATTTTCCCCCAAGAGTAGCTCAACTGCAGTGAAAAATTCGAAAAATTGGTTCAAACAAACGTTGTAGAGCATCAACATATGAACATTTTCTTTCTTTTACTTTTTTCCTACGTGGTCTTTAAACTCAATAAATTACGTATGTGTAAGCCTGGTACATATAAAATCTACTCATTCAATTATATAAATCAGTTAGGCATCATAGCGAAATTTTAGAAGAAAAAAGTAACTTTCAGTAACTTTTTTTGAGCAAAAAGTGACCAAAAGTAACCAAAAATTCAATTTTTTCAGGGGACATCTTTTTTACAGTTTTCTGGGGGGGGGAAGCTATTTTTGTAGTTTTCTGCAAACGTTCCAAAGATAAATGAACTGCAAAGACGTGAATAATTTCATTTATTAAATTCCTTCGTCAAAACAACAAACGAACTAGCAAAAATCAATTTTTTTATTTTTTTATTGAAGAATTTTGAAAAATACCAATTTCTACGTGAAATTTTGAATCTTTGCCTGGAAGTGCGAAGAAATAGTGACTTTTGAGGGGAAAAAAGTAACCAAGCGGCCTTTTAGACGTGAAAAGTAATCAAAAGTTACTGAAACCGAAAAAAATGACAAACACCCTAAAAAAGTGACCCACAATGATGCCTGATCAGTGAAAATTATCGAAAATCGCTGAGAAAGTCAGAATTGCAGTACAGGAAAAAATCAGTGAAATTTTGTTTACTGAAAACAAATCAGTGAGACAAATCACTGGAAAATCAGTGAAAATTCACTGAATTCAGTAAAATTTATGAACCTTGCAGAAAAAGTAGTGAAAATCTTTGAAAAATCAGCGAAAATTCGCTGAACATCAGTGAATTTCGCTGATTTTTCCTGTGCTGCAATTCTGACTATCAGTGATTTTTCACTGATTCAGAATGAGAGAGCAACGAACCAATAGTCGAATAAGTGAAGTTCTGGGGTTTTCGTCAGCCTTGAACTCGATTTTTATAATAATTTGAATCTTGAGCCCAAATTGGGCCCCAAAAGGGGGTTCAAAATTAGAATTTTTGAACGCCACTTTTTTTATTTTTGCAATAGCTCGTCCCCAAAACCACGTTGGAAAAAAGTAAAAGAAAGAAAATGTTCGTCTGTTGATGCTCTACAACGTTTGTTTAAACCAATTTTCAGTATTTTTCACTGTAGCTGAGCTACTCTTGGGGTAAAATACGACTTTTTCTACTGAGGATCCCCTCCCCCCCCAGTTTGAGATGATGGGTCGGTTATACATTTTTCTTATTCTACATAGTAATTGGATGTACTATAAAAGAACCGCTCCGAAAATTCGACTAACCCGATTTTTTTTAGAATTTGTGTTAGTGAGAAATTTTCATCAAAGTTGATTTTTTTCTGAAGAACCCCGCTCCTGCCCATGACGTTCTAAGGAAAAATTATAAATAACAAAATTGTTTGTTTTTTTATGCTCTACAATTTTTGTTTCAACTTTTTTTTCGTAAGAGCGTAATTTCAAAAGTTATAACCGAAAAACCAAAATTTGAACCCCCTCACCCTGCAAAAAAGGGTCAAAATACCCGCTGATTTTAGGAAAGTTCGAGAATATTGAAATACATACCCTACTGGGCTTATACACGGAACTTCTCCCTTCTGCTAATTTTTTGGGGTCAAAATCTAAAATATCCGTACTAGTCGCGCAAATATTCATTATCTTCTTATTTTGTAATTCGAATCAGCGTTGTAGCCGTATTATGTAAAAGGTCCACCAACATCAGCATCGGTATGCTATAATTTAAACCATAGCCTTATAATCAGTATTTCACGCGTATAAAAACCGCCTCGTTTAATCGGCTTATCAATATTCAAATTCGAAATGCTTCCAGGTATCAATCGATATATCAGTTACTAAGGCTAATCATCGTTTGTAATACTTGGTTATTAACTAATCTCCCCCCCCCATCTCCCTGCTCACAAGTACGCCTTCGGTATCCTTTTTTTTTCCACTGCGACACAACAACGTATCGAAATATCTACGCGAATTTTAATAGCGTACAATTTTATTTCCAGTACATTTGATTTTTTAAAGGCGATTTGGCGTATATTTTTATCGAGCTGTTGTGCTTTACCTGCCTTCGCGAAGTTTAGGCAGCAAATCGAAAATATCTACCGTTGTAATTCATAGCGAGTATCATAGGCATCGAATCGAAATGTTCCTCGGTCAAATATGTATATCGTTTGGTGCACGATACGTTTCATAAATTCATGCAGACTTTTACAGTCGAAAGGATATTTTAGAAAAAGAGAACGAAAAAACACACGCCATTAATCAAGACATCCAGCTAGCGATAATTTTTCGTTTACGAAGTAATTTCTTCGCGGCAATAAATTAAATAAATTAGATTTTTCAACACGGAAAGCACCGGCATTGCTCGTAAATAAAGCGAAAAAACGAAATAAATGTAAAGGAAACAAGCCAATTGTACGTATATATTAAGCTCTCTCTTTAGTGGCTGTTTCGTGTGGTAGGTACGAGACGTGTATTAGTAAGTTAAATAAGCTCTTGGAATTGTCGATGATACGAGTCGATGGTGTGAAGTCGGAGAAAGGAGTGTAAATAAGTTGTATGTGATTTAAGGTTGATGATTTTTGGGTTCGACTCAATTTTTTAATCGTCGATTTGAAAAATTTTTATTTTTCTCATTTTATATTAATTATTACTTTAGAAAAATTATAAAATTGGAATAAAATTCGTAAATTAACCAGAAGCTGATCAAAAGAATCTAATAATAATTATGGAAAAAATAAAAGACCTTCCTCATAAGCCCACCCAAAAAATTTTTAAGGGAGGTGCTGAGAATTCGAGAAAAAATGGGTGGGAGGGTCAAATTTAAATTAAAAGATTGAGTAACCTGTTATTTCAGTGGCGCAGGCGCCTGCGTAGTCGGGGCATTTTCAGTAGGCTGATAATACATCATACCTTAAACAGACTTGAACAAAGAAAAATTGGAAAATTGCGAAATTTTTTGGAACAAACAATCAGTACACTCTTTAAATCTGAATTAGTAAAATTTGTCCGTTTGAATCAGTGCAATGAATTTAACTGGAAATCAGTCATTTCTGACTGAAAGATCAGTGAAAAATCATTAGTTTTCAATGAAAATCATTTCACTGATTCTCAAAGGTAGAATTTCTTTAAAGACTGATTCAGATTTAGAGAGTTATATGTGAATTCAAAAAATAAAATAACTAAAATACTGGCCGAGCGAAACAAGGGCGAAATTTTTTTGAAAAATCGTGCTTATGAAAAACAAAAAAAATGCTATTTTTTACATTTTTGTAATAAAAAAAACTCCTTCCCGAGCTTGAGGAGGGCTCGAGCCTTCTGAGCCCTTCTTTGGCTCGAACTAAAAATCACGACCTCAAAATTTTTTAATTCAATTCAATGAGTTTTCGATTGATAAAAATGAGAAATAAAGGATGTTAACTAAAATTCTAGAACATTTAAAAGCTACCATTTTCTGTTTCACCTGGAGAAATAGGGGAGGAGGGGATTTATGGTGTTTTTTTACAGATTTGTTCACAACTTTTTTTTCCTCTTGTAGGCTAAAAAATGATCAATTTTTTCAATAGGTAGGTACTTAGATTTTTTCAGGAGTGAGGTGATCCTCCTCAATCCACAAGAGGTAATCCCTGAATTGCTCCTAACTGCAATTTGCCGAATCACAGGGAATTTGAATCGAATCACATTCGAAGTCGCGAAGTCATTTTTCGAATCATAAAATAATTCGAAATTTGAATAAAAAGGGATTCGAGTGTTTTTGGTAAATTTTTAACGAATCTCTAATTTAGTTTTTCTACTCAGATTCTTGAAAGAAAGAGTATTGCCAATATCGCATTTCATACGCATACAAAATACTGCAAAATATTTTATTCTAACACATAACACACTACGAGGTCAAATTTTCATTTTCCACTCCCCCCAGCTCATCCCCAACACAGTTTCGCTCAAATTTCACATTTTTTGCCCCTCATGCCCAACCTTTTTTTAAATCCAAGTCACAATCATAAAAGTTTATAAAAATTTATTGAAATTTCAAAATTTCGTAAAAAATTATTCAGAAAATCATTGGATAAATTTATTGAGGTACTCGTATTTCAAATGTCACAAAATCTTATTAAAATTTCGTTAAGGTTGTTGAAATATTGTTAAACTTGCTCTAAAACCCTGAAGATCGGTCAACAATATTTCAAAACGTGAACAAAAATCATGAAAATTATTTAAATAAATGAGCAGAATTGTTTAAAATTTGAGCTGTTGAAAAAATCAATAAAATTCAATAAAAACTCAATCACTGGCAATATTTTTCAGCAATTTTTGTCCACTTTTAAAGAATTTTTCAGCACATTTTAGAAACTTCAAGCACGTAGGTAAGTACATTCCAATTTTAACAGTCGGAAATCAACAAAATTTTCACTTGTTCGTTGGGAAAATTAGTCATTTTCCCCACATTTTCCAACTGAAAATTGATCAATTTCCAGCGAAGAATTATTAAACCGTTGTAATAAATGTTTTTTTAGAAAAAAATTAATATTTTAACATTATTTTTAAAATTCATTAAAAATTGTTCACAATTTTCATCATTATTTTTGGTATTTTCAAAAATTTGTAAGACTTGAAGAAAATTTTCAATACTTTTACATAATTCTAGAAATAGGTAAGTAATTTGATAAAAGTTTTGATAATTTTTGTGACATTTTGGACAATTCGTGGTATATTTTGTTGACTTTTTTTTTTACGAAATTCCCATTAACTTGGAAATATTTTCAATAGCATATCAGACTTTTTGATTTCTTTTTATTAAAAATTTTCTACGAAATGATTTTTGGCACTATTTTTACAAAATACAAACCAATTTACGACATTTTTATAACTTTTTCAACGGCTATTAAGTGCACCAATTTAAAAAAAAATTTCGGTGTCTTGAAAAAAATCTAGAAATATTTCAAAATAAATACCTACTTAATGCTATATTTTTCTTAATGGCTTTGCACAAACTTTTCAACAATTTGAAAGGAAAATGTTCAGCAATTTTTTTCGATTTTTACCGATTATTTTATTAGTAAAATTTTTACAATACTGGAAAAAATTATATAATTCCACACTTCGGTTTATTTTAAAGACGGAATCGAGGGAGTTGCAAAAATCTGAAATCTCAGAACTTCGGAAAAATATCTTCATCCATATAACCTCTCCTCGTATGTCACATTTTGTCAATTCGAAAATTTCATTTGGTACACTCGCATCAAAAGCTTCGATAATATAATCAGATTTCCTTTCAATTACTCTGACTTTATTAATTACTTTGAAGTAACTCCACTGTCCAAATATAAGCTCGTTTGACTCTATAACAAACCAAGGAGAGGAATTGGTCTACCGTTGCGAATAAGAAATGAACGAAAAATAGATGGATTAATCAGCCAACGTGAAACCCTCGTACCGTGCTCTGCGGGAAACAAAATATGAAAAAGAAAACCCAACTTTTTCTTCAGTAACCTTCGAATTTTCCACCATATCTACAACTTTTCTTAATTTACACCGCAGGAGAGCCAATTCATCTTTCTAATCCAGACGATTTTCTTGATAAAAATTAATAATTAAAGTCACCGGAATAAATAGGAAAGAAAAAAGAAAAGAAATACAATCATAGAATAGAACGAAACCTTTCTTTCGCGTGCCTGCGACCTTTTGATGAAAAATTAACGACGTCTTTACCTATTTCTACATATTAACGAGCGAATAAACTCCCCGTAACACATTTGAAAATTCGCTGATTCGTATATAAATAAGCGACAAAACTGTAGAACAACAAAAGTTCATTCATTACCATTAAATAGTCGTAAAAATTAACTAGAACAACACAGACGATTGATATAAATAACACCGACGAACTCTTAATTCGCGCTCCTTTCCTCTCACGTTAATTAGAAGCACTTTACACTTAGCCTGGCAACACTAAGAGAGTTTGGAAACACGAAAAAAAAAAACTTTCACACCATAGAACTTTGGACCTAGAATTAATTTTATTATCTCAGATACAGCTTTAAGGTACACGGTTAATGAAAAGCCTCGTAAATCTTTAACTCTTGTTTGAAATAATTTCGCAGATAAATCTTTATGAAAAATTACCCTCGACGAGTCGCTATGCTTATTACGAGTGCATCAAAAATAAACTGCGTATTTCTTATTCTCTTTTTCCAACATCAGCATCGTTTCGCGATACCCTCTTTTGTTATATTATTCTTGACACCGGAAAAACACAATGAACTCGAAAAGCATAGATATTTTTAATTTCTGCCCTTTTTTTCGCTCCCTCCGTCTAACACCTCTTGGCCCATATATACTCGCACATCCGAAGAGTAAAACGTGCCCGGAATTGATTTCCAGCAAAAACGAGTAATTTCATTAATTTTTTGCTCCATACACGTCGTGATTTTCACTCCGGTCCGAGACCTCGACTGTCTCGAAGGATTCGCGTACTTTTTTCCCGCAGCAAATTTTTATTTTCAAGTTCCCAAACACCGCCCAATATCGTCTTTGACTTTTTACCGCGAAAAAATTCTAATGAGATAGCGAGCCGACGTTCAAGTGTCTCGAAACAGACGTGATTTTTAATCAAAACCCATGTTTTTTCTCATCTCGCCGGTAACGGTGACGTCGCCGAGCCGCGTGCCGGTAAAATCCCGAGCTTATTTACGTTTAATTTGAAACGTTGAAAAATTCAACGCACTTTGCAAATAAATTATGAGCTTTCGCTCGCTAATTTTCGAATCGTTATTTCCAGCTGCAATAAGAATAAGGCCGGAGTGCACGGCAAACGCTTAATTGAGGACTTAAGATATACACTGGAAAATAACTCTTCTTTTTAATATTCACGGTCGTTTCACAAACACCGAAAATTTTTGCCTCGATAATTAAATTACACGCGAATGGACAATTGTTCCCCTTTTTTTCCTCGAGTAAGTATTGTCGCAAAAACGTCCTTGGTCTGGGAACAAACCGATACGCGAAAGTAAGACAAGGTTTCGAAAAATGAAGGGAAAAAGGGACGTAATTTTTTTTGTAATGGCGAGATTTTTACGACGAACCATAAAAATCATTTAGTTTTATTCGTAGGACGTTTGGCAATTGACTATGACATAAATGTACTGCTATTTGAAATATTCAAATATAACCCTTTCACCATTCTTTTCTCCGGTCCTGTTTCTCAAAGAATTCCGCACATCGTAAAGCGACAGATACAGAAAGCCAGCGATGAAAATCCGAGTGGCTTTTCCCTTTTCCCTTCTGCTGACGACGAGAACGATAGTACACGATTTTCACGATCTTTATGGCATACTCTTTTAAACAATGCTAACAGTTATGCTTCTTTATAACGAAGGGTTACTTTTGAAAACACCAGTAATTGAAAAGAACCAGCTGAAATATGTTTTTTACTCTTTTATGTGATAGAAAGCGAAATAAAAGACCGGCGAGAAAGGTCGTAGGTGTACGTAGACCCGACATCGACAGCCTTAACACCTCAACGTGGAATATCGTATCGTTTGCGAAGATGTACGAACCTACGAAGGCTACGAACGTACAAAATACCGCTGCTTTATCCCGCGCGACCGTACAAATACCTCATTGGTGGACCATTTATAGGCACATTGGTTTTGTGTATTGCGAATAATAAAGAAAAATCGTTTCGTTGCGAAATGACCGGAGGTCGTAGGTTCTCGAACACCATAAACTTCGATATCAGGTCAATAAAATGCATATTCTGGAATTTGAAAGGTGTGAAGGTGGGAAAATAGGGTTCTCCTTGGAAGTTCTGTTTGTCTAGTTTGCTTTTTTGGATTGAAGGGGCATATTCAATTTATAATTTTGAAATGGAAAAAAGGGAAAATATGGTTTGATTTTTTTTTTAGATTTTGAGATACTTACCTCGATAATCGATACTTATTTATCGAAAAAAAAATGTCTACGAGAATCTACCATCTGACTTTCATTCAACCTACACTTGGCAATTTCTCGTTGAAATATCAGATTTTGAAATAGACACTAATTTATTGAATATTATCTTATTTTCCCTAAGAAATTTCCCACTCTAAAAGAAAACTTGACGTTTATTTTACTCTTGAAAATTGTAATGTAATCGCTGCAGCCCAATAATTCTCATTTCTCATTCCCTGAAATGTGTGAAAAAAGCGTAGCTTCTTTTTGAAAATTTATATCGAAGTAATGAGATCATTAAAATGAATTCTATGATTAATAAACTTCAAAGATTTAAAAAAATTTCCAAATTCAGGATAGTTATCTAACCAAATTTTCTAAAGTAATTTATGACTTTATTAAGGATTTTCTTCAATTTAATGAAATTTTCTACGTTTTTGGCACATAAATTACTCCCTCTCTTCAAAAAAATAAAAGAAATTTGGATTAGGTATTCAAAAAGAAGCAACCAAGTATTCTTGAAAAAAAAAGGATGTCTAACAAAATCTCATCATAAAAAAGCAGGACTTTGGGAGAATATTTTCCAAATATTTCACGATTTTTTTGGGATGTGGGACGGAGGGGGAGGCAGAAATTTTCTTTTTACACACTATTTTTATCAGATGAAAAAAGATCATGAAAAAGTTTTACATGAAGTAATTCCTAAATTCTGAAAAAAAGAGGAGAATAAGTTGAAAATGACAAAATCTGACTGAAAAAAGAGAGAAAAACAGAACATTAGACACTTTTAACAAAAAAGAAGGGCAACAGCAGTACCAGCAAGAGATAAGTTTTTCCACAATTTGTGGTTAATATCGGTACACTTTTTTTTCTCAGTGTGTTAGAAACTTTGGAAAATCACAATAAACTTACAAAACAATGATAAGGAATGATCTTTTTCATTTTATGGATTTTCAGATACATTTTGATTTTTCGAAATCAATTTCGAGCTAATATCACAGGCATCATAGCGAAATTTTTGAAGCAAAAAGTGACCAAAAAATTACCAAAAAATTACTAAAAAGTAACCAAAAGTAACTAAAAATTCATTTGGGGGGATTTTTTTTGCAGTTATCTGAGGGGACAATTTTTTGTAGTTTTCTGCAAACATTTCAAAGATAGATCAACTGAAAAGACATGAATAATTTCATTTATTAAATTCCTTCGTCAAAACAACAAACAATCTAGGAAAAATCAGTTTTTTCATTTTTTCCTTAAAGAATTTTGAAAAATAGCATTTTCTACGTGAAAATTTGAATTTTTGCCTGGAAGCGCGAAGAAAAAGTGACTTTTGAGGGGAAAAAGTAACCAAAGTGACCTTTTAGACGTAAAAAGTAACCAAAAGTGACTGAAGTCGAAAAAAGTGACAAACGCCCTAAAAAAGTGACCCACTATGATGCCTTATATCATGAATTTTTCGCGACATCTCATGACATGAATTTCAGGTCCATCCTCCTGAAATTATAATTTTCACATTTTGTGAGAATTGTAAAGAGAAACTTGAGTTGTTCATTTTTTTTTTATTGAGAAAAAGATCAACCTGGGAATTGATGTACTTACTTTAAAATTAATGAAATGAAGACTAGGTTTCACTCAAAATGATGATGAAAAATTTAAATTTTTTACTCATTTGTTTTTTTAGTTACTTTGTCCTCAAATTATCAAATTTTTTCAAAATATTATTTTAATGAAAATGACATTAACGACAATAGTATTCGCAATGGTTAAGGGGAGATTTCAATCGTTTTTTTAAAAAATCAATTTTCCTCACAGCTGAATCAAAAATAATGAATTTCTTGTCATTTTTTTATAAGATGAAAGGTGAAATCCTAGTTACATTTTTGTTCTCTCTTAATTTAACAAAAAAATCAAACTCTTACTAATTCGTTTGAAAAATTTCAATGACCAGATTTTTCTGAATGAAATGTTCAATATTGTATGTCGATCTACAGAAACGTACCTGAATGATCTTATAAATCTGTACATGCTAGAGGGGGCGATCAAAAATTTGAAAAAATCTTTAAATCGTCCAAAACTGCCTTCAGAAATTTTTTAAAACAGCAGGAATTTTTCACAGATACCGCTTTTTTTATTCATCATAAAAAAAAGTCATTATTATGACGTCATTTTTTTAAAAAAAATATCAAAAATATTACTTTTACTTGCTTTGTTCGAGCCAATTTTTTTGAATAATTAAGAATTTAATTGCAAAAACAGTTATTTCCTTGTCAAGTTTTTAAACATTTTTTAGGGTTCAAAAATCAGTTTGAAAATTCAAAAAAAAATCAAAATATAAATTCTTCAAAAAATTCTGAAAATTTTTCATAAACGTTAAAAATCCTCAGTTTTTTCTACAAATATTTTTGTTTCATTCCAAAGTCCATCATTCATAATGCAACTTGTCTACATTAACTTTAAAATCACTCACTTCAAAATATCACATCTACAAACGTACAATCTCAGCTCAATCGTATTCCAATCACAACCATGTTCTTCACAACCATCCTCATTCATCAGCTCAACCTTTCCATCAATTAATCTCACCAGCACCAAACAACACATTAAATACTCACGATGTATATAATCTACGAGTAAGCACTTCCGAGACATACATACGATCCGTCGTACTAAAAAACGCAAAAATTGGTATCAGCAGAAAGTTTCAAGCAACAAATTAGCCGAATTAAAGATAACATTTACGAAGAGTAATATTCTTGACTAAAACACAACGTCGGATGTATTGATACGTACTGTTCAGTTTTCCATTTTTCTCCTTTAAATAAGCGTGTGTTCATTCGTTCGGAATCATATGTTGGCGGCGAACAATGCTAGTTGAAAAGACATGTTAGGAAATATCTCGTGGGAATTAAATTTTTGAAAAATTGTTCCCTCTTATAGGGTTATTAGAATAGTTAAACGGTTTCAGTCGTTTTTCAACTACCAACTAGACTGATTTTTCCTTCCTCTTTTGTTTGATTCGAATTGAACAATTTTTTTTCTTTTCTTTAAACTTTTCAACAATGAGAAATGAAAAATTCGCGGGGGTCTTTTTATATACGTATACAGTCGACAAAGTTTGTACGGGTTTGTTTAAAAAGCAAGTTTGGCGAAAAGTTAACGAAGATGTGATTTTTTTTCCTTCGTCGACGTAGATATCAGAATACGAGATCGAGTTGGAAATTTCAATTATTGATGGAAAAAATTTCCAAAAACGTGTTTCTTAATTTTTATCAGATTTCAAATTCAGTTTTAGAAAAACACAAGATGACTCTCCCCTCTCTCCAAAAAAAAAATCAAACATATTATACTAAAATGTTGAATATTCAAAATTCTTTCGTTATTCTTTAAATTTTTAAACGCAGTCAAAATTCTCTCTTTTTACTATTTTTACAAGGGAGGTATCCCAATTTGAAGTAAAATTTAAAGCTGAACGAAAATAAATCGAAAGTATATTATAAAAGAATCCAATATCCAGAATTTCAGGAGCTGAAGTTCATTTTTCGAATTTTGGCGAATTTTTGAAATTTTAAAATTAATTCATCGCCCTGAAAAATATAAAAATTTGATCTAATCAACGAAAAAAGCTGAAATTTGGTATATGCCCTATTTTCGACCTCCCGAATAGTTTTGAGACGTTTTGGAGCCTATAGAAAATTTCAGAATTTTCCAGCATGGGAGAAAATCCCATAAAAGTGGTCCATATTAACTTCAGCACCTATATTTTGGTGACCTATTTGATCGATTACAGTAAAACTTTTCAAAATTTTCAACTTCCAGTTGAAATCGATATTTTTTGGCAGAAAATTTTTCAGGAAAAAAATGTTAAAATAGCATCCATGTAAACAGCTGAAAGTTAGTATTCAACCCTCCGATATGGGTAATTCGCGATTGTAAGTGCCTAAGTTCATATGGACTGTTTTTCTCCAATGCTGGAAAATTCCAAAATTTTCTGGGGGCTACAAAACGTCATAAAACCATATCCAATCAGGGTGTCTAACAAAATTTGTTGAGTAAAAATGCTTGACTTGGTTTGATCTTTTTGCATGACTTTTTCGACTTTTTTATGGGCCACCCCCCCCCCCCCCCAATGAAAAACTCCAAACAAATATGATTTTAAAAAAATCACAATGAGCACTTTTTTAATTTAGATTATTTATTAAGGGTGAATGGAAATTTTTTTCAATTTTTGAAAAAAAGCGTGACCTTTGAAATCGAAAAGCTTGACTTTGCACGACTAACTTGACCTCTTGGTCAAAACATTAACTTATCTTGACTAGCATGACTTAGGTTGATCATTAGACACCCTGCCAACCGATTTGGAAGGTCGAAAATAGGGTATAATACCAAATTTTAGCTTTTTTCGTTAATTAGATCAAATTTTCATGCTTTGCAGGGCGATGACTAAATTTTAGAATTTTAAAAATTCACCAAAATTCGAGAAATGACTTCAGAATCTGGAATTTTGGATATGGGGTTCTTTTATGATGAAATTTCGATTTATTTTTGTTTCGGCTCAAAATTTTACTTCGAGTTGGGATACCTCCCTCGTTAGAATCATTTTTCCATCATCCTGATTTTTTTCCTCAAACAAGAATCCTCATCTAATAAAAAATCGTCTCAAACTTTCTCCATAAAGAATTTCTCAAGCGAAAAAAATTTCCCTCACACTTGATCGAACACAACCCTCCAAAGCGGAATTCTTAACCAATTCCCGCCACATAAATCCCTTGAAAATCCGGAGACTTTTTTAAAATTAGAAAAACATGATCCCGGCCATAAATATGAAAGGATATCCAACCCGGGGCGAAATTATAACCCAGGTTTAGAGATGAGCAAACCGTCGGCAAATAATGATAACTTATCAAACGCCGGAGTAACTAGGTTAAGAAAGTTTCGAGCTTTTTAAAACCAGTCGGTTAATGTCTACCGGACTTGCGGAGCACAAAGCCATAGAAATTTACTTTATCTATACGCCGAGAATACGAAGTCCCAAAAATGGTAAAATGTGACAGTACATATCTTTTAACTCTTGAAATCTCATGACTGTAACATTAAAAGTTTTCACTGTTACCGCCACGTCGCGTCGGTCGCGTTCATAGCACCGGAGAGAAAGCTCATCTGGACCATATAACGGAATTGCAAGCTCGTCCATTAAACCAAGCAAAAAATAAAAAAACATAGTTATATTTTCTTCCTTGCTAAGTCCCTTCCAGTCTCAAAAACTATAAACTTTCACCTCGTAAGCGCCAAATGACGGAGTTATGAAGTTGATAAATGAACACGAAAGCAATTATTAATCTTCTCCGGGCTGCAGCGTGCCCCTTATAACGAAATAAATATATTGGCCCGTTGTATTGGACGTACCGTGTTAAAAACCTTTTACCCCGCCGGCTTTTCGACCCCGCCTGGGTTTTATTATATACGTAAAATAATGAAGGATGACCAATTTTTCATCAGATCCTTTGAAAAGTGGCGTTATCGAGTTTAAAGCGTCGAATTTCGACGATTCGTATCATTTTTTTTTTTTCAAAAACAAGTACCTTCGATTTTTTCGAGATTTTTTTCCAATTGGAGAAAAATTTGAACTCGAAAAAATCGAAAAATTTTCAATTTAGGAAACAATTTTTTTTGGCAATGTCAAGGTTATTTTTTTAGAGGCTTAAAATTACACATTTCGAGAGGAAAAAATCTCGAGTATTTTTTAGAAAATCAAAATACTTGAAAACTCGTGAAAAAATTTACAATCAAATAAAATGAGAATTATCTACGAAAATCCACCATAAAAATTCTACCAACTTTTAAAAATCACCCAAATTCTTCCGAAAATAACTATCTCGTAAAACTCAAATATTTCCCTCCGAAAAAATCATAATAATCTTGTAAAAAAAGGAAAAAAATAATTTGAAAAATTTACCTCTCGTACAACGACACCTCCGGCGTTGATGATATTTTGGTAAAAAATTTTCGTAATTTCGAATACGTCGTTACGCGGCTCGCGGAAAATACAAATTTCGCGACTCGAAACCTAAACAACGAATGAGTCACGACAAAACCCGGCCCCTCGAATTCGGTAACTCTCACCTTAGGGGAACGTTTCATCATAGTTTAAATGGAACAAACCGCGCTGCATTCGTCCTAACGCGCATGATTCGTTCGTATTTTCCTCAATTTACTTTAAAAATGAAAAAAAAATGATAATATACGTATGAAAAGGCCACCGCGCCGCCGGTACACGAAAATCTACTGGTATTTTTTTAATCTAGCTTCAAAATTATGCTCGGACACTTAAAGCCGGTTTAATTTTGACCGACGTTTTATGAAACGCTGGAAAAAAACCCGCAGAGAAGGGTAAAATGAGAAAAAAAAAATGCTGAAATTTATTATCTAACCATGCAATACACATTTGATAAACTGTAAACATTTTTTTCGCCTTCGTTGCCTTCCCCTTTCTCGGCTCGTCGCGGTATTCGGTAATGTGTTAATTTATGTGCAATGTTAATTACATATACACGTCGTGTACAGTGTATCGCGTCGAAATTGCATACTATTTTATTATATCGTCTCGTACCCGTATATCGTATACTTATTAACTGCGAACGAATATTCTCGGCGTACAAGAATTAACGAATATACCAACTCGCTATCTTGTAATTATTCCATAAACGATTATCTTTACGGAATATTACTGGTATTTGAAACGACACGTATAGGAAACTTTATTCCTAATTTCCTATATACGGTTTCAAAATAATGTAATAAGTGCATGTAGAGTAATTATCCGCACAAAGTGTCGTATAGTGTTTTCGTGGTAATTACATATAACTGACCGTACACAACGCTGTAAACATTTTCGTACTTGTGTCGAATTTAATTAATGTTCTAATAGTGCTCGAGGTGAGGAGAAAAAAAAACACAGCATGATTTCATTTCTTCGGCATTTTCATTCAAACCATCAATTTCTACGAACAAAATGCTATTTATAAGACGAATTTTTTGCAACCTTGGATTGATTTATGGTACACGTGTAAATGATAAATCAACGAAAATTGTTTGATTTTTGGGTGATTTCTTTTTCCAAAAAGATAATTCTCCTTGATTTTTTTCCATCAGCAATTTGAAAATTGTTTTTTTTTTTTAATTCTTACAAATTATTTTGCAAGCTCTACACTTTGTTTCTGAACGTCTGTTCTGTAAATTCTGAGTTTTGTTTGGAATTGTCCACGTCCAGAATACGTAGATATGGATATAGTAGCTCAAATTTTAATCTCAAATTTCCAATTGAAGATTCAAATCTTTCCATAATATTTAGATTCTGCAATATCCATGCAAGAAAAAATTTTCAAAATCTTGAAATATTGTATGAGAAGTTCAGAAAAATGGCATTAAATATTAAGATTTCTCAGACTCCTGAAAATTGTAAATATGTGAGCCTAGGTATACAGGGTGTCTAACAAAATTTGTTGAGCAAAAAGACTGACTTATCCTGACCTTTTGGAATGACTTTTTGCATGATTTTTCTGAAGGCCACCCCCTCCCCCCAAAAAAATCTATGCATCTGCGTGCCTGGAGCAAATGTATGCCGGTACTCCCCCCTCCACCAAAAAAAGTTTTACACGTGTTTTTATAACAAATCATGGTGTCCATTATATTTCAGAAATGATTTTCCCTGACTTTTCCAGGTTTTCCAGACTAATTTTTCGAATTTTTCCACACCTTTCACACATGATATTCGTGAACCAGGATGAGGAGGGGGTAATTTTTCACGTGATGTACTTACATCCCGAATTTTGCATAAGAATGATACAAAATGCATGGAGGCTAACGATTTTTTTTCAAAATCTCTAAGTACTTTTTATGAGATCTTAAGATGCTCCTCTTCGGACCAAAAAAAATATTCAAATTCAATTCTGAAAATTTTTGAACCCACCCAATTCCCCTCACCACAAAAATTTGAAAATTCGAATTCATTACCTAACAGAAAAAATTTCAAATAAAAAGGAAAACCAAGTATTCCAACGCAAAATTAAGTTTTAAAAATGAAATAAATTATGCCAGGGTGTCTATCAAACCAAGCGAATGAAAATTCGGATTTTTCCGGGCTGAAAATTCAAAAGTTTCTTCACATCCTCCCTCCCCCTCAAAAAAAAAAGAGAAACACATGCTTCAAATTTATAAATTTACACAATCCCCTGCAATTTTTTAGTTTGTACCAATAAATAAAAAATTCAATGAGGAAGTGGAATATATAAATCATTTTATGGAAACATATAAATCATGTTGATCCCGAACGAAGCGAAGGAGAAAATTTTTGCAAAAAAAGATCTTCAAAGCATAAAAATTCCCCACTTTTCCCTCATTCATGGTTTCCAAAACATGGTTAATAATTTCGAATTATTTTTCCTTTTCTAAATAATTTATCATTTTTTTTTTGGAATTTTTCAAAAAAACATGACCTTTTGAGTAAATTAGTCAAAAATCCTGACTTATACTAACCGTTAGACACTCTGATATAGAAACCACCCTTGAGCGTCAAAAATCGGTTTCTGAGTTAAGATTCCCCCTTGATTCTTCTCCATTTGAAAAGTCGAAAATTAGTGTCAACTCAAAAAGCAATTTTTGACACCTAAGGGAGTTTCTATATTCAGGCTCGCATATTATTATTTAGAATAATTATAAGGTTTGCTGCAATTTTCAAAAGTAGTGGGAAAATTCTAAGTAAGTACCTAGGTAGATAGTAGATACAGTTTCAAACATTACTTTTCGATGAATTGAATTTTTAATTTTTTGGGTCAAATTTAGACTTCCGCGGCGAGGGGATTAGGAAGGTCAAATCTAAAAACTAAGTCGATATCCGAATTCAGCGTCTCAAAATACATAACAAACGATAGACTATGTCACATATAATTTTCAACTTTTTGAATTTTGACCCAAATTTTGAGGCACCACGGCCCCCAAGGGTTCAGAGATTCCGAAATAGAAATCATATGCCTTGAATAACCATGGTAAGATGTATTTACCATATGTTTTACAAATTTTTTAATAGGGCCTTTGAACCTTCTTGAAATGTTTAAAATTTGAGCTTTTTATGAAAAAGCTCGTTCCTTGAGGAGCTGAGAGGGAAATGACGGTGGTTTTGCATTATTCTAGGTCAACAGAAACCTGTAAAAAAATGTTAAGCACAATCGAAAGACCAAGGGTCATTTACCGGTTGAAGTATGATGGAATTGACCTAAATGTAATCAAAATTGTTAAAAACATCATACAATTGTTAAAATTTTGTGAGAAATCGGTAAAATTAACCTAAAATTGTACTTAAAAAATCAAAATTGTAAAAAATTGGATTAAAAATTGTGAAAATTTCATAAAATTGTTAAAAATGTAGCAAAAATTATCGAATTAAATTAGAAGTATGGTTAACAGATGAATCATAGAAAAAATTATTCAAGATTTCAAAAAAAATTCAAATGCCAAAAATGTAGAAAAAATGAGAAAAAAATCTTTGTGGCAAACCAAAGAAATCTTCCACATATTTGTACGTATCGCTGAATTTCCAGCAAAAGTCACAAAAACTACTTAATTTCAAAAAGTCGTAAAAATCATTGAATTAGCATCAAAATAGTTAATGTTTGGTAAGAAACCTTAAAATTGCACTGAAATTTTTTTTTAAAATGTTGAAAAAAACTACAATTTTTAGAAAACACTATAAAATTGTTCAAAATTTTGTGAAAATTGTAAAAACCATGGTAAAATTGTATTCAAAATTGGAAAATTTTCAAAACTTGGGTGAAAAATTGTTAACATTTTTAAGGATTATAAACTTTGTAAAGTTGTTGAAAATATTCAAGGGCCTTGAGTGCAATTTTTTCTGGGAAAAAAATTACACCTAGGGCCCTTTCTGGAAAAAAATGGCACCTAAGGCCCTTTCCTCATGCACGGTTTTTGAAGTTAACTCAGTTTGGAAAAACGGTACTCATATGATAATCATTGTAATTTTCATAAAATTACACTCTAGAGTAGAAAAATGTCTGAAATTTGATTAACAAATTATTCGAACACCAAAAATGGCTAAAACTGAAAAGAAATTTCGGAAAATTTTCCAATTATTCTATTTCAAAATTAGGCGGAAATTTCTTTAAAAGGAAAAAAGGTAGGTACTGGAAATTTTACAAAAATCGTTGAAAATGACGTAAGAATTATTAAATTACCATTCAACTGTCAATGATATGGAAAATAACGTAAACATTCCCTTGAATATTGAAAAAATGATTTAAAATACTCATCTAATATTTCCAAAATGTTACAAATATTGATTAAAATATAGGAAGAAAAATTGAATTTCATTATTTCACAAACAATTTCCAATGCAAAGTTTTGACTCATCACTACGGACGAATTACAAGAATTATTTTAGTAATATTTTTATACGTTTTTATATTTTACACAGTTTTCAACTAAAATGTCACTTTTTTAGGTTTCAAATACTTTCTATCGTTGTTTGAAGAATTTTGTATATTAAGAATATTTCATCAAATTATAGGTATTTTTTCTGCATAATTTTTAAGGTTCGCGAATAGGATATTTCTCGAAAACCTTCCTCACGAATGATTTTTCTCGAGGTAAAAATCCCGAAAAGAATTTCCGAATACCCAACTTCCAGAATAATGCATTTCATGAAAAGTTTTCTCCTGAATGTTCCTTCCCAAGTACATATGAAAATCCGCACTGTACCCTCCTCCAAAGCTGAATTTCGGTAATTGAAATTTCTTCAAATTAACCCCTTCTAGACTGAATTTAATTAACGTTTTTTCTGTACTCTCCTCCAAGCAGAACTTTGATAATTTAAAATTTTTACTTTGCCCCCCCCCCTCTCATCAAGTTTGAATTTGGTATATTTTAAATGTCTCCTGTACTTACTTTCCCTTAAACTTAATTTTATTGGTTTCAGGTTTCAGATTTCTTCTTTACCTACCTTCATTTAGATGTTGTACATTCAATTTTTTTCGAATGTTTTGAAAAAAATACTTCTTTTTTAAGAGAGAAGAAGAAGTGCATAAAAGAGGTCGCGGAAGTCGTGACCTTGCTTCAGAAAATCTAGTTAGGTACCTTAAACACATTCCATGACTTGAATTGTTGGATAAGTACTTTGATAATTGACCATTTCAATAAAATAGTTCGAAGTCAGAAAAAACTTCTCATTTCCCTTCCCAGTAAGGAAATACCTATAAATTGTATTTTTGGCCAGAACGATCTGAAAAATTATAAAAAATGACGATCCTTTTTTAAAAGAAAATTTGCAATTTGAGTTGGTAAAAAAATTAGGAAAATTGTATTCGAGCAAAAAAATAGAAAAAAGTTCCATTCAAGTTCAGAATTTTAATTTTTTAATCCCATCAATAACGTCTATTTCGGTTCGTTTCTCAACAATCGTAGCAATGAGTTTTAAATCAAATTCATTATTTTACTTTCGAGAAAAACATTCGGGAAGAAAATTTTCGAGAAAAATCTAATTCAAGAAAATGTCCGTTCGTGAATTTTTCTTCGAGAAAATAGATTTGAAAATGTTCTGTTTTTCATTCTCAAATTTGAAATAATTTTCATAAAATCTCGAGCAGTTTTTGTGAAATTTCATTATAGTTTTATGCTATTTCGACGACCCCTACATACCTTATCGTTGCACTTGACTCAAAAAAATGGTTTATAAAAAAATGGTTGAGGCACTTCTCATAATACCTATCACTTTCTTGCCACTTTTTTGAAATTTATTTTACGTAGGTTGCCGATTCGAACTCGATTAAATCATCGCCATCGTGTTTCAATCGACAGTAGAAAAAATTCACCTTTCACTTTCAGTATCTTTTCTTTTAAACTTCTACATCACAAAACACACCATATATATATATTCCTATTCCTATCACACTGAGCAATTTTTTTACGAGTTCACCACAAGCCTATAATATACATCTATATCTTCGACATTGGTGCCTAGACCTACCTACACAGTACACACACATCGAACCGCGAACAGGGGTGAAAAAAACTGAACAATCGTAGCTGTTTTCGATACGTTTGCATAAATAGTATATTACTATATAGGAGGTGAAAGTGAACCATTTCTTGTCGAGTGCGAATGTTGGCGAAACGAGCCGTAGGCGAGTGAAGCCATCGCACGAGACAAGAAATAGTTCACTCTCACCTCCTACATTGTAAGATATTTTTCTTAATACACATAAAGAAGCGTTTTTGAAAAATTCTATCAAAATTTATGCAAGTTTCTTTTCAATCAAAAACAAATAATTCATAGAGTGCGCTATTGTAGTGCGATGAAAAGTACTACTTTTCATCGCAGTGTGATGAAAAGTACCCTTCTCTAAAATGGTGTACTTTCGTATGCTGCGTAGCGGGAGTAATGTTAAACTTTCATAGCGTGTATTAAGAAAATTTAATTTCCTTTTTATCAAAATCGTTTGACGTGACGTGACGGCTTCATTTCTACTTCTGTTCGCTCGTTCGTCGTCTGGCAAGCGAAAAGGATCACGCTTTACATCGAAACGTGCGGCAAATATGGAAAAAAATTGCGATTATTATAAACGGCGAAAAGATAGAACGAGAGTCGACGTTCGGGTTCGGTTCTCGGCCGGGTATTTCGAAATGAAATGAAGTGCTGGGTGTTCGATAAAGTGGAATAGAAAAGATAAGACATCTATTGTGCAGCAACGAGTGCGAGATTTCAGCTGTTGGAGAAAAAATTAATGAGTTCGATATAGATTCGCGGAAAAATTGTATAAAAACGCATTTCGCGAATTAATAATAAACCAACCTAACGCGATTATTTTTTCTTTTTTGAAACCAACTGTATGCTCGAATCGAAGTACCTTTTTTGCTGCTCATTTCGGGCGCCGGTTTTTGATTTAATTTATTTTTTTCGATGCGACGATGCGTTGGTGTCGTGTGCCACGCGAATTCGCTGTATTACGATATTTTTCCACTCTTGATTTGTCATAAATTTATTAGGTATGAGAGTACGTCTACGTATATTGTAGCTGTAGTCATACAAGAAAACCATATTTGTCGCTATCTTATCAATATAACGTTGTAAGGTAAATAATTCACCAGAATGCTCAAAGTTGGGCGCGACTCATTACCGTTATGCTAAGTGTACGCGACTAACATCGATGTGTCGAGGTTTTTATACGTAAGTGAAAAAAATGACGTCGTGTTTGAAAATATTATTATGATTTTATAGCGCATATATATTGTTGGATACATCGCGGTATGTTACATTCAAGGTAAACGATTCATTCATCATTTTTTGCCTCTCGTATTTAGCAGTATAACTAGACCGTATAAAATATCTTTTGTAATTCGATGAGCAATCCGATTTACCACAATGGTACGAATTATATGTACGAGTACGTATTCCAAGTAAAGCGTTATTTTCAACTTATCAACGAGGTACTCTCTAATCCGTATAGATTATAATTTTTTCAACCAGACCTCACCAAAACAAATAGTTTTCAAATAAAGGGTTTCAGAGTTCTGTTCCGATGAAAAATAATTAGGTAGTTTTCTTGCCACAATTTTTGAAAATCCATAGCAACAAAAAAGAACTAGGTAACCATAAACGACTCGATAAAATAAAGAATTATTCCAAAAACCACCCATTATTTGCCTCAAGTCACAACTTTCTTCGAAATTGTGCAGAAAAACGTGTAAAAGTTCGATTTTTGGTGATTGACAAATTTTGTTTAATTCATTTTTATGCTTCAATTTTTGAACAATTGAGTTTGAAAAATAATCTCTGAATCATTCTCTTTCAACCTCAAAACTGATAATTAACTTGGGATCAATTTTCCAACTCTTCTATGATCTTTACTCAAGAAATTGTTTGATAAGGATTGAGTGAAATTTGAATTTTATGCCCAACAAACGTTTTAAAAATGAAAAAACTTCCATATTAGGTAATAGGTGTCCTATTGATAATTTCATTTTCTAGCAAATGAAAAACATCAAAATTAGAAGGCACTATTTTGTCAATTTTTTTTCACTTTTATGGCGATTCTGATAGACGAAAAATATATTTTTTACTTACTTTTTCAAATTTCCAATTCATCATTAATTTCTCAAGCTACCAAGTTCCGAAGGGAAAAAAGTGAGAATTTTGAATATTTTTTTCAAACTTACAACTATCCCAATTTTTTCAGCCATGCCAAATTTTTAAATTAAAAATTCTATTTCATGAACTATCCTTGGCTCCCTTTGACAAAAATTGAAAACCATAGGTATATTTTAGTACCACTTTTGAAAAATGCATTTGAATGGAAAAATATAGGAAATGTGGGAAATGGTGAACTTTTTTTAAAAAATAGTTGGAAAAAATTTACACTTTTTTAGTAACTGTTAGCGCAAAAATTAGTTTCAGCAACATAGGCCACTTTTTTACCAATCCAGATTCAGGTTACATATCAAAATTCTTATGAAAGACAAGAATTAATTTTTATGCCTACAAAAATTTGATCAGTCCGTGACTAAACTTCTCATTCCAAAGGTATCTTATTTCTTATATTTCCGACGTCGCGTCAGCTTCATCAAAAACGAGACTTGTCAACATTGAAAATTTCACAATGAGTTTAATAGGTTTTACTTTCATAAAAAATTCCCAGAATTTTTCTTTCCAGATATTAAAAATAATCGTTCAAAAGTAGTAATTTTTTCATCTAGAAAATTGTTATTTTTTGAAGTTCTACTCTTGTCCTGGCGCACAGTGGGCTCAGTAGGCGATTTAGGCGGAAAAAAGTCACTTTCACCAATAAACCTGAAATAGGATTTTTTTAACTCGAAATACCCTTAAGTAAAGGGTACAAGCATTAAAAAATCGCATTCATTGTATTGTTATCGCAATAATTTACTTGAAACATCGAGTACAGTGCTAGAGCGGGAATACGAGTTTAACGTACTCAAGATGCGCGCCTTTGTATTTTATGTTGTATTTCGAATTCATTTCATGATACCATCATTCCGAAACATGGAAAAGACTCCAAAAAGTCAGTACATTCCATTTTTGCAATTTATTTTGAATTTTGAATAATTTTACTAGCGATTAGAGACCTTCAAAGTTGGTAGTAAAAATTCAATTTTTAAAATTTTCAAAAAATTGGTCAAGTTGACTTTTAAAACCCCAGGTGCGGTATAGAAAAACCCCAATTGCAGCAAAATGTTGCTTGAGGTAAAGGCTTTCGAAATATTTTAAAAAAATTTGCGTCTAGGCCTTGCTTAATTTTCAGCACACTATTTTGTAGTTCAAAAAATATAAAAAAAAGGTACAAAAGTTATTTTCTTCGTCCATTTTTTACACCAATTAAAAATTGCTTTGAGAAGACGTTTTTGGGCTCTAAAAACGCAGAATTGCTTCCTTTATTTGGAAAAATTTTTTTTCCTTCCGTAAGGGCGTAAAAAATTTTTTTCTCCCTAATTACATTACAATGCATTGTTTTCTGATCGCATTCTTTTCACAGTTTTCGATTTTTAAACAGAGAATTGGGCTAGGGTGCGATGAGTTTGATCTTAAAAGTTTAAGAATTACACTCCCTTTGAAGATATATCGCCCTTAACTCAATCGATCTGCGTCTCACCCCTTCCACGGGGGGGGGGGGGTGAGTATATAATTCAGATGGAAAAAATTCCTTATCGACGGAATTTAAACTTTCAAGTACTGATGGTACGTAATTTTCAACACTGAATACAAATTTGTTATTATTTTTGCACCTAGACTCTCGGGAATAGGTGAGGGGAGGGGATGTTGGGGGGTCAAAAATGTGAAATGGGTTATAAAGTTGATATGGGTGTCCAAATCTACATTTTCAAAGGTGCTGAATTCGAATTTAATATTATTTTTGCACCAGGGCCATCGGGGGAGGGGGTGCGGGGGTCAAAAATATAAAATAGGGTATAAAGTTGACATTGGTATCGAAATCTACTTCTTAAAAGGTGCTGAATTCTGATTTAATATCATTTTTTCACCTGGAGCCTCGAGAGAGGGGTAACGGGGTCAAAATAAGTTACTAACAAAATGTTTTTAATGAAAATCATATATATTAACGAGAAAACAAGTAACTACATTATAAAATTAAAAAGTAAAAACATGGAAAACTTGATTATTTCATTTGTTTTCAGTTTTAGTAAAAAACTCGGTAATTTTGGGCTGTTTGTTGCGTTTTATCGATCGTTCTAATTGCAAAAAAATAGCCAGGTCCATTCCCGAACCCCGATGTATCAAAAATTCCTTCACGGTCTGCAAAGCAGTCGCTACATCTCCTTTCGATGGATACTTCTTTCTTTTCGTTTTTTTGGCATTTTCGGTTTTATCATCTGTTGTTTTTTAACCCCCTTCACCCCCTCCCATAAGGTCCTGGTGCAAAAATAATATCACATTTGTTTTCAGCATCGTTAAAAATGTAGATTTGGACACCCATATTGGTTTTTAACCTTATTTTATATTTTTAACCCCCTTCACCCCCTCCCCTGAGGGTCTTAGTGCAAAAATTATATCAAATTTGGATTCAGCACCCTTGAAAATGTAGATTTGGACACCCATATTAACTTCAACCCCCATTTTACATTTTTCACCCCCCCTCACCCCCTCCCCCATGGTCCTGATGTAAAAATAATTTTAAATTTGGATTCAGCGTGAAAAATTACATACATTCCGGCCGAAAAAATTTTGAAAAAGCTTCATGGGACTTTTTTCCGCCTAAATTGTCCATTGGTCCCACTGTGTGGCGTGGCAATGTTTTTTTTCTTCAACCACCAAACCATAATCTCAAAGAAATAATTTATATTGAAAAAAGTTGATTAATTTTCTTCGACAAATAAATGGACAATTTGAAAAAAAACGAAATTATTAGAATTTTAACTTAAATTATCAAAGAGAGTTTCAAGATTTTACTTACTTTTAATAACATTTTTTGTTAACTCTTGACAAACTGTAACATCTTCGTACATATCAGCATTCAACGAGTCAAGAAAAGGAGTTCGCCAGAAATTTTTTTCAAAAAACTGCTCATATTTTTGACATTTTAAAAAATTTTACTCACCATATTTCATTTATAATGACATGAAAAATTTACAAAAAAGAATTTGATTTGAATTTATAAAATTCCTTTCAATATTCAAGGACCTAATTAGGAGGACAGGAGTGCAGACCACCAAACCTCTTCTAAAATGCACCATTATTAGGAAAAAATTTAAATTTATATTCTATTGGAAATTTTCAATTGAAAAAAAATGCAAACTATCATTTTCGAGAAAAAGGTAGGTAGTTAATTGGGAAAATTTTCTGATTTGTTCCAATTAAACATACAACTGTCTCTTATTCCTCCTCTCCAAACCAACCCTAGCTACCACTCAAAGGATGGATCTTTTCAGCATTCAAGTTATTAAGAAGAAGGCTGATATGTTGATATTATACCCGGGTTGGAGGGGGGGGGGGACTAAATTTAGAATTTTTAACCAAAAATGCAACCTTTCATTTCTTACCTGTAATCTTCCGAGTATTTGTTCAAAAATTTTTCTATTTTCAATTTGAAGTGAATCCAGGCATCATAGCGAAATTTTTAAAGAAAAAAGTAACTTTCGGTAAGTTTTCTTGATCAAAAAGTGACCAAAAAATGACCAAAAAGTAACCAAAAGTACCTAACTAAAAATTCAATTTTATTGAGGAGAAATTTTTTTACAGTTTTCTGGGGGGCAATTTTTTTTAGATTTCTGCAAATATTTCAAAGATAAATCAACTGAAAAGACGTGAATAATTTCATTTATTAAATTTCTTCGTCAAAAAAACAAACACTAGCAAAAATTATTCTTTTTTTACATTTTTTTCTTGAAGAATTTTGAAAAATAACAATTTCTACGTGAAAATTTGAATTTTTGCCAGGAAGTGCGAAGAAAAAGTGACTTCGAGGGGAGAAAAGTAACCAAAGTGACCTTTTAGACGTGAAAAGTAACCAAAAGTAACCAAAAGTGACTGAAGTCGAAAAAAGTGACAAACGCCCTAAAAAAGTGACCCGCTATGATGCCTGTAAGAATCAGTTCAACCTCATTTTAAATTTTCCAATTATCGATATTAATATTTGTTTAGCCTTTACAAAGAAAATTTATTTCACTGAACATGAATTTGAAACCCCTCTTCCATTAATTCGCTGGTAGGCCTGTGCAAAGGGAGGGAGGGGAAAGAGGAAGGTTCCCTGGGCCCGATTTTTCATGGAGGTCCGAGAAGGCTTGCTATTAGGACTAAAAAATGTTTGTCTCATCACTGCGAAGGTCCTCAAACGAAAAATTTGGCTTAACCACGTCGTATCGACGTTAGAAAATTCCATTTTTCTTTTGGCTCTGACATTTTCTCCTTCAGACCCTTATGTTCTATGCACGGCCTTGTTCGTTGATTTCATCAAGAGATTTGAGAACTTTGAAAAACTATTTTAAACATACATGGTGTCTGTTAGCAAGAAAAACAAAAAAAAATCAGAAAACAAAGAATTTTTCAAATCAGTAGCAAAAAACCCAGAAATTAACGCGAATTTAAATAATTTTACTCCAAAAAGCACGATTTTTCAACATTTTTCTCTTACTTTGAAATTTTTTATCAAAGGATAAAAAAAGGGGTTCTTTTTTGAGCAAATTTGAAGTAAGAAAAATTGCACAAAAATGCCAAGAAAAATCCAGAAAATAAAAAATTTCACTGACACCAAACAGTGAAAAAAATTGCTGAAAAATCAGTGAAAATTCACTGGAAAGTCAAAAAAAACTCTGAAATTCGCTGAAAAATCAAAGAATTTCGCTGATTTTTCCTGTGCTGCAATTCTGACTATTTATCAGTGAATGAATTTCAGCAGCTAAAATTTTATTCGAAATCAGTTTTCTCCAAAAACAAAATAAAAAAAATACTTAGGTATATAATACGAATGTCCAATTTCCCATTTTCGAACTTTCAAAATCACCAAATTTGCACCTCGGACATTTAGAATTGGAAAATGCTCAAAATACGAAAATTATCCTTATAGCCTACACCATCTAGTCAAAAACTTCGATTTAAATCGTTTCATTTTTTTCAAGCACCCAAACATCATATCAAAATGACACCTTCAAATCTAAACACTCCATCGATAAAAATAAATTACAGGAAACATCACTCAACCGCGAAATAACTCCAAACGTAAAACCCCGAAACTCATCAGTCATCACCTAAACCTCATCACAAATTGACAATTTGAACCGGAATTTCACGCAAATCACGTCTAATAACTTCCACGCGAACATCTTCCAATCCGACGGGCTATTTTTTCGCCAACCAATGCCCACGTCGGCAAAAATTTACACCAAAATGGTGAAAAAAAAACACCGCACAGTACAAAGTACAATCAAAATGTCTATCACATACATGAAAAAGCTATCAAAAATATAAAACCTTGGAAGTACCGCGCTACTTCGACCTTACCATCTTCAACCTACACCATGCGACGCAGACGGGTAAAAAGTAAAACGGTCTCTCCGAAGTCCATCAGTTTCCATCTCAGGTGAAGCATAAACATGAAAAATCACTTTTTTCTAACAGTCATTGTTGCCATGTGCGAGTTAGACGTAGGGCTCTTCCTAGCGTTGATTTCGGCATCGGCGTCCGCAATATAATAATATTGCTTAATCAAAAGTCACGTTTCCGGTTTTCGTCGAAAAAGCAAATCTTTAATAAAAGATCAATCATTTAGCAGTCTAGAAGGGTTTTCGCGTTGTTGACCATTAAGCACATAGTCCGCGAAAATATCCCATCTTAAATTTTTACTCCATCCTTTTTTTTTTTCGCTTCCATTGTTGGTATATACGGAGGAGGCCGATAAATCACGAAATAGCTAACCGAGCTAATCCTTTCGCCAGCCGATAAACTGAAACTTTGGCGATAATAGATTTTCATATAATTTGCTCGTCGCTATCTAATCCAATAAATTTTAAAGGATGAATCCAGATTTATGAAGGAAAGCGTACGGATTATACTGAATAATTAGCGAATACCTTTTCCTCACAGTTTACCGTCTGATGCGACCTGAATAATAATTCGGGTAATTCCTAAACGCGCAAATTACTGCATTTGCAAAGGTCTCGGGTCGAGCGAGGCAGCGCGAAAAAATAATCATCCCTCGTTGATTGATTTTATATTTTATATACACGAGCAAAAACATATGACGAATGGCGATAAAACTATTATGGTAAATTAACTACGTCGTTAACAGCTTTATCGAAATCGACGACGTACGAATCGTTAATAACTCGTTGACAACGCGTTAAACTTCCTCAGACTATTTAATTTCGATTCTCCACCCTGCCTCGTAGTCGAAAAACAACAGAATGTTTTAAAGCCCGCAACCCAGGGCCCATCATTCCGTTAAAATTCCAGCTTTGAACTAATGTAATAAATAAGTATACCTATACCTACTATTTCCAGCAACTATACGAGCGAAATCAACAATCGTATCCCTGCAAATAGTATTTTCTCCAAGCCGCGTAAAATTACCTACTTGTACTTTCAACTAATCTAAAACTAGTCTAAAGGAAAATTTACTCACATACTAATTTAAATTCAACCCTGAATAAATTACGTTATATTGAAACTTAACACAAACTAACATAGTTTAACCAGCCTCTGGCTCGATCCTACCTACCTACGCCCAAAAAGACAGGTGCATATTGTTATCGAAATTCTTCAAAAGTGCGTCAACATGCGTATTATGTAGGTACGAGTGGGCTCATAAAATCACGTACTCGAATAATTATTATTTATGACCCAAATACGTCTGTGACGATAAAATTAGCTCGGATTGTTTGTCTTTCGTATGGATGAACTAATCGATCAAATAGATTTAAAATTTTAAAATTTTCGTAATGTTTGGGTCTCTGTACTTCATTAAAAATTGATTTTTTGAAATAGAATGGGGAATTTTTGTGTGCTGTGTGAAATTCGTTGTACTTAGTAATTGATTCGTGAATTTGAAAAAAGAATTGCCATTTTTTAAAATAAAGTGTGTTAGTGTTTGTAAGATCGTCCGTTCTCTATCCCTTTCCCTCTCCTCTCCTAAACTAACCTTCCATTCCACGATCCTTTTTTCGTAATTCTTACGTAATCACTAGGGTGGTCCTTATTTTCAAGTTTGAGAAATTTTGCGTACCCCCCCCCCCCCCCTCAAAGTTGTTCCTTTTTATGAGAAAATAATTCCCTATTTTTTTTTTTTTCATTTTTTTGAAATTAACACGTGCCTGTAAGCCCCTCAATGTCCCTCATTATTCAAAATATGAAAAATACCAATTTTTATCAAAAATTATTTTAATTTTAATTTTTGTGGTCAAACTCCTCCAAGTAATTCATTATTCATGAAAAGGAAAAAGTGTTTCCAGTGGTGGTAAAAATGTGGATAAGAATTATCCACATATTTCACCACATAAAAAAAGTCATTTCAGAGAAGGGTGAAAACGTGGATAAAATTTCTCCACATATTTCACCACATGGAAAATGTGCTTCCAGTGGTGGTAAAAACGTGGGTAAAATTTATCCGCATATTTCACCACATGGAAAATGTGTTTCCAGTAGTGGTAAAACGGTGGGTAAAATTTATCCGCATATTTCACCACATGGAAAATGTGTTTCCAGTTGTGGTAAAACAGTGGATAAAATTTATCCGCATATTTCACCACCTGGAAAAAGTGTTTCCAGTGGTGGTAAAAACGCGGATAAGAATTATCCACATACTTCACCACATAAAAAAAAACATTTCAGAGAAGGGTGAAAACGTGGATAAAATTTCTCCACATATTTCACCACAAGGGAATAGTGTTTCCAGTTATGGTAAAACCGTGGATACAATTTACCCACATATTTCACCGCAAAGAAGAAGTGTTTCCAGTGGTGGTAAAACCATGGATAAAATGTATCCACATATTTCACCACATAAAAAAAAATCATTTCAGAGAAGGATGAATACGTGGATAAAATATATCCACATACTTCACCACAAGGAAAAAGTGTTTTCAGTGTCGGTAAAAACGTGGATAAAATTTATCCACATATTTCACCACATGGGAAACGTGTTTCCAGTGGTGGTAAAAACATGGATAAAATTTATCCACATCTTTCACTTCATAGAAAAAGTGTTTCCAGTGGTGGTAAATCCATGGTTGAAAAATTAACCACATATTTCACCACAAGGGAAAAGTGTTTATAGTTGTGGTAAAACCGTGGGTAAAATTTACCCACATGTTTCACTGCAAGGAAAAAATGTTTGCAGTTGTGGTAAAACAGTGGAAAAAATTTAACCATATATTTCACCACAAGGAAAAAGTGTTTCCAGTGGTGGTAAAACCGTGGATGAAAAATTAACCACATATTTCACCACAAGGGAAAAGTGTTTATAGTTGTGGTAAAACCGTGGATAAAATTTCTCCACATATTTCACCGCATGGAAAAAGTGTTTCCTGTTGTGGTAAAACCATGGATAAAATTTACCCACATATTTCACCTCATAGAAAAAGGGTTTCCAGTTGTGGTAAAACCGTGGATAAAAAATTAACCACATATTTCACCACATGGAAAAAGTGTTTCCAGTGGTGGTAAAACGCTGGATAAAATTTAACCGCATATTTCACCACATGGAAAAAGAGTTTTCAGTGGTGATAAAAACGTGGATAAGAATTATCCACATATTTCACCACAAGGACAAAGTGTTACCAGTGGTGGTAAAACCATGGATAAAATTTACCCACATATTTCACCTCATAGAAAAAGGGTTTCCAGTTGTGGTAAAACCGTGGATAAAAAATTAACCACATATTTCACCACATGGAAAAAGTGTTTCCAGTGGTGGTAAAATGCTGGATAAAATTTAACCGCATATTTCACCACATGGAAAAAGAGTTTTCAGTGGTGATAAAAACGTGGATAAGAATTATCTACATATTTCACCACAAGGACAAAGTGTTTCCAGTGGTGGTAAGAACGTGGATAAGAATTATCCACATATTTCACCACATAAAAAAATCATTTCAGAGAAGGGTGAAAACGTGGATAAAATTTCTCCACATATTTCACCACAAGGAATAAGTGTTTCCAGTGGTGGTAAAAACGTGGGTAAAATTTATCCACATATTTCACGTCATAGAAAAAGGGGTTCCAATTGTGTTAAAACCGTGGATAAAAAATTAACCATATATTTCACCACTAGGAAAAAGTGTTTCCAGTGGTGGTAAATTCATGGATGAAAAATTAACCACATATTTCACCACAAGGGAAAAGTGTTTCCAGTTGTGGTAAAACCGTGGATAAAATTTACCCACATATTTCACCGCAAAGAAGAAGTGTTTCCAGTGGTGGTAAAAACGTGGATAAGAATTATCCACATATTTCACCACATAAAAAAAGTCATTTCAGAGAAGGATGAAAACGTGGATAAAATTTCTCCACATATTTCACCACATAGGAAATGTGTTTCCAGTGGTGGTAAAAACGTGGATAAAATTTATCCACATCTTTCACCTCATAGAAAAAGTGTTTCCAGTTGTGGTAAATCCATGGATGAAAAATTAAACACATATTTCACCGCATGGAAAAAGTGTTTCCAGTGGTGGTAAAAACGTGGGTAAAATTTATCCACATATTTCACGTCATGCCCCAAAAGATGGTTAGAGGTTTGGCTCCCTTGCTAAAAAAATTTGTAAACATGCGTTTTGTAGGTATTGTGGTGCAGATTGAAAAGCTACTGAACTAATTTTACTCAAAAATTAAAATCTGAGGAGGGAGAAGCCAAAACCCATTTTGGGGGGCTTTGATCCACCTTTGGGGGATAGAAACAGGTTTGGGATGGTCAGGCGCGTGCACAGAAAAAAATTTTACTGGGCATTTTCTGAAAATTTAGGGACCCACCACCACCACCCACTAATGACCCCCCCCCCCCCCAAAAAAAGCAACATGGGTATCAAAATACTGGATTTTTTCACCGGAGTTTCATTAACGCAATATTTTGTGATTTCAAAAAACAAAATAAGAAAAATCTATATTATTCATATTGATTATCAAAAAATTTTAAAAGTTAAGAACAAGATAATAAAATAGGTACATAATACAGGCAAATTGATCTTAAAAAGAGGTGAAAGTGGAAAAAATTTAGAACAAAGGTTTTTTTGCGGGAATGTGTTCAGAAGGGTCCCAGTAGTTACCAAAAAAAAAACCCAAGAGCCCCAAGTGTGAGGGAAATTTTTTGGGAGGTGAAACACCCCCCAAAAATTGGTTTTTCTACATTATTTCAAAATGTATCAATTTTGAATAAAAAATAACCACAGATTTGAAATCTGCGTCAAATTTCCGATCTAATGATACCTAACACAACCCATTTCAAATGAAACATGAGCTCTTGAGGGGGGGATCAAAATTACCCATTTTTGAAAATCTCAGATTTTTCAAATTCAAGAGTTGAAATCTGCACCTAAATGATCCTGTATTGTGCCTTAACGACTGTCCACGAGTACGTAAAGGATTGCTGTATGTATTTTGACACAATCGCACCCATATGGGGGGGGGGGGCTCTCGACTCTTCATGATACATTTACCCTATAGTCCAGTAAAATCAACATTCTATAATGCAAATTAAGATGGCAAGCTGAATTTTGGTATACTGGCCCATTTTCATGTCCTAAACACGAATTTAAGGTGTCCGGTCGCGTCCGGGGTGTGCGTTCCCCGGAATTGTGGATCTTTGCCCCCCCCCAAATCAGGTATTTGGCTCATATCTGCTAAAATATGAGTTCTAGAGCAAAAATGGGGTCTATAAAACTTATTCTACGTCAAATTTCCTATCAGATGACTTTTGAATGGTATTCAAAAATTCAAGGGGGCTGGAACTACAGTTGATTAAAGAGAGAGGATTTTCTCCAAAAATCTGATTTTTGGCTATATCTGCTAAAATATCGATCTCACAAGGGAGCTACCCGAAGTCGGACACGCGGAATGAAAAAAAATTTTCACAGGCTTGTACAGCATCACCAAATACTTCCACAACCAAAATTTCAGCTCCTAAAGTTGATATAGGGGGGAGCTATGGAGGTTTGAATTTCGAAAAATCGCCTAATACACCGAAAAATTACAAAAATCTAAATATGTAACTCGCGTTCTTTTGGCGTTTAGGAGATGGATTTTATACCAGGAAGACCATCTGAAGATGGGACAGTCACCTAGATTCGAGTTTGACATGGGGGGGGGAATTTTTACTCATACATTTTATGCGTGATGTAGAAAAATTGTAATAACGACCAATGTATGAGTGAAAATCCCCTCCCCCTCATGTTAAACTCGAATCTAGGTAACTATCCCATCTTCAGATGGCCTTCCTGGTATAAAATCCATCTCCTACACGCCAAAAGAACGCGAGTTACATATTTAGATTTTTGTAATTTTTCGGTGTATTAGGAGATTTTTCCCTGAAGAAATTCTCGAAAAACATTGCTCGCCCTGAACTTCACTGTAAAATTTTCGATAGGAGTGATATTTAAAACGATTTGAAGGTAATATAATTTTGGTGAGTAAGGGGTGCACAGGTAGGGAAAGTTTGGTAATTTCTCTCCCTTGAATTTAAAAATTTATCACATTCTTGAACTCAGCGGGATTCAATCATATGTAAATGACACCAAGAATGAACCAATAGCCCAATTTCAAAACTTGGTGGTCTGAATCCCTCTTTGGAGCCCTTTCTCCCTCCTCCTATAGGGTTTCGCGATAACCTACCGGTCTAAAAAAATTTGAAATGGTATCCTTGTTCACTACACCAAATTTTGTCCCTCTATCATCATTTGATGTTTATTTGCCATCTGCTACTGAGCGACCCCCTCTCTCTGCTTAGTTGTAGCTCCAGCCCCCTTGGGTTTGTGCATATCATTCATAAGTCATCTGGTAGGAAATTTGACGTAGATTAAGTTTCGTAGATCTCATTTTTGCACTGAGATCGATATTTTAGCAGATATAGCCAAAAATCAGATTTTTGAAGAAAATCCCCTCTCTTTAATCAACTGTAGCTCCAGCCCCCTTGAATTTTTGAATACCATTCAAAAGTCATCTGATAGGAAATTTGACGTAGAATAAGTTTTATAGACCCCATTTTTGCTCTAGAACTCATATTTTAGCAGATATGAGCCAAATACCTGATTGGGGGGGGGGCAAAGATCCACTCCACAATTCCGGGGAACGCACACCCCGGACGCGACCGGACACCTTAAATTCGGGTTTAGGACATGAAAATGGGCCAGTATACCAAAATTCAGCTTGCCATCTTAATTTGCATTATAGAATGTTGATTTTACTGGACTATAGGGTAAATGTATCATGAAGAGTCGAGAGCCCCCCCCCCCATATGGGTGCGATTGTGTCAAAATACATACAGCAATCCTTTACGTACTCGTGGACAGTCGTTAAGGCACAATACAGGATCATTTAGGTGCAGATTTCAACTCTTGAATTTGAAAAATCTGAGATTTTCAAAAATGGGTAATTTTGATCCCCCCCTCAAGAGCTCATGTTTCATTTGAAATGGGTTGTGTTAGATATCATTAGATCGTAAATTTGACGCAGATTTCAAATCTATGGTTATTTTTTATTCAAAATTGATACATTTTGAAATAATGTAGAAAAACCAATTTTTGGGGGGTGTTTCACCTCCCAAAAAATTTCCCTCACACTTGGGGCTCTTGGTTTTTTTTTTGGTAACTACTGGGACCCTTCTGAACACATTCCCGCAAAAAAACCTTTGTTCTAAATTTTTTCCACTTTTTTGCTAGAATGCCTGTATTAACATAACAATTTCAAAATACGTTTCAAAGCGAATGCGAAATTTTATGATACAACATATATTTTTAAAAAATTTCAACATTAGGATCGTTTTCAATAGCATTTCAAAGTTTTAATTAGTGTAAATTTTTTGTATTGAATTCTTAAAAATGTCCACGATTTATTTTTCAAGCAATTTTGAAAATTTTCTTAACAAGCTTCTAATGAGGTTACTTTTCCAGAAACTTGAAAATTTTTTTCAAAACTTTTAGATTATCTACTGGATTGATTTCGTAAAAAATTTCCAAACTTTTTTCCTAACAAAGTTTTTGAATTACTTTCTTAATAAAATTCTGAAATTCATACCCACCTATTGAGTATTTGAAAACAGTCGAAATAAATTTTTCAAAAAACGAATAATAAATCGGTTGTCTATTCTATTTTTTTTAATTGTAAAGAAATGGATATTTTTTGAAAATTTCAAAAATTGATTACCTATTAGAAAATTAAAAAAAAAAAAGTTCAACTTTTCATCTTTTGGATTTTTTTTACATTTCTAAAATTAATTCCTCTGAAAATGTTTTGAATTTATTTTTCAAACCTTTTTTAAAAGTTTATTTTTTGGAGGAACTATGAGGAACTATACGTACATTCATTGTTTCAGTAATAAATGGAAATAAGTTTGAAAACGGTTATAGGTTGTCGCCTGATGCCTGATAGTTTTTCAAAATTGAGCAAAGATTGAGGAATTTATTGAAATCAATCACGAAATTTTGAATTGAGCCCACGCAATATTCTGACTTTTGACTTTACCTTCGATATGTAACTGATCTGTCGTATAGTACCACTTCAGACTTGGTATACCATCAAACACAATTTTATTTGCACGGAGGTAATAAGTATAAATCAATAATCATCTAAGTAGGTATACCTAGATCTACATCTCAATCAAAAATCTAATTGCTACAATGCGATTAGAAGGACGGTAAAAATAAGCAACAACTGCATATTAGGTACCTTACATATCTATACCTACCTCTAATAATTTTTATTTCCGTTTCTTTTTATTTTTCAACGAACTTTCAAACTTTCATAACCACCACCTCAACCACCCACCACCAACCCATCCACCACCTCCTACTCGCCTATACCACCACCCCAAATTTACCGGGCATTTGCCCGGTAAAATATGCCTGTGCACGCCCCTGGCGGATGGTTGGGTGATTATATTGTGCCCAGGACTTGGTCTTAGACCATTTTCAGCAAAAAAGGCCTGTAATGTCATTTTTCGCCGGGTTACGTCCTCCTATCGATTGTTTAGCTCGTTTGAATACCATACCGGTACCACTTATTTGTAAGGGAAGGGGATCAAAAATTTTCTAAAACCAATTTTCATGAAAAGGTAAGTAGTTAAAATGAGTTTGGCACAAAAATTTAAAATTTTAGTAATTTCGCTGTATTTTTCAATTTTTTTAAATTTTGGAATTTTGGGGGCTTACAGGCACGTGTTAATATTAACTTTGGTGGCCAAAAATTTCAAGGAATTATTTTCTCATAAAAAGGAACAACTTTGAGGGGGGGGGGGGGGGTACGAGAAAAATTCGAAAAAATTTTTTTCATCAAGTATAAATAAGGACCACCCTAGTATTCACATCCGGTTGCATCAAATCCCTTAACTGACCGCTTTCTCTTCTTTTGTCTTAACACCCTCTTACGAACAACTCTCGCCCATACCGCGATACATCGACTGCAATCGATGTATCCTTTCAACTGAAGATTGCGCCCATTGTGGCAATGTGGCTAGTTTTTAGTTCCAATATTGTCGTTATCGAATACAGATCATCTCGGCTTCTCGCTTATTTTCAAAGTGAGAAGGAAAAAAATGGAGGATCGATAATGTTTAAAAAATACATAGGTAAATTAGAATAATTTACATTGATTATGTACTCACCATCGATTCCATCTTGAGAGCTTTCAAAAAAACACGAAATCTCGCCAGAGGAGCTCCATTTTCAATCTGGAAAATTTCATGATATAAGATATCTAATACCAATAAAAAATTATCTACATAATTTTTAATTAAAACATATATAGGAAAAAATAATTTAAATAGTAGGTACGTTAATTTAATTTAGCTTTTTTCTCCTGACCTCTCTTCGTAGGCCATTACATATTAGATAACTGCATTGCAGGTGATGATAATCACTTGAACTCATTACATTTATTTATTCAAAAAGGGCGCTTAAAAATCCTCGTAGCCAAAATTTTCAATTATTATTTAATTTTTTTTAGAAAATTTAGAAAATTGAGTATTTTGAATCAGAAGAAATACAATTGAACGTGTCACAGCAAAAAGGACATACCTATAGAAAAAAATGGCGTTTTTGGGAAATCACGATTGAAGTTTGAGTATCCTTTTTTAAATAATAAATTAAGGAATTGAGCTCGGGAAAAAATTTTACCTTAAAATTTCATCTTTTTGCTACAAGAAAACAGCTCGCCCATCACTTGATATCTTTTCTATTTTTTTTCTATATTGAAAAAAAAAGTTGAGTTATATGTCCTTCTTGTTGTGACAAA
The DNA here is from genome assembly GCA_033439095.1 of Pseudococcus viburni. Taxonomy (NCBI): domain Eukaryota; kingdom Metazoa; phylum Arthropoda; class Insecta; order Hemiptera; family Pseudococcidae; genus Pseudococcus; species Pseudococcus viburni. The sequence continues at coordinate 448,835 of JAVBJF010000064.1, read as the reverse complement.
ATTTCATTTCGATCCTTTTACGTTTGATGAAGTATCATTTTTCCGGAAGTGAAAATTAAAAAAAAATCTTCATACAAAATTTAAAGAGAGTGAAAAAAGAAACATTTTCGTGAAAAAAATTAAAATTACCTCTTCAGGGAGCGGATATATCGCACTTTGAAAAATTACAACTTTTTTTTCATTTTCTTGGTTACAAAAAAATGCTAAAAATACATTTTGGACGTATTTTATTATTTTTTCAAATTTATGCCGAAAAATTAACTAAAAAAAACACTTCATTAAAATTTTAAAATTTTACAATCATCTGCACAGTGAAAAAATTAAACATTACGCCAATTCTCGAAAATCAAATATGTAATGTAGGTAATGAAATTGTGAACTTCGCATTTTAAAAACGCCATAACTCTTCGAGGAAAACATATTGGAAGGTGAGAGGGGGCTCATTGGATAGAGAAAACTTCAGAGAATACGAATCGCTTGTCGCATCAAAAAGGACATCATTGCTGAGTTATGCCCTTTTTGTTGTGACACATTCAATTACATTTAAAGTTATAAAAATCGTAACAATTTTATTTGAGTTCGAAATTTTCAATTTTTGGACTTCTTTATCCCTTTCCCTCCCTCAATAAATTTAATTTCAGTTCATAGCTGACTAAATGTTCAAAATGATGAAAATGGCTTGGATGAAGGCTGATGATGGAAAATTACTGTCGATTTTTCTTATGAATTACTCAACAGTTTCATGTTAAAATCATTTTTCCAGAGAAAATTTTTCCATAAAACTTAATTTTTGATTTTTTTACCTACTATAGTCTGTTTTTTTTTAACGTGAGCCCTGAGATTTCATAAACAAAACAAAACTGGCCAATGGGAAGCCTTGAAAAACGTACGCGGTTGTCATTTTCTTAAAAAAAACAATAGTTTACCAACAAAACATCATATCAACGCTACATATTTGGCAATATCTGAAAATTTTCAGGGCTCACGTTAAAAAAAACAGACTATAAATACTTGAAAAGCCTGAAAAACTGAGATTTTTATGGATCTTGAAAAAAAAAACAAGGTAAAAACGATTTCGTTATAATTTCGAATCTTCATAAGAACCAGGATTGGGCTGAATGTAAGGGCCGAGGACAAAAGGACAAAGTGTCCTAAAAAGCGACTAAATTGCAGTTTTCGTTTTAAAAAATTAGTTCGAGCTGGAAAATTGATAAAACAATGACATTTTTTTTAATGAAATTTTTTCAGGGTTGAAAAATCCACGTAAAAAAATTGGTAAAAATTTCACTCAGTTAAACCCTCCAATGCTGTCAATTTCAGTCGGTTTCTATGAAAACATCAAATATGGTAGATAAGGTTTAAACGTTCGAAGAAAAAAATATTTAGAGCTCGAAAGAAAATTTGAAATCGTCAGTGGTGGGATAGGAAAAGAGAGAAGAGTTACCAACGTGCATTTTGAGTAGAGAAATCCAAAAATTTTGAAACATTTCAGTCGTTCATATTCATTACAGTACGAAACTAAAGAGATTATTTTGAAACCAGAGTTGAAAATTCAAATCTCCACCCTTCCACTCCTTCCCCCATAATTTTCTTTTACTATGCATCAAGAAAGAATTTTAAAATTGAACATAACTTTTTCACATCTGAAATTTAAAAAGTAAGTAGGTAGTGAATTTAAAAAATTTGATCTATTAGACTACCTATTCAAATTTTCTAGTAATTTTGAAAAAATATACTTAGGTACATACCTAAATAACAAGATGGCCAACAAGAGAAATCGAATCACATGTTTCATGAAAAAAAATTGTTATTTTTCAAAACTAGCCGCAGCACGTAAAAACAACTTCGATACAATTTTTTAAAACAATTTTCTCAAATGGAATTGAATTAGATTCGACATTTTCATCTCGTTCCTTTCACGTCTTGTTTCTTGTGATTCATTTACAATACTGGGATGAAAATTCAAAAGAGGGTAATTTTTTTGAAAAAATGAACAATTTTTTATGGAATTTTTATATTTTGAATAACTTTTATGAAGATTTGCCTATTTTCGATGAAATTTTATAAATTTTTACGATTTTTCACTTTAACAATTTTTCTCACTTTTACACATTTTTAAACACAATTTTTATAAGTTTTGATGCATCCGAGACAACATTATTGATATTTTATCAATTTTCGAGAATTCTTCAACAATTTCAACTTCATTTCAACGACATTTCTAAAACACTTGAATTTATGGTTTCCTGTATTTCGGACAATTTTCATAACATTTTCCACGCAGTTCAAAGAGATTACGCATATAATATATATTTTCGTCAATTTTATCTAATATAATATTTCAAGAAACTAACTTGTTATTTTATCGAAATTTGAAATCAATTTTATCAACGTTCGTCACTTTTTAGACATTTTTTAAACAAACTTTCAAGTAGTTTTGTAAAATTTACTTAAATTTTATTATAGCAACTTTTTCATTAAGAACCAATTTTATAAAATAAAACAGATTTTTCTACCGGTTTGAACAATTTTTGAACAACTTATTGCTAGTTTACCCAACATCTTGAATGATTTTTATGACAGTTCAAAACATTTCCAAGTAATTTTCAAAGAAACGATATTTTCTACCAGCACAGCATATCCATTCTCTTTAAATTGACCCATTTCGAGGTCAAGGGCCACACCATAATTTATATTATCGTTTCTCATTCACCTTCTTTCTTATCAATTTACCTACGTACCTACTTCAAACGCAAATGAAAATTTTCAAATCCAACTAACTAAAAACAAACACGACGATTTTATCGAATTTACAGAAGGAGAAGCACGAAAACATCATAAAAGCGTGCAACTCGTTACCCCAGCATTCAAAACAATCATGTCCACCGCAAGAAAAACTCCGCACACTCGGAATAAAATTTTAAAATTTCGGCTCGGGTAAATTAATCAAAGAATAAATCGTACCAGCCGCACCGGCGATAAAAGTAACACTCCAAAGTCGAAAAAAAGTTCCGTATTATATGTTTACTCATCGATGATAAGATACAGACGGATTCATAAGCCTCCAGAGTTATACGAGTACAGTTAAACAAACCATCGCTCGTCAGTTGGTTTTTGAACTAATCGGTGATAAAATTATAGGAAAATATACGACAATTAAGCAAGCTACAGGTGACAAACTCGCTAAAAATATTCTCTACTTAAATCAACATCGCACGTCATATAGATTTGTCAACGCGGTAACACGTTGAGAAATTATGTACTAGAAGCAAGAATGAAAGAAAAAAAAACCTTCGAGGATTGTTTAACACTTTTTGTACCTGTGCCTAAGAATACCGATCGTTATTTCAAATGGAGTGATGGTATCATAACGAGCTTTTATTCTATTTTAAATTGTTCCAGATAAGTAATGTTATTCGATGACTGTTCCATATTCGCGTTTTATGTGCTTAGCACTGTAGTCGCCTTAGCCGATCAAAGTGCCAATTTATATTGTCCGATTAATTGCCTGTGTCCGGATATAACCGTAGTCAATTGTTCATCCACTAGCATCAGTAATGCCACCTTCAAACACATATCGCTTAAAGTGAGTACTTTACGAAAAGTTTTACCTTTTACTGTTTTAAATTTACGAATATTTTCATGAAATATGTAGATATCCATTGCATAATATAAAAAGAATTAGATATAGAAGAGACAATTCTACAATAGTACTTAAATATTCTGTTCGAGATCATGTGTCGTTTCTTCATGAATCTACGTACCTATGTACTTAATACATATGAAAACGATTACATCATAATCTGAGATGAAAAGAGAAGAGAAGAAAAAAACTTTAATATAATAGTCTTTTTTCTCGACTTTTTCTCATGTTACATTAATAGGTTAATAGGTTTTTGTAAAGAAAGGAAGGGGAATGATAATGCTGATTAATGATTATTCAAAAAGATAAACTCCAATTCTTATTGAAAATCGATGCTCAGGTGATTTAAGAACTTCATCTCCGAGAAAAAATTTGAGCCACTTACACAATCCAGAAGGGAGTTTCAAAATTATACAACATACATACTTTTTTTTTTTAATGATTTTTTGCCACTTTTTGGTATTGTCAACTACAGAATGCCTCGTCACATCCTGAAAAAGTGTAATTAGAATTTCCGTAGCTCCCTGACCTGCCCTTCACAAAAGAGTTAAGAGATTGCAAATCACGAATTCGAAGATTTCTTTATTTGATTAGTCAAGCTTCTCAAAATCGAGCCAAATTTTTTCTGATCGCCAAGAATAAATTCTAATCAGATTTCAAAAAATGTTCATAACAGTGCTGCCAACTTTATCATGCTTCACCTATTTTTTGTGGGGGGAGGGGGGGTAAAAATTTTTAGTTGAATGCACAGCATAGAAGAGGAGTTATTTTCAAGCAATAGAAAAATAGTAAAAAAATTTTAAATGAGAAATTGGTTTAAATTCATTGGTATTTCTCAAAAGTGAGGAACTAGAAAAAAATGTGAAAGAAGGAAAATGCTCGTCTTCTAACGCTCTACAACGTTTGAATGAACCAATTTTTCGAATTTTTCACTGTAGCTGAGCTATTATTGGGGGAAACTGCAACTTTTTCTACAGGGGGTCCACCCCCTACTTTGAGATGAGGGATCGGTTGCACATTTTTGTTACTCTACATAGTAATAGGATGTACCATGCAAAAGAGCCGCTCCTAAAAGTCGATTAACCCGATTTTTGGCAATTATTTGCGTTAATGGAAAATTTTCAAAATTGATTTTTTTTCTGAAGGCTCTAGCTCCTTACCATGACGTCTTGGGAAAAAATGGTAAATAAAAAAATTGTTTGTTTTTGAATTCTCTACACTTTTTGTTTCAACTTTTTTTTCGTAAGGGCGTAATTTCGAAAGTTATAGCCGAAAACCCAAAATTTGAACCCCCTCACCCCCAAAAGGGAAACAAAATATTCTCCGATTTTAGGGAAAGTCGGGTATGTTGAAATACACCCTCTACAAACCTTATATACGAACTTTCCCATTTCCGGAAATTTTTTTGGGTCGAAACCTAAAATGACCGTACTATATTAGAAACAATATTTATGTTCTGGAATTTCCAATTTTTATTTGTGATAGGCTGACTTAAATTGAGGTAATTATCAGTTTTAATATTTATCTGTGCATGGCGAATTACTCTGAGCATTTTTAAAAAATCAATTTTTTCGCCCCCATAACCCCCCCCCCCCCCCCATTAATTCGAGTTGCTCCTTCAATTTCTTAAAAAGTGAGACATAAAATGAAATTTTTTTATTTTATTGAGAATTTTTGACAATATTATGTCATTTTGATCGTAACATTGTTTGGAACTGGAACTCTGAAACCTGCAAACAAAGGAACCTTTTTAACCCTTCGACTCGCAATTTGAACGAAAATTTTATTTTTACAAAATCACGTAAAAAATAAGACTGAAATCAAATTTTCACCAACCCAAATTGATTTTTCAATTTTTGGCAAATTTTATGCAAATTTATTATTTAACTGAGGATGTTCTTTTAGCGAAAAAACATAGTTTGACTCGAGAGCTTGATTTTCATCTTTTTCAGTCAATCTGGAGCTTCCAAAGAAAATGTTTCTTTTCAATTTTTAATTTTTCAAAACACATTTTCTCAATTGAAAATGTTATTTTGTAACGTGCATGTCACCGACCTCCCACCACATCATATTTGAGGTCAACACATATGCTATTCGTTTGTGCTAGTTTGTGCTGAAGACTTCGTCGTTAGTACTGCCCCCTTCCGGAAATATTGAGCAAAACTTGGGGGGCGAGGGTTGAGCTGAAGATATGGTTTCTAAAAAAGGAGTTAGCCATACAATTGGAAGAAAAAAACGGATGGAATTGTATTTGCTTCTTTAGTGTTGGTTGGTTCTGCCGCCCATAACCTTCTAACCTCTCTTTTGGGAAAAAAAGGGCTTTCATCATAACGTCACAGCGAAAGGTTAGGCAACGTAAGTCGCGCGCAAGGAAACGCGGTACAATTGACCTCCACAATTTTTCATTTTCATCCCAAAAATCATCCCACGATTTTTCCGAGCTTTTGAGACTGGGATTATTATTGGGAAAAATTTTGAGATAAATTTCATCCCAAAAATAATCTAAAAATCATCCCCCGAACCCGATTATTCCGAGATTTTTGGGCTGAGATGAATTTTGAGATGAATTTTGGGATAAATTTCATCCAAAAAATAATTCTACAATTTTTCCAAGCTTTTGAGACTGGGATGAATTTTGAAATTAATTTCATCCCAAAAATAATCTCACAATTTTTCCGACCTTTTTAGGCTGGGATAAGGTTTGGTGGAGATGGCAAGAAGAAAGAAAACAGCTAACTCTCTTTATTTCATTCGGCCTTGACACCTTACTAATTTTTTTTTTAAATTTGAGGTACGTTTTTTTTCAATTTTCTTCTTTATATTAGTAATTCCGAATTAAGCTACTTCAAAATTTATTATTCGATGCTTCCTTGGATCTATCGCTCCAGGGAGAAGTAGGGAGGCACAGAGAAATTGAATAATTCGGAGCATTAAACCCAAATGTTTGAGAGTGTACCTTGTTCCATAATGCTTTAAATTACCACAAATAGGTGAAACGTATCTTGTCGTTTTTTTTCTACAGAATTCCCTGTGATAGTCCTTGGCTCTTTTTCGCCCCATTGGAAATATTTTCAAGCGAAATTTCGTTCGAATTAAGTTCCATTTTTACTTCTCATTTTTATCAAAATGAAATTTTTTTAATCTGATAAAATATCGTAACCATTTCAAAAAATTCTTTCATCCACTCAGTTTAGTACATCGAGATCATAGCCTGCTCTACGAGATTACCACGAACGGAAGCGTTCATTTGTAATTTTTCCTCCCAGCATGCTACGAATACTAAAATAAAAGAGCTAGAAAAAAAGTATAAAATTAAATTCGCAAAATTGCAAAACATCTGCGAAAAAAATTCTCGTCGAAAATATGGTAAACGAAATGTCCTTTTCAACGAGGGCAAATTTCAGTGTAAAAATTGCGTCAAATTCTGTTATTATTAATTTTGCAGTATTGGCGAAAAAACACTCGTATAGTAGATAGTCGTACCCTACTACACTGAAAATGATATGATATTTTTTTAAGTGCGAACTCTTCGTAGCCAAAAATTAATTCGTATGAAAATTCCGCGTGTAAATTTTTTCTCAACGTAGAAGATGAAACTGTTCGAGAGGAATAAAAACTTTTTACAGTTGTAGCTGCGAAAATGTTTGTACTCATTTCACGAGAGCAAGGCAGAGGGGACGAATAAAAATTTAATTGCGGAAAAGATACGAGTATACGTTTCATTTGGCTTACAATCTGATATATTTTGCCCATTCAGGATGAGGTGTAACTCCGAGATAGAGTTTTTTTGCCCTTGAAGAATAAGCTGATCTAGTTGTTTGCCAAATAAAAACGTTGTTAGGGTAGTTTATTGAGGGCAAACTCGGTATATATGTATTTTTTAATACGTACGTAAGTAGGTGTTGGAGAAAAAGATGATGCTGCGATGGAACGTAGAGAATTTGTCGACGAAGACGAGCGTTGGTCTGTGCACGCAAGCCTTTCGTCGGTGCAAATGAAGATTTACAGTGTAAAAAGTTAAATCGAATGAAAACTTTTTATAAAATTATCAGCCTTGAATGAGTTATTAGCGCTGAACGGCGTGGACACAATTTAAAAAGCTTCGCTACACAGCGAACGCTCGGCGGCGCAGCGAGAGACGTAGTTTTATTCGGAGCACTTAAAAAATTAACGTCGACTGATTTCGGGTGGCAACTCTAACGAGGTAAATTCTCTCCGCTGCTTGTATACAATACGTACGACGTTACGAAAAAGAAATTTTTCATTTTGATACGGCGCCGGCGGCGACTCAAAATGTGAGAACGAGCCCTGAACTTATCTCGTTTAGCACTCGACTTTCTATATATTCGACATACGTGCCATGTGTATATGTTTACATGAGACTAAATTTTTATCTAGAAGGTTAAATTCTCTCCTTTTCTCAAACTCTTACACACACAGATACGCTACGAATTCTCCAACATAATTTTTTTATACGTTAATGGTTGTCAAAGAATCGAGGATAGGATATTTACCGAGTAGTTTTTTCTCGCTTTTTATTCTTCGGTCGGGAATTTATTTCTTTCGAATCTGCTACATTATGGAAGATGGTGTAAGTACAGGGGTAGGCAGGAGGAGGGTGAAAAAACTCGTCAGACTTTTCGTGCTTAGGTTAACTGAAAAAAGGTTGAAAATTTTCAACAGTGACACCGAAAGAGAAAAATGTAACCGACGATAACGGTAATACCGTCATAAATGAAAAGTGAAATATACAGAAGATTGCTAGATTTCTAATGAATGCTTCTTACTATTTTTCTCTCCCATGTTTTTTTTCCCATTCGATATCATTTTTTCTTTTCGTATTCGTATATAAGTATATGAGAACAGTTCGTGAGTGAAATCAGATTAAAGGAAATATCGGTCGATATATTTTTTTCTCCTACCATGTTTTCGGTTTATTTTGGATAGTGGCCAGAAGGAGAATGGAAATGTAATCGTTTAACAGACGGCTGTATCTTATTCCAGAATGAAAGAAATAGAAAAAACTAGGGGTGTTGCCTCGTTCGTGGGTTGATAAAAATTTTGATGAGCGTGGATCAAATGATATGAGTTTACAGTGACCAATCATGAATTTCAGTTGAAATACCTACTTTATGAAGTGATTTAGATATTTATAGGTAATGATTATTTTCAAAATTATGTAGTGCCCCCAGAGAGGTCAAGATGAGTCAAAATTATATGTATTTTTATGGAATTTGAATATCTGTGACCTCCAAGTTCAAGCACTGAGTAAGTAGTCTATTCCTAATTTTTTGATTAAAGCATATCATTGGAAGGAGGGAACTGATTTTTCATAAATTATTGAAAAAATCCTAGCAAAAAAAGGAATTTAGAGACTGTGAGTTGAATGGTCATGAAAAGAGTCATGAAATCTGTATAAAAATATTTACCTGCGATTAATTTGAGATTAATTTTCATCGCAAAATCATCGCAAGTTTTTTCCCAGTTTTCGAGGCTGGGATGAAAATTTGAATGACTTCTCATCCCAAAAAATCATCCCACGATTTTTCCGAGAATTTTTGATTGCGATTAATTTTCATCGCAGAATCATTGCAAATTTTTTTCGAGTTTTTGAATTGAGAGATTTTGACCCACTTTTTACACTTTGAAAGAAAAATTGGAAAATTCTTCAAAAAACTTGAAAAATATATTTTTGTAAAGTTAATTTGATCACAAAATCTGAAAAACATGAAAATAAAAGTAATTTTATCCTCTCCAAAATAATAGACAATATTGCACCCGTATAGTATTTTGTTCTATAGAGACCTAAACGTTACATTCAAAGGTTTTATTAAAATCTCACTTAAAATGGTGTCAAAATCAGGGGAAAAGGCCCTAAAAGTGATTTAAACGTCGCATCTACGGTACCTATCGTAGAAATAGTTGAAATCGTTTCCAAAATTGATGAAATTAAATTTTATAACAATTGTTTGAATGAAGTCGAAATTGCTTAAAAAATCATGAAAAGCATTCATAACTCCATGAAAGTCATGTGCAAAGATTTGAAAAGGTATTGAAAATATCTTTAAAATTGTCCAAGTGCAGCCAAGGTTATTGAAATGTTATAAATTGAAAAATGAAAAACACTTCAAGTTCTTTTAAAATCCGTAAATATTGAAAAAATTGTTGAAGGTCTTTCAAAGTGTAATCAAATTGCTGGAAAATTCAAATTCATCTCAATATTTCACTAGTTTTGCAAACAATCTCTGTTGGTTTTTTTTTTGCAAATTTTGTACATTATATTTGACTATTTTCATTCAAATTCAGTAAAAATGACATCAAAATCGTGGAAAAAGTTGCAAAAATTTTTACAATCATTGTAAGATTAAACTGATCCTGAAAGTTATGAAAATTTGGTAAAAAAAATTGCTGAAATTGCATGGAAATCGTTTTAAATGTTCTAAAAATCTTTCAAATCGGTGTTGAAAAATTTGGTAGAAATCTAAAAAAAATAATAATAATAATGTTGGAAATAATAGAATATGCAATATTATTGTCCAAAATGCAATTAAAGGCATAGAAATGACATGAAAAACAATGAAAAATTACAAATCTTCTAAAACCACTAACAACTTGCTTGACATATTAGAGTTGAAATTCTTTTAAGATGAGATCGAAATGCTTGAAAAAATCTATTGAAATATCAAAAAATCTAATATTTCTTCATTATTTCAATTACTGATTTTTAACGTTCAGAGTTCAGTGATTTTTCTCACACCTACTAAATAATACGATTTTTTGATATTTTGACTGATTTTTGTGATGTTTAAAATTTACTCAATTTGATTGATACAATATCTAATTTTAATTTTTTTAGAACGTTTCAAAACTTTTTATTTTTAAGCAAATTTTTGATCTTTTCACGCAAATTTCAATTTATTTATAGTGGTAATATTTCTTTCTCTCCGGACAATTTTTGTAATACATATTTTAGTGAATTTCTGCGATATTTGGCATCGGTTTATCAATATTTTGTCGGTTTTTGAGTACTTACTTACTTTACTATAGAAAATTTTCGTTCGAGTTTGGCATTTTTTTTTGCATTTTGAAAACTTTTTAAGACGTTTTTGTTCTTGTTATGGCTTTTGATTTTTATATTTTCAAAACTTGGCCTAAAATTGAGATATTAACTTGAGCAGCTAAAATTTTGGATACGAAAGTTTCAGAACACCCTCTTTCTAACTCACATGGTTCTGTAGTGAAAATTTTAGAATTATTTTCCGCCTTTTCGAAAAAATTTGGGCATATATGTGTACCTGGAGAGACTCAGGGAGCTTAAGCTCTCCCCCATGCTCGGCAAGGAGATTTGCTTTTTGAAACATGATTTTTCAAAAAAAAATCGCCATAGTTTCGCTCAGACAGTACCTATTTTAATCCCTATATTTCTTGAATAAACGTTCAACCCTCTTAATCTGAATTGGTCAAATTTGATTAAATTCTGCCTTTTCAAATCAGTGAAATAATTTTCTTTGAAAATAAGTGATTTTCACTGATATTTCAGTAAAAAATTGGTGATTTCTCAGTCAATTTCCAATTTGTCAGAATAGATCAGTAATTTTGACTAAAAGATCAGTGAAAAATCACTGATTTCTGGTTTAATTTATTTCACTGATTCCAAAAGATTAATTTTTGCTGAATTTTACTGATTCAGATTTAGAGGTTATATTGATTGTTTGTTCCAAAAATTCCACAATTTTTAAATTTTTCATTCCTCAAATCTATAATACATAAATGTTTTAAGTATCTACCTACTGAAAATATCCTGACCACGCCAGCGCAACCACTAAAATACTCAATTTTTTCATTGAATTTGCGCTGGCCATGTCAACCACCAAAGATAAGACTAGAATCAAAAATAGGCCAATTGCGTGAGAAAGGGAACTAGAAAAAAGTTCAAAATCATCTTAATTATTAGATTGGGTACTAATAAGCATACTTTTTGACATCTAGACCCTATTTTTGAAATTTTGGCCTAATTTGAAGCAAAAATAAATCAAAATAAATTCCAAACAGGGAAACTGGGAGTTTGAAAATTTTCAATAATTTTAAAAATTGATTTCATAGGTACTCGTTCTTCTTACCTGAGCACATTTTGGTTTTCAAAGAACATAATTAATTATTTAAAATATAATCCGCAAATTACATCGTAGGCAGCAAAAATTTACGAAAACGTCATTCAACACGCAAGACACCATACTTGAAACCTGTCACCCTACACCATCATCACGAAACATTCAATATTCAACACGGTACCATTTGTATTACATCGCCGATTCATCTACTTCTGATTAAACCTCCTACCCGATAATCCGGTCTATTCACAGCACAACAGAGATATATCAACAATACGCAAGAATCTTACACGAATGCAAAATTACGAAGAAAAATTACCGTCAATTTATATCAAAATCATAATAATCTACGTTAGCTGGCGGAAAATATGCCGAACACAAAGGTTTCGACGGCCAAGGGTAAGGGGACAGGACCGGGGGCAATTTTGATACCGCGTACACAGCGTTATTTTCGCTCGACGGGATTCATCAATCTAATCAAGTACAAAGAATTATCAAAGAGGAAAATCTAATTTCAGCAGGCAACGCGAGTAAATATATAAGAAGAAATTCTCGATGCTGCGGAGACAATCGTCAACGCAGCGTCACAGAGAAGCATGTCTGGAGCAAGGCAGGGTACGGAGGTATCCTAAATACATTTTGATCCTTACGTAGCACTATCAGCAGCCTCGCGCAGCAATATGAGATTTAATAAAACAAAACTAGCAAAGCACAAGCTGCGGATGCTGATTTACTTATATTACGAGGTAGGCCTATTCATTAAGGTCGTGTCGCGTACTAACGCGTAAAATTTTCCAACCTGAATGTTAAACGCTGGCTGACACGAAAGCGATGAAAATCTCATCGTTGCTCACTTTAGTCGCTTCGCGCAATCCGTCGCTGGAGCTTTTACTATTGTAATTAACACATTCGCTATCTTAATCACATATCTGTATTCATCTTGTCGAGTCATCGCGTCGATTTCCTCCAAATATCTGTACTTACCAACAGGGACGTTACGGGAGCCTATTACCTGGATGGGGGAAGGGGGGTAAAAATCGATGAAAATCCCAACTTCGATTTTCAATTTTTTCAACACTATCTACTTGATACTTACACCACTCAAACTTTTTTTTCTCTCTCACACTGTTTTTTTACACGACCGACGTGTCTATCCTGGACTTTAACATGTAATCCAATTTCAACAAAAAAAAATTTACCGAAGTCCGAATATTGGAAGGTAGGCCAAATTTCAGAATTTCCGACTCGATTTTTGAAAAATGTTGAAAATAAATTTATTTGGGCACAAAACAGACTTGACTTTTCGGCGATTAGGGAGGGGGGGGGGGGAGATTGCACAAATTTTCTGATCGGATTAAATTTTTTGACCACTTCTCCCTCTCATTTACTTCATTGCTTTTCTCAAGGTAATCTCATTGTATGTAGTTGAAAAAATTACCTACACTTGATTTGATTTTAAAAATTTTGTAGTTTAAATGTGAATATGAGAGAAATGAATTTGGCCCGAGAAAGCGAGAGCGAAAATTTTAGAAAACCTCAAATTCAAGGTGCAACAAAACAATGTTTTAGATTAATAAAATTGAACAAAAAATCGACCACTTTTATGTACTTCAAAACCAATAAAGGAGAAATACGATGCGGCCGAGCACAACGAGGCCAAAGCTTTTAAAAAATTTGATTTTCAAAAATCGAAAATAAGTTAAAAGGAGAAAAAATTTAATAAAAGTAATTGAAATAATTTTGAGGAACAATACGAAAATTACTTTTGTAGGGTATTGATCATTTCAAAATTATAAAAGGGAAAAATACAATAAGACTGAGCGCAGCGAAGCCAACGTTTTTGAAAAATTCAGATTTGAGAGGTAATTTCGGAGTTGGATTGTGATTTCTGAAAGAGAAAGTTTTGCCCGAAAAAATATTTTTAAGGACTTGGTCCTCGGGGAAGTACGTTTCACAGCACCCTGATAAATTTTCCCAACTTGCTAAACTACGAATACAAAATGATGAATTTTTCCAACTTGAGAAAATATAAGTAGGTACAAATAGTAAACTTTTTATATCCTGAAAAAAAAAGGGTTCAAAATGATGAATTTTTTTCAGTAGGTACTCATATTTTATCAAGTTGAGGAAGTTCATCATTTTTTACAATTTTTTTTTTCAAGCTATGAAAATAAATTTTTTGTACTAATATTTTTCCCAAGTTGAGAAAATTTACCATCATCTGTACTCGTATTCCATCAAATGGAAAAATTTTCCAATTTTAGGGTAGAAATGGTAAATTTTCCCAACTAAAGACTGAAAAATTGCGACGGGAAGGTAACCCCCACATCGGTTACTCACCCGCGCACTATCGGTGCGTCCCTGAGCACAAATGATGAATTTTCCCCTCAGAAAATGACTATTTTATTCTTCTTTCTTATTGAGAAAATGACACGAATTCGTGTTATTTTTTTTGTACTTTAAAGTACGAAAAAATGTTCAATTTTTCCTTCTTGGAAAAATATGAATTTACTGACAAAAAATAATAAATTTTTTCAACTTGATAAACTACGAGTAAAAATCAGAGATAGGCATGATCTAGATCATTTTATCTTAAGATCATATTTTATTTTTTGATCTTGATCTGATCTAGATCATTTTTTTCATCAAAAAGGTCATTTTTAAGATCATTTTCCAATTCTTGTATTCCTTCGATGTATAATTGCGTAATGCCATTCTCAGCTCCTGTCGAGAGACTTTTTTTCTTTCGCAACTATACTAGATGCTGATAAAAAGCAATCAACTTCGAGCTTTTCACTATTGGTTTTTTTTTTGTTTTACCACCTACGTATTTCTAGTACCTTATATTGTAAATGTACTGTACCAGTTATTCTACCTTAGAATGTTATTCCTAATTACTTATCTAATTTCACTCTTGCATCTTGGTCTCTATTGGAGCCTAAATATTTTCTTCATTTGAAATTTTGAAGATTGATTTCGCTTACAATCTATAGTAACCTTTAGACTAAATTAAATTGATCGGAATAAAATCAGAATTCTTGATGGTCGAGTTCTTTTTTCCTTTATCTAAAATCAGATCGTAATTTGAAAGTGCGGATCTAGTCACCTTCAAAATATCAATATTAATTAGGCATATTAATATGCTTGTTTAAAAAATTGTGCGTATGATTTTTTTTTAGAACAGAGATTGTATCTATGATAGTAATAATTTGCCAAAAAAATACCCCACTTTGTAATGATTTTTTAGAAAAACAAAAGTGCTTTTTTGTGTCTTTCTCGACAGATAAAACTTCTACATATGTACACTGAGAAAAATGGAGAATGAAAAATGAATAGAAAGTGTTGCAAAAAATTATAAATTTTATCCAAAAATAATAAATTTTATCAAAAAAAAATAAAGTTTATTCAAAAAAAATAATAACGGGGCACCATTCGCAAAATTAGCAATTTTTATCAAAAAAAATAATAAAATTTATCACGAAATTTGGTAAAGTTTATTGCATAGAAAATAAAGTTTGTCAATTTTGCGATTTTGCAATAAATATTATTATTTTGCAATAAATATTATTATTTTTTGAATAAATTTTACTAGTTTTGTGAATGGCGCCTTTTTATTATTACGTTTAATAAAATTTATTTTTTATTTTTTTGAGTGTATGTGTTTCAATTTTGTAAAAATTGATAAATAAAATTAAAACAAAGCATAGCTGGTTAAGCTTGGAAACATATTTCCTTTGGTCTTGCCCTCAAAAAATTAATCACGATGAGAGAAAATTTTAACAAAAATTTTAGAAATTTTTAATTTTCAAAAAAATTTTCACTACTTTCCTTTGTTTTTCTGAATTTTCTCCAAGCAAGGTTGAAAATTTCGATTTTATTTAGACAGATTCTAGGTCAGAAATACACCAGAATTTTTTTTATTTTGTCGAATTATACTCTTTTGTTTAAATTTTGAGCAGCTACTCTGTGATTACTCTCTGAATTTGAACCAGTCAAAATTGACTGATGAAATAGACAAAGTTGAGTCACTGTAGAAATCAGTGAAAAATTTACTGAATTCAATTTATGAATTTTCATTTTTGAATCAGTAATTTTTTCCTTAACTGCTGAGATGAATCAGTCGATAAATTAAGATTTTTACTGATTCATTTCAGTAGTTGAAGGAAAAGGAAAAAATTACTGATTCAAAAATGAAAATTCACTAATTGAATCAGTAATTTTTCACTGATTGGCAGTCAAATTTCACTGATTAACATAGGAACCAGTGGAATTTCAATGACAATCAGTGACTCAATTTTCCTTTGAAATGATCTTGATCTGATCTTAGATCATTTCTCACAAAACGATTTATGATCTGATCTGAGATCATTTTGTGAATGATCTTGCCCAGTTCTGGACAAATTATAAATTTCTCAAGTGGGGTAAATATGAGACAAATGGTGAATTTTCCCAACTCAATACTGAAAAATCCCAACAGGCGGAGGGATAACTACGTCCTGGCTTTTCAATTACGATACAATTCGCCGCCAAGAAAAACGCCTCGTTCGATGACACGACCGTACCAGGCCGCCGTATAAATCTATCCGCAGGATTAAGCTGCTCGAGATCTCGGAAAATACCCGCCCTTTGTACTGGAAAACCATCGGCTAGAATTTCGTCGGGTACGCGACGAAAAAAAAATTCAAAACATTCGAACATGCCAACTCGGCGAATTTGATTTATCGTCCGAATTAAATGAAACATTTCCTTTTGGCACTTTTATGTGCCTTCTTCCTTGCAGTGTATTAAGAGAAAGAAGTTAATCAAAAAAGCATCGTTCGTTTACCATTCGGTCGACAGAATCGAATTCCAGAACGGGGACGAAGAAGGAAGAAAAAAAAAGTTAATCTAAAGAAATATCTTCTTTTCTTCTTGCCTTCGTTTCTTTCAATTTTACACACACCTCTTGTTCGGGTCTGTCGGTTAAAGTCCTCGCAATCCCGGCGATAAAAGATGTTACCGCGGAGAGGGATTCTTTTAGGTAGGATACTTTTCTTCTTCGCACAAATTTACACCCTTTAATATATAACGCTCATCTATTCTGCTATCGAAATCCATTTCCAAATTTCCTATTAACCTCCAGCCGCGAGAAAACCTTTGTCAAACCCTCCACTTCTTCGTCTCTCGGTCCCTAACCGACATCATCGTCGTCGTGTCTCCCATCATTGCCGAGCACGTATGTATCACTGTAGGTGCATCGACATATCTCATTCGACTCTCGGCATTGTCCTAAGACCAAATAAAATTTTACAACGTTCCAATAAAAAAAAAAGGGACAAAAAAAGTAGAAATTTGCGATCCGTTATACGTATCTTGTGTACTTGTTTTAAAACGACGATTTCATATACAACGTTTGAAACCTTACACCAGTTTACAACACTTTAAAATTGAAGGACGACACTTAGCCATTGCAACAATATCGACGAGTATCCTAAAACCAATACATGCGAATTATATGCCCGACACAATATCCTCGTAATCAATACAATAGGCGTACTTCAACTGTATATAAGACGAGCAATTTTAAACGAATTTTACGACCACATTCTTGCGTTCGGTTTACAAGAACGATAAATTCTTTTTCCACTGTTTTCTCCCTTTTCTTGTCAACGAAAATAAGAGCTCCAAATCTTATCCCTCTCTCGTATACTTTGCCTCTTTCCGTCGATGCTGAGCAGACTTTCTCCCCTCTCATCGTTCCTTCGCACTCGTTTGCATCAAAATTGTGCTAGGTCTTCTAACACGCCGAAGGTACCGACGTATATATTTTTTCCCTAACGTCAATTCGATTTCACGTTCTCGATTTCGACAAAGCGAAAAGTTCGTTTGTATACCACTCGAACATCTTTTTAATCGAATCACACCGAAATACATTCGCCTCAACTTGAATTAATCCTTTAAATAAATTAGCTTTTTCTATACCTCTAAGTGTACGAATGGTTGTCTACGTATCTCTTCTTTTTACCGCATTGTACCTTTTCATTTTCAACACTATTGTTTGCTTCGTGGCGAATTGCTGTTAAACGGGAATAAATCAAAGTGTGGCACAACCGTGCAGTACGATATCGGCGCCAATGGTTTTCATAGTCATGAAAAATAAGAAATTACTGGCGTGAGATGGCGTATACTTAGTTGGAGTTTACTTTCGACTACGTTAGAGTTTGAAAATGAATTATAGGATGGATGAAATTGGTAAGAAAATTCAATACCTATCGGAACTCCAAAGAGATAATTTATGGAAAATAATATTCAAGAAAATTTTGTAAAATATAATTAATGTCGTTGAATCGCTATTTAAAAAATGATCAAATCATGCATACGTACCTAAAACGAATAAAAAAATTACCAAATTTTTAAGAAAATTGTTTAAAATGACACTCAAAAAGTTTGAAAAAATTGCCAATTTATTACTAAATTTTTTATAAATAAACAAAAGTAAGGTAAAGAAAATAATACAAAAATTATGTGAATGTGATAAAATATCGAAAAAGTTACCTAAAAATTTCAAAATCATGAAAATTATTTTTTCATGCAAATTTTTTATTTACAAAAGTAAAATAATGCCAGAAATAATTTCTATGACCTTGAGAGGGAGGAGGAGGTAAATTCAAATTTTTGTATGACTTCATAAAAAATACATTTTTAGACATCAAAATATTTCTTTTCATGATTAAACATCAAAATTTTAGGTAAATTCAAGTACTTACTTTTCTATTTTCAAATTTAGGTAAGTATTCATGAATTTACCAATTTTTTTAATGAAATTGTTGAATTTTTCAAAATAATTTGAATGAGAGGAATTACACAAAATAGTTTAAATTGAAAGAAAAATCGCAAATTCAGCAAAAGTCGTTGAAAATCAAATCACGTAGAAATTGAAAAAAAAACGATGAGGCAATGTAAAATATTGTAAATATCAGAAAATTGAAAGAGTTTAATGAAAATAGCACGAAAATTGTGTGAAAATGGATCGAATACTTTAAAAATTACTGAAGTGTTTAATAAGAACAAAAAATGTTTGCAACAACAGGAAACAATCGTTATTACATCGTTTGGTTTCTAAAAATATGTAAATTCAAAATCCCCCCTCCCCCCCGAAAAAATATCAAACTCGAAAGAAAATCATTCAAAAATGAAACGAATTTTAATGAATTAGGAATTCAATTACTTACTCAATACTCACGAATAAAATGATGTAAAATATCACGAAAACAATGTAAAGTAAGTATATTTTCAATAAATTCGTATGAAAAAGATCACAAAAATTCTAAATCAAAATTGTTAGAAATGCGAAGAAAAATTTTCAAAATTTTCAAAATTGCTAAAAATGGAAAAATAGGAAACATTTTCCTATAAAAATAACAAAAAAATGGAACAAAATTCGATGCATAACTAAAATTTAGTACACTGTAGCCAAAAATTTAATCAAATATCACAATAATTTTCACACATTAGTTTGGTTGATTTTTAGTACAATCGAAACAATTTCGGCATACGTAATTTTGACGATTGTAGGAAATTGTTGACCATTTTGAAAGTAGTTTTGTAAAAGTAGGTATTTCTACAATGCACAAATAAGCAGGGTCAACCTGAGCAAGGAGATTCGATCCCTCCCTAATCATAAAATCTTGTTTTTAGTCGAGAAAATCAGGGTTGAGTCAATAACTTCACAGGGTGCCTACCGATTTTTCAAAATCAAATTTCGCGATATTTTCGCGACCTTTTTCTAAGGTATCTAGTATCTACCTCTCAATTTGACACCCCCCCCCCCAAAAAAAAAATCAAAGAGATTAAATTTATTGCAGAAAAAATTTCATACGCGGAAGAAAACACGTCTTCAATTTTAAAAAAAGACAATTTTTCACCAAAATTTTCTAAAATTGAGCTATTTTCACTCGAGTGAAAATTTTTACGAAAAATCATGTTAGAACGGATAAAATTGTTAGATGTTGACTCTAAAACTGAGAAATAAATTCATGGCAAGTCTGAAATATTAGCAGATTACGAATATAATGATGCGATTATTTGGCCGGAGCGAAGCGAGGGCGAAATTTTTTCGAAAAATCAATTTAAAAAACAGCAAAAAAGAGACATATTTCCAAGTGATTTCTCTTTCTGAATTTTTAAAACATTTCTTAGAAAATTCCAAAATTCTCCATTTTTTTAGATTTTCTTGAGAATACACACAATATTCCCTTTGAAATTCCCAATCATGATCGCTACTCAGTCTCCCACACCAACATATTTTTCCGCTTCAAAATATTCGAAGGTTTTTAATTTGAAGAAGTTTAGAATTTATGAGCCCAAGCGAAGCGAGGGCGAAAATTTTTAGAAAAAATGTTCAAAAAGATGAAATTTCTTCACTTTTTCTGTTTTGTAAAAGACGAAAAAAAACTGAAGTAATTTCGGAAAAATTCGCGACTTTTGATGAATTTTGGGTCAATTTCGTGACTTTTTCCCGACTTCAGCGACCTAAATCAAAATTCGCGATTTTTTCGCGACTTTCGCGACCGGTAGACACCCTGTTCAGAAAAGTCGGTGTGAGTCAGAAAATTTCGAAAAAATTGTACTTCAAATCTGAAAATTTGGAAAAGTTGTTATCACGAACAAAATGTTCAATTTTAGCTCTTTTAATACTGCCAACCTCGGGTTATCAGGTCTCTAACGATACTTACGATTCGTTGATTGAAACAATTTTTGCAACTTTTTGTATAAAACGTCAAGGCAGAATTTAGGTACTAGAAAAAAATGTTTTTTCTTAAATGTTTTCCAGGTTCGTTTTTTATGCAGTGTTTTCCAAATTTTAATTTAAAAATAAACTAAAAATGATTTCAAAAATGGAGATACTTGTCGAAAATTTGACTAAAAATAAAACAAGTAGTGACAGAGAACAATTTGTAGGTGCATGTTTCGTTCTATGTAGTTTTAGTACTTTGGCAAAATAATTTTTTTGAAATCACAAAATTGGTAAAAAAAAATTAAAATAAATAATAAAAATTCAATTTTTTTCAATTTTAAAAAAATTTAATTGCATATTGAATGAACTCTAACAATAGTTTCCAATGCTTCAATTATCTAGTATTTGCAACAATTTAGCTGATGATTTGATGATAGTTTCTACCCTGCATAATATTTTACAATAATTGAAACAATATTTTTCACATTTTTTGCTGGGTATTTTGGCATGATTTTAACTGAATTAAAAAAAAATTTAAATCACAGAGATCGATCGTAAGATTGATGATAAAATACCAAAAAATTAATTTTGTGAAACATTTGTGATCAATTTTTGCAAAACTGTTGAATAAAATATATAATTTTTTTTAAACTCACAGAGATCGATCGTAAAATTGGTAAAATATTGATTCTGTGAAACATTTGATTAATTTTTGCAAAATTTCGAAAAACTACACATATTATTTGATTTTTACACAAATTTTACAATACTTTCAACATTTCAAACTTTTCTTTGCACAATTTGAATAAAATTTTTCCTCACATTTTACGCAATTAAATTTATTTTGAAAAAAAACACGTTTATCTATTTCAAAAAATTTCAATATAATCAAATACAAAGATTTTTATACAACATTCTACACAATTTTCACTCAAAATTTAAAATTTTTTCAATAATTTTATATTAGAATCAATTTTGTAACTTTTTGAATAATTTCGACGTCGTTCCAATCTCACTCAATTTTAAAAAGAAAACACCAAAATAAGGTCAAGTATCGCAATTGCACCAACGACATGAAAAATAAATCATGAGAACACACGCACCAATTCCTTACCAATAAAGCACCCTCGCCTCACTGAATTCCCACCAATTACATCCATCGGTAATTCAAAACATCGAATCATCGCAATTACCTATTTGCTACTTCTCGTACGAACCTACGCCTTCGAAAAATAATACCGCAAGCTGTACCAGCACACTTGACACAAACGTTAATAAATTCGCATACTCGTTTTTCAAAGGAAAACCTATCTACGAAGCACCACATTACACAAACCACCAGCAGGAACGTAGAGCGAGAGAAAAAAACGGAAATATCATCGACGCCACTTCATTCTAAATTAACTGCATAATTCATCACGAAACAACGGTAAAAACTCGTACAGTAGTCAGGGCGATGAATTCTGTATACCGACGTCGCTGTATCTACCCTTTTATTCGGCATGTAATATGAGGAGTCGCAGCAGTCGGCCTTTGAAAAAAAAATCTCTCTCGGCAGCCCACGACCGCAGACAACCGTACCGGTGATATCGTTACCGGTAACGAATGATTATAATTATACTGTATAAACATTTAAAAGCGACTATCATTACGTAATTGTGTTCGCTTTAAATTTGGCGAATCGTTGGAGACGAGAGGCACCATAAATACACATCATAGGTAGCTCTTTATTCTTAATTCGTCGTCATGTATATGCTTCAGATATGTATTAATTATGTATACGAGCGCGAGTATTATGCCTAAATAATTTCACCTTAACCTTAATCTTTGCCTAGAGTTGGCGTGTAATTACGACAATCAATCCAGACGTAATAATTACGTTGTGTGTCAGTGGGTCAACACAATTTTTTCTCTCAAAACATGGGTTTTCTTTCATCAAAATACCGAGGGAAAAAATTAACAAAACGTGACGTTTTCCAAATGTCAGATTTTTTTTTCCAACATCTTGCTTAATTTGGCCAGTAACGTCAAAAATTAAAATATCGTTTCTTCCTCGGTCGTGCTCGACGAATAATTACCGCGCAAAACTGTAGGTATTGTGTAGCATAATCTCGAAAACTGCGGAATAATTACACGCTAATACGAGAGCCCGACGAGGAGGTGGGGGAGCTTAAAAAATAATCCTTTTTTGCGCACTATACGTTTGGTTGGATGAACGAGGCGAAAAAATGAGTATTATAATATACTTAACAAGGCTTTTAGAAAAATACTCGAGGAGGAAGGATATGGCTTGTAAAAAAAATGGGCACGAGAAAGTGCTGGCTGATCAGCACATCGGCGCCACGATACTTCATTTTATTTAATTTACAATCCATTTTGGTATTATTTCAATTCGCACTTTAAGAATATACCATTAACGAGCACAGCTTTTATCTCACGTTGGGCCATATTATTGGTTGAAATTTGAATAAACGATATTTTACCACTATTCCGGAGTCGTTTTGAAAATCAAAACTTGGTAGATTTGTTGAGCAGTGTTTGAAAAATAATAGGAAGGACGAGAGTGAGGAAAATTTACGAAAAAAAAACAACTATTCATTTTCAAAGGTTTCCATCGTTGTAATTTGAATTTCTCCGGCGTATTTATTTGTATTTCGTAGAGGTTTTTTCGTTATTAAACTGTTTTTCGTCGACGTTCCGTTGGAAAATAATTTCGGAAAAAATCAACCTCACTTTTCAACATGCTGGGTTGTTCTTCATTTAATTTTTATAACAACCGTTGTTTTCGCGACTTCGTGACAGTTTTTAACATTAAAACATCCGCCTAAATTATAAAAAATTCATCGTATGTGCAAGTTCAATGTCGACGAAAGTGAAATCTCGCTATGCTTCGTTCGTTTTCAATTTATGTACACTTTCTGTAAACCGTATCCACTCGAACGTAAGTAAATTGTCAAAATTTACAGCCAAATTTTACCTTTAACCTTGGGATATTTTTTTTTACTCGAATGTATAGCCTGAGATAAGTTTTATACGCTGGGATGAACGCTTCTGGCTCCTCTGTGTCTCAAACTGTTTGTGATTTTTGTGACAGCGCCACTATGGGGTTTTATTCGGAGTCACGAAATGTTTCCTTTTTGTCTTTGAAAATAATGATTTTGGCGAATAAGGTAATAACTGATAGGTAAAACGTACTTTTGAAAAAATCAAGTCTACATTTCTTCAGATTAAATTATTACAATGTTTGGACAATTTTACTCTGATTAAGAAAGTACGATCGTGCTGACAAGAATTATTATTGGTTACTCGATGACGTGTGTAAAAATTCCTCAATTTCTGCACAATAAGTATTGAAATTTCGATAAAAATTATTTTAAAATCGTCAAGATTGATAAAATTACTTGATATGAAAATTGTTCAAAATTCAAGGAAACTGGTTCAAGTTCCTTGAAAGGAATAAGCTTGGCAAAAATTAAATGAAAATTGATAAAATAATAAGGAACATTACACAAACGATATGCCACATTATATTTATTTTCACGTGAAAATTTGAAATCGGTAGGGAGAGGAAGAGAGATTCATATAACAGAACTTGAAAGTGCTTACAAAATATCGTAAAATTTGTCCCATAAAAAAATTGAAATTTTCACAAAATATGTTGAAAAGTTTTCTATAAAAAAATTAATAATACAGCCGCAAATAAAGTTCTTAAAAATCACTTCAAAACTGTCTGAAATGCAAGAAAAGTTACTAAGCTTCATTGAAAATCTGTAAAAATGACGAAAAAAATTATAAAATTTCATCGCAAAACGTGTAAATTTTCAAAGTTTTTACAAAATATTATAAGTTGTAAAAAAACACAACGTAAAAAAACAAAAAAATTCGAACGTTTTTTAAACAATTTTAGCAATCTTTCGATGTTTTTGAGCAATTCTTAGCAATGTTTTAACAATTTTCATTACAATTTTAATAATTTTTCAAACAATCCTAACAAGTTTTTACGATTTTATAGCACTTATATAATTTTTTTTCATGATTTGAACCCTGTTTTCAACATTATTCAACTATTTTAGAATCATTACAAATTTTCCAACCATTTCAACATTTTGATTTTTTTGGTATTTCTGCAAAATTTTAAGTATTGAAAGACCATTAAAAAATAAAGGGACATTGTTCAAATTTCAAGCTCGCAAATGTCACTTTGAAGTTTTCAATTCGTTTGTGGGTAATTTTGATTTTTTCTGACGATAGTAACTAAAATTACATGATTTTATTTCTTCATAAATTCACAAATTGTTCAAAACTTTTATTCAATATTATAATTTAAAATAATTTTGCGTCAAAATCGTACTTATTGAAGTATTAAATTTTTATACTGCTGAAAGAAAAAATTAAAAATAGTAGCAAACAAATTTAAAACTTCGAAGTTACACTTCTTATAACATTTGCAATTTTTTGAAAAAAAATCGTCCAAATCAAATTTTATCAGTTTTTATTTCAAAAAATGAAAAATTTCTGCAAAAACGAAAACGTCTCCGGGTCTTTACCAATTATCTGAAAAAAAAACTTCCTAATCAATTTCACCAATCATCATCTAACTCTAAGGTATAATTTTTTTGTTTTACATTCCAAAAAATCATCAATGAAAAAACGATTCGAAACTCCAATTCAATTTTTTGAATCATTATCTTGAATGATACCTTACATAAATTAGATGATGAAATCAAACCTCAAAAAATTTACATAATTTTGATGATTATTTATTTACTTTTTTTAAAAAAAAGATCAATCACCAAAACATTATTCATGGTGTCCACTATATTTCAGAAATGATTTTCCCTGACTTTTCCAGGTTTTCCAGACAAATTTTTCGAATTTTTCCAGACCTTATAAATATGATATTTGTAAACAGAGGGGGGGGGGGGTAATTTTTTTGCGTGATGTACTTACATCCCGAAATTTTGTATAAAAATGATATAAAAGGCACAGGGTCTTACGATTTTTTTTTCAAAATCACTAGATACTTTTCACGAGAACTTTAGATGCCCTTCTTCGGGCCAAAAAAATACTCAAATTCAATTCTGAAAATTTTTCCGCCCATCCAACTCCCCCTCGCCACAAAAATTTGAAAATTTGAATTTATTACCTACAGAAAAAAATTTAAATAAAAAGGAAAAACCAAGTATTCCCACGCAAAATTAATTTTTGAAAAATGAAGAAAATTATGCCAGGGTGTTTACCAAATTGAGCGAATAAAAATTCGAATTTTTCCGGGCTAAAAATTCAAAAATTTTTCACATTTCATTCCCCCCTCCCCCTCCAAAATGAAAAACACTTGCCTCAAATTTATAAATTCACGCAATCCCTTTCAATTTTTTAGTTTGTACCAATAAATGAAAAAGTGAATGAGAAGGTAAAATATAAATCATTTTATGAAAAGATACAAATGTGTTGAGCCCGAGCGAAGCGAGGGCGAAAATTTTTGTGAAAAAAAATTGGATAAAAGGGCGAAATTTTTTGAAAAATTTATAATAAAATAAGCAAAAAAACATTTTTCTAAATGATTTACATTTTTTTGGGATTTTTGAAAAATTCCAGAGAAAATTCCAAAATTCCCTGACTTTTCCCTGACTTTTCCAGACCACCAAAATTCCCTGACTTTTCCCGGTTTTCCCGGTTTTCCAGAGAATGGACACCATGTTATTGAACTAGAAAAGAAGGACAATTTTAGATAAATCCTAAAAAAATCACATCATTTTGACTTTACGAATTGAAAAAAAAATTGTTTTGAAAATTTTTGCACATTTTGATTTTTCTGTTGCGAACATAGTTACTAAAACCAATTTACATATTTTCAAGTTGTCGATGAAGAGGGGTTTTCCCTCCCTCTTCCACGTGATTCGGCCTTGAAGATTGTCAACATGTCTTCCTATTCCGTTTCATTTCATGAAATATTCCACATTTTTAAACAAAAAGTTCGAATTTTAAAAACGAAAAATTCTCTTTATCTGAAATCAATACGTTGGAATTCCAAATTTTTGAAAAACACTGAAAATCAGTCCCAGTGTAAGAAGGAATATTACTAAATTTTGAAGGAAGAGAGAGAAATCCATAGGTATGGAGTGTTTACATTGTTGATGTCAGAAAATTTATTTAAAAAAATGTAATAAAATCTGGACAAAAAATTTAAAAATGATATAACTTCTGAACGAATTTTCCAAAATAATAATACAAAAGAAATTTTGTAGACGTAGGTAGCAGTGGCGTCGAAAGGTGGGGTACAAGAGACTCCACCCGATTCCCCCTATACGGATTTTAAAAGCATTAAAACATTGAAAAAATGGATTTTTTGGGCATTAAACACCCAATTTTGTCTCAGCTTCGTCCTCGCTTCACTCGGTAGATTTCAACCCCAAAAAAATTAGCAGAAAAGGGAAGTTTCGTATATAAGCTCAGTGAAGTATGTACTTCAATATTCCCGAACTTCCCTAAAATTGGTGAATATTTAGACCCCCTTTTGGGGGGCGAGGGGGTTCAAGTTTTGGTTTTTCGGCTATAACTTCCGAAATTATTATGCACTTATAAAAAAAAAAGTTGAAACAAAAGTTGTAGAGCATAAAAAAACAAACAACTTTGTTATTTACAGTATTTCCCTATGACGTCATGGAGAGGAGCTGGAGCTTTGTGAAAAAAATCAATTTTGAAAATTTTCCAATAATACAAATAATCACCAAAAATTGGGTCAATTGACTTTTAGGAGCCGGTTATTTTGCATAATACATCCCATTACTATGTATAATAAGTAAGCTGTATAACCGACCCCTCATCTCAAAGTAGGGGGGGGTGGACCCTTTGTAGAAAAAGCCGCATTTTTTTCCGAGCGCAGCTCAGCTACAGTGAGAAATTCAAAAAATTGGTACAAAAACAAACATTGTAGAGCATCAAAAGACGAACATTTTACTTTTTTTACTTTTTTTCTACGTGATCTGGGGAGTGAGCTATTGCAAAAAGAAAAGAAAGCGGGGTTCGAAAACTTTTATTACTTTAATTTATTATTTGTTGGCCATTGTATAACTATAACCTAATGTACATGTCATGTAGACGCTAAAGATCTAGTTGTCGGGCGTCTCTAAATAAAATATTATGATGATGATGATGATAATAATTCAATACATAAATTACGACAGGTATAAAATTTAGCGAACCGATAGTCTAATTAGGTTGGTTTCTGGAGTTTTCATGGTTGCTGAACTCGATTTTTATAATAATTCAACATCTGGACCCAAATTAGGCCCCAAAAGAGGGGTTTCAAAATTCGTGAAAAAGTTTTGAACGCTCTCTCGCTTTTTTTTCTTTTTACACTAGCTCACTCCCAAAACCACGTAGAAAAAAAGTAAAATGTTCGTCTTTTGACGCTCTACAATATTTGTTTGAACCAATTTTTCGAATTTCTCGCTGTAGCTGAGCTACGCTCGGAGGAAAATGCGGCTTTTTCTACAGAGGGTCCACCCCCCCTACTTTGAGATGAAGGGTCGGTTATACAGTTTACTTATTATACATAGTAATGGGATGTATTATGCAAAATAACCGGCTCCTAAAAGTCAATTGACCCAATTTTTGGTGATTATTTGTATTATTGGAAAATTTTCAAAATTGATTTTTTTCACAAAGCTCCAGCTCCTCTCCATGACGTCATAGGGAAATACTGTAAATAACAAAGTTGTTTGTTTTTTTATGCTCTACAACTTTTGTTTCAACTTTTTTTTTTATAAGTGCATAATAATTTCGGAAGTTATAGCCGAAAACCCAAAATTTGAACCCCCTCGCCCCCCAAAAAGGGGTCTAAATATGCACCAATTTTAGGGAAGTTCGGGAATATTGAAGTACATACTTTACTGACCTTATATACGAAACTTCCCCTTCCTGCTAATTTTTTTTTGGTTTTTTAGCTAAAATGACTGCACTAATAACAAAATCACAATTATCTGAACTATTTGAGACAACAAGGCAAAAGAAGGCTGTTTTTTGCCCCCTCCCCCAAAAATCCTTCTGGTATTCCAAGTCTTTGTACTCACTTTGCACCCATTCAAAAAAAGCTTCCGACGGCACTGGTAGGTAGGTAATTATTGCCAGAGCGAAACTTTTTTGAAAAATAATAATTACCCTGAAATTAAAAAATGACCAATTTTTTAGCATTGAACGAAATATTTTTGATTTCTGGGGAACTGAAAAGGAGGGCCACACCTTAACTCTTCCTCGGCTACATCACTGTATCCAATAGTCCTAGCCCTACAGCAAAATTCTCTCATAATGTTAATCTAGGTATCCAGTCATTCCTTCATCTCCAAGTACGAGTCGATGTAGAAAAGGTAAAGGCCGGAGGAATATGAATATTCTACGAGAACCTATGAACTCGAACCCATTAAATGAAAATTTCTTATACGTACAATGAAAAACACAGCGGCGCTGTACCGATTCGGAAATAATTCACGTATGATTTCATACTCCAAACAGCCTTGCTTGACACCTATTAAACCATTTATATTCACTAAAGAGACGCCCCTTAATGTACGTCTTTTTCAAGTCACGTATCAGGCGTAAAAATCAAAATAATTAATTCCGTTAGGAGAGGAAAAAATACAATAACCTCTTCGTATTTTCGCTACCGTATAATAAACGGATTTTTATTAAATAGAATATAAATTTTCGATAATGTTCGCTCTCGGTGCTATTTTTTTTACGACTGTATTGTTTTTCATTAAAGAAACAAAAAAAATCTTGTGTATTCGCATAAATATCGTAAGTACACGGAAAACGATTAAAGCTGGAATAATTTTTGAAAGACGGAAGCTTCGTTTAATTAAATCTCGTATTTTTATGTAAGTATTAAATTATTAAATGCATACGAATATGTACATTGTACATGTACTCAGGTAGGTAAATATTGCAATACCTGCTGAAAGCGAGTAAACACTTTTCAAGACACTTCAACTAGGAAAAGAATTAATTAAGGCTCATAAATTGCATTTTTTTGAGATGGAAAACAAAATTTTACACAATTTCTATTTTTAAATGACTTGACGTCACTAGACGAACAAATTTTGTAGCAATAAAATACATATACAAGAGGGAAGAAGACGGTCGTACATATGAACTTCCCTTCGAACATTTCCAACCTTGTGTAGGTACGTTTCAGTCACGTCAACAACTCGTCGTTCGACTTCCTCTTTCCCATTCTCATCCCCTATTTTCGGCAACCTCCGACGTAAAAATACCCATCGAAATTCGCATTTGGCAAATTTAAACTCTCACCCCAGCCCCAGAAGCAGTTTGGAAACTCGACGAGAACGACAAGTTAGAAACTTACGAATTCAACCCGTCGAACAGCGAAATAATTGAAAAACCATGCCGCAGTAGGTAATAATAATCAGGACGACGAGATGCATTTTTAATGACTCAAAGTGCTGCTCGAATTAGTTCTGTACAAAGTATACACACAATAAACAAGTACGCGTGATACGTATCAATTTACTTTAATTATCGTTGTTTACTCGTCAATGCATCGGCAGCATCGAAGCAACGATTAATTAAAACTCAGTCTGGGGGAAAAATTTTCTCATAGAGTGTGTTTACGTGACACGACGCGGTCATAATACGTTCTAATGAAATAGTAATAATGAATTTTGCTTTATGACGAAATATCGCGTATAAATTCGATTTCTAAGGTACAGGTACATCTTTTTAATACGAGCCGACTTCCGGGATCATTGTGGTGCGGTGGTGTTTTATAATTTAAAGCTACCTATGTGTAGCTTTTTACTAGCTACATTCGGTTGGGGATTCAGAGGCAAGATCGTCAGTACGAGATGTTGATGGCGCGGCGTCTTAATTGCGCCTATTAATTTAGTATAAAAAACGTGTTTGATAGTCTAAAAAATTCACAAATGCAAGTGAATTTGCATTGAACTCACGTATATAAAACAATTCGTTTCCGCTTGTACGTAAACCACAGTTGATGGCCTTGCGACCGAAGTATCCATAAAAAACAAACGCGAAAAGAAACGAAAACAGAGGAAAAAAGCATCGAAGCGAGAGACGATCATTTTTCGTAGACGGATTTTCGCGATTAATGAGAGGAAAATAGGCGAGCAGTTGCCAGATTTTCAAATTCAGTTGAACGAGCTGCGAAAGTAGAAAGGAAACAGGTACCAATGGGAATTTTTGAATTTCTACAAAGAAGTTTCAAAAAAAATCACGATGATGGAAGCGAGACGTAGGATCAAGGAGAAATGAGGATGATTTTTAGGGTATGAAGCTGCATCAATTTCATCCAACTTTTCAGATTTAAGTTGGTATAGGTACAGAATATGGTTGCACGTGTACTAAAAACTACTAAGTAAAGTGATATTTTAAGGTTAAAATGAGTGCAAGAACCGGTTCTCTTCTTTTAAATAAATGTGGTTTGCATGGTTATTTTCAAAGTAAAATTTGAAAATGTTTAATGCGGAGAATTTAATTAAAAATAATGATTTGTAATTTGAACGAAATTTCTTCGACTGAACTACGACTTTATAACTTGACAGAGTCATTTTTCAAATTATATTATGTTACAGACACTGCTGTCAATCTAGTCAGCGATGTCATTGTCTAGGCAAAGTTGTCAATGGCTAAACAGGCAAGACAATGATATCAATGACTAGGCATTGAATCAATGACTGCCTTATCTTAGGCAATGAAGACTTATCACTTTTTGAAATCACATTACATCCATATTTATTTGTGTTATTAATGACAGTTTTTAAACAGAGATTTTAGTCCAGGCATTTTAGGAGTTGACCCCCCAAAAATTAAAGCCTGATTTTTTTTTCGCGTTTTACGTTCGTAATGGTCCACTACACAACATACTAAAATGGACACCCCCACAACCCTCCGCTACCCCCAGGGGAGGGGTAAACGTCCGCTGAAAACCGGTTTTTCGTGAATATCTCCTCAAATAAGCCTCAAAATTGAAAAGTAGTTATGAACAATCTTGTTCTACGCGTAATTTCCTATCGGAAGGGTTTTTTTCTTTTTCAAAAACACTCACTTCCTTGACCAAAAATTAAGGGTAAAAAACACCTATTTTTCAACAATTTACAGCATTTTTGGAAAAAACCGAAACTTTTGGGAATATCTCCTCAAAAAAGCCTCAAAATGGAAAAATGGTTATGAACAATCGTGTTCTATGTGTAATTTCCTATCAGACAGGTTCGTTTTTTTTTAAAAACATCCGCTTCTTTGCCCAAAAATTAAGGGTGGAAAATGCCTATTTTTTCATTATTCGCAGTATTTTTGGAAATTATGGAAATACGAAGCTGAAGATATCGTTTTTGAATCATTACGACACAAAGAAATGTTCGTATCACCAATAATCAGCATAACATCGCGTTTATAGTACTTTTTCTTTCCACAACTTCGATTTTTTAAATGCAGTATTCAATTTCAATAACCTCTCTTATAATTAACGGTAGGGGTTGAAATTTTTGCGGTGACTTTTTTTTTGAAATACCCTACCAGCATGTATAAAAAAAGTACTCATTTTGGGTACTTTTAGCTTCGTATTTCCGTAATTTCCAAAAATACTGCGAATATTGGAAAAATAGGTGTTTTTCACCCTTAATTTTTGGGCAAAGAAGCGGATGTTTTTTAAAAAAAACGAACCTGTCTGATAGGAAATTACACATAGAACACGATTGTTCATAACCATTTTTCCATTTTGAGGCTTTTTTGAGGAGATATTCCCAAAAGTTTCGGTTTTTTCCAAAAATGCTGTAAATTGTTGAAAAATAGGTGTTTTTTACCCTTAATTTTTGGTCAAGGAAGTGAGTGTTTTTGAAAAAGAAAAAAACCCTTCCGATAGGAAATTACGCGTAGAACAAGATTGTTCATAACTACTTTTCAATTTTGAGGCTTATTTGAGGAGATATTCACGAAAAACCGGTTTTCAGCGGACGTTTACCCCTCCCCTGGTGGTAGCGAAGGGTTGTGGGGGTGTCCATTTTAGTATGTTGTGTAGTGGACCATTACGAACGTAAAACGCGAAAAAAAAAAATCAGGCTTTAATGTTTGGGGGGTTTGGTACATTTTTTCTCTTATTTGCCTGGACTATTCCCTATTTGCTAAAAATGGAATTTCCACGATTTAGGTCCAAATTTATTTCAAGTTCAAGTTTTTTTCAATATCCAACTTAAAAATTTTTCCAGCTGTAAACCAATAAACTGGGGCTACATTGATAATCGTGGGGTGTCTTTGATAACTCTTTTTTTCAACACTCAAATTGCTCTGCACAGCGTTAGAATAAAGCTACGAGGTTCGTTTTGCCACCAATCGAAAGAGGAGAGTTCACTATCTATTGCAATTTCATTTTTTGAAAAATATTCATTTTTATGGAAGTTATTAGAGATTGAAAAAAAAACTCGATTTTTTTCAAAAAATGAAACTTTGGAAAAACCTCACCCAAAAAAATAATAAAAAAAAATTGACATGGTTGATGATAATGTACTGGATGTAGAATTCATCCAAGAACAGAATGCAATTTACCTCATGTAGATAACGTAATTATAACCAGAGATATAGCCATTCTCCGAAGGTGGGGCGTCTTTGATACCCCTTTTTTGTGTGCGACTATCTGTGACATTTTGTCTGTACGTGTACTAGGGTGGTCCTTATTTTCAAGTTTGAGAAATTTTGCGTACCCCCTCAAAGTTGTTCCTTTTTACGAGAAAATAATTCCCTATTTTTTTATTTTTCATTTTTTTGAAATTAACACGTGCCTGTAAGCCCCTCAATGTCCCTCATTATTCAAAATATAAAAAATACCAATTTATATCAAAAATTTTTTAAATTTTAATTTTTGTGGCCAAACTCCTCCAAGTAATACATTATTTATGAAAAGGAAAAAGTGTTTTCACAACTGATACATGTAACGTACACCATTATATCATTGATTTTGCGAATTAAAAGTGAGTGTTTTCAGATCACCAAAATTCAGGGAAAAAAAGTACTTTTTTCCCCTAGGGAAATAAAATAAACAACATAGTTACACTACACGAGTGCAGAGCGCGCTTTTGTAGAATTCTAATTGTTCATGTTTTTGTTTTCAACGGGTCAAAACTCGTCATACAAAATTTGTAATGCATTACTTACATGATTGTCGTATCTATAGAGTAACGAGTATCATTTCCCTTATAATAGTTTTAAAATTGTTTTGAAGTTTCATTTAGTTTTTTTTTTTTAATACTTGCTATGGATATCGAAGAATTCCGTATGTTTTAAGACCGGCGGAAATCTAATGACGAACTAGGAATCAATGAAAGAGTATTGATACGCAACTTCACTGAACTTTAAAACTATAATAAGCGAAATGATACTCGTTACTCGATAGATACGACAATCATGTAAGTAATGCATTAGGTACAAATTTTGTATGACGAGTTTTAACCCGTTACCATCGGATTATTCTACGGTTTTTAAAAATTTAGAAATTTATCAATGATATAATGGTGAACGTTACATTGTATCAGTTGAGAAAAATAGCGTACGCAACTCGGGTGAAAAGTGTGTGTTTATAAACTCGTGCGATACAGCCCTCGCCTTCGGCTCGTGCTGTAACTTTTCGCACTCGTTTATAAACACGCACTTTTCACCCTTGTTGCGTAATATACTATTGCAGTTGTGGTAAAACCGTGGATAAAATTTATCCACATATTTCACCACAAGGGAAAAGTGTTTAAAGTGGAGGTAACACCGTGGATAAAATTTATCCACATATTTCACCACAAGGAAAAAGTGTTTCCAGTGGTGGTACAAACGTGGATAAGAATTATCCACAAATTTCACCACATGGAAAAAGTGTTTCCAGTGGTGGTAAAAACGTGGATAAGAATTATCTACAAATTTCACCACATGGAAAAAGTGTTTCCAGTGGTGGTAAAACGGTGGATAAATTTTATCCGCATATTTCACCACATAAAAAAAAAAAACATTTCAGAGAAGGGTGAAAACGTGGATAAAATTTCTCCACATATTTCACCACAAGGGAATAGTGTTTCCAGTTGTGGTAAAACCGTGGATACAATTTACCCACATATTTCACCGCAAAGAAGAAGTGTTTCCAGTGGTGGTAAAACCATGGATAAAATTTATCCACATATTTCACCACATTGAAAATGTGTTTCCAGTGGTGGTAAAAACGTGGATAAGAATTATCCACATATATCACCACATAAAAAAAATCATTTCAGAGAAGGATGAATACGTGGATAAAATATATCCACATATTTCACCACAAGGAAAAAGTGTTTCCAGTGGTGGTAAAAACGTGGATAAAATTTATCCGCATATTTCACCACATGGAAAATGTGTTTCCAGTTGTGGTAAAACAGTGGATAAAATTTATCCGCATATTTCACCACCTGGAAAAAGTGTTTCCAGTGGTGGTAAAAACGCGGATAAGAATTATCCACATACTTCACCACATAAAAAAAAACATTTCAGAGAAGGATGAAAACGTGGATAAAATATATCCACATATTTCACCACAAGGAAAAAGTTTTTTCAGTGTCGGTAAAAACGTGGATAAAATTTATCCACATATTTCACCACATGGAAAATGTGCTTCCAGTGGTGGTAAAAACGTGGGTAAAATTTATCCGCATATTTCACCACATGGAAAATGTGTTTCCAGTAGTGGTAAATCCATGGATGAAAAATTAAACACATATTTCACCGCATGGAAAAAGTGTTTTCATTGTAGAGGGAGTAAAAGTCTACTTTTACTCCCTCTCGCGAATCGCTCGAGTGCTCAATCTCGACTTTTACTCCCTCTACAATGAAAAATATCGTATGCAACTCGGGAGATAAATGATTTTCGACGAATTTTGAGGTTTATTGCCCGAGCGAAGCGAGGGAAATAACTCAAAATCGTCGAAAATCACTTTATCTCCCTTGTTGCATAATATACTATTCCAGTGGTGGTAAAAACGTGGGTAAAATTTATCCACATATTTCACATTATGCCCCAAAAGATGGTTAGAGGTTTGGCTCCCTTGCTAAAAAAATTTGTAAACATGCGTTTTGTAGGTATTGTGGTGCAGATTGAAAAGCTACTGAACTAATTTTACTCAAAAATTAAAATCTGAGGAGGGAGCAGCAAAAACCAATTTGGGGGGCTTTGATCCACCGTAGGGGGATAGAAACAGGTTTGGGATGGTTGGGTGATTATATTGTGCCCAGGACTTGGTCTTAGACCATTTTCAGCAAAAAAGGCCTGTAATGTCATTTTTCGCCGGGTTACGTCCTCCTATCGATTGTTTAGCTCGTTTGAATACCATACCGGTACCACTTATTTGTAAGGGAAAGGGATCAAAAATTTTCTAAAACCAATTTTCATAAAAAAGGAAGTAGTTAAAATGAGTTTGGCACAAAAATTTAAAATTTTAGTAATTTCGCTGTATTTTTCAATTTTTTTAAATTTTGGAATTTTGGGGGGCTTACAGGCACGTGTTAATATTAACTTTGGTGGCCAAAAATTTCAAGGAATTATTTTCTCATAAAAAGGAACAACTTTGAGGGGGGTACGAGAAAAATTCGAAAAATTTTTTTTCATCAAGTATAAATAAGGACCACCCTAACGTGTACATACACTGTTTCAGTTTCTGCTCGTCATATTCACGCCAAAACGATTATGATTTCTGATGTATTAGCGAAAACCCAAAAAGAATTTTAAAAAACAAGTCAATTCTTGATTTCCGTCATCTTGTGAAAACGGTCTATGAAATCACACCTTATGTCTAACGCATTTCTATACACCTTAAGGGGGTCTCAAAGTCGCCCCAACATTGGGGTGACTTTGATAGTTTTATTCAAAGATTTTTCACAAAAATTTTCCAAAAGTGAGTTATTTTATGGTAAAGAAGAGAAGTAGTTACTGCCCGAGCAAAGCGAGGGTGAAAATTTAACAAAAAATCATGTTAGAACGGATAAAATTGTTAAATGATTATTGAGAAATAAAATCGCGGAAAGTTTGAAATATCAGCAGATTTGGCCCGAGCGAAGCGAGGGCGAAATTTTTTCGAAGAATTTATTTAAAAAACAGCAAAAAAGACATATTTCTAAATGGTTTTCTCCTTTAAAACATCCCTTGAAAAATTCCAAAATTCTCCAATTATTTTAGATTTTCCTGACAATGGACACAATATTACCTACCTTTGAAATTCCCAATTGTGATCGCTACTTAGTCTCCCAAAAGAATATATTTTTCCGCTTCAAAATATTCAATTGTCTGAAATAGAAGGGAAGAGGACGAAGAGGTATAATATAATTTAAGAATGGGTTTTTTAAATTTATGAGCCCGAGCGAAGCGAGGACGAAAATTTTTAGAAAAAATGTTCAAAAAGGTGAAATTTCTTTACTTTTTCTGTTTTGTAAAAGGCGAAAAAAATGGAAGTAATTTCGGAAAAATTCGCGACTTTTGATGAATTTTGGGTCAATTTCGCGACTTTTTCGCGACTTTCGCGACCGGTAGACATCCTGATTTCCTGATTGAATCACGTAATTATGAGAAAAAAATTACTGATTCAAAATTGAAAATTTACTTAGTACTCTCTCAATTATAAATCAGTGAAAATTATCGAAAATCACTGAGAAACATTCAGAATTGCAGCACAGGAGAAAATCAGTCAAAAAATTTTCAATGAAAACAAATCAGTGAGAAAAATCACAGGAAAATCAGTGAAAATTCACTGAAAAGTCCAAGAAATTTATGAAATTAGTAGAAAAATCAGTGAAAATCAGCAACAAAATCGCTGAAAATCAGTGAATTTTGCTGATTTTTTCCTGTGTTTGCAATTTTGACTGTTTATCAATGAGTTTCACTGATTCAGAATGAGAGAGTAGTTTTTCATTGATTCCCGAAGTGATTCAATTCTGGCTATTTCATCAGTAAATTTTCACCAATTCAATTTAAGAGTGTATTAAACGTTTGCAAATGATTCATAGAATAAAAATATACCTATACGAACGATCTCATAGACTTTTCATAGATTCCTAGATTTTTGGTATATTTTCACGTATTAAAACTTTTTCAAATAAATCGTTCTCACACTATTCTCTTTGTTCATAGGACTAATAAACGTTCACAAACGGTTCACTGAATGGAAATATAATTTCTTCATATGAAGACCTCACGGGAAGAACGGGTTAATTGAGGGTTTTTTCAAAAATGACTTTTTTGTGCCATTGTGTACAATAAACCATGTTCTTTTATGTGGTTTATATGAAAAATGTCGAACTTTTCAAATTTTGTCAATAAAAGCAAAAAAGAATTTTCAAGAAATTAAAAACACGGAAAGAACGGGTTAACTACTCTAAACAAAGAAAAAAATATGCAAATAGCTGATTTTTGTTTTTTAAATAGTTGAGAAAAAATATGTTAATTTCAAGAAAACTCGGAAAGAACGGGTTAACTGTGTCACTTTACGGAAAGAACGGGTTAATTGAGGCACTTACACGGAAAGAACGGGTTAACTTCTCAGAATGTTGTTCAAACACATTGTGTGTTGAGTGACTTTGAAGCTTTTAAAAAACTTTTGAACAATATTTGCCGATATAAAATGATTCTAATTGACATTTTGAAAGTAATAAAATCGAAACGAAACTTGAAAATCCATTTTTATTCAGTTCCACTTCAACATTATCTTTAAAACGTTCTCCTGCAAAATTTATAAAATTTCAGTTAACCCGTTCTTCCCGTGAGGTCTTCATATATACTTAATTTCAAATTTTGATCATTTTTCAGTGAATTTCTTGACACTTTCCATTTCCTTCAATCACTGAATCATCAAATGATTCGCTGAATTGAATCATGATTTTTTTTTTGATCGAATCGTTTGCTAACGATTTTAATGGCCTTCCAATGAATTTCACAACTTTTTCGAATTTCTTCAAAACCATCGAACTCTCAAATTTTCGTGAACAATTCACCAAACGTTCGCGAAACAATCCGATATCATTTCCAATTTTTTTTTTTGAAATTTCTAGTTTTTCTAAATGATCAAACACTGCGACGTTCACGATTGATTTAATGAACTTATCTCTTATCTGAGTTCGTTATTTTCAAACAAATCTTTCGTAGCAGGTTCAATTCATTTTCTCGCAAAATAAAAAAAATGTATACCCGAAATTCTCCATACATTTTCGTTTTCTGCATAATTTCTTTCTCCTGCAAAAATTTGTGTGTCCACAGGTGTATACTAAAGTAATTTGCGAGGTCAAAAATGATTAAAACCGGTTATTCTGTTTGTAGATACCATAGGACTATAAAATTTGAATATATCGTACAAATTTTGGTCGTCCCGAACACTTATAACGCTGCTACATTTTCTGCCAACCGAATAAGAATTAAATTTAGAATTACGAAGGTCATCCTAGTACTCCAATAATTTCAATTCGTACAGAAAAATTGACTCAATCGTTCAATTCCAAAATAAGAAAAGTACAGACGATTTCGGTTCTACGAACTCCACCGTCCCAATTTATCATGAGAAAATTCTACCAAAAAATTTACACTTTTACATCGACAACATAAATATTTCAATTCTACGCGATCCTTCGATCACACATATAAATCACCCACTAATCCCCCTCTATCGTTACTGTTCCAGGTGGAAATTTTGGATCTATCAAAAACATCGCTGAAATTCATCCCGGACGCCTTAACCCAATACACGGACATCGTTAATTTGAATTTATCGCGCAATGAGCTCAGCTCTATATCACGCCAGACGTTCATTCGAATGTGGAAGCTGCGCAGTTTAGATTTATCGGCGAACAAAATTACAAGTCTATCGCACATCGAAGCCGGCTCAGTATTCTCCGGTAACGTCAAACTGCAGTTCTTAAACCTGGCTTGGAATCCGCTCGGTGACCTGGGTGACGAATACGATCACATTATTTACAGCGAATCTTTAATTTCATTAGACGTCAGTCATTGCTCCATAAGTCACATCCAAGCTCCATTAGTTTTACAAGCTTTACCACGGTTGGCCAAATTGAATCTAGCTTCCAATCCTATCTCCAGATTGGACGGTTTATTATCCGACTCGCTTCAGTATTTAGACGTGTCGAATTGCAATTTGCAATTTCTAAGGTTCGACAGTTTGGTCGGTACGAGTAAGCTGCGAGAATTGAGATGCTCCTCTAATACACATTTGAGTGATCAACTTTTCAGGCCAATTTCTAAAACGATTACAGATCTGGACGCTTCGTATTGCTCTCTGGGTACGAATTACGCTTCCGAGCTGACCGAAGTTCGAAGCGTAACTTTAAAAGGTAACCAGATCAAAGAAGTAGTCGCTTACTCGTTCCAAAACAATACCAAACTGGAAATACTCGACTTATCGGAGAACCTGATAAGAAGTCTGAACGATCTGGCTTTTTACGGTGCCGAATCTTTACGCTACGTCGATCTATCCGACAACGCCATAGTCACCATAGACGATAACACGTTCACTTTTACACCGTTTCTGCTGACCTTGAACTTATCGCATAACTCGCTCAAGACCTTGAACCATTTAAAAGGCTCCACCATACAGGTATTGGACGTCAGCAAATGCGATCTTCGGCAATTAGACTGGCAAGCTTTGATCCATATGCCTTCGCTGCAGGCTCTAAACCTATCTTACAACTCGCTGGAGTATTTGCCGGAAAACCTGACTTCGTACAGTTTGCAATCGTTGGATTTGAGCTATTGCCGAATTACCACCCTGAATTACTTCACATTCTACCGGCTACCGATCCTCAGCGATATAAATCTCGAAGGCAATCGTCTGGTGTATTTGAAAAATAACACTTTTTCCGCATTATCCAAACTCGATTCTTTATCATTGGACAACAACCCTTGGAAATGCGACTGCAACGACGAAAATTTCAAAAAACTAACCAAAAGTTTCGACTCGATTGGAAAAATATCCCAATTACTTTGCATTTATCCCGAAAACGTGACCGGGGTGTCGTGGCACGACGCCTGTACAAATTCGTGGAACCATCCGCATCGTCGGTCCAAAGATATCATAATACTCAGCGTTATCGTAATCGTGCTTTTGATCTCAGGCATGGTTGCTTGCTTCGTCGCCGTCAAAGAAGGTCTCAACGTGCGAGCAACTCGAAGACGCGAACGAGAGCTGGAAGCCGGACGAGATTCCGGCACCGAGACTCGTCGCGAAAGCTTCGGCAATGACGAGATACGCGAATCTGTTCGAAAATTTACCCAGCTGCCGTCCTACGACGAAGCTCTCCTTTTACCCAAACCACCTTCATCTTCGTCTTTCGACATAGCCACCAACAACACGCCTCTAATCGACAGGAATGAGAAAATTAAAAAAAGACAGAGCGCTACCCAAACCGAAGAAACGATCGAAGCTTTGCTGCAGGAAATCGAAGCCAACGAACAGGCCAAAGAATCGCCTGAAACAGGCCGCAGATCATCGTTACAGGAAATCGAATATATAAACATAAGACCTCCGTTATCGTTGCAATGTACAGAATTGTAAAAAAGAAAATATTTTTCAATACATTTATTTTTATACGTGTTTCATTTCATCGATAAAGTTATTCGGAAACAAATTTTAAAACGAGAAGAAGAAACTTGCATTATACTCAAAATGGCAATATTCGGAAGTACCTCGAGAAAGAATGGGACGAAAAAAAGTTCGCAAGGCTGAATAAGATACGGAAATTCATCCGTAGACTTAGTAATTCTAAATTAGAAAAACTATACCAATTACTGCCGCGTTGTTGGCGAAGCCGAAGAAATTAAAACAACCCCCGTTTTAACCCAACGGTTCGGGGAGGGGTGAAAGTACGATTACGAAAAAAAAAGAGATTCGCTAATTAAAATTATACCGGCGAAATAAAAAATTGTCGTTAAAGCGAATTATTTAATTAATTTTTCAAAATATTAAAAAAACGAGTTAATATTTATTCGGGTATGTTTATTTATTTTATTAAAGAGTTCGGCCTCATCTGGTCAACTTCTTAAAAAAACGTTTACCTTTGTTCATTTTCAGTTAATTGCAACTAAAGCAAACACATCGAGTTGTTAATTTTAATCAGGTAAGGAGCTGTAATTATTTAACGGTCAACGATTTCTATATCGTTCAACTTGAAAATGTGGAAAATAATGAAATTTTATATTTTTAGTGCCTAATTTAGGAAAAGCTAACATTCGAATAGCCTTTCACTGAAGCTGAAAGCTAAAGTGCAAATAAGGTGATGTTTTGGATAAAATTGGTTTAGCCCTTCAATTAAAATTAATGTACCTAATTTGAAGAAAATTACTGAAAAATTTTACAGTGCTTATCTATAAATGTGATAATTTTTGTCCGCCTGGCCATTTTTAAAAATCTATAGGTAGTTTTCGTAGGAATGAAAAATTCTACATTCTAAAATACGTAGCCTCAGCAGAATTATTCTTCACATATTTTGAAAAGAATATAAAATATTTTAGAAACTACTCGAATGAAATCTAAGAATCAATTAAAACGTGTTTTTAAAAGAGAGGTTCGACGAAGAGGCCTCTTCGGCCGAGGATTCAGACGAATATTTCCAAAAGGAAACACAATTTTTATGCTGATTTTTTTTTTATTTCTTCAGAGAAACCAAAATATTTACATTCC
This sequence comes from Pseudococcus viburni, assembly GCA_033439095.1. Classification (NCBI taxonomy): domain Eukaryota; kingdom Metazoa; phylum Arthropoda; class Insecta; order Hemiptera; family Pseudococcidae; genus Pseudococcus; species Pseudococcus viburni. The sequence goes on along the minus strand of JAVBJF010000064.1, from coordinate 406,652 downwards.
AACAATGCCGACGAAAAAAACGAGATTAACGCAATAAAAAAATTCAAAACTGCGTAATTTTTGAAAAAAAAATTCAAAACAAAGGAATATAAAAATATTTTGTGTAAACGAAAACGGAAACAAGGTAAGTATTTTTTTTAAATTATAAATATTTGTATTTTGAAAAGCAAAAAAATTGCCATTTTTTAAAACATTTTACAAGCTATTTTCGGACGTTGACTCCTCCTCCCCCCCCACATCTACGTCTACGTCTGTGGTGTCTCTCGAACTGTTCTTCGACGACTGATTTTAAGGGGAAATGATGTCATTTCAACTTCTGAACTCGCTTTTCTGTAAAAATGTTATCTTTCCTTTGCTCGAGTTTAATTGTTTTGCTATTTTCAAAATCAACAATTCAATAATTTTTTTTACGTATCTGACTAATCTACCTAAAAATTCACATTCTGAAACATTTAGGTGGCTACTATTCCTAAATCCACGCCCAACATGAAATTTACAAAAAATATATATTTTTCTTTGGTCGATATACCCATCAAATTAAACTCGACTTTTCTGTGCATAGGTATCAAAATATTAATGTTCGCGGTCAGAGTTACTATTCACTAGAATTTTTTTTTTTGTAAGACATGTATGAAATACAGTAAAAATTGTTAAAACTCATTTCAAAATTCAATAAAAAAACAATAAAATTGTTTAAAATGACGTAAAAATAGACGAAGTTATCATAGAAATTCTTCAATTTACGAGACCTTCCTCAAAACATCGTAAAATTGATTAGGTATGGTTTTAAAAAAAAAACAATATAATTACCATAAGCATTGTTGAAAAGTTCTCAAAAATTGGTAAAACGAAATAAATAAATTGTTTTGAATACCTACTTCAACGCTTTTCTAATTGAAATAAAGAATGTGTTAAGTGTGAGAAAACATAAAAAATTTCAACAAAAATCGTGTCAAACTAACGCGAAAATTGACTAAATTTTTTCAAAAATAAATAAATTTGTGAAAAAGTGTTACATTTTTAAAATAAAAATTGACTGAAAATGAAAATTTTCAGTATTTCAGCCAATTTTTGCGACATTTCAAACGTCTTGTCAAAATCAAAACAATTAAAAAACTTTCAATGTTTATTTTTAAATCAATATTTGAACGATTTTCATAACAATTTCAATAGTTTTTGGAGCTTTTCAAACAATTTGAACGGTTTTTAATTGGTTTACATTTTAAAAATTTTGTATAAAAACGTTTAAGAAATCATGCATTAAAAATTAATTTTACAGACTCTTCACTTTTTTACAATTTTAAATTTTTTTATGATTTAAAACATGTTTACAACAAATTTACAGTTTTTGTGGATTTTCAATTGTTTTTGCAAAATTTCAATAAATACTACGGCCGCTATGTTTCTGCGATCTTTGTTTGTAGTGGGCGATCCAGTGAAAATTTTACACTTTGAATCCAAACTCATTAATTCAACCTCTCCTCAATCCTCAATCTTTGTTAAAATCAAAAAAAAAAATGGCTTTCAAGGGAAGGGGATTGAGAATTAAAAATTTTCAACTCAAAGAGAATTTTTTCTGATTTTTTCCAACTCGAAATGAAAAATGAAATTTTTCTCCATTTTCCCAATTCAAAACACTAATTTTTCAATTTTTTCAAAAAAAATTTCTCATTTCGACAAATTTTTAGAAGCAAATTCTGATTTTCCATAGCTAAAAATTCAATTTTTCAATTATTGAAAGCCAAGCAGGCAACCTGTCCTCCCATTACAATCCTACCCACCCACTTCGCAAAAACAATGCATATTAATAAAGTAACATTTTCTAACCATCTTTCATTCTCTATCATAATAATTTTTGCATAAAAATTTTCTGAACCCATGAAATTTAAAATTTTAAAATTTTTTCAGCCGTCAATCCAAATAGAAAAATTAACCAAACCAACTCACGCAATAATATTGCACGGTTGGTTAAACTTTCAGAAACCATGCAGAGCTGCAAGCTGCAGCGCTACGAGTATGTACTTCATTCGCGTGTCCTTTATCCATCAACAATTTCGTGTTCCAAATTGACATAAATATCTACGTTTTTGTAAGAAATCCGCGTAATCTTCAATCATCATTGTCATAAATTAACAAAAAATAGATCAAGTACTCCAGATAACATTTTACAAAAAAGCAACAATGGAATAATCATAAACTAATCATTACAGAAAGTCCAAAAATTGTTCATTTTTATCTATTCGTATCTTTTTGTACCTGGATTTGAAAAAATCGTCTTAATTGAGTAGACATTTTCTTATTCGTCATTATAGCAGGTAATAATTGACTCGGTCGAGACAAACCTATGTAAAGTTTATCAGCATCTACGGACAGTCCAGTAGATAAAAATCAACCCAGGTAATTCAACGAACCTCTATACATACCTAGACCTACACATTTGAGTAATTTACTACGATGACGTTAATGTGCGATAATTACACAAAAACTCGTCCATTTGGCTTCCAGTTGTGCCGGCAACAAATTTAAATACTTACACACCTCGCTTCAGTTAATAAATTAACGCGACGTAAAGCGATTCTCAGAAGGAGGGCTGGAGGGCAGTCGATCGAGTGATTCAGAAGGAAAAGGAACTCATGGGACTTAAAAACATACATCTTAGACTCGATTATTATGTATTCGGAGAACTCAAGCATAAAATACTTCGTATGTAGAATGTACTAAGAATCGTTCAACATTTCCAAGATTTTAAAATTCCTAATAAAATATTCAAAATTTGATGTCTTCCTCTTCAAGTAACAACCATTTTTCCACACTTATTTCCAACAAAACATCGCGATCACCTTCAAAAATAAATACGAAATATTCGAGGAAAAGCTATCCATGTGTAAAACGCCTCAACTGCATAGTTATCAAACATAAAGATCTCAACTTGAACATCGAACATCACTAAGGCAGGTACTTGTAGAAACTAGTTAATTACATTTGCGATAATTAGTGACGGAAGTCCAATGGCCTTTCGCACGAATACGAGATCTAAAATTCGAGACGTATTACCTCCAAAAAAATAACAAAAAAAAAATCATAAACCGAATCAACTCGTACGAAATAACCGTCCAAACAACGAAATTCATAGTTAGAAATTCTTTCGAGTTTTTAACAATAAAAAAATTCTGCGTCGACGAATTAGGTATCTATCTTTTTAAAAACGGAGACGAATTCAATCAATCTGGATAACAAAACAATTAATTACCTATCTGTATTTATACTTCCTGATTAAGGTAATTTTTCATCGTCACCTACCGCGCAACCCAAAGTCATTACCAATAAAACGATAAAAAATCTACCCAACAATAATCACTCGTCTAAATTGTCAGCAACGTAATACTTCGTCGTGAATATGGTTAATGGTCAAGGTACTTACGGATGAAAAAAAGAACCTGTTTTGTATTCAACCTGACTAATGAAAGCGAACCCTGCACGATGTAATTTTAGTACAGTGAATTTAACTCGTACAGGCATCAAACAGAAATTTTGGAAAAAAATAGTGATTTTAGTGACTTTTTATCTGCCAAAAAATGACCAATTTTTTGAAAAAAGTGACCAAATTTTCAATTTTTTCTCAACCATACATCCTCCCCATCCCATTATTTTTTCATCACAGTATTTCTCTCTGCGATGGTTTAAAATTTTTTTTTTATTAATAAAGGGTATAGCCGGTTAAGTATGGTGTTTTGGCCTTGGAAACCGATCTGGACCGCTCCTACCCCAAAAGGTCACCCATGATGAGAAACTATCGTGACAAAAATTTTGGACCCCTGGCGCAATTATTTTGGGAGGGAGGGGCCAAAATGTGTTTTTTTTCGTCATTTTTTCCATTTTTCGTCATTTTTCGCCAAATTTAGATAGAAATTTCGCGTTTTTTCAGATGGATTTTAGAGGGTCTAAAGAAAAAAACCAAAATAGGAAATTTTTTTGGGGCAATTTTTCACCAAGTTATGGCGTTTTGAAAATTTTGAGCCGCCATTTTGAAAAAATGGTCAAACCTACAATGGATTTTTTTCCCCAAAAAAAGTGTTATTTATCCATAAATATATTATATAAATTTCAAAAATTTTGGAGTGGTGGAACATTGTGAAAAAAAAATAAAACTGGCCCCTCGCGTTGTAAAATACTCGAAATTCGCATATCACTTACCTTACAAGTAATGGGAAATTTTACAAAAACGATTATTTTTATAGAATTATTTCATCCCAAGGTCAACAGTAAATTGTATCGAAGAACCCTTAATTCCTCGACCCCCTTCCCTCCCCCTGCGGTCATTTTTGTAAAAAATTCGAATAACCGATATTGGTATCGATTTCATATGAATCAAACCTCCTGAAAACGAATCTGCAGTCGAATTTCCATTTGAGCCATTTCCTTGACTTCCTTGCCCAAAAATTAAGGGTAAAAACACCTATTTTCAACTATTTACAGCATTTTTTTGAAAAAATCGAAACTTTTGCGAATATTTCCTCAGATAAGCCTCAAAATGGAAACCCGTCGTGCAAATCTTTTGCAACAGTTGCAAAATAAATGTCGAAAAAATGCGATATTTCTGCTAGTTTTGCGACACTTTTGCAATTTGTGACATACCAGTCGCATTTTGTCGCATTCGGTTGCATTTTGTCGCATTTGGTCGCAAAACTACTTTGAACATTGTGTAACAGAATGTGAAATGCGACAGAATGCGACAGAATGCGATAAACTGCAACCAAATACTTGGGTATCGAAAAAAAATCGTTGGTTGCCAAATTCCATGAAAAATGAAAAAAATTCAACTAGGTAGATAATTAAGTAGGAATTCAAAGCCAATCAGAAGTCAGAACCAATGACAAACGGTTGGTTAACAATATCAACATATTTTTTTCGAACGACTGTTGATGTTATCTATTGAATATAAAAATCGTATTTATGATTGTCCTTTCCACGAGTATGTTTCATAGATTGTTTAAACTCGTGGTCTGTCGAAGATGGTTGCATTCTGTCGCATTTGGTTGCATTCTGTCGCATTCTGTCGCAAATTGTCACGAAATATTTTGCGACAAAAGTGCGACAGAATGCAATTTGTGACATATTGCATTTTGTCGCAAATTGCAAAAAAATTGCACGACGGGAAAATGGTTATGAGCAATCATGTTCTACGTGTAATTTCCTATCAAACAGGTTGTTTTTTTTTTCGAAAAAACCAACTCATTTACCTACCCAAAAATTAAGGGTAGAAAACGCATATTTTTCCAATATTTACAGTATTTTTGGAAATGATGGAAATACGAAGCTGAAAATATCGTTTTTAAATCCTTACGAGGCAAAGAAATGTGTCGTAACGGTAGGGGTTAAAATTCTTGCGGTGAATTTTTTTTGGAAATACCCTACCAGCATGTACATATAAAAAAATTACTCTTCCCTGGTATAATTTTGGGTACTTTCAGCTTCGTATTTCCATAATTTCCAAAAATACTGTAAATATTAGAAAAACATGCGTTTTCCACCCTTAATTTTTGGGAAAATAAGTGGGTGGTTTCGAAAAAAAACCAACCTGTTTGATAGGAAATTACACTTAGAACATGATTGCTCGTAACCATTTTCCATTTTGAGGCTTATCTGAGGAGAGATTCACAAAAGTTTCGATTTTTTCAAAAAATGCTGTAAATTGTTGAAAAATAGGTGTTTTTTACCCTCAATTTTTGGGCAAGGAAGTGAGTGTTTCTGAAAAAACAAAAAACCTTCCAATAGGAAATTACACGTAGAACAAGATTGTTCATAACTATTTTTCAATTTTGAGGCTTATTCTAAGATATATTCACGAAACCCCGGTTTTCAGTAGACATTTACCCCTCCCCTGGGGGGTAGTGGAGGGTTATGGGGTGTCCATTTTAATATGTTGTATAGTGGACTATTACGAACGTAAAATGCGAAAAAAAATCAGAATTGAATTTTTGGGAGTTAAATCCTAAAATGACTGGACTACAGACCATTTACGTAATGATATTTATAAAGCATTTTCGAGTGATGTATGAACTTACAATCCGAAATCGAGCAGAGGAATTATTTGAAATGCATGGGGTGTCTAACCTAAAATGTGACCAATAATTTCAGATTCTCTTCTATTCCTTCTTTTTTCTTTTCAACATCGTGGTAAAAGACATCACAACATTCTTTTCTCATCACAGCTTTTTAAAACATAAAAAAAAAAAAAAGGATTTTCAATGAATTCTGTAGAAAAAGAGTAAAAATTATTCGTGAGTTCAAGGCGGAAATTTTTCAGAAAAAATTATAATTTAATGAATAAAGACAAGCATTTAAATATCATTTTTTCTGTACATTACGATCAGCAAAAAATGATGAATATAAAAATTTGTAATATATTACGATTATTTGACCCGAGCGAAGCGAGGGCGAAATTTTTTGAAAAATTTATGATAAAAGAAGCAAAAAACAATTTTCTGGATAGGTACCTTCTTTTGGATTTTTGAAAAAAATGACCAATAGTGATCTTTTGGCAAAAAAAGTGACTTTTAATGACCAACCTTGAAAATAGGGGGCAAGTCACTAAAAAAGGTTGCTGTGTTTGATACCTCCTCGTAGAAAATTCTGCCGAGTTTGAAATTTTCAATTTGTAACCTTCACCCTCCCCCTCGACATTGGTCACGATACCGGAGAAAACCCCCAGTTTTCGTTTTTTCACAGACCAATAAACATAAATTTTGCATGAAAAGTAAATTTTGAAAATTTAAAATGCGATTAGTCCCTAACTTGCCCTTTAGAAAAAATTTTCTGGAAGTTTTTATCAGAAAAATTATCAATAACGAAACTTTACACGTTTGCTTTTCATAGAGCAACTTTTTAACCCAACGATCGTTCGAGTTTTTTAAACGAAAAATTCGGCTTATTTTTTTTTTATACCATTCGAAATGGAAAAAATATTTTAAAAAGTTGCCCCGCATATCAGGATTGTTTATGGAAATACGTAGGTACTAGATACGTTTAGCTGAACGTAAATATTTTCAGACGAAATCCACTCCATGTTCGTAAACTTTCCTCATTTTTGCCCACACGACGTAAGTAAATTTCCATCACCACGTCGAAAAGAAAAATTCACCCTCGACGATAAAAATAAATGCTAGTTTGACAGGAAAAAAACGTGGAATAATTCAAATCGCGCTTCATCAACCGCTAAATCCATTCGTCATTAAAAACAAACCCTAAACTTAATCAATTACTAGCAATTCCATCGTACAACGGAAAAGATAACAATCGTGTAATTACGACGAGAAGAAAATAACCCACACATGGACACACTGATAGATAAACTAAGTACTTACATAAGGATAACCATCAATTCCCACTTCCAGCGCATGAACAACTAATAAGTGTGTATCGTGAAAATACCAAAGCATAACGCAATGTCATAGGTAACGACGTTGTTTCGGGTTGGAAAAAAATATAAATAAAACAAAACATACTTATCTACCTATAAAAGAAGCGAGCTACCACAACCGGCTAACAAATTGCCAACGGATTTTGCAACAACTGGTTCATTTCATTTATAAACAAAACCATCGTCCGGATCAATCCGTATTTTCAACAATATGAATTCGGTTTTTCTTGTTGTGTACATTTGCGGATTTATTTCGTATTTGGAAGCGAGTCCGGTTAAATTACGTGAGTACTTTTTTGGATTTTTAAATTCTTTTTACTTCGGATATAAGTGAATTATTAAAAATTATTAGTTTTATTTTTCATTTTTTGAAAAAATCCATCCGTAATTTTACGTACCTGTTGAATTTGCGAGAACCTTTTTTCATGTTGATGAATCATATGAGGGGCTTAGTTCCAAAACTCACTTTTGCCAAAAAAAATCGATGTCGTTTTTTTTGCGGATTCTGGTTCAGTTTTTCATACTGAATCGAAATCTGCAAAAAAAACGACATCGATTTTTTTTGGCAAAAGTGAGTTTTGGAACTAAGCCCCTCATATACCTGGAAGTGATTTCGATTCAAATCAGATTTCAATATTTCATTTTTTGAATTTTCCCTCGCGAACTAAGTAGAAGAATGCCTATCGAAAAAATTTCGATTAATTGGACGAACAAAGCATTAAAAACAATTTTTAAGGGTATGCTTTAATAGCTTGCTATCAGTGGAAAAATTTTGGATCGGGATATCTTAAGCATTATTGAATAAAATATTCTGAAAATTTAATACGTGCTTTAGGACAACATTATCTTTTAAGGTCTTTTGAGATATTTTCAAAATTTCTCTTCCATTTTTGAAAAAAAAGAAATGTTTGGAAAAAATTGGACAAACAACAACATTTTTTATTCAAAATGTTTTTGAAAATTCTTTCTTTTTTTTGAATTGAAGAAAAATTTTGAAAATATCTCAAAAGTCCTCAAGAGATAATGTTTTTCCGAAGCACATATTAAATTTTCAAACAATTTTATTCAATAATACTTAAAATATCCCGATCCTAAATTTTTCAATGATAACAAGGTAGAGCATACCCTTATGAAATAAAATTTTCGTTTCAAAACTTTTTATCAATTTTTCTGTCATTTTTTTCAATACTTAATCTAATGAAACTTCATATAGATACCTGAATGGTGAATGAAAATTTATTTTAATACTTTCTAAGCTGTTTTTTTGTCATTAAAAAAATTGAAATTTGAAAATACTGAAATTGAATTAATTTTGAAAAAGGAAACAAGAATCACGAGCTGATAAATCAGTATTTCTTTTTTTGATCTCGTCTATTTTGATTTACCTTCCCTCTCCACCAACCATTCAAATCGAATAGTGTTGATTAAAATTTCAAATATTGAAATTAGTTCTTAGTCCTCTAATATTCAAAAATCATACATAAACATAAGTATTTAAAAAATCAGCGCAGTTTCCTTTTAAAAGAAAACCCTTAAAATTATGAATATATAACTATTTTTTAAATAAGTATCCCAATTTTCGAAAATACTAGGTATGCAAATATTTTAATACCTGCCTAAATTAAAAAAAGATCAGTAAAGCTAGCAAGCAAATACGTCAATAAATTAAAAAGTGATTAAAATTTAATTTGGATTTTCTGTAATTTTTAAATACTTTGGCTTTGGTGTAACCACTTTTTAAAAAATTAAGAATTTTCAAGAATTTTGTAAACGTGAAAATTATGATTTTAGATTTTAGGTATTTTTTTATATTGATCCTCATCCTCCCCATTCAAAAATTCATTACAAAAATTCGTTATTAAAAATTCAATCAAGAGGAGGAATAGGTACTCATACGCTGGAAAAGAAAGAAAAATCGAAAAATTGAATCGAATGAGTTTACTGATACACACAAATGCCTTTAAAAACAGTAGAATAAAAATTATAATTTCAAAATAGGAATCCAAACCAGTTTCTTGAATATTTCAACTCCAAATATAATTCTTACGAGTACAGTTCTGACTGGTTTTTTTTTCGTTTTAAAGCACTTCAACACAAAAAATATAAGATTGAATAGCTAATTTCAATTTTAAAAATCTTAAATCATTTTAAAAATTCTCTGATAAGTAATTTTCGAAAAAAGAAAATAAAAAAATAAAACCAAGATTTTTTCTTTTAAATTGAGAGATTGATTAAAAAAACAATCACAGTTAGAAATTACAATTTTTTTATTTTCAATTTTTGAACGAAAATTCTACGAGAAAAATTATTGGTGATATTAGTTTTTTTTTAAAAAAAACTTAATACTTTGTCAATTTTTCTATTGGAAAATATTTTTTCAGCTGAATTTATTTTAAAAAACAACCATACTTAGTTGAGATTTTTTTTACAAAATTTCAAAAATTTTCATTTCATTTTCTGAAAATAAAACAACATCGATTGAATCAAATTTTCACTCCTCAAATATGATTTTAAAATGTTATTTTGTTACCCATGTTTTTTTAAATACGTATATTTTCCAAATTAGCCCCTTAATTATAAATTTTTTAATGCTCTTTTTTTTACCTTCCTCTCCTCTCTTCTTCTCAAGAATTTAGTTTTCAAAATGTTGAAAAAATCCAAATTTTATCAACCAACAAACACATTACATTTTATGAATAAACAAAACAGAATTTTTAAGATTGTTCAGATAAAACTCGATATTTTTTTACGTTTTTTCAAAATTTGAATTTGAATTTTTCTCGAAAAAAATAGAAATGGAATTTTTTGAAAACAACGTATCATTACATTTTATTTTATTTTTTTATCATTTTTTTAATGGGTTCGGACTACAAGGTCCATTAGCCCAGCCCAATATCAACGCAGCATAAATTAACTAAAATTTTGTATCTCATGAATTTCTTTTAATTTGTGGTCTTTTCGTTTTCTTATGTTACCTTCTCAATTCGCCTAAAATTTTAGTACATATTTTCTTAATTTATCCACTCTGAACAATGTCTGAAAATTTTGAAAATCACTTTCAACCCTCCTCCCCCGGCCACCAATCTGGTTCAATTCAGTCTATAATTTACTTTCAATTTCCTCAAACAATTACACGGTTCTGATACCAATAAACGTTCGAATAATAATAAGTATAAATCATAAAATGACAACCTAGCTTGACCATCAGGTTTACATTCCAATAAATACATACCGGTTTTTTTCAACCATAATAATGCTCAAAAGTTTACTTTAGAAAGAAAAAGGAATAAGCTTGCAGCACGCTCAAGTTAATTGTATTTAAATGTGATGTACTTATACGATTTATCAGACAACGTAAGAACCTTTTATCGCGATTTCTTCGAAAACGTATCTACTTACGAAGTCGTACATCAAAGTGAAAATTAAGTTTAGCAATACGATTAAAATCAAGTTTATTTGGATATCAACTTATGCAAATTATTTATTGATCGTTCAAGGATCGTAGTTTTCTTATAAGCGATGGGGATTTTAATAGTACCATTGAAAATTATTTTCAAAGACATGATGTTTAATTTAAAAATAGATTTCGAAAAAAAAATTATAAGAATTTTATTATAATGAAACAAAAAGAAATAGTTTAAACGTGTTTCGTTGATGCAAAATTAAATATCCACGTGTTTGCAATAGATATTCAAATTAAGACAACAAATCCATTCATTTGGATAAAAAACTAACAAGCTACACCTGAAACAGTCACCTATACTTAACAAGAACTCATTCGGGCATCAACATTTTAATGAATTTTAGGAAGACAAAAAAAAACAACGAAAAAATTTAAAGTGCTCGTATTAAAAGTAAAACCGTATTTAATGTTTATAATATTAATTACTATAACACGTGTCTTCCCATCGACACACCTTCTGGGAACTCACGACGCCCACGTATGAATCGACTCGTAAACCTGTCGGCATTCATTCATAATCCAGCGTAATATTCCTAACTATCGAGCAATCTCCTTGATCTAGTTCGGTTTAATGAAGTTCATTCAATACAACGGAGAAAAAAAAATGATATATTTGAAAAACGCAGGTGGCACTGGCATGTGATGAGATTCACCTTCGTGCACGAGCTACTGAAAGTGAATTTCACCGCTTTAGCGCCGATTTCAGTGTCGAGTAAATTATTATAAATACGAGTACTTTTGATTTATTTTATGGTTATAAAATTAACCTGTAATTGGTTAATCGTCTTTGGGAAGGTTTTTGCGGATCTACATATGCCGAAAAAAAATTAAATCAAAGAAATGCCTACAAATTCGCTGGTCATTCCTTGAGCTGTTTACTAACAAATTCTGTTCTTCTCCTTACTTTATGGTACAAAAAAACTAATCAAACAGAGTGCGTTGGAGAGGAATAAATACACAGGATTGTTGAATGTGAAAAAAAATCGTATTTTCCAGTTTCATATCAAAAGAACTTCTATTATTTTAAATCAAAAAGTAATTTAAGGTTTCCTACTTTTTCCACTCGAATAGAAAAATAAATATTTTTTTTCTTCGAATGAATAATGATATAATAAATTTACTCGAGTGAAGCCGCTATAGTAATTTTAATTTCTTACACTCGAATAGTAACACTGCATTTTCTTTCTTTTTTTTTCATTTCATTTTATTATATTAAAAGCGAACTTGCTATATAACTCTTGGTAATAAAGAGCACCACGTTGGAAAAAAATAATGACTTGCAATTCATTTGTGATTTTTATTACAATAAATTTTTTTTCAAAAAATACGAGATATAATATTTTTATATTGTGAATTATTTTTTAAAGAAATTGACGTATAAATTTTAGTAATTTCGTTTATCGTGAATTGTATTTCCCTTATTCCATTTATTTTTTTTATCAATTTTTATTTCTTCAGCTTCATATTTTGATTTTAGGAACGATGCCCGTATTTTTTTCAAATCTATAGTGACTCGGTGATGCTCATGACCTGAGCTTTTTTTTAATCCCATAAATAAACTCTAACTGATCAAAATTTACTCGAATTAGATAAAAATATCTTTTTATAAAATATACGAGTACTTCAGCAACGTATCATTTGTGTATCTGTCAATTTTTCATTTATTTAAACTAAAATATAGTCTCATTGATTGAATCATTATTTTTTGACGAAAATAATTTTTAAAAAAATTATTTATCAAATTGATTTTTTTATTAATAAACCACCAAAAGTTTTGAAGAAAGTGCTAGAACGAAATCGGATACAGCTTGTCTCTTCTGCCCGAAAATAGTAAAATTGCATTTTTAGTACTAAAAAATTATATTTGAACTGGAAATTTTTTGAATGTGGTGACCTTTTTTTGAAAATTGTTGATTTTTTGTCTCTTCATCAAGTAAACTGTGGTTCGTCTCTGATGGAAAGTTGCAAAAGGATCTTTGGGATGGTAGGTTTGACATAAGATTAGAATAAATTAAGGATTTTGAGTACATTTTTTTAGCAAAAATGGCCAAAAAAAAGTTGAACAAAAATGATACGAAGCACTAAATATTAAAAATCATTTTAAAGTGTCTTAAAAATTTGATTGAAATGGCGGGTATAAAAAATTATTAAATTTTATACAAATTGAAAAAATTATTTAAAAATTGATAAAGTTGGGATGAAATCACTTAAAGTATTGCAAAAATATTTTGCAAATGAATGTCATTCTAATGTTTAAGATTATAAAAAAATTTCCAAATTGTGAAAAAATGATATTTCCATAAAAAGTTGTTATTTTGAAAATCACTCAGAACTGATCAAATACTTGAAATAGGTACCACAAAATTTTTTAAAAATTTGATGAAAATGCAAAAAAAAATGTTCAAGGCAATTGATAATTTCGTTTTTTTTCTTTTTTTTAAGAAGTAAATATTGAGAAAATATTGACGAAGTCGTTCAAGAAAGCCCTAAAATTGCTTAAAATATCGAAAAGAAATTTCAAGTTTTGGAAAAAATCTTGATTTTTTTTTCTCATGAGGGTGTATGAAAGTATTTACAATCTACGTACCTATGAAAATTAAATAAAAATGCTTCAATACATAATAAATTTTCAAAAGTAAAATGAAAATTTTTTATAATACGAGAAAAATTGTTCAATTCCCATTTAAAAAAGTAAAAATAGAATAAAATAACAAAATAACATAAAACTAGAAAGAAATTCATCAAAAAAAAGTAAATTTATCGTTAATTCAACTCAAAATATTATAAAAATTTTAAAAAAGTCGTCGAAATAAAAAAAATGCTTGAAATTATTTTGAATACCTATAAGTGATAAGTGAAGGGTGCAGGGAAAAAACCAGATAAGTCAAAAAATCATGTAGGTAGCTAGATACCTATTAAAAAAATGGAATTGGATGTAACATTTTTTAAATGTACGACTTGGTCCTTTTTATAATACACAATTTTTTGAATTAGGTAGCTTGGTTTTTCCCTGTACCCATCAAGTAGATAATTTTTAAATTTTTATCACATATCAAGAACTTCAAACACAATTTAATTCAAAAAATGTTTAATATTTTTTAAAACAATTTAATAAACATTTTTTCGATGTTTTTGGGAATTTTTCAACACAATTGAACACACTTTCATAATATTTCAATAATTAATGTACTTTTTTCAACAATTTCAACCATATTTCAACAAACTGTATCGCATTTCAAATATTTTTGTCCAATTTACGATTTTTTTTTTTTTCATAAATCAACTCAATTTTATCATCTTAGCAACTTTTCTGACGCAATTTTAGGTATTTTTGAAACACTTTTCAAAAATGTCAGCATTTCGTAATTAAAAATGAATCGAAATATTGTTAGTGAGCTAAGTGATGAAAAATTTCCAAAATGTAAGAATCAACACTTAAAAAATAACTGAACTGTTGAGCTCCTTCTTCTAACCCCCCCCCCCCCCCCATAATTTTAGTAATTCATTTCCTTTTAATTTAATAATACAATTGCAAATATTAATGTTATTCTTGTTGCAAATGTTCAATCCTCTTCAACGAAGCAGCATTTTCTAATCCATTTAATTTTTCCTTCTTACAGCCAAAGGTTTCATTCAATGTAAGCAGAGCGATCCGCAATTCCAACAATGTGTCACCGGTGCAGTCAATGCAGCGATACCAGAATTACTAAAAGGTAATATTACACATTTCCATTAAAGTAGCAGTACTCTCTCAATTATAAATCAGTGAAAATTATCGAAAATCACTGAGAAACAGTCAGAATTGCAGCACAGGAGAAAATCAGTGAATTTTATCTTACTGAAAAAACAAATCAGTGAGAAAAATCACTGGAAAATCAGTGAAAATTCACTGAAAAGTCGGAAAAATTTATGAAATTTGCTGGAAAATGAGTGAAAATCTTTGAAAAATAAGCGAAAATTCGTTGAAAATCAGTGAATTTTGCTGATTTTTCTTGTGCAGGCATGCCACACAGATTTTGGGGGAAAATAGTGACTTTAGTGACTTTTTATGAGGCAAAAAGTGACCTATTTTTCGAAAAAAGTGACCAATTTTTCATTTTTCTTCATAACTAAATACACCCCCCTCCCAAAAAATCATAACTCAAACTGTATTTCTCTCTGCAATAGTGCAGAAAATGTTTTTTTTTTCTGAAAAATTTTTTCATCGAGGGTAAGGGTGCCATATTTCGACCACTTTTTTTCAAACTTCCACCAATCAAAGACTTATGGAGGTAAAAACGTCAGAAATGGCTTAAAAAATACATTGATCCTTCCTCCACCACCCCCTAAAATTCTGAGCCGATACGATCATTTTTTGTGATTTTTTTCTGAGGGAATTCAAAAATTGATTAACGAAATTTTGGGTTCCTAATTTCGACCACCAGCCCCCTCCCCCCATTTTGAGATGAGGGGTCGGTTGTACATTTTTCTTATTCTACTTAGTAATGGGATGTAAAAAAAACCGCTCCTAAAAGTCGATTAACCCGATTATTGGTAATTATTTGAGGTAATGGAAAATTTTCAAAATTGATTTTTTTCTGAAGGCCCTAGCTCCTCCCCATGACATCCTGAGAGAAAATGGTAAATGACAAAATTGTTCGTTTTTTAATACTCTACAACTTTTGTTTCAACTATTTTTTCATTAATGGGTAATTTCGAAAGTTATCGGCGAAAAAACAAAATTTGAACCCCCTTACTCTCCAAAAGGAGGACTAAATTATGCACCAATTTTAGCAAAGTTCAGGAATCTTAAAATACATACCCTACTACGAAACTTCCCCTTTCTGTTGATTTTTTTGGGGTCAAAACCTAAAATGACTGTACTACTATGCTATTTCGTTTTTTCCAATTTTCTCTGCTAGATTTGCCTGTAGGGTTGTTATTTTGGTCTCAAATTGTTTATCTGTGAAAAGGGGGCATGAAAATTTTTTTCCCGGTAGATTGCGTCTATAGCGGCCGAAATCGGCCGGTGGTCGAAATTAGGAAGCGGTCGAGATTATGGCATTACGAGTTTAAAAATATGCTTCAAATAGGTAACTGAAAAAAGGAATAGACTTTTTTTATAATAATACATTTATAATTAATATAACTTCCGTCTAAAATCAGTTTTTACTGAAAAAAATTGTAATATTCTGCATCTAAAAATTACGAGTCCTAAAAAATAAACTAGTAATTTTTTAAATTTTATGAAAGAGCGGAGGGCCGCGGCCGTTTGAATGAAAAAAGTGACTTTAGAGTGAAAAAACGGACTAATAGTGACTTTTGGCCAAAAAAGGGACTTTTAGTGACCAACCCTAAAAATAGGGGACAAGTCACTAAAAAAGGTGACTCTGTGGCATGCCTGCTTGGGCTGTAACTCTTACTATTTATCACCGACTTTTCACTGATTTAAAATGAGAGAGTACCTAACAAAAACCTAGACTTCAATTATTGAATTTATCAATCTAATCTATAGTCTTAATCCCGGATACGAGTACGTCAGTATCTTTTTACGTAAAATTATTGCCTCATTTTCAAACGATTAAAAACTCATTATTATCGATGTCTGAATAACACTACTCAGATGTGACTTTGAACGTGTAAAAATAAAACCAGTTTACAGACGTGAAAAAGGATGAACAAAAAACTAGGAAACCCCATTTCGAAGTTTATCTATTTCTATAAGTTAAGTACCTAGAAGATTAAAAAAAAAACAACTTTGACGAACGTTCAAATGTCAACACTGAAAACCGGTTTGATGATGTCAACCGATTTAAAAAAATAAGTACCGAGTCGTTAAATAGATGCTAAGAAATAACACTACCTACAACGATTAATTATCTATTTATCATCATAACCATTCATAGAGAAATAAATTTTCCAGCAATGAAAAAAATTGATAGCTATGACGATATTATCTTATAAATTTTCCTCCAAAAATGATTGAAAAAATTACACAAATCCTGTAAGCACTTAATTTATAAGTAGGCAGGTTAGGTATAGAACGTCACATTATCGATTCTAAAAAATGGTTCAATACTTCCACATAAGAATTAAATCAAACTTTATGGAATGGAACCATGGACCAGGAATTTTTTTTATTCGTTCGAAAAAAAACTATTGTCTGATATTTCTCATATAATATCTCTAGAAAATTTTCTTAGTAAAAAGGAAAACGCCTATTATATTTACACCTACGAGAATAGCCAATTATACAGCACGCATTGACGTCAATGTAACAAGATACGCAGCAATTATGCATAAAATTAGAAAAAAAATTCCAGCACATTCCGACGTGATAAGGTTATAAAATGCTCGATCAAAATTTCTGCCAAAATTATACCACGACTACGATCTAATTGGAACGTGTTGGTAATTTTATCACTCCGAAAAAATCATCTCCAATCACGCCATCGTTTTAAATTTAAACCCAGAGAAAAAAAAACGTTTAAAAAGAGAGCCATCGTGCAGCAAACGTTGGACTAGGTATTAATTATTAACCTTCGTACGAGGCAAGGAACTTAATATGAGTCAAGATCAAGGTTACATATTGAAACATTGTAATGGACTCGTAAAGAATGATCATTTCCATACTTACGAGTATTAATGAATGGTCTATTTTGAAACGAAACCGCCCTCTTTTTCACTGAAATTTTCGTGAAGGCTTCTACCTATCTTATATGGGCTTTTATAAGGCAAGGCCAATGGTATGTACTTATGATATTCCTATTTACTTATTTATAATTATCGTGTGGCATGAGCATAGATAAAGGCGTATTTTTGACTAGATTTCGATCGTTTTCATCTATTATAGTTTTAAGGAAGATTTTTCGGTGTTTAATTAGCGAATTTATTGCGAATTGGGTGAAGGGTGGGGATACTAATGGGTTTCTTAAAAACGATAAAATTCCCATTTTTTACGCAGTTGGTTGCGTGTTTCACGAAACACGATAGTTCTAGGAAATTTTAATATGGTTTACAATGTTTTTGGCAATTGTACGTGTATATTTTTAATAAATTTTAATTCGAGCCAAAATACAGCATCCTCGAGGGAACCAATTAAGTGTAAATTTTAATATCTACGGGTACCTATAAAAAATTATTTTTCAATTCGAATAAAATTTCCGCTGCAAATGGGGTGAAAAATTGGGAGCCAACTTTAATTTAAAATATTCTTCACAATGGATTCCATAAGGTCAATGAATTATGGATATTTACAAGCTTAGGTACGAAAATATACCCGTTTCTTTTTTTATTTTGTTTGAAGATCATGAAAACTCCATCTTATTAGCGATTAGTTGTTAATTGATGACAATTATTGAAAGATTACGGCCGTTTGAATCCTTCTAAGATAAGAAAAATATTTCACATAACTTCGACTAGAGTGCAATACCTTTTCAAAAGCACTCGAAATTGATCCAAGTAAAAAAAAAAATTAATACAAATGAAAGATCTGATTGCTTAGGAATTTTCATATTTTGAGAACTCCTGGTGCGAATTTTTATTTGCATTCGAGATGCCAAATTTAAAACTCCGAATAGTCCAGATTGCAATTCGAGGTCACGTAGGAAAAAAAATACAAGAGTATTCGCTATTTAATGTGTTTTTTGATTTCTCACGTAATTCGATCATTTTTATCGTAAAAATCAAACCCTCGAGGAAAAAGGAGATAAAACTCATTTGGCAGTTTTGAAAAGTTAGGTACTTAATACGTTTAATTTGAATTCGTATCAATATTCAATACTGGTGAAGCTTTCGTGGATTGGAAAAATTCTACATTCGTTTCAAAAATTAAGAACTGAAAATACCGCGAATTCACGTCGTTTTTTATTCACAAAAGTTTTCATCGCTTTTTTCCTCGTCGTTCCTCCTTTTCAATTTTTTTCTCGCATTCAAATTGCCGTCATTAGGAAAACCAAATTTTACAAAATAATTAAGATAGACTAATGTTTAAATTTTTTGGCAAATTGCGGGTCATACCTTTTCCATCTCGAATAAAATTACAATTAAATTGAAATTTTTCGGTTGAAAATATGCAAATTCTCTTTCTTTTGGTCTTTCTATTAACAATGTCGCCATCAAAAAAATATTCATTCTCAACGAAAAAATTGATGGAAATTTTGCATAAGTAAATAATTAATGAATAATTTTACGTTCTTTTTCATGTGATAGCGTTGAGCGACTGAATAGAAAATATCAAATAATTCTCAAATTACATAGGAAATACTGTAATCAAATTTTGATTTTCGTTACCAGCACCAAAAAAACACTGATTGAGTTGTCAAATTTTGTTCTTCAATTTTTTGACTTTCAGAACTTATTTATATTCTGCATTTTCTAGTTAATCTGAAGTCTTCAGGAAGACATTACCTTCAATTTTTTCAATTTGTAAAAATTCATTCAAAATTCTCCTGAACGATAGGGAATTAAACAGCTAAAAATTTAGCATCCGTCTACTTTCGAGTATTTAGTCTGGTTGAATAATTCACAATTCCAGCCTGTAGTCGGAAGGTTCGCAAGTGGTTTTGGGTTTCACCGAATTAGGAGAGGGACAGAGAGGGTGATCGGAGGAGACAGCTTCCTTATAATGACTCATGACAAAATTGAATTTTTAAATGGGAAATTTCGATTTGAATCAGAAGTTATTCAAAACTGAAGACCTTTTTTTAAAAAAATGCTGGTTGCAAGTTCGAAAAATTTGGAAAAATTGTCCTTTGAGTTGAAAAAATTAGGAAAGTTTCAGTTCAGCCGCAAATTTTTAATTTTTTGCCCTCCTAATAGACCAAGTTCGGTTCATTTCTGCCCCTTAATCGATATTAAACAATCTTTATGGCTGTTCTGAAGTCTGCAGCGAGAGACAGATTTTTTCCAAGTTTACTGATCGACTTCACAATTTTTACAATTTCCAGTTTTTTTTTTATTGTGCTTGAAAAAAATACTTGTTAGGAATTAGAATTGAAGATTATTCAGTGAGACAATTCGAAAGTAAACCAATGCCAAATTTTTAGCAATCGCAAATTAACTTCCAATCTTCGTGAAACCACTTGAATGAATTTTTCAAAATTGAGGAAATTAAATATTTATTTCTGGAGGTTCCGGGTCAACCAGAAAATCCAAACGAGTTCTGGATATTAAAACAAGATAGGAATCAAGTCTTTTGTATTCAAATTCGAAAATAACGTACCTATTTTAAATTATTTTGTATTTTTTCCACACACGAATCGTAACGTTAAATTTTCAAAAACTCGCCAAGAAGCGACCAAGTTTCGTAGAAATCAGAGCCAGTGGGTTGACAAGGTTTCTTCGTTAGAAAAACATTCGTAAATATTTTCAATCAAAATACACAAGTTTTAGGGAAAAAACCACACGCGACGTTTTTAAAAACAATGGAAAATTTTTTGAAAATACAACTCAACAAAATCGATAGAAAATAACCCAGACCGGAAGAGATTCGTTAATATTACGCAATTCGCAGCCAATCTTGGAATACTTTTCCATTACAATCGAGTAAAAAATTAAAACTCATCGTTGTCTTGCCCTTGACAAAATTTCCAATACAATTTGTCATCGAGCGAATGTCAAATTCACCGAAATCCTTACCTATATAGCCCTAGGTAGGCTCTAGGTGTTCGGCACCTCGTATCGTATTATTTCCATCATCAAAAACGCTTCTAAGTCGACTCAGGGACCCGTAAAAGGCAAACACCCGTAATTAAAGCGAGCCATAAAATTAACCGTATTTCATAACCTGTTGACTAAGTCGCAGATAAACACATAGACAATTTTTAAAAAGTAATTAAATGTCTCTCATAGTAAAAATGTATGGTAAACAGGAAGAATAAGGTGAATTTCCATTTCCTTTGATTTTGCTGCTGTAGAAATAAAATTTACCCGAATATAATTATTTTTGGCGATTATTTAATTCAATTTTAACGTCGTTAGATAAAATATAAACAAATTACCGGCCAATTTCAAGGTTTTAGTGAAACGATATGATCGTTAGCTCGATGCTACCATCTCATCCTTTAAACACATTTATTCTTACAGGAGTACCCAGATTCCAATTACCACCACTTGATCCTTTAAGGATAACGACACTTGATATCGATCAAGGAACCGGACCAGTGGCCATAAAAATGAATTTCACCAATTTAGATATTCACGCTATCGGCTCCGCAACAGCCAAAGATGTGAAGTAAGATTAATTTGCAAATATTCTAAATTATTTTTCGAGCTTATCCTAATTCAGGCATTTTTTCGATCTACAGAGTAGACGCTGAAAAGAAATCTATTCACTTGAAGCTCGACATGGCATCTCCGGTTACTTTAGATAGTGCTTATTCAGTCACTGGAAAAGTTTTAATATTGCCAATTCAGGGTAACGGACCCAGCAAATTCACCTTATGTGAGTATATTGAGGAATTTCTACGATATCGATGTTGAAAAAACCCAGATTGATAATCGATTCGAAATTTTGCAGCTGGTTTCAAAGCTACAGCAGATTGTTTCTTTAAAGAAATCGAAAAAGACGGCGAAGTTTACTGGGATTTAGATAAATTAGATTTCGATTTCACCGTAACCAAATTACATATGAAAATGGATAATTTGTTCAATGGAGACAAAGCATTAGGTAAGATGAAAATTTTCCTATGATGAAAGAGTTTATCTATAAATAACAAAATATAGACTACACCTAAGTATAAACAACATGAATTGCGATTACGTGCCCAATTAATGGATTAGGTAATGAAACAATTGTCCTTTAAAATCAAAGACCATACGAAAACGGAAATTATTTCGAAATGATCAACACCCACTTTTTATGTTGTTTTGGAAAATATATATTAAAGCCTTAATTGGTCTTTACAAAACTTACCTTTTCTTTTTTTCCTTTGAGTTCTGGACACTTGTCCACTTGTCGATTATCCGCAATGGAAATCTGAAACGAGATCGGAAAAAAATAATAGTCGATTACCCGAATTATAATAATTTTAAAGAATAATAATCGCTTAGTATAATATGAGTAATTTCACGTATTTTTCGAACGGAAATACGTACTTGTACGAATAACCACGCGAGTATGTAATTTACCTACGCTCGTAAGTATATTTCTATAAAAGCATGTTAAACAATCGTATAATTTTTGTAGGAGATAACATGAACGTATTCTTGAACGAAAACTGGCCAGAAATTTTAGGAGAACTACGCGGAGCTTTCAGAACCGCCTTCTCGACCGCATTTGCGGAAATCGCCAAAAGATTCTTCGAAAAGGTACCGATCGACCAGGTTTTCCCGAAATAATAAGTTCCTTAATTTTTATTTTAATATTTATTGACGATGTATTTATTTCAAAATGTATAAAATTATTGTAAAAACTCTCATTATAATTGTAGGTATCATGCATTTTTTTTGTCAAATAAACATAATTTTTTTCTTATGCGGTTTCCGAGATTATTTGTAGCGATTGCAGTTCTATCTCGAAGGAGAAAAATTGAGAGAAAAAAATGTTGACGATTATTTTTCGTCTTTTTTGAAAATCGTAGCAAATAAGTAGGGAAATTTGAAAGTACTGGTATAAAATTATTCATTTGATAAAAATTCCGTCTCAAATTCCTCTTATTAAATGTAAGTATATGTTATGGACCAAGTCTGAAACTGTACAATATGGAAGATGGCACAGGTGATTTTGTACCAACCTCGGTAGGTCCGGACCGTTTTGAAAATTCGTACTTTGTACATTGTTTTTTTGTACAATTCGTGATGTCTACGTTTTATTTGGTTCCAATCGCTTTACGTCAGAACCTCAGAACTACGTTGCAACATTGCACAATTTATTATACGAAGTCGGAAATAAACCTTGTCGTCCATTAAAAGTGCATTAAAAGTGCATTAAAATTACCTCGATGAATTATTTTTTGAATCGTTCCAAAATCAACGTCCCAACAGAAAATTTACAACTTTGTTTAAATTTTTTCCAAGATGGATTTCCTAACGAAAAAATCAAAGCCAGAGTTATGCATTATGTATGAGAAGGCAACCTACAGAAACCTATGTAATTTCAGAATTTTTTTGTTGAAGTTTGTTTTTTATGACAATTTTCAAAAAACTACCTGCTAAATGAGATGAAAAATTTTTTTTGAAACAACTGAAAAAAATAATGTAGATATCTAAATGTACGTTTTTGAATGCGATAATTCTATAGCAATGATGAGTGTTTTCCCCCAGAATTAAACCGGGCCATTCAAAAACAAATATTTCTTGACACTTACATAGAATTTTTCAAAATTTTGGGCCCTGATCCAAATTGGGGGGTGAGTTTTATTTTTGGGGCTAAACTATCATCAGAATGCGAATCAGTATCTCCTGAAGCCTATATTTTGAAACCCAATTCGCATTTTTCAAATTTTGGTTTCTAAAGGAGTCCTATCCTTTTTTCTAATGGGAAGCTCAGTTTTGATTTTGGGGGGAAAAATCATTATAACGAGAATCAGGGCCTTCTAAAACATATTTCAATGACCACGTTATTTTGTTGGTTGTTTCAAAAAAAATTCATTTCTTTACTCAGAGGAGCAATTTTTCGAAAATTTTAAAGAGTGCAAACTTTCGTCCAGGAATTATAGAAAAATTTTTACGCGAACCTTTCAAAAATTTTGGGAAAGCTGAATTTCACATTATTTGTACGAAATGGCCTCCCAAACATTCTCCTAATTTGTGCACCCCGTTACTTGCCGGCTACCCCCACAAGAGGTCAATAACCTTTGCGTTTATACGTTTTTTGACTGTAGCGCCGAAAGGAAGGATCGGAGAGCAAAAAGTGGTGGGATAAAAAATATTCTACGTGAAAATTTTCTATAAACTTAACTAGTTCAGTTGTTCCCAAAATTGTGGCATTCGACTTATAGTGGGGGTTAAACTTTTCAACTTTCAAAAAATTTGAAAAAATCGGCCATTTCAAATATAACTTTAAGCTAAGATGGGCTCAAAAATATGCTGTCAAAAGTTGCACCCCTGCAACTTGCACACCACCTCCGCATGAGGTCAATAACCCTAGCGTGTATGCAGTTTTCAACTGTAGCGCTGAAATGAAGGGTCGGAGCGGAAAAAGTGGTAGAATAAAAATTGTTCTACGTTGAATTTCCTATGAACATGACCAGTTCAATAATTGTTCTCAAAGTTGTAATTTTTTCCCTACAGTAGGGGTTTAACTTTTCAACTTCGGAAAAATTTGTAAAAATTTGTAATTCCAAATAAGACTTCATGCTAGGACAAACTTAAGAAAAATGTTGGCAAACATTGTATTCTTAAACATATACGCTATCTCCTCAAGAGTTCAAGATCCTTCCTTTCGGCGCTACAGTCAAAAAACGTATTTCAACAAAGGTTATTGACCTTTTGCGGGGATAGCCGGCAAGTTGCGGGGGCACAAATTAGGAGCATGTTTGGGAGGCCATTTTGTACAAATAATGTGAAATTCAGCTTTCCCCGAATTTTTGAGAGATTCGCGTAAAAATTTTTCCAAGTATAATTCTTGCACAGCCCTACAGAATTTTTTGAATTTTTTTCACTTTTTTTGCATCCTGCTCCACCCATGGGGCAGGATGCAAACAATGAAGACATGATGAAAAATCGCGAATTTTTTTGTAAAATTTACTCAAGTACATTCGAGATGGATATGTACTATACAGATTTAAATAGAAGTGTAATTTTTGAAAAGAATAGTCCTTATAATTTATGCTGCCTCAATTGATTTTCCGATTTTTTAAGCAAACTTTTGATATTTTTGATATTTTATCTGAAAATTGAAGCAAAAATGTGATATTCTGAAAAAAATATCACAAAAATATAAATTGAAGCATGTTTAGTACCATATGTGACTTTTCAGAAAAATTTGTATTTAAAAACAATGTTTGCATCCTATCCCATTTTCAATTTGCATCTTGCCCCACTGCATGGCACTATTTTTCTTTAACGCACTGTACTGGGAAGAAAATATCGGGGAAAGTGCCAACCAAATACATCATTCGTTAGGTAATTGGATATAGATTACAAAAAAATTACCTTAATTTTTTTTTCAAAAATTGAAAACATATTTCACAAAAATGAAATTTCAAGAATTTTACGAAAATCACGTAAAATCACATTATTGATTGTAACTCATAGACAAGCAATCCATCAGGTCTGTGATTTTTTTCCATTTTGTGTCGAATGGATACTCAATTACCCAATTGAGGAGAAAGAATTTTTCAACCGCATCACTGACGACAATTATAGCCGATTTGCATCTTGCCCCTTTGTGCATCTTGCCTCGCCTTCCCTTACCTATAGCTGTTAAATTTAAATGAATTTTATTCAACAATTGACTAAGAAACATAGGTGAAAAATGTAAAAAAGTACCTAACTAGACCTACCCAGGTTGAGGTACCCACCTACTTTTTCTAGCCAAAATAAAAAAAATTCAAAAAATTCCCCTTTCTATGCTTTTCTTTTAATTTTGTAATTTACTTTTCTTGAAAACATTATTTTTAAATTAGATAAAAATTCAAACACAAAATTATGAAATTATGATAAAAGAAGTTTTTTTCTAAAATGTCCAAAAACAGAATTTTTCAGTTGGGAAAAGTGTAAAAAAACGTGCATTAAGCATTGATTTATTTACTGACAAATATTTATTTCGGGAATGGAATGGAAATTTTCAATTTTTATTCAGTAACAATCGGTACATTTTCAATTTTCCAACAGAAGCTTGGGTTCGATTTTATATGCAGCATTGTTTTAATCGCAAAAAATATTCTACACAGCGAAATTTCTTTCTTTTGAAAATTGCTCGTCTTGAGATGAAAATTTGTAATCTTTAAGCATTATAACTTGTGGCTGCGCATACGAAAAGGGGGCACATTTCAATCGAATAAAATCGGATTTTAGTGTTTTTGAAAGACTAACGAGTTATTCGCAATATTAAAATTCAAACTAAATCTCTCTGTAGATTATATAGCACTTCCAATTAAAAATTGTATCGACTATAATCTGATCCCTAATACATGACCTTCAAATAAATAGAAAATTAAATTAAATCATGTGGCCTTGACAATTGAAAATTTTTTTACCATAATGAAAAAGAACTTTCCATTGCCGGATTATAATTTGATAAAATATCTACTCAAAGGCATACCCAGCAGTTTCAAAAAATTACTATGCTTCTGCAAACTCCCAACAAAAACTAAATTTCTTATCGCAACCCTGGTAAAAATATTGAAAAAATTCGTGGCAATAATTCGCCAAATCGCAATACCTAATGTAGACACATTTATAATGCACACAAACACCTCACGCACCAGACTCAGTTCGGATGGGGAAAATTCATAAATCGAAACAATCACCTTCACCGAACATTTGTACAATCAAACGTGTAAAATTTACGATCACAACACATACGATAGGTATCAAGTTTACCAACACCAGTATTCGGTAAAATTTTCATAGCAGGTAACTAATATCTGGATATACGTTTATTAAAGAAACATTACACCTAGATTCGGTCACGTAAAACCTAAATGAGTAATTATCGAGTATCAAAGCATCGACGACACCTTGTAATTAATTATGAACATGTAAGTATATCTAACCTACCTAAGTTGATTTATTATACCCTTAAAGAAATCCTATACATTGAACCGATATCGAAATTCGCAGCGGCGTCGAAACCGTCACTAGCCGATTTCCACATGTTAAATTTTCTCAACCATCGAAAATATTAAATGAAAAAAGTAGTTTGATGGCATTTCGAGATTGGAAAAGTAGCGAAAGTATTGAGATGATTTTTAAGTAAGCAATTTTTTCCTTCGTCGAAGGTCGAATTTTTTTTAATTTTTCGACGCCGCTGTTGAATATTCTCCTATTTCAAATTAATTTATATTCGGGTCGGTTGATTTTTAAGGAAGGAAGCATTCACTATTGTCGATCCAATTCCAATTGATAATGATCAAGTACGTTCGTTTACTCTGAATCCGGAATTTTCCACGAGAAAAGGATGCCTGGTGATCAGAAAGTTGCATATAATTTGTATCCTGGCGGTGATACTAACCATTGGGATAATAATAACGTTGCATCAAGAATATAAGAAAAAAGAGGTGAGAATTTATTTGCACACTTATTCTAGTCTACAGTCAAAGAGGCAAAAAGTGCTCTAGAAATCAAAATTGGTGTGCATTTTCACTGCACAAAAAAATCAGTTGGTTTATAGTAAATAAAGGTCCCGTAGTCCCAAAAAACCGCATTTTGGATTTTCACGCTGGCACAACAGGGAGCTGAGGCCTGAAGCCCTCCTTTTTTCCCAATTTTTAAATTTGACCTCGGACAAAAATTTTTCACATTCTGGTAGCAGACACTCCTCCGACTCAAAATATATGTCACATCCTTTGGGTCACGGGCACAATGAGGTGCTGGGCCCCCAAGTTCAATTTTTTGCCAAATTCGATCATTTTTGGTGCAATAATGGTCTCTGTAGGCGTCATGGGGTATGCTAGACAAAATAAAATCAAACGTAATGTATTCTTGGGTTCATTCCGCGTCCAATGAGCCAAAGTTTGATGAAAACTGTTGGCTCAAAAGGCCGTGGTGGAATTTCAAAGTTTTGAAAACGCGCGATTTCCTCCCCCTTTTATTAAAAAAAAAGTTATGAAAAAAAATCTGAAACTTGGGTTACGACCGATCAAAATAGGTTAAAATTTCACGAGCAGAACGAAATTATTGATGAAAATTAAATTTGAGCAATTTTAACCCATTTTGAGCCTCAAATTGGGTCAATTTTTGAGTATTTTCAAAGAATTGACATGTGACTTATGAAAGTGAGGTAGAATTTCGCTAGAAATTCAAAAATACCATCCAAATTTTTTTTGAGCAACTTTTGAGAATTTTGAGCATCAAATTGAGTCAATTTTTGATTAATTTCAAAAAATTGGCATGTGACCTACGAAAAGGGGTTCTCAAAAATTGCTCAAAAAAAGTTTTGGATGATATTTTTGAATTTCTAGCAAAATTCTATCCCACTTTCATAGGTCACATGCCAATTTTTTAAAATTAATCAAAAATTGACTCAATTTGAGGCTCAAAATTCTCAAAAGTTGCGCGTTTTCAAAACTTTGAAATTCCACCACGGCCTATTGTGTCAACAGTTTTCCTCAAACTTTGGTTCATTGGACGCGGAATGAACCCAAGAATACATTACGTTTGATTTTTTTTTGTCTAGCATACCGCATGACGCCTACAGAAGCATTATTGTACCAAAAATGATATATTTTGGCAAAAAATTGCACATTGGGTGGCCTAGTACCCCATTGTGCCCCTGACCCAAAGGATGTGATATATTTTGGAGTCGGGGGAGTGTCTGCTACCAGAATGTGAAAACAATTTTTGTTCGAGGTCAAATTTAAAAATTGGGGAAAAAGGGGGGTTTCAGGCCTCAGCTCCCTATTGTGCCAGGGTAAAAATCCAAAATGCGGTTTTTTGGACTACGGGTCTCATACCTACAACAAGCCAGCTGATTTTTTTCAGCGAAAATGCACTCAATGAACAATTTTTTCCTTTTGGACTGTAGACTATTCGTATCCCAAACGTAAACTCGACTCAAACTATTCCACCATGAAGAATAAATTAATATTTCACCATCTTTACAATTCTTCGGCACAATTATCAAATGCCACCACACGAAATATTTTATAAAAGTATCATACACAAGTTTTCCGCAACCAAAAAGTCTCATCTTATCATCTTCGAGTCGCAAAAGTTGTAAACTAAATTGAAAATTGTATAAGATGTTGAATTTAGTTCGTATGTACACAAATGTCAACCCTTTTAACGATTTTTACTCGTTTAGAAAACCTCGTTCGACTCGAAGGAATACAATGTTTTCAAAACCAAAATGTAACTGTAGGTAGAGATACGAGCACCTATAAACCTCACATCACAATTCTCACAAGTGACAATAACGTTCACATTATAATGCTTTTAAGATATGTGGTTTTCGGACAAAGCCCCCAGCACTTGGAATTAAGAAATTTCCTCATTCCGAGCGTTTTGCATTATTCATCTGACATCTCGCGATGGCACCTTGCCTTTGCATTGCGAGACGAGGAAGTACACATTCGTGTTTCACTACAGTACGATGTCTCGTCTATGAGATATTTAAACGAATAAGTAATTCGCGGGAGACGATTTGCTCTCTATAGTGCCATTATTTTCCTTCCGACCGTTTCCACGTCGAGTAGGTAACCGCGCGCTTCCTTTTTGTTTGTAATTTTAATCTTACATCGATCGTGTTGTATTTTTAATAAAAATTCCTTTGAAGCTTGTCATACATCATAATCCTCATTTTCCTCGGGTTTAATAAATTTCTATACGTAAAGCATATCCGCTGATGATGTGAATTCGTGTAAGTACGACTGGGGTTTAATTTTTTATAAGGTATTCTCGTTTAATGGAGTGTTTATGTTCCAGTTTTATTTACGAGCTTTAAACTCATTGAATACGTTTGAAAAATTCTAGTCTTTGAAATTGAATCAAACTTGGTGTGAAATTCGAAAAAAATCATAGAAAAAAGATGAATGAATTTAGGAAGATCGGAGAACTGAAGTTGGTATTGAAAAAGTCCTCCATTTTGGATATTCCGATCGAGTACATCAAAGAGTCCCCATTCTCCCATTTCCGACGAATAAGTGAATTTCCGAATCCGGAAGATCGATCCGAAGACGAATATTGGAAAATTAAAAAACTTGCAGTATTTATTCTGTTACCAATGGCAGCCAAAATTTTGATTAAAAACATTGCTCAGATTTGAAAATTCTGTCAAAAAATGAATTTTTTCAATCACTCATCGAATAGCAATGCGAAAGATTCGTTTTCTGAGTGGGCTCCTAAATGAACGAAATTTTCAAACCTTTTAATTTTTAAAAGCATCCTAAAATTCTATGAATTTGAAATTCCAAAAATTCATCGAAAATTGAAAAATCAGCTTCAGCAGCTAAAAATTGGGGCATGGAGATTTTTTAGATGTTCTTTCACATTCCTTCATTTTCGTTCAAATCGAAGATTCTTTCTAAAGTGGATTAAATTTCCTAAAATTTTAACGACTCAGATACACTTTTTCTCAATTTTTTCAACTAAAAATGTAGTTTTGTCACGAAGAGAAAGCTCCTAGCTCCCCCCCCCCCCCCCCTCAACCATTCAAAATACTCGTATATGAAATTGTATTGTACTTAATTATGGAGAAATTTTAATCAATTTTGAAAAAACCTACAATAAAAAGCAGGAAAATTTGGGGCTATACCAAGCAAAGCCGAGAGTAGCCTAGTCCTTTTCATCAATTTTGAAAAACTGCACTTTCAGTAAAAAATATAAAATTCAAATCCATGAAAATGATTTTTTTGGAAAAATAGCAAAATTAGAAGAAATCCCTACCAATAAAGTGAGAATTTTTCAAATCTTAGATCCCTTCACAATAAAACCAATATTTTTCTTCTTTAACGAGATTATTTGAATTAAATTCAAGGCAATTTTAAAAATATATATATTTCTTCAACTTCAAAATTCAATAAATTCAATTAAAAATTAAGTTTTAACATTTTGGACCTACTATTTTGAATTTTCCAAAAAAAAATTATTTTAACATCTCATTTACAATTTTCCATCGAATTCATTGGGGAAGTAAGGGCAGGGTGGAGGGAGGGGGGAAGATGAAGCTTTCCAAAATGCTCCGATTTAAATTATGCTGGTCAGCATTTTCCCTTGCTACCTCATCAAAAAATCCTGCAGGCGTCCATGTTTCTCTCCTCTCTATAAACTCAAAAATAACCTCAAAGATACTCGTACTATAATTTCAAGAAAACCACATCTAAGAAGTTTGACAAAGATGCACATAAAACATGATATTTTCACAAAATATAAACCGAATTAAAAATCATGAGTTATTTTTATCGCAACTTCAATAAAAAATATGATTTTTTCACAGATTTAATGATCTGAAAACATAAAAACACCCCTAGGTTTAAAAAATTTTGAATGTGGGTCGAAAATACAAAACTGAATACGTAAATAAAATTATTTCCTAAAATAAAAAAAGGAGAAGAGTGTTACAAAAATTAATTAAACAGGGGAAATTTATGATTTCATCTGGAAATTGTATTCTATTTTTTTCGCTTATTTTATTTTTTTTCGTTATTCAACATTTAATTTAATTTTTCTTGCATCTACTTACTTAGAACAATTTTGATCGTCATCAGAAAAAAAAACTATTCTAATAAGTAGTGGTTCTCAGAAGTCGAAATAATGACTAATTATAAGTTTAAATATTTGTTTAACAGTTCTGAATTTTTTCAAAATTTTTGATAAAATATTTTTTCATTATAGAGGGAGCAAAACGCTACTTTTCCTCCCTCTCGCGAATCGTTCGAGTGCTTAAACTCGCGTTTTTCTCCCACAATAAAGAAAAATATCGTTCAAAACTCGAAGAAAAAACAATTTTTCTCCCTCGTTGTGAAATATACTATTACAAATCGGAAAATTTAAAACAGAACTCACGTTTTTCAACATTTTCAACGTTCAGTTAGAACTTTGAAAAATTAAAAAAAAAAGAGGTGAGGAGAATTTTTTAAATTTTCTTCTCAAAAATTAAAAATTTCTAGCAAACATTTTAGAAAATGGCCACTTTTTACAACAATAATTTTTCATCCAATTTGAATAGCAGATTAATTCAATATTTTTTTCTTATATGCTCCCCTTCTTTACTCCTCCTGATTATTTCTGGTTCCCTCACTTTTCTTCGGTTTTTAGGAAATCTTTAGATTTCAAAATTCATTCGATCCAAGAAACAATTTTTTAAGAAGAAAATTCCAATTATTTTACAAATGTACCGAAGTATGTATATTCGCAAACAACCTCATAGGTAACTCTTATCTCACTAACAATCAACGTAGGTATTTAAAATCAAATTAGAAAAAAACTACGAAATTTGAACTGTTCCCATCACCACATTATTCACTTCAACACGAAACTTAGTTAAATCGATAAATAATACACAACATCATTTATACCTCCAACATCTCGCTCAAATTACTATTCACTTAGAAGCAAACAAAATTCAATAATCGGTTACAAGCAAGGCGCAGGAATGTAAAAACCTATTAAAAAGCTTTCTCGTGTATTTTCGCAAATCTTCTTTGAATCTTTAATTAATACGATTATTCGCACAGGTTTCGTCTTCAGCTTCGTCATCGTCACCGGATACTTACAGCTTCGAGCCTACTTGGAGCTTTAACGCCGAAGACGACGAGTTCAAAAACATTACGCAATCTGCGCAAAATGATGAGCTAGGTATGCCGGATCAGTTGCTGCCATTCGATTTAAATAAGGGTACGTTTTATAGTTACACGTAACCTACATAAATGGAATATGTTTACATTTCTATCATTTAAAAGTTTAAAACTTTTATATCAAACACACCTGCCTATTTCGAATCTAACATATTTCAATCAAGGGATTTTAAAAGTTACAAAATTTTTAGTTAGTGATAGGAGGGACAAATTTGATCGATTAATACCTATAAGGTTAGGTAGAAAATCGTTTCGTTGAAAATTCATGAGAGTTTTTCAATAATTAATTCAGATCAGGAACCCAGAGCAGATCGTAAATTGTGGGACCCAACGGTAGACGAAGGGATCAAGGATATCAGCGAATTGAAACATCTCATCCAGCCTTTGGCGTATAAAATTTATATAGAAATGCCGGACAATGTAAACACGTACAATATCTCGGAACAGTTCACGTTTCACGGCAACGTATCGATAATAATTCGCGCCAAGCAGGAAATCAAGTATATTATAATTGGAGCCAGCGATTTGAGGATTAGTGAAGTTAATTTGATGTCTCTGGACGTAAGTACCAATATAACCAAGACGAATATTAATTTCGCTCAACTAATTCCAATCGTGATACACATGTACGATTCGAATTTTACATAAATGTACCTCCATATACGTACTAGCTCCTAATTATTTGTGCCAAAAATGGGATTTCGACGATCCAAGTCCAAATTTATTCAAAGTTCGAATTTTTTCAAATTCTTTAATTCTATTCTTTTTTAAAGCTAAATGTGTACGTCCCAGCATAAAGGGACCATATTTTCGGGTTTAGTTGAGATACAGCCGTTTTTCGAAGTTCGGGTCAAAATTATTATCAAAATTGAGATTTTTAGCGATTATTGTAGAGGCAACCCTGCTCTATTATTTCATCTATTTCATGTTTATTCCACCACCAGAGCTGTTCACGGCTGTCTGCAATATCGCTTTGAAAGGGACCATGTTGTCGGTCGAAAATATTTTTTCTGCGTTTTTCGCAAGAAAATCATCACTAATTATGGTTAAGTAATAAGTTATTACCGCTTCAAACGAGTTAAAATCTATTTTTGACGATGTGAATGGAGAGGTTCCTATTGGTCATACTCAAACCATAAAAATGACCAAAAATGGTACGAGTAGTTACACTTTTTTCGAAATTTCTCACTTTTTATGTTCGCAAAACTTTGAACGCGTTTTTCTCGAAATCGTGTTTTTCAAAGTTCAATTTTCAAAAATCTCTGGGGGAAGATGATTTTTTACCTTGAGGCCCCAGGAATGGCTCATTTTGTAGGGGGGTTGGGGGCTATTCCATAATAAAACAGAACAAAAATGAAGTTGGGTCTTCAGATTTCACTCAATTTTTTTTACGGGTTCCCCTTGGTGGTCTATTCACAAAATCACGATCATTTCTTTTCTAACCCTCAATAGGGCGGGGAGGTGGACCTCGAAATTTTTTGAAAAGCTCAAAGTTGAACTTTCGTGGTGAAAGCTCGACTTTCACGATAAAAACACAAGATCGAAGCTACCATTTAAAAATCTGAAAAAATTACAGTGAGTAGCCCTTTTTACCATTTTTTCAACTAACAAATTTTCAAGATGGGATCTCCAGACTCCTGGAAGGTACAGGGGTCCACAATTTTGACCAAAATTCAAAAAAGTCGAAAAAGTAAAATAACACGTCGATTACTACTAATTCGAAGCCGCTGATTTCGAATATACACTCAGTTTTTTCATTCGGCCCTTCTGAACCACACTATTAGCCTCCTTTGTAGGGTCAAAAATGAAAAATAACGTGTGACCTGTCATTTGTTAAGTTTTTGAGGGCGCTGAGCTCGAAAATTTGCTTATTTTTTGGATTTGACCCTTTAGTGCCCCTCTAGCCCCCTTTCATTTTGCGCAAAACTATGTTGAGAAACGAAAATATAGTGTGGAATATCGATTCTAATTACATAATTTAAGAGCGTAAAAGTCGAATATCGACTTACTTTTTGATCCGACGTCCCCCCCCCGTGCTCCAACTGACCTCTTCCTCAAATCTTAGATGATCAACACGGAATTGAATACTTCAAAAAATTACGGCGAGGGGACCGGATCCAAAAGTAAGTTGATATTCGAATTCTACGCCCTCAAATTAGTTAAAATCGATATCCCATACGATATTTTCGTTTCTCAACATAGTTTTTCCCAAATTTA
Source organism: Pseudococcus viburni (assembly GCA_033439095.1). NCBI lineage: Eukaryota > Metazoa > Arthropoda > Insecta > Hemiptera > Pseudococcidae > Pseudococcus > Pseudococcus viburni. Next base: position 372,172 of record JAVBJF010000064.1, on the reverse strand, counting down.
GGGGGCTAAAAGGGCATTAAAGGGTCAAATCCAAAAAATAAGCAAATTTTCGAACTCAGTGCTCTCAAAAACCTAACAAACGACAGGTCACACGTTATTTGTCATTTTTTTGAATTTTAACCCCATCAAGGGGGCTAATATAGGGATTCAGGGGGTCGAATGAAAAAACTGAGTACATATTCGAAATCAGCGCCTTCGAATTAGTAGTAATCAATGTGTTACTTTACTTTTTCGATTTTTTTGAATTTTGGTCACAATTGTGGACCCCTTTACCCCTCCCCGTCTAGAGATCCCATCTTAAAAAAATTTTGGTTGAAAAAGGGGTGAAAAGGACTCTTCACTGTAATTTTTTCAGATTTTTAAATGGTTGCTTTCATCTTTTGTTTTTATTATGAAAGTTGAGCTTTCACCGCCAAAGTTCAAACTTAGAGCTTTTCAAAATGTGATTACCGGTTTTGAATCTCCTATCAATTCTCTTTCAGACCCTGCAAATAGTTTTCTCTCAAGTACAACCTATCTCGAGGTATGAGCCTTCAAAGTTGGGTAATTTGGATAAAAATCGCAATTTCATAAGAATTTCGAGCCTCCCCCCCGCCTCCTGGAGAGTTAGGAAAAAATGATCGTGGTTTTAAGATTAGACCATCAAATAATTTGAGCGGAATCGGAAGACCCGACTTCACTTTTGATCTATTTTAGTATGGAATAGACCAATAATAAAAAAATGAAATTGAAAAAATTTGAGAAAATGAAAGCTGGAAAAATGTTGAGAAAATTCAAATTGAAAAAATTTTAAAATTGGATACAATTTTGAAAAAAAATTAGAATTCAATAAATTTAAAAAATTTGAACTTAGATCGTCGAAATCTCATTTTTGGCAAATTTAATTACAATCTAGAATAATGCATACGCGTGAACTGAACACGAATCTTTGTCAGGAATCGGAATACGGTAAAAAATATAAAATAAGTATCGATCAATACGACGCGGACGAAGGAATGCTAGTGTTACAAGTAGACAAAACGGTACGTCCGAATTTCAAGTACATTTTACAAATCGAATACAATGGCGATATACAACAAATGCCTTACGGCTTGTTTAAAATATCCACCAATATGACAGAAACCGGAGAGATCAAGTATGTATCTTTTATTCGACCGCAATACCCGCGCTACTTAATAACGAGTACTATGTACGCTATAATATTACAAGTATCATTCATATAAAATCCTCGTATCCATAGACATAGGCATTCTCCCTAAGCTCTTAATCAACTACTCTTCCGACCAATCTTTATACTTATATACGTACGTATTATATGTAATATAGAACATTAATATCCACCAACACAAACGTCCCGTTTGCTCGAACAATATTTCCATGTTTCGATTTACCAACTCAGACCGCCTCTTACGAGCTACATGTATGTCGAGGGATGAGTATGCTTACAGAGGCCAGTAGCCCTTACACCGTATCTAACACGGATGAGTAAGTATACCGCTATATGGGCTTTTGTTTTCCTTATCATTATGCGGGGTGACCCGTGAAAAGTTGTTCGAGCTGAAGCGAAGGAGGGTAGCATACGTGCAGTTGTCTGATTACCTATACCAAAAATTTTCCTATTTTCGTAGGTCTGATTTGAAATATGTAGAATGATAAATAGATACAAGCATGAAGTGTTTTTGAAATATTGAGGTAATTTGGAATAGGTACTATCAGTCGAATTATCAATTATATGATTATTGCATTGATAGGAACGTATTACAATTCGTATTTGAAATGAATTCCATCGAAGGTGATAGAAACCATAGCTATTTAGAGCTTCCTGGCGCAGTAGCTCATTTTACAATGTATTCAAAGATGTTGAAATTGAGCATATGATGAATGTGAGGCTATAAAATGAAACAAATCTCGATTCAAAAAAACACGATATTTAATAATTTTCGTTGTAACTATGTAACCTACTCTCCCATTTATAAATCAGTGAAAATTATCGAAAATCACTGAGAAACAGCCAGAATTGCAGCACAGGAGAAAATCAGTGAAAAAATTTTCAATAAAACGGAATCAGTGAGAAAAATCACTGGAAATCAGTAAAAATTCACTGAAGTCAGTAAAATTTATGAAATTAGCAGAAAAATTAGTGAAAATCTTTGAAAAATCTGTGAATTTCGATGTTTTTTTCCTGTGCTGCAATTGTGACTCTTTATCAGTGACTTTTCACTGATTCAGAATGAGAGAGTATTTTACACGATACTGGATAGTTCTGTTTCCCTCCTCCTCGCCTTCACAGAATATCATTCTAAACGATGAATAATAATGATCTGAAAATTTTTGGTATTAGAAATTAACTCTCTCAGACATACTTCCTTTCTAACAATTTTTCAAAAAAAAAAAAATAGTGACCTTGTCAACCAAATTTCATAAATACTCGAAAATTTTTAAATTTTTTCTCATTTCTTTGCTAATTGGCAGATCAAAATTCCAATAGTAGATTCGTTCTTAGTGAAAAAAAATGCATCTTAGCAAAAGTAATGAGTTTCCTACATTTTTTTTTTTTTAATAGCAAAATTTACTGAGCCATTACAAATTTTGGAGAAGTGTTTCTGTTACAAAATAGTCTGACTTAAATGAAAATTTTTGATACCGAAAATTTTCGTTTACGTCAATAAAATAGCTAAAAAGAATCGTGATCAACGTTGACACCGGGTACACTCAAATTTCGTATAAGTACAAAAATTTTGACTTGTACTACTCATTCTACACATTTCCGATTAGATATAGGACCTGCTTTTATCCTCGGGACTTGATTTCTAAGAAATCCGGCGGGCAAAAAGAGCAGAAAAATTCTGCTCCTTTCTGGTCCTCTCTGCTCTTTTCTACTCTTTTCTGCTCCTTTCTGACCTTCCGATGCGCGTAACAAGCGCAAAGGGGGGTCAAAAAGGGTCGTTCAACGCGCAACGGGAGTCCAAAGGAGCAGACAGTGGGAATTTCTGCTCTTTTCTGACCAATTTTTGTCCATTTTTCTGCTTTTTTTGCACGCTGGGGATGCAAACTTTGGTTAGGTACTAAAGTTCATTTCTCGAATTTTGGCGAATTTTTGAAGTTACAAATTATCCCATCACCCTGCAGAAATTAAAATTTGATTTCATCAACGAAAAAATCTGAAATTTTATACCCTAATTTTGACCACCCGAATCGATTGGAAGTGGTTCCGAAGCTTTTAAAATTTTTTTGGAATCTTCCAGCTATAAAGAAATGTTTGTAAAATAATGATCTATCCATCTAAATGAAACTTTAAGTACCTACCCAAAAAGACTAGAAAACAAAAATGAATTATTCAACTAGGTTTTTTCACTTGTGCCACCTAGTCGATAATCCAATTTTCCAAATTGCTAACCAATAGAGTGAAATAAAAATTGATTTAGATTTTTAAAATCACCAAGGAAATATTTTCAATTAGAAAACGATAACAATTAAATTCGTTTGTTTTTCAATTTTTTGATATCTTGGCAGACTAAACAAAAAAAAAATACAAAAAAACTATCATTGGTCTAGAAAATTTCGTGTTAAGACTTGACATTTTTAAAAATTCATTACATTTCCTCAGACTTTGAAAAACATTGAAAAATTGATTACTCGAACGGTTTTGGGAACATGTGATTCACAGTTTTGAAATTTTTGCCTCATAAAAGTTCTACCAGTGCTACAATATTCAATTTTCAGTAATAAAAAATTTCTAGAGATTTACCTCCCCCCTTCCCGCAACTCTCATTCGCCATAGCACAATCATTTCAAAATTTATAGGTAACTTTGTTCAGAACGTGATCAAATATCCATTGTTAGAATGGCGTTGTACCTGAAAATATCCAAAAATTTCGTAAAACATTTTTAAAAACTCAATTTTGCAAATTTTCAAGATGATTTTCATATTTATGATATTTCTGATCCATTTTCAGTTACGTTTCAAGATTTTTTGAAAATTGGCAGAAGTTATTATGCAGTTTCATCTTTTTGTTCAATTTCACTTCATTTCATTAAGCTTTACTTCGCTTTTAAGAAATTTTCATTAAGTTTTCACCAATTTTTTTAGGCTTCAAAGAATTCTCGTGATATTTTCAAAAAATATGGCACAATTTTATGATGTTATAGATGATTTTTGCTCCATTTTACAAAATTTTATGATTTTTTCCTTTACTTTTGTGCGATTTTTAAGTAATTTTTTTCATAAATTGAATCATATTTTTTCAAGCACGTAAGGCAATTTCACAACTTTTGAAATTTTAGCTCAATTTTTTTATAATTTATCAACATTTCATCAAGTTTTATGATATTTTCACGAAATATTCACACAAATTCAGTTTTTTTCTAGCATTTTAATTAACTTTTAAACATTTTTAGCAATTTTTTGATAACTTTAAAAACATTTGAGCAAATTATAGGTAAACTTTTTAACTGATTTTTGTCAAGATTAAAATTATCTTGACGCAGTTTTCATTAAATTTTTACATTTTTCCTCAGATTCTAAACAACGAGCGTTTACAAAACATATTTCATAATATTTTATGCTATTAGGTATTGCGAAATTTTCATACATTCAACAATGTCTCTAGCATTTGAACTAAATTTTACATTCGAATCAGACATTCTTTTTTTATTTACATTTCTTGATCAAATTGCAATATTCAATATATCATTTTGGCCAAGTTCCAAACTATTCTGATGCAATTTTTGCAAAATTTCAGACAAGTAGGTATATTTTAACAAGATTTATACTAATTTTGCAAAATTGTTGCACTTCAATCATTTTCCCAGTATTTTAGCCAATATATTCAAGATAATTTTGAACAATTTTTACAAAATTTTTACGTGCTTTCATCAATGTTTCAAATTTTTTTTAGATAATCGTACAAAATTTTCGTTAAAATTCAAATATTTTCCCATTACTTTAACCAATTTTTACGACATTTCGATCAAACTGTGCTATATTTTACACACAATTTTGCCAATTTCACGTTTTTTGACAATTTTTTTTCTCAAACTCTTACATTTTACGTCAGATATTTTGAGCAATTCTCGCTATATTTTATAATAATTCTCGTGATGAACCAACAATTTTATAAAATTTGGATCTTTGGCATTTTCATAAATTCTGATTAGTTAATTTCCTTTTTTTTCACAAAATGACGTTTAGAAGAGCATTCGGCTAAGCAACCTATTACGTATACTACATTTTGATAAAAAGCCTCTTTCTTCTCCTCCCCTTATCCATCCCAAGACACCTTACATACAGCACATAACACCAAACTGACTATATTCGCAGCTCCAGAACATGTATCTGGGAGAATTTCCAATCGAGCGACGTAATGCCCCTGCACTTCTTCGGCTTCGTCATCTCGGACTACACATACAAACGCATATCGATTCCAAAAAATCGTACATTCACCGTTTGGACGCCTTACAAAACATGCGACGAAATCTCGTACGCTTTAGAAGTGGGCCCACGATTGATCAGCATCCTAGATAACTATTTCGGAATCGATTTACCAGTCCTGAACATAGATATCTACCCAGTACCCTCCGTATTTCCGTACCTATCTTCAAAATTGGGTTTGATTATAACGCAGTAATACCCCGAACTTTTTTTTCCACCGAATATACAACGTCGTGGATAAAAGTCGACTTTAACACCGTCTGTGCTTTTTTTTTTCACTCAGGGAATCCGAGATTTGTATAAAAGATTACGTCACTTCGGAGGCGGAAAAAGAACACGTAGTCAAGAATCTAGCAGCTCATCTCATAGAACAATGGACAGGCTTTATAAATTTTGAAGAAGAACAAGATAACTGGTTGAAAGAATCGATAGTGCAATATTTGCAATACATCGCTATGGATTTGGTAAGAAAAAAATCACTCTTTTAAGAAAAAATGCAATAGGTAATCCTCGTAATTTTTTACATCTCGCCAAACACGTTACGAAACTTCTCTGTACGATGCATTCAGGCTGAACCCAGATGGAAAGTAATGGAGCACTTTTTCGCCGACGTTCATTTAACGGAAATGGACACCGATATCATCAGCACACACAAAAAACCGTTGAATTTAAAATACGTATCTCGTCTGAAACGACTCAACAAACACGCTCCTTTGTTTCCCATAAAAGAAACTTCGGTTTTCAGCAGTCACACTGATTATTCGAAAATTGTTTATTCCAACACGGACCAAGTTCAAATCATACCGGATATTTATTCGGAAATATTCGATCGTAAAGACATTGATAAAGGTAAAAACTTTTCTGCTCTTTATACTCAACAGACAACACACGCATAAAGCATGCTGGAAAACCCATGCCTTTCATGCTGCGCTATTCGACGGGCGACCAAGTTTTCCATACAAATATTTTATACCTACACCTACACGTAACGCATTTGTATCGATAAACACACTGTTTTCAATTCGAACCGTAGGTATTTGTCTGATCAGAATGATACAACACATTGTTACCGAACCAGTGTTTCGAAAATCCATTAAAAAATTCATCGAATCGAGGTAAGTCATCGTAATCGTTTCATACTACGCTACGCTCGGCTACAATGGGAGATGGGACAAAATATTAGTTTCAATTTTCATTTTATCGATAAAAAATTTCAATTTAAAAGAGAAAAAAATATCGTCGAGATTTCACGCAGCGTTCATTTGTTAACCGAAGGTTTCCTTCTTGGCAGCGCCAAACTTCGGTTTCCGGTGCGTTTCGAATGAAAATATCTATTCAAGTCAATCGTAGTTCGCGACGAGCGCGTTGAAAAAGTGAAGAGGGCTTTTGAATAATGCAGTACAAAGGGTGGATGATTTCAGAAACGCTGAGCATGGAAAATTTTCCGAAATAAGGGACGGTTTTGAAACATTTTTCAATTTTTTTATCGAACGTTTCAAAATTAATTCCTGAATATTTGAAAAAAATCAGAAAAATCGCGATCAACTGGAAAATTTCAAAGTTGCGAAAGAGAAATTGGAAATTTTGCCAATTTCGTGAAAATGGTCGAAAAATTAATTTTCTTTTTATATTACTACTCGTTATCAATGAAAAATAAATATGGAAGTGGAAAAGTGGCCATTTTTCTTTATTTTTACATCGTCGAAATTTATTTTAATCAATTAACAATCTTCCTCTTCACTTTTAGCAAAAATATGGTAGAAACAGCCGAAGACTTCTGGGAGCTGCTCACCTTAGAAGCAGGCACTGCATTAATTCCACCCGAAATATCTCTAAAAGCAGCTATAAACGATTGGATTTACACTCGAGAATATCCAATCATAAATGTAAATCGAAACTACGAAAAAAATACAGTCAAATTTGAACAATACGTCGATCCTGAAGTAAGACTTTTCCAAAATGGATAATTTTCCATCAAATTTAACTAAATTCTTTGAAAAATTTCCAGAACAACAGTCGAACAAGTCATAGATTCTTCACCTCTATACCAATAAGCTATACGACCGAAGAAGAAAAACTATTTTCGTCGACTTCCCCCATATTCTGGATGAAACACACGAAACAGGCAGTACGGGAAGATATAGCAGGTCTTACGAGAGATACGTGGATTCTTGTGAATCCCAAACAAACGAGTAAATATTACATCGAGACAAATAAATTCAAGGATAAAATCGAATTTCCAAATTGATAAAAAAAATTTTGTGATAGATTTATATAGAGTAAATTACGATTTGGAGAACTGGACAATGCTTCAAAAAAGCGCCGAACGAGGTGAAATGCCCGCTGACGTACGTGCTCATTTGATTGACGATGCTTTATTCTTGGCTCGTCGAGGGCAGTTGAGTTACGATTTCGCTATGGATTTTACGAAAAGTTTATTGAAATTGGAAAAGGATTACGTGGTTTGGAATGCGGCTCTGCATCAGTTCGAGTACATGAGAAGTGCCATTATGATCGATGATGATAAAAAGTACGAAGATCACAGACTTCTTTTCGAGGTAATGCAAATATAATATAATTTACTTCTATTCGTAAAGGGTGTGATGGGGTATTCCTTTTTTTTCAGCTAAAGGTCAAAAAATATAATGTTTTTGAAGCTTATTTTTCAAAAAATTTGTCCTCACTTTGCTTGTGCAATATTTAGTTTTTTATTTCGATAGAAGCTCTTTACATTTTGAAAAATCTTTTCGAAAATTAGGTCGATTCCCTCCTTGAAGAAATCAAAAAAATCTTGGTATTAAAAATTTTGCATATGAGCACCTAAACTAGCTTAGAAGCATTTTGAAACGTTGAAAAATAATCGAAGAAAATTTATTCGAAAAAACTAGAAGCGCATTGAAGAATTATTCATATTTTTGAGCTTTTTGAAGATTTTTCAAAGTAATAAAATGAAACAGATTGGAGTGAAGTTGGGAGTTTTTCAAAAATCATACATCGAATTTTTCAATTTCTCAAAAATATTTATACTTCCACTCCCACTCTCCATCTTCCTTTCTCTGATTTCCTTTTTTCATGTATCCAAAAAAAAAATCTAGAAAGAGGAGGTGGAACCAAAACTCAAAATTGAAAAAAATTATTTTATTGAATAACAGAAATTTTTTAACCTAGAAAATTGTTGAAAAAACCATAGAAACTGGAAAGAGTTTTAAAAAAGGGAACAAGATTCAAATTTTTCAGAATCACTGTTGGATACTGAAATACAACTTAATAATTTACTCCACCATTCCTTCTCTGAATTTCCCTTTTTACATGTATCCAAAAAAAAAATCTAGAAGTAGAGTGAACAAAATCAAATTGAAAAAGATTACTTTATTGAATTACAACTTTTAAACTCCGTTTCTGAATTTCGTATTGATCAAAAGACCACGATACTTCGGGAACTTTAGAAAATGACGTATTTCAAACTTGAAACTTTACATTAATTTTGAAAATGTTAAATTTAACTTCCTTCATTGGAACTCTAAAAAAAAACAACAATTTTTGGATTTTTTTCACTCAAAGTACAAACTTTCTCTTAAAAAAGGTCACGTCATGATTCTAAATTTTTCCAGATAAAAAACCAAATATTTTGGTGATGACTAGTTGGAAGGATAGGCATGGTGTTTACTAGACCTGAAGAATGGAAATTCTTGATATTTTCTGGAATTTTTTGCCATTAAAAAAACTTTTTTATCCTCCCATTAAAAATTTCAAGAAAAGAGGAAAATGTTGAAAATTCTTGCTTTTTGCAGTAAAATATAACGTGAAATTCTGGGTAATCATTTCTGGTTTTTCTTGTTTTTCTTGCCAGTAAATACCATGATAGGCTATCCCCTTCACCTGTCTCCCGTTTAGATCGATACTGATCAGAGAAGCGATGTAGGTAATCCAAAAATAACACCCTCTTAGATCACTTTTTTTTAATTTTCTCGTTTTCTTCCATTTTTTTTCAATATCATGAATCATGATCAATAATAGTATAGAATCGCTCCTCCTTGGAGGGGGGGGGGCACTACTAGGTCTATCAGTCTATCAGCCCATGCTAATATGGAATTCCTTTGCCCACCCAACACTAGTCCTTTAAAAATGTATTTCCACCCTTCTTCCTAAACAAAATTTGAAAAAAATTGTGTAGGACGTGAAATTTTTTGAATAATTTACGCAATAAATTATTAATTAAGTAGGTAAATACGTAAAATTCAATTTTTTGGTGAATTTTAATTTCAATTTTTGTCACCATGAGTCAAATAACTGGAAGAAAAACCACAATTTGGCCCAAACAAAGAAACAAATAACACTGAATTTACAGTTCTTACAATTGTGAGACGACTTGAAAAAAGCATTGAGAAAATTTATTTGGAGGAGTGGGGTTGGAAATCCCTCTCAATATCGATTTGTATAGAGCTATTGTCCAAAAATGTCTATTTACTGTACCTCTGAATTCCTGCTCGGCGTCCTTTCTTTCTCCTTCTCAATGCTTTTATTTTTACAATTTTTCATATATAAAATTATATTATTTTTTTCTCCTTCCTTTCTTTCTTATTCGAGTACAAAACAACACTTCGGACCCCAGATGCATTTTTTCCCCTTCTTCTTTCCGGAACCCCCATCTCCCCATTTTAGAAACGGGTCCAGCGCCTCCCCTATGGGTTCTAGAAAAAAAATTGTCTACAGAAGTTGTTTCTCAGCATCTCAGCTACAAATTACTTCCTATTAAAAATCTAATTTGGAGCCACTGGAGCCCCTAAAATTTCAAAAAATCATTAAAACACTTTTTTTTTCGTTTTCAAAGAAAAGTTTCATAGGTAAATCTAATTTTAAAAAAACCAAACGTATTCAGAATAAAATTGAGTTATATTACGACTATTCTCCTCCTGCTTTCCCCCACAAACGAGCCACTTCCTCCACAAAGTCCTATAATTAGATCCTGCAAAAAGAATTTCAAATGAATTGTTTTTCAACACCTAATTTACAATTTCATTTCTCATAGGATCCATTTTGATGCAGCTACTATCCGTCAAATTTAGGAACTTTTCCTTTTAATCTCAAAGTAGGCAATCCAACTGCCACTCGAGTAGTTAATATTGCCTAATCATCATATAGAAGGCTCCAAGGTGGGACCAAATTACCCAGTATAATACTTAAACTTCACGAACACGATTACGATTCAGATTTTAATACAATACAAATATGAATTTCGAGGGAATCATTCTCCCAATAAATTAAACTTTTAATAACCTACATGACACATTTTCATACATTTGTATACACCTCGTAGCACATATGATAATGAACCTCTCTGCTTCCTTCCCCGCTCTCGTCGACAAAGCCTTCACCTTACGGTTTATTATTTCCTACAGGGATTTCTGAAAAACATCATTCAGCCGATGTACACGCATATTAATTTCCACGGCATAATAACCAAAAAGTACTACGCTCTGGATCAGCTAACGCCCGGCGAACACAACCAGCTGCTAATGGAATCGCAAATATTCCGATGGGCTTGCGAGGTAAACGTGGAGAAATGCTCAGTCAAGGCTAAGATAGATTTTAGTCACTGGAAAAGGCAACCAAATCCGCATCGCAACATGTAAGCTTTTCTAAAAGCTCGACAATAGCGTACAACGCCAATTCCCACCTCGATAAATAATTTCCGATAATAATTCACGCGCAGGATAAATCCGAACCTACGCTACGCTACTTTATGTAACGCGATGCGAGTCGCTGGAGAATCGGATTTCGAATTTTTATACCAAATGTACCGGCGAACGTCCTTCATGAATCCGAATAAATTCGTGTACTTGAAAAGTTTATATTGTTATAATAAAATCACCCAAGTTATACCGAAGTAAGTATAAAGCAGACGTACTGGGAGCTATTTTCTTGCGACTATGGATCAGCGATGGCATAACGAAAAACCTAAATAACGACATTTTTTCGTTACAAGTAACGGAGCGGTAGTGGTAACTGAATTTTACAAGGGGTATTTCAAAAGTAATACACAGTGCTCTCTGGTGTCGATGCTATTCAACTTAGACCCTTAATTTTTATCCCAACTTGAAGCTGAGAGTTTTTGATACCAAAAATGATTGATTTTGGTTCGGAGGAAAGGCTGGAGGAAGCTTGAAGTAAGAGGAAAAAAAATTCTCAGATCGGTTTGTTTTGAACCTCATTGGGGGGGAGGGGGTGGAAAATTATGGTCTATGCCTCGCGGTGAGATGATCCAATCATTTGCCATCATTATAGGGATCATAGGGAAGGATGGAAATGCTAAAAAAGATACTCAAGAGTTGCTGAGGTGTTATTCGAGGGATTAAATGGACCACATCGTCAAAAATCTAAAATAAAAGAAGTGGCCCCCTGTGGTTCTTAAAATGGGAGATTAATAGCCCTCGACTGTGTTTCATGGATGCTAGGATCACTTCTGAGGAATATAAAAGTTTTATTCAAGTTAGATGAGTTATTGATGGTAAAAATATTCGTATATTGAGCGCTGAAAGGCAAATGAGAAAAATAGCGGTCTCAGTCAGCTTACTGAATCATCACCTAAATTTGAGATTTTGGAAAAATACGGCGAGACGTTTCGTTCAAAGGGACACCAAAGATGAAATTTTGGTCCCTCAAATCTCTACTCACAATCTTGGCCAAAAACCACCCTGGAAGAAAGGAATTTTCACCCCTAAAAAAGGTTCAAAGCAAACCAACCTGACAAATTTTTCTCCTCTTATTTCGAGCTTTCTCAAGCCTTTCTTCCGAACCAAAACCAATCATGTTTGGTATCAACTTGTTCGGAAAACTCACAGCTTCAAGTTGGGACCAAAATTAAGGGACTAAATTGAATAGCATCAACACTCTCGGAGGGCACTGTGCATTACTTTTGAAATTTCCCTCGTACAGCAGAATTTTCATAACGTAACGAATAACGAATGATTTCATTTTTTTCGGAAAAGTCAATTTTATCAAAATTTCTCTACCTTTGATTTTTTTAAATTTCCTATTTTATTACTTTTTAAAATTTCTTTTAAATTACTAATTGAATGAGTATAGGAAGAAATTTTGAAAAATATGAAGTTGAATTTTCTTTAAAATTCAAAGTTATTTCCAAGTTGGAAACAATTTTTAAAAATATGAATCTAAAAAAATTTGAAGAAATTCAAGATGGAGAAATTTTTAATGCTAACATTTTTTCAAACTAAAATTTTTTGGTTTAAATTTTCTCAACTTGGATTTTACAAATTTCTTTTCAAATTCATATTTTTTCAAATTTCTTCTAGTTCGAATTTTTTTCCAATAATTTTAAACGGCTTTGGTGTGGTAAGGGGGTCATTTGGCCTCTGGTGGAACTTGGTTAAAATTTTTATGCCTTCGGATCTCCCCTTCCCCTCTCATGAAGTTTGGCGCAGTCATTGGAAGCAAAACCAAAACCAAAAACAAAAGGCAAAACCGAAACCAAAACCAAAACGTTTGAAAAACCAAAACCAAAAACAAAAACAAAACCAAAAAGTTTGAAAAACCAAAACCACTACCCTCTAAAAATCAAAACCAAAACAAAATTCGTTTTGCTTCCAATCACTGGTTTGGCGATCTCCTCCCGGGCTCAAAAAATTTCTTATCAAATCCTTGTTCACCACACCAAATTTCACGCCCCTACCATCATTTACCGTTTATGTATAAAAAAAAGCAATCTTTCACTGGACTTGTGCTATACTCACTTAAAATTACAAAAATCGCGAAAAAGAAATGAAATAAAGTGAACATCGGACAAGTGGTGTACAAATATGTATTTTGGGGTAAAATTACAGCAAAAATTTTTTTTCGACCAAAAATGACCATTTTATGGGTGAAAAACTTCGTGGGAAAATGGGTTTTCGCATTTTTCAAGGTGTTCCACCACCTAAAAAAAATCGGAAAAAATTCTGAAAGGTGTGAAATACACTGAGAAATTGAAAAACAATTTCAGTCAGCATCAAAATTATGTCCTGCAGGGCGATTTGAAATTTTCAACGTCGAATTTAAGCTCATTATCGTAGTCGGAAAAATCTGAAAAAATTTCACGGTTCTCTCCTCTAGTACTCCTACCTTCGTGTCAAGTTTGAAAAAAATCGGTTGAAACTCGCGGAGATATTTTTAGCTTGGAAGTCACGTATTTTTGGGCCCCAGTCCCCCTAGGGTGAGATAAAAATTCGCTCATACGCTTTAAAATCATCTTCTATCAAGACAAATCGAATGGTATAAAAATTTTGACCAAGTTCCACCAGAGGCCGAATGACCCTCTTACCACACCAGAGCCTTTTCCTCCAATTTTTTCCAACATTGAATTTTAAAAAATGAATAAATTTCATGTTTTTTAAAATTTCTTTTGACTAAACAATGGGAAGAAAATTTAAAAAGTACGAAATTTAAAAAAAAGTTAAAAAATTACTTACAATTGAAAATTTTTTGAATTAAATGAAGTTCAAAAAAATTTACAGTTGGAAAAGAAAAATTTTGGAATTGGATTCAATTTTTAAAAAAAATTGAATTAGGAAATTGAAAAAATTTGAACTTGGAAATTAAAATAAAGGACTTAGATCGTTGAAATCCCGTTTACAGCAAAAATACTCGTACTTCGAAACTAGTAAAAAAATTGAAAATTTTGAAGTTTAAAGGTTGAAAGAATGGTGTTAGAAAAAAATTTTCAAGTCCAGAAATAAAAAAAAATTTTAGAAGGTGAAAGTACAATCTCTTTTTTCGGGTTATCTTGCCCTTTTAAGCAAAAATAGAAATGTAACGAAAAATGAAATAACGTTATTTTCAAAATGATTACGTTACACGTTACAGCATTTTTTTGTAACAAATACCGGAACGAATAACGGAACTCAAAATTTTAGCACTTGTAACGTAACGAAAAAAAATTTCGTTATGACATCACTGCTATGGATCGCAGATGCTCCTCTTTTTTGCATTTCTACCTCTCTCTTGCTACTCGCTGGTTTAGATTCATTATACTTTGTATTTGTATATTATACCTAGACCTATACGAATTTAATATTTACAGAATTCTATCGTTAACGTTACTAAACGATTATTCGATAACGCATTTGAACGAAGTCAGCAACATATGGCAAGCACTCATCGAAAATCCGATCGCAACGACTGCTCCTTTCGACTACATGCTTATGTATTGGAAAAGTATACTGAAAACGTAATATAAAATATCATTTGTCAAACCCCTCTTCCTCGATTCTCGTCCCATAACGCGATTTCCCTTCGGCCCTCGGCCTTCTCATGGCGCGTCGCGCCGTCGCGTCCTACGACCAGCTTTATAATCTTATAATTCAAAATATTTTGCAAACGTCGAACGACGCGACGTGAAATTTCATTACACGAGCAAACCTAATAATTTTTCGAAAAATTGCATTCGAAAATTACCACATGTAGCCGAATGCTCCGGATATTCGACAACGCGGACGTTAATTTAATCCCGAACGATGCGATCCTTGCAGGAAAAAAAACGTAATTTAATCTGCCATTTTTTTACTCTGTTTGCACACAGGTTCGGCGATTTCATTCCCATCATACGTAATATCATCGAAGGGGCTACAATTAACATTCATAATGAACAGCAATTGAACGAGGTAATGAGATTATCCAAACTATAAACTATTTAATAACGGTGGAAAAAAACCATCATTCGATGTAGCAAGGTACGACATCCGAATCGAAAACCGTTTACGAGGCAATTTTCAAAATTGATTGCTATTAAAATTTACAAAAGTGGGAAAAAAATCGCCGACGAATTGGAATTCATTAAAGTTACCCTGCTGAGGGATGCAATCAAAAGCAGCCCGATGCCAGGGTGAAAATGCGTTAGAGAAATCATTCTATTAAATTACAATCGTTGCGACATTTTTTCGACATATGACAAAATATAGGAGGATTTTTTTTTCCTCGGCCGCGTATTACGGTTCAATTTCACGTCAAATACACAATGAAATTTTATCATTTTTCGCACTAACTCGCATTTTATTTGTACTGCGCGCAGCTTATGTCCCTCAAGGATAGTTTCCGTAACAGCGACAAAACTGACATATACGAAATTCTATACGTATCATCGAGGCATGTTTATAACAGGATAGCCTGGAAAAATAAAGAAATGCCCGGATTTCTGGCGTGGCTCGAGAAGACCAAACCAGCAGCTCGTTAATGTTAAGCTCGTTAATTGCGTTCCGTAGCTATATCCATTTTGTAAATAAATCGTCGTTTCAATTGTCGTTAACTAATTTTCTTCTGTATAAAGAAACAGTCCTGGTTGTTTTGTCGGAAAGTATATAGGAAAATAGTGCGAGAGAAAGAGATGGAGCGAAAAAGTAAATAAAACTATGTATAAAACGATGAAAGTATAGGATACGAAATAAAGAGCGACGACTTTGGCCAATTAGAGCAGAACAATTGACCTATTTTAAATTTTCAAATTCGTCGCGTATTTCGGTATTTCTTCTTACGGATACGTTGATACGAATAAAAGTCGAACGAAATGGTTTCGAAAGATGGGAGACGATCGTTTCTTTTCGGAAATGGTATTTTTTCTGGGTTCTGAATTCAAATTCGCCGTTGCTGATTTGAGGAAGTTTGCAGAAGTGTAATCGTACGTCACGTTCTTAATTCTTCGCGAAAATCGTCCAGGAAATGAAATTCAAAGGGAAGAGGAAGTTTTTTCATTTTTTCATGTGTAATATACGCGAAGAAATGACCGGTTTCATTTGTTGGAATAAATGTGGATGTTTCAATGTCGTTTTTTTGTTTAGAAAGAAGAAATTTAATAATGCAAAGAGCATATAAAAAAATAAGGTAACTATTTTTTCATTCAAGATTATTTCAAAAAATGAGATTACAAATAAAATGTAAGTAAAAATGAAACAGGCATCATACTGAAATTTTTTAAGAAAAAATTAACTTTCACCAACTTTTTTTGAGCAAAAATAACCAAAAAGTGACCAAAAGGTGACCAAAAAAATGACCAAAAAGTAACCAAAAATTCAATTTCTTGGGGTTATTTTTTGTACTCTCTCATTCCGAATCAGTGAAAAGTCACTGATAAGTGATAAACAGTCAGAATTGCAGTACAGGAAAAATCAGTGAAATTCACTAATTTTCAGGGATTTTTCACTGATTATTCAAAGAATTTTACAAATGTTTCAGTAAATTTCATAAATATCACCGAGTTTTCAGTGAATTTTCATTGATTTCCAATAATTTTCTTTCACTGACTTGCTTTCAGTGAAAAAATTTCCACCGATTTACCGTCCTGCAATTCTGATGGTTTTCAGTGATTTTTGATAAATTTCACTGACCAGAAATGAGAGAGTAGTTTTCTGCAAACATTTCAAAGATAAATCAACTGAAAAGACGTGAATAATTTTATTCATTAAATTTCTTCGTCAAAACAACAAATTAATTTTTTAATTTTTTTTATTAAAGAATTTTGAAAAATAGCAATTTTTACGTGAAAATTTGAATTGTTTCCTGGAAATGCGAAGAAAAAGTGATTTTGAAGGGAAAAAAGTAACCAAAGTGACCTTTTAGACGTGAAAAGTAACCAAAGTGACCTTTAAGACGTGAAAAGTAACCAAAGTGACCTTTTAGACGTGAAAAGTATAACCAAAAGTGACTGAAGTCGAAAAAAATGACCCGCTATGATGCCTGAACTGAAGTCAATGAAGCCATGTTTGTTCAAAACTTAATTGAAAATCATCGATTTGTTTTGAAATAATGAAGAAGAGCTGAATAGAGGATAATCAAATCCATAGGAAGAATTTTCAAATCATTGCGAAGTCCTAACACAAAATAATATGAAAATTCAATAAGCGCAGTTCTTCAAGCGAGGAAAAAGAAATTCTCATGCGGCACCTGTACATTATTTTGAATGCATTACGTTTAATTCGATTTCACTTTTCTAAAAAAAAATTCATCAAAGTGAAAAGAGGTGTGTTGAAGTCACATAAAGGAAGAATTCAATCGGAAAACTAAGATCATATTCATATTCAGAATCCTGAAAAACATACGATTTGGTATATTACACGTGCACGTACATAGGCGTATTCGAGGGGAGGGCTCAGAAAGCTCGAGCACTCTCCTTCAGCTTATCAAGGAAATTTTTTATCATAAAATGTCTACGAGGAGTAGTACTTGAGTACATAATCATATTCATTGTTTATTCCAAAAATCTCGCAATTTTTCATTTTTTTTTTGACTCAAATCTGTAGGTATACCTATGCATCATTTGTTTATAGAAAATAGACCCCCACCATTTTTTCATACAATTCAGCCTCTCTCATATAATTTCTAAGTGCGCATATGTCCACTCAGCTCTCTTTTTTTTTGGCAATTTTGACTTCAAATAATCTTTAAAAAAATATGCTTCAAAATGGTACCTATAACTGAAGTTGAAATTTTTTCTGCGAGTTTTTCACTCAAAGTATACAACATTGTGTATTAAAAAATGGGCAAATCGAAAAACTTTTTCAGAAGCCGCTTCATCTTAATGTAGAAAGTCTAGATACAGGCATCAAACAGAAATTTTGGGAAAAAATAGTGACTTTAGTGACTTTTATCAGGCAAAAAGTGACCAAGTTTTCAATTTTTTTTCAACCATACTTCCCCCCCCCCCCATCCCATTATTTTTTCATAGCTTTATTTATCTCTGCGGTGGTTCAAAAAAATTATTTTCATTAATAATTCTTCACTTGAAATTAAGAGTTCTGGAATAAGTTTCAAGTAAATGAAAAAAAAGAATTAATTTTTTTGACCAATTTTTTGGGTTATTTATAGACCTTTTACGTAATGATATTTGTACGTGCAGTGAAATTATTTGAAATGCACGGTGTCTAACCCAACGATTTTTTTTTTTGAACAAATTATGACAGGTTGTTGACTAAATCATACGGATGAAAATCCGAATTTTTCTGGGATAAAAATTTAAAAATTTCGTACAAGCCATCGCAATTTTTAGCTAGCTCCTGTAAACAAAAAATCTATGAGGAAGAAAAATATAAATTATTTCGTTAAGATATATTAATCAATGTGTTGAGCCCGAGTGAAGCGAGGACGAAAATTTTAGCGAAATCCCCCATTCAAGAAATTGAAATTGAACACTTTTCCTTCCCTCATTAAGATTTTCCAAAATGTGACCAATAATTTCAGATTCTCTTCTATTCCTTCTTTCTTATTTTCTACATGGTGGTCAAAAACATTACAGTATTCCTTTCTTTTCACAACTTAAGTATGTATTAAAAATTACGGTATCAAAAAAAAAGAAAAAAAAAGATTTTCAATGAATTCTGAAAAAAAGAGTATAAATTACCAACCAGCAAGTTTAACACGGAAATTTTTCAGAAAAATTTATAATTTAATGAATAAAGACAAGCATTCAAATATCATTTTTTCTGTACATTACGATCAGCAAAAAATGATGAAGTGAAAATTTGTAGGTAAGATATATAATAATTATTTGGCCCGAGCGAGACGAGGGCGAAATTTTTGAAAAATTTATGATAAAAGAAGCCAAAAAAAACACTTTTCTGGATAGATGCCTTTTTTTGGATATTTGAAAAAAGTGACTTCAGAATGAAAAAGTGACCAATAGTGACCTTTTGGCAAAAAAGTGACTTTTAGTGACCAACCTTGAAAATAGGGGACAAGACACTAAAAAAGGTGACTCTGTTCGTTACCTGTAGATACTGAAACATTTCGAACATAATTTCACCATTTTTTGTTCATAGAATTCTTAAATTCCAAAAATAAATTTTACAGTTTTCAAACTCTAGTCAAAAAATTGTTTGAAAAATTTTCATATTGGTGTGAGGAGCCTGGAACGGAACTTAACCCTCTTTTCTCATTTTACTTTTTTTTTAACGGTCATTTTTACCATTTGTTCATATAACATATAATTTTCGAATAAGAATTAGCAAAAATTGCCAAAATGTTACAGAATTCCGAAATTTCCAGATGTTTTCCAAATTTTTACTTAATAGTTTGCTAAATTCTCAAAAGTTTGCTCAATTTTCCAAAATTCTGCCAAATTTTCGATCAAAAATAACCGAGGGTTTACTACGCTCCGATCTTCTTCCTCTCACTTTGGCTCTGGTTTACACAAGTTGAATTTTGAAAAAAAAAATACCAGAAACGATAGGTTGATTACGAAATAAACTTCTTATTTCAAACAATTTGTAGTAACGAATCATTCAAATATTTACATAAACAAAAAATAATTCTATGGTACTACTCTCTTAATTTGAATCAGTCAAAATTGACGGATTTAAATAGACAAAATTGAGTCACTGTAGGAATCAGTGAAAAAATTTACCGATTCAACAGTAAATTTTGACTGATTGAAATCAGTCAATTAATTTTTACTGATTCAATAATCAAAATTCACTATTTGAATCGGTAATTTTTCACTGATTCGCAGTAAAATGTCACTGATTAACAGGGGAATCAGTGGAATTTGACTGATTTATCCGTGACTTGATTTTCTCTATTTCATCAGTCAATTTTGGCATTTTTGACTAATTCAAATTAAGAGAGTAGTTTTTAAAAAAATCGATCAAAAAACTCAATTTAGTCTTTGTTGATTGCACTATATAGGTACTCGATTCAACAATAAAAAATGAAAAAAAATGATGTACAATTTGGAAATAGGTAATTCCTAAGAAATTTTCAAGAGTTTACCAATTTTTAGTTGGTATGAAAATAACTTGCTAGCTTGGTAGAAAAAAATGAAAATAATTTCATACAGTTTCATTTTTAAAACAACTGAAATTTGATAGATTTTTCGTAAAAAAATCAGCAAAAATCACTAAATTCAAAAAGAAGATAGAAAGAAACAAAGAAAGAAAGGGAGAAAAGAAAAGGAAAAGGAAATAAATCTAGAATAAAGGAGGTTTCATAATAAAAAAAAGATTAAAATTGAAACTTGAAAAATGTTTGGTATTTCCTTCACAATAAAATTATTTTGTTTCAATGATTCAACTCAATAAGTGGGTACTTCCACGAATTCCAAAATTCTGTTTCTCTTTTCAAGAGCAAAAAAATTCACTATGCAACTTTCTCCATATTCCCTAGATCCCTACTTATATATTCCTCTCAAAAACTCATTGAACAAATTTCTGGACTAACCAGTTACCATTGTCAATAATAATAATTCACCTTCATACTCTTTTAATCTCAAAATCCAATACCTAATCTATATTTCGATGCATTTTTCTATAAATATACGTCAATTTGTGGTTTCAAAAACCAAAACCAAAAACGAAACTATAACCTACGCATGTAATATTAAACACTGAATTTTTAAAACTGCTCAAAAAGCTGACCTAAATCATTGATGATGTACAGTAAGCCCACCAATTTTAATTTTTAATGGAATACATATCTTGCTAGATTGGAAGTAAAATTCATAACAAAAACTATTCAAATCCAACCCTTTTTTAGATGGCATTCAGAATTTCAAAATTTCTTCTCTATAGAAAATTTCAAACCACATTTTCAAACTTGATGAGTGTATTTGTTTACTTTACATGTACAAAAAAATGAAAACCTTGAAAGCGATAAAAATGTTAAAAATTGTTCATGGTCACAATCTCTTCGCCATATTTTGTGCCAACACATCCCAAAGCCAAACTGTACCATACTATTTATTTTTCACCACATGTTCGGTAATTTATTAAATACATATAGATTTTATGATCTCATGCACGTAGCGCATGAACAGAGAATACTCAATGGAAAATTTCACCCCTATACGAATCCCTCCACCCATATCAAAGTATACTCTTAAATACCTATTGAAATTTAAATTGACATTCCTTTTTTTCATTTCAAAGCAATTCGAAAATCTGAAACATTTCGGTTTTCATTGCAAAAAAACATCATCGTTCGAGAACTCGACCGTGAAAAATCAAATTCAATGTTGAAAACGAAATAAATTTCAGGCTATAAAGTAGGTAAACAGAAAAATCTGATCGAATTGTCATCAACGAATGAAAAATCGTAACGTACCTACGAATTTTCTATCACATACGCGGCAATAATATTTAATTCAATTTCTACCAGGCATCAGCCATGTTAATCGTATCAAAAATTAGTGTTATTTCGACCTAACCGTATCAAGTTTTCGAAACCAGTCTTAGAAAATATTGAAATTTTCAACGACATTTGAAAAGAAACCGCAGAAATGCACAATACAAACGAGTAAGTATGGGCGAAAAATTAATAACTAGAAGTTGTTTACAGTTTAAAATTTAATTATAAAAACGCGAAAAAATTGATGCAAATATTTACACAACTTTACGAATAACTTGAAAAGGCACATAGGTTGATTTTCTCATAAAAACCGAGACCAAATACATCGCTAAAGAAAACAGATTTCGAATATTAGACAAATAAAGAAAAAGGGACCGATTTGAAATTATTTATCGACCAAAATTAACATAAATTAGTGTTCTCGTTCTATACGAAATTTGGGACGAAAAAAAGAAGAAATTTACCCGAGCATTACCAATAATCACTCGAAGCTTTTGGTAATTTCGAACATCAATATACTTTATTTATTCTACGGCATTATTAACGATTCCCCGAACGACGACTCCATTAAGAACCGATAAACACTAAAAAGTCTATATAACCATTGCTCCCAAGAGATAGGCGAATTCGAGTTCGCCTTTTTTTTCCAACATTAAAAGTAAAAAATTAGTAAACAAATCGATGTTTAAAAGAATCTAAAATTATATTTCAGCGTTTTCTTTTTTTATTAGAAGGGTTGCCGATAAAAAAGAAAATTTAATTAGGCATCTGGAAGTTGTTTATTCGACGACGAGGAATATTTTTGAAGAAGCGTTTTCCGCAGCAGATTTTTTTTTAATTGTAAGAATTCGTTTAAAGTTCGGCAACGTTTACCTCCCTTCGTGAAAAAATATTTATCGATTGGCGAATTTTTTTCATTGATTCTTTAAACGAGTTTGAAATACTTTCATTAGATAAACGCTCCGCCGTTTTCTTTGTTTGTTGGTAAATTTTCCAACTATTTAAACAAAAAGAGAGGAAGGCTGGGGTATTGAAGTTTTCAAAACTCGCGACGAACGCTGTTCGTTGAAAAGTTATTCTCGCGATATTTTATATTAATTTTGTATAATTTTTTATCGTGTAGATATATTTCCTTGCGCCAAACTCAACCGAAAATATATTCTTTTAATAGTTTAGAATTTTCAAACGTGGACTTAATTTCCAGCAAAAGAGAAACGTTTGCGATTAGCGATCATTCGGCCGCTTCGTATGCAGCAGCGGAGATATTAGGCAGCGACGATCATGAAAAAATCGCGTATCGTGGAAAAAGTGGATGGTTTGTGGCGAGATGGCAAGCCATTGTAATCGGAATAATAATATTCATCATGTTATTTGTAGCTGCTCATATTGGCCGGACTACAACCCCCGTCATCGTTGAAGAAAGAGAAGTATGATAATGAAATGAAAATTATGTATCTTTATTGTGCTCGATTGATCAGATTAGATGAGGTTTGAAAATTCCCTACAATTTTTTTTCTAAAATTGGAAGCATTTCAAAACATAGTCGAATGATGAAAGCAGCGCACCCTAGAACGTAAAAAACGATATGCCAAACGCTATTTTTATTTTTTTCAAAATTAATGGGTTATGGAAGAGAGAGGGGTAAAAAAGAGATTTATCAGGGTGTCTTTAAATTTTTTGAGCAAATATAAGCTTGACTTGGCTCGATATTTTTGCATAACTTTTTTTGATTTTTTTCATCCCCCCCCCACCCCTAACCAAAAAATTCAATTTTTACGAAAAATTTCAATCAAATATAATTCAAAAAAAATCACAATGAAATCCTAAATTTAAATTTGACGAACAAATTCAAACAAATATGATACAAAAAAAATCACAATGAGATCTTTTTTATTTAAATTATTTATTCTTAAGGGTGAATAGGGTGAATAGAAATTTTTAAATTTTTGAAAAAACCTTGACCTTTGAGTAAAAAGCTTGACTTTGCATGATTATAGCTTGACTTCTTGGTCAAAAGTTTGACTTATCTTGACCAGTTTGACTTAGCTTGATCGTTAGATACCCTGCTTATTTAAAATTTTGAATATTTTGATTTCTGTGAAAAAAGTCAAAAGGGTCTAATCAAACAACTAAGTTGATATTCGAACTCAAACGTCTTAAAGAAAACCTAACAAATGATATGACATATGACATTTTTTATTATTTTGAATTTTATGCAAAATTGTGGACCCCTATTGGTAACCTTTTCTATTCTTAATGAGGCTTTAGAGTATTGACATGAAACTCCAAATTTAGGTACTTCAGCAGCGGAAATGATAGAAGAGAAATAAGAAACCTCCCACCCCTAATCCCTACACGATTTCAAGAAAAAAGTACGTTGATTTTCCAAATTGTACGACGCGACGATGAGTTACATCTAAAAGCTCTAGATAAAAGTTAGCCTTAATTTCTTTCCTTTTCCCTTTCCCCTTTCCAAAATCCATTCGAATTTCAGCCCAAAATTATCACTGAAAAAGATTCCAGAGGTCATAAAACAAATTTTTTTTTAAATTGTGAGTCATGTTCTACTCCTCCCTTGGGTCAACTTTTGGTTTTTTGATGATATCATCAAAAATGAATTCGAGAGGTCAAAGAAAATATGTATTATCATAATGCTTCACTCGATAATGGTTGAAAAATTTTGAATTTTGGATCCTTCCCCTTTCCCATTCCCACTGCCAAGACCTTTTGTGATTTTAGCCCGAAATTAATTCATAAAAAAATTTCAGTGGTCATAAAACACGCTCTTTAATAGATATTATCAAATTCAAAATTTCTAGAAATTTTGAGTTGAGTTCCACTACTTACCTACCTACTCATTAGGTCAACTTCAATTTTTTTTATGCAATAACATTACATTTAATTAAGTAGATTTGGAAAGTCAAAAACCCATACATTTTGATACCTCGCTCGATAATGATTAAAAATTCCTGAATTTTAGATGCATTTTCTTTTCTCATCCCTCACAAAGTGCGACATCTTTCAGATTTAGAGTTAAAATAACACCAAAAATTGATTCAGGTGTTTCGAAAACCCACATCAAGTCGAAATATTTGGAAAAAACTTGAGAATAGATATTTTAACAAATTTTAGCTTCAATGTTATAACTCAAAACGACGAAAATTTCCAGAAGTTGGAATATCATTGCCATTATATCTACTCGGAATAATATTTTCAAAATGAATATTTAATGAAAAAAATTAAAGTTGAATAAAAATATCCAAATTTTTGAAAACAAGAGACTTTATGATTTCTAAAAACGTGTTTGATCGTCCAAAATGAAAAATGATCTAATGATTGGGTTAAAAAATACCTTCAAAATAGACATCTTTAAAAATATCTTCAATCGTCATTTCCAAAAATTTGTTTTCAACGTGAATAAATTTTAGGCTTGGAAGTCATTCGAAAAAAATTTAATCCCAAAAAACTCACAAAAGGCACCATCTAACACACAAATGTTTATCAGACATGAAACATTTGAAAAAAATTGAATAAATTAAACACTTTGTCCTGACAAAACGACAAAAAAATTTTATAGTGGTAAATTCTCATCTCTCCCCCCCCCCCCCCATAAAAAACGAAGAGAATCCCAAATTTGGATAGATTTTTAAAAAAGATTTCCCAAGATTTTGTTCTTTTTTTATTTTTAATAAGAAATTCATCAAGTATTTTTAAAGAAAATAATTGTAATTAAGCAGGAAAAAATACAACCAAATACGAAAAAACAATTTAAAAAAAGATAAAAAACGAAAAAGTTTGCTTTCTAGTTTTTCAAAAACGAAAAAATAATTACCTATTTTTCAAGGTTAAAAAAACTTTGCTAAAAATAAAAATAATTAATTTTGGCAAAAACATTTTAGATTTAAAAAAATTATCATACGTATTATAAAACAAAAATCGAAATTAAATCAAACCCATACCTATTAGGTATAAAAACTTTAATCAACAAGGGAAAAAAAGAGCAAAAGATTGAAAATGAAAACTTCAGAACCAATAATTTTACTTTCAGTTTTTAAAAAGAAATCAGGTTTTTCATTCAATTAAATTATAAAATTGACACTGACGTCGCATCGTCGGATACATCCTATATTCACAATAATTTTTAAACCTCATCTGTTAGATCATCGCCTAACATGAAAGAATAAAATAAGAAAAACTCGTTCAATTCTAACCATACGTCTTTTTGCAGTTCAGTCAGTACACCTCAGCCAACTTATTCGATGATGATTCACTAGGTATAGAAGTTGCAGAAATCACTCCAGTAATGGCAGCAATGATCTCAGCTCATACAAACATAACTACCGAGGGCTTAATAGACAACATGAGATATTTAGTCGAACCCATTAATTATATAATCTTCATTCAACCGTTTCTCGAGGCACCAACAACAAACAACAATAAACACAATTCGATCACATTTCGTGGAAATGTGTCTATAACGTTGCATGTGAAAGAAGAAGTAAAATATTTAGTAATAGGAGTAAACGATTTACGTATCGTGTCTACGTTCTTGTATGAAATTAACGAAGCCACCGATGATGTAAGTTCGCTAATTTGATTTACAATTCAGTAAACAAGTACCTACTAAGTATGAATAAAATTCTAATAAAAAATAATTCGCATCGATAGGCACTTCATCAAGTAGAAGACGCGATTGATTTGAGTATCGATTCTTACGACGTTTACGAAGGTACACTGAATTTGGAACTTTACAAATGGCTTCAACCTGGTAAAATATACGAGCTGACAATCGAATTCAACGGCGACGTTCAAAATCTACCTTTTGGTTTATTCAAATCGCAATTCGAAGATAAAAAAACCGGTGAAATTAAGTAAGATGATAACGATACGAATTCCAACTGTCAACGAAACCCTTATTAAACAAACTTAGAAAAAATATTTCGTTATTAGATGGATCGTAGGTACGAATTTAGATATACCATTCGCGAGGACAGTATTTCCATGCTTCGATGCACCAACCCAAATGGCTACATATCAATTAAACATCGCTCGAAGAGATAACATGCTGGTTCAATCAAGTACACCATATTGGCAAAGTACCCAAAAAGGGTACAAAACATATCTAGTAACAATTGAACACCATGAAAATACCTGATTACTCGTATAATTCGATGACTTCTTCCAGCGACGGTTGGACTTGGATACAGCATCATAAAACGGATCCGATGCCAGTTCATGCGTTAGCCTTCGTAGTGAACAATTTCGAAAACGAATTTCGAGTTACTCCTCAAATATCCCACTTCACAATTTGGACAGCTGTAAAACGTACAGAAGAATTAGAATACGTTCTAAATCTAGGACCAGTGCTGATAAAAGATATCGAAATATACCTAGGAACAGCTCTACCGGTGAAGAAAATAAACATATACGGTTTACCTCAAGTACTACCCAGACAAACGGCCAAAATAGGAATGATTTATATGTCGTAAGTGTTTCTTATATCGAAAAAAGTTTGCGAACAGAAATTTACAAGTTTGCATCGCGCAGAAAACCATCAATTAGGTAATTCGTTTGGGCGAAAGTTCGTAACGTTAATGATCATTGCTTCGGCGCGAACAAAAATCTTAATGTCTTCATTATAAAGTTTTACTTAATTATGTTGTTACTCGGATCCATTATAGGGAGGCTGATTTGATAGTACAAGAAGGAAAGACTTCTACGGCTCATAAACAATACGTATCCCAAATACTGGCTGGTCATTTGATAGAACAATGGATTGAGAACTTAATCATGTTCCAATGGAGACACGATAATTGGATTAAGGAAGCTCTGGTCCAATATTTCGAATACTTATTGCTCAGATTTGTAAGTACAGTTTCGATAGCGGAGCTAACGTTGGTAAATCGATTAATTTAGGGTTTCGAAACCTGCAGGTGAACCCAACGTGGAAAACCGTAGATCAATTTTTCGTAAACGTTCATCAATTAGAAATGGATAAAGAAATAGCTGATCCGAACAGACAAGGCAGATACATTCGATGGATTCCTTACATAGAAGAAAGCAAAATGCAGTATTTGTATCCGATCAATGAAACTGATATTTTCAGACGAAGCGTTCTGGCCGAATCTCGAGCTCATCGTTTGGTCACCGAATTTCAAGCTCAGCCAAATATTTACACACAGCTGTACGAAAAGAGATTGGTAGATAAAGGTAAACCGATTTGAGTGTTTTCTAGTTTCATAACAGAATGAAAATTGTTTATGTCGCCGGTAAATATTCATTTAATGATAGTTTACAAACCTCTATTCTATTACCGGTTCGTTGAATTAGCTGCAACGCGATTCTATATTTATCAAATGGTCAACAACTTCGCGGCTACGATAACTCGAAATGTCACAATTTTTCATTAACCTGTACAGTAAACAAATTCTGAAAATTTATAATTATAAACGCTGGTGAAGAGTAATCAACAGGATAATCATCTTACTTGTCGATTATACTTATTTGCATCACAAATCGGACAAAATTATTAGAAAAACACCGCATTTAACTCGAAATTAACGAATAATGGACGCGAAACACATTTTCAAAAGTTCAACGTTCAAGTTCTTTCAACTTTCATTACTTTCAAAATTCAACTGGATTTTTTTGGAATGGAATGAGTAATCTGAATTACGTGTTGGATAAACAAAACGTTATCCCCTCTCTTCTTATTGGTCGAAGTCAATTTTCCCCTCCTTCGCATTCCCTGAATCACCCGAATGAAAAAATGATAAAACTGATAAATAATAGTTTTCTATTGTTCGATGACGAATTTTATTTCATTACTTATTTTTTTATTTGTATTTTTGCTATTCTTCCTTTTGTTGTTGGTTTTGATCGCAAAAATACCGAAATGTGATTCACTAGTTTTATATTGTGATTATGATCCATTGTTGAGCCTGGGCGGTGTAGACTGGGTATCTAGCTTCGTGTACGTATGAATCACTTGATATTCCGGTTAATATGATCATCATCCTCAAGTAGCCTAATTATGTCCATAATATCATCATATGTAAGGAGGCAAAATTCCAACTTCCTGCAGATAAACGTTCCATCTTTCAATAGGTATAAGCTGATTGAAAATCGATCGATAGCTTTGTCATTTTACTCGTATCAATCATTACTCCCAAAGATCAGATAGAATATTAGTAAAATTAATCGATTGAACATCATTATATCTTGATTTTCTTGATACAATATTGATTCTGTGATTTACAGGAGCCTGTTTGATGAGAATGATAAAACACGTCGTATCTGAGCCATTGTTCATCGCCGGATTGAGAATTTTCCTAGAAAAAAGGTATCCATCAGCAAGAGCTTCTCATCTGCGTATAAAATTTTCTTCGTACAGGAGAAAAAATTGCTATGATAATATTGTTTATCTCGACAGATCTCGTAAATTCTGTGTTATTATTTCAGTCGAGGGAAAATCGTCGATGGAGAAGATCTATGGGAAATAATGACGGTGGAAGCACTCAACACATCTTATCCTGGTTATCAACTGTTACCAGAAGGTGTTTCGTTGCAAGTAGTTCTCGAAGACTGGATCTACACAGAAGGTTATCCGTTGATAAGTGTGACACGAAATTACAACAATAATACGATCTCATTTTCACAACATAGCAAAACAACAATGGTACTTATAAGAAAATCTTCTATCCTAGTTGTGATTGGGAACTGGCAAGTACCTTGTTCCGAATCACTGATGTTTTCGATTTCCGATCATGTTGTAATTCCATATTCTATTTTTCTTTGTGGTGCTGATCACGAATTTAGTAGGTAAAATGAAGGCAATATCCATAAATAAGCGGAAGTCCCCGCAACCGGATTTTTTTTCCAAAAAGTCATCAGTTCGAGATTAAAATTAGTAAGTAGGCAGGGTGTATTTGACGCCCTGTTTACGAAAATAACATTGAAAAATTATCTTCGATGAATTTAAGCTTACAGAGACTGGGGTTTCCAAAAAAAAAAGAGACTCCGATTTTCTTTAAAATTAGTTTATAAAGCAAATTTCCAGTTCTGGCAGAGAAAAATAACAGCGAAAATCTTTGCAAATGAATTTAAGCCCGTAAAAACCGGTTGGATTTTTAAAAATTGACTCAGATTTCAAAGAGAATTAGTTTACAAACCGTATTTGAAGAGCTGATCAAGAAAATAATTAGAAAAATTTACACAAATGAAATACAAGCCTACAAAAACCTGTTTCTTTTAGAGAGCAAGACTGAAATGAGAATGAGACGAGATCAGATAAGGAAGAAATAGGGTTTTTATATGTAAGTACATTTATAAGTAAAATAAATTAGGTATGGTACCTATTTTATTAATTTTAAAAAATCACCCCTTTCCAATCTAATCACCTATATTCTCTTTTGGGGCTTACTTTCGATAAAAAGTCGGTTTCTGTAGGTTTAAATTCATTTGGGAAAATTTTTGTTGTTATTTCCATAATCCAGCGCCAGAGATGAGAAGCCGAACATCGAAATTCAAATCCAAACTTTAAAAACCGATTATACTTCGTGATTCTAAAAAATTTTCAACTTTGATTTTGTCAAAAAAAATTCAAATTTATATTTTTTCAAAAAAATTTTCAACCTAAAATTTCTTTAAAATCTTTGCCATTTTGAATTTTCTCAAGATCTTTTTCAACGTCAAGGTTGCTGTCAAGATCAGATTTAAAATGTTGTTTTAAAAAATCCACTTTAGAAGTTGGAACTTCGACCTGAAAACGAAACTTTTATTTCTTAAACTTGAAACTTGAAACTTGAGCTAAAAACTAATCTTCTATTTCCTGAACAAAACTTAGACTTGAAAACTAAACTTTCATTCTACAAATTAAAAATTTAAACTTCAAACTAAAACCTGTACCTATGCAATCAGTTTTGCCCTCCTTGATCAGTGCAGTACTTCAAAAAATACGCTTCAAAAACCAATTTTTGGGGAATTCTGAGTCAATATTTATAAAAGAAACCTCGAAAAAAAATCAATCGTTCAATTCTTTAGATTTTACTATGGAAACCAATTTCTATGAAGGTACCTAGCGCCTCTACCTACCTACTTACTTTATTTTTGTAATCAGCACTGAAGTTCATTCTAATACCTTACCAGTTTTGGTCTCTACTGATGACATTTTGAAAATAAAAAAATGAATCCGTTTTGAGAGCTTCCACTCATCTGCAATATTCCTACTACCACATTTGCGATCGGAATCCCAGAGGAGAGTAGCACACAAAATTTCAAAAAAATCTAGTACCCATATCAGGGAATCGAATTTCCATCCTGTAATTATATATTAAAGAGACGAAAATGTACTCATTTTACGAATATTTTTTCCAGGATCCTTACACCGGTCACACGAGAAGATTAAACCTCTGGTACATTCCAGTCAGCTACACCACCGAAGGTGAGAAATTCTTCACCGCCACCGCTCCCAGATTCTGGCTAAATAAGGTTCGCGGCGTCGATATCATTACACCAACCGACCTAGGAAAATCAAACTGGCTTCTAGTGAATCCTCAACAAACAAGTACGTCTCTCCTTCTAAATTCGTTACCTACTTTTATAAAACATCACTAATCTAGTCTTCATCTTGGACTTAGACTTTTACAGAGTATATTACGACTTGAACAACTGGACGTTGTTAAAGAATGCTCTAGCGAATGGAGAATTTCCAGATATCGTCAGATCTCAGATAATCGACGATGCTTTGTTTTTCGGTCGTAAAGGCATGCTGGATTATGCTTTCGCCTTAGATTTCATCGGCTATTTCGCCGGATATAAAGAAAAAGAGTATATCGTTTGGTCGACGGTTTTACGTCATATGAATTATATTAGGCATATCTTGCTGGAAAATGAAACGAAATCTGATATAGCGGAATCGAGGAGTGATGTCGAAGATACTGAGCATTTGCAAAAGTTCAAAGTAATTTTTCCTAATTTTTATTCGTCAAGAGTTTAATTGCAAGTTTTTACGTAGAGAAGAAACTATTGTAGTATTTTGAGAGAGCTTTCGAATAAGAATTCAGAGTTAATTTTTGAATTGCTTTTGTTTTTGAACTCTGCGATATAAATCGTCAACATAGTAATTGTACAGTCATACATAACAATTCATCGCGGAAATGCTAGGTTTCCTAACGTCATCTCAGATAAATAACAAGTACATACGTTTTTCAACCTCTCGTTAAAATTCGCTACTGGCTTTCGTCTGCGAAAAAGATGAAACGTGAAATTACCTACTCGCTTTGTAGAGTTTTATAAAATCCGTATTAACGTGCAAAAGAATAGTGGCCTTTTAATTAAGACTAAGTTTTGTTCCAATTTCGAAACCTTGACCTTATTTTTATAAGTTTTTAAGAAAATCAACCAATCTTTCGTATTTTTAAACTATTATTTTTGTTTCAGGCGTATATGAGATGGTTAATTACACCTCCATTCAACGATATGAATTCGAAATGGACCGAAGCTTCAAAAATGACACATACCGATAGACTTTTACGTAGCGATATATTTTTATGGGCTTGTGCGATGGGTAAAAGCGAATGTAATACGATGGCCAGAGCCGAATTTGATAAATGGAAAAATTCTAGGACTCGAGGACAGGAAAATCCGTACGTGGAAATTTTTTCGATCCTGAGCTTTGAATTGTAATTGATGATTCACGTAATTTTTTTTATTGCAGTATCGAACCAGATATGAGATATGCTGTTCTATGTTCGATAATGCAAATTGGAGGTACATCGGATTACGATTTTCTTCTAAATGAGTACACGAATATGCCAGATACGAGTCCGGATAAATACACGTATTTGAAGAGTTTATACTGTTTCAAAAAAGAGAAAAATTACCAAGAGTAAGAAAAATAATTATTGTAATGTGCCTTGAATCGGATTTTTGAATTTTGAAGGTCTTCCTCCCTCGGGTGGTTCGTTTTTCTTTCAAAATAGATTATCAAATAGGAAGTGGCTTCCTCTTCTTTAATTTTTATCCCCTAGCACCTGAAATTTTTCCAGTACAACTCATTTTAAAATTTCGATATTGAAATCACAAAAAAATTAATAAATTTACGAATTTTTAAAATTAGGAAGTTTCAGCCCCCTTCTCCATCCTTATTTTGTTCTTTTACGTTCCTGTTTTGTTCATGCTCGATTAAGTCCATCATGCTTTTGATTTAGAAGATAAAATCTCTCAAAATAATAAATGCTTGAGGAAAAGTAAATTTTATAACCATTTTCACCTAATTTGAGGGTCCGTGAACCTCCAAAGATAACCCTATGGGTCCAAACTTTCATCTTCAAAAATCAAAACTGAGTCATTTTTCACATTTTAAAGTAATATTTGAAAATTTGGCACCATTTCATCGATTTTTTTTTTAGCTAGGCTTGTTCAAAAAAGGGGGAAAAGAGAGGTTCCCCAAGACCGATTTTTTTTGGGACTGTGGGGCCCGCCAGGACTAAAAAAATTATATTTTTACCCATGAGGACTCAAATTTTTTGCTCTTAAATTATTTTTTCCCCTCGACCCTCGATTTTCTCTGCATGGCCTTGTATTTAGCATAGGTAGATATTATCCCATTTTAAATCTCAAAAAGGTGGTTGGAAGGGAGAGGGGTCGTTGTCCACAGCACAGCCTCTAATTGAGGTAGGATGTTAAAACTTTAAGAATCTCATCTCTGAAAGAAAATTAACCGCTGTAGAGGGTGAGACTTCCAAAATTTGAAAGAAAATTCACCTTGTGATGAGAAACACCTCAACGAGGGAGGTACTTTGATATCCCAACCAGTTTTAAAATTTCGAGACAAAATAAAAATTACCGAGAGTGCGTTTTAAAAGGACCCTACACAAATTTCGAATTTTGGCACATTTTTGAAGATTCATCATCTTATCCTACGACCCTAAAAAAGTGCAACGTATGAAAATGTCATCTAATTCGGGTAAAAAGTCAAAATTTGGTAGGTATATAACCCATTTTTGAACTCCCAACACGATTGAAAGCGGTTTCAAGATGGTCTGGAACCTCCAGAAAATTTTAAAATTTTCCAGAATTGAAAAAAAAGTTCATAAAAGCGGTCTATATAAATTTCAGTACAACATTCCCCCATTGGTGACTTATTTGATCAATTGAAGGCAGCGGCGTCGGAAGCTTTTTTTTTGGAAGGGTGCAAAGTGAGTGCAAAGACTTGGAATAACAGAAGGATTTTCGGGGGAGGAGACAAAAAGGAACCTTTTTTCGCACTGTTGACCCAAATAATTTATATAATTGTAATTTTGTTCATGCCCGAGCGAAGCTTTGAAAAAATTGGTTTTTTAATGCCTAAAAAAGACCTTTTTTCATGGTTCAATCATTCGAAAATTCCTATCTGATGCAATTTGGGGGGGGGGGGTGCCAATAATACTTTGAACTTCTGCCGGAATTGGGGGGAGGGGGTGCAATGCACTTGTACCCCACCCTCCGAAGCCACTGATTGAAGGACATTTTTTCCAAATTCGTAATTGTTGGGTCTATTTATATTTTTCTCTAGCAAACATTTTTTGGCGAAAATTGAAAAATACGGCAATGAAATATTTTTTGAGGAAAAACTCTGAAAGTATGTAAGTACCTCTGTGGTACTTC
Source organism: Pseudococcus viburni (assembly GCA_033439095.1). Taxonomy (NCBI): domain Eukaryota; kingdom Metazoa; phylum Arthropoda; class Insecta; order Hemiptera; family Pseudococcidae; genus Pseudococcus; species Pseudococcus viburni. Next base: position 337,992 of record JAVBJF010000064.1, on the reverse strand, counting down.
ATTTCAGACACTTGAATCAATTGGAATAGATCTTAAGTCGATGGAACCTTTAGAAAATTTTAGCATATTGCAACTTTGAAAAAAATTGACCATGCCACTTGAAGACATGGATTATCCGTATTTCTGGTATAAAAACATAATTCTCTGAAGTCTGAAATTCGTAACCGCCGGGCCAAAGCCATAATTTTCTCCCCATAAAATTTGTTTTTTTAAGTTAGAAAATTCTATATTTTTCTAGACTGTCAGATAGGCTCGAAATCGCTTCCAATCGATTATGTAGGGCTCGAAGCTTTTTTCTGAACACACTGGTATAAAAAATTTATAAAAATGTGTTAGAGAGGGGAGGGATATGCGGGGCAGTGACTTGCTCCCTTTGAATATAGTGATTTATATCTCCCCCCCCCCCCCAAAAAAAAGACTGATTTTTTATGCGAAAATTTTGCATAGATGTTTGAATTACGTATTCAAACTATTCCAAAATGGCAAACTTATCTATGTTATCCGTTAATTATTTTCTGAGGACAAATTTTTAAAAAAAAGGAAATTTTCAGCTAAGTACTACTACCTACTTACTTATAGTAAGATTTTTGATAAAATTTTTCAAGAATTTTTACATAAAATGGGACATGAATATCTGATACTGTTCGAGCATAAGCTCACCCCGAAATTATGTGAGGAGGGGCTGAAAATTCAAAAAAATGGGTGGGAGTCAAAATTCAATGAAAAAATCGATATTTCAATGGTTTGATAGTCAGGATATTTTCAGTAGATGGATGATACACATGTTTTGGAACGAGCAATCAATATACTCTCTAAATCTGAATCAGTCAAATTTGGTGAAATTCTGCCTTTTTGAATCAGTAAAATAAATTTAACTAAAAACCAAATCATTTTTAACTTAACGAATCGTAAAAAATTCAAAAAAATCACTGATTTTCAGTGAAATTAGTTTCCCTGATTCAAAAAATCAGAATTTCATCAAATCTGACCAATTCAGATTTGGTTCATTAAAAAAATTTAGCGAGAGCGAAATTTAAAAAAATCACGTCTGAAAAGCAAAAAAATGCATATTTTAATATTTTCATGATGAAAAATCTCCTTGGTGAGCTTAAGGGGTGGGCTCAAGCCCCCTGAGTACACCTTTGGATGCGCCTATGTGCCCGAGTCAAACGAAGGCGAAAATTTCTACAAATAATTATGTCAGAAAACCAAAAAATAGATAAGTATACATATGGCTCATGGAGTGCTCGAGCCTGCATTATCGTACTTGCCACCACTGTCATGGGATATAACTTTGAATTTTCAAAAATTCGCCAAAATTCGGAAACTGAACTTCATTTCCTGAAATTTTGTTCCTACTTGATATGTTTTTCATTTCGACGTGAGCCAAAGTTTTATTCCATTAAGATCCGGGCTTCGTGAAGAAATTAAGTACTCATTTCGAAGAAACTAACGCATTTTTAAATAGTTTTTTAGCATCGACTTTAGACGAAGATTATTCGGTGGATCATCTGCATAAAGTCAATATGATGTGGTCAGCTATACCTCAAAGTTTCCACACATCCACGGTCCCATTTAATTTCATGATTACTAATTGGAGTACAATCAGAGCTCGGTATGACGATAATTATTGATATGATTCATACGATAACGAACCCTAACATGACGTTGATTTAATTTCCAGTTTCGCCGAATATAAAACTATCATGAAAACGATCGTAGAAGCAGCCACGTTCAATCTTCAAAAACAAACTGAACTCGATTCGGTAAAGCTAACGATGAATTCGTTTCTATCAATTTTCCATTTTCTAATCACGTCGGTAATTTTCAGCTGAACCAGTTACGAAACGATAACATTGGAGAGCTTCCCTACTTGGATCATACGTTCGACGACGCCATAAGAAATTTGGAAGATCGCAAGAAATGGAGGGCTGAGAAAATGGACGAATTCCTATCATGGCTGCAGCAAAATTCCGATAAAGGTATCTACAACATGGAATACGTGTACGACGAATTGAACAGTAAAGTGTATTCGAAGGCTGATGAAAGGAGGGCATATGATAAAATGCATGCTTGGTAGTAATTTTTATTTAACTCGTGTATTTTTTTTCTATATAGTTTTTGCAATAAATAGATGTACATTTTAATGAGTGTTTTTTTAATCGAAGGTAGGATGCGTCAACTTCGTCACTAAAATAAGTCTTCGTCAAATTTGTACATTAAATAGACAACGTTAAGACTTCGAATTCGAATTTTGCAAGTTATCGATGATGAATGGCGATGTAATCAGATGAAAGCGTATTTATTTCAAATCGTAAAATTACATTAAATAAAAATATTAAGGTACCTAATGCTTTATACGAGTATTATATTTGTAATAAATAATTAATATACGTATGAAAATCGTTCGACTAAAATGAAACATTGATTTACAGCTTACAATAATAATTTGAACAAAATTACCTTAGGTAGGTACTTACCTACATAAGTTAGCAATACATTCAATACCTGCGATTCCTAGAATCGAACTGTTGAATTCATTGGTGATTTATTATTTTTAATTTCGTTCATCAAAAAGGATGGTAATAATTGCTGAGAAGGGTTCGATGATCTACGCCTGCTAGTGCTGGCTTCATATAGTCCCGTCAAATTATCATACTGTGGTTCTATGAGTGAAATAAAAACATTAATTCAAGCATTCAGAAAAAAATCCCAATATGGAGGTTTCGAGTAAGGTAAAATTACCTGGGAAGTGGGGTTCTGCGTACACATTTTCATTTTGCTTTTTTAAATATTCCAAATATTTATAAACATTCATGGTTGCAATTTGATTATCTTTATCAGCGGAAGATTTCTTTCCTGTAAATAATTGTTTGAGACGGTGGAGACTAAAAATTTAGAAAAAATAGTCCACTTAGGTACCTCTTCTAAATGAAAATCTTTTTTTAAACGATTGATCAGCGAATAAATTCTGTTGATTGGAATTTTTAGCTGTATCCGCAGTAGTGGTGTTCAAGGAATTCGCAGAAATGGAAATATTACAGTGTGCCAACAATTTTGAAACAGTTGTCGGGTCGAGAACATATTTGGCTTCCGGAGTAACTGTAAAATTGTGCACCGAATAACTGATTTATTGCAAATAGGTACATTAAAGATAGGCTAAAAAGATATATAAGGTACTGTAGAAACTCTCTCATTTATAAAGCAGTGGAAATTATCGAAAATCACTGAAAAACAGTCAGAATTGTAGCACAGTAATAAATTAGCGAAAAAATTCACTGAAAGGAAACAATGAAAAAAATTCCTGGAAAATCGGTGGAAATTCGCCGGAAAGTCAGTGAAATCTCTGAAATTTGCTGAATAATTGGTGAAATTCTTTGAAAAATCAGCGAAAATCCTCTGAAAATCAAAGAATTTCGCTGATAGTATTGCAATTCTGACTATTTATCAGCTACTTTTCATTGATTCAAAATGAGAACGTAGGTAGGTAGAGATACTGGAGCGGATCGAACGTTTCATCTTTATTTTCGAAATTCGAAAGTTGATTACCTAGTAAGAAGGGTAAAAAGAAAGTTATGCCTCGACTTCAAAAAAATCAGGTATATATTTTTATTCTCCTCTCTCCCTCCCAACACAATCAACATTTGACTACCTACCTATATTAAAAAAATATTTTAAAATTTAAAAAAAAAACATTTTCGAAAAAACGTTGCTCAAAATTATATAAAATCAATATAGGTGTTGTAGATGTTTTCACCCAAAAATGCCATTGCAGCTTATTTTCTACTTTTAATTCATCTTTAAGGGATACTTACCCCAAAAAATTTTTCTCACGTTTTAAATTTTCAAATATAAAATCAAAAAATATATTTTCAAATTAAAAAAAAAATAGTCTCACAAGGGAACCGTTTGAAAATTCCAGTTCTAATTAAGTACCTACTTTCGAGAATATGATTACACATTTTCGAAAAATAATGGTTTTATCCCTCCCCCTCCCTCACCCGACTGAAATTTCTGCTACTAAATTTTATTTTTTATTGTTTGACAAATTTGTTGAAAATTCTCAAACTGGAGTTTTTCTAGGAAAACACGTTGTTTGTTTAAGCAAAGCATAGGTACATTTTTTTCAGATTCTCGTCCTTTTCACTAAAAAAGTACAAATAGCAGTTACCTACTAAATTAGATGGGCCTATAATAAGTAGGTAGGTCTAGGTACCATACTATTTTTCTAGCATTGGAATTTTTTATAAATAATCAAATTAATAAATTAATCAACATGAATTTTCTAAAATTACCTAGCATTAGTACATACATTTTGAAAAGCAGCAAGTTACAAGAAACCGAAAATGGGGGGGAGTGTACAATGAATGCTAGGTAATCCATTTTTGGACTTCAAAGAGAGGAGTTGAAAAGTTAAAACATTCAAGATAGATATTTCTTTACTTTGAGGCTGAATAAAACTTTCCTTGAATGCATATAAAATATTTTGATGCTTATTGATTCCCCTCTTTTCCAAATCCAATGATAGGTACTAAATATTTATTATACCTAGTTACATCACAGAGTAATCGGAGCCCCAAAATTATGGGTTTTCTAATAAAATACACCAATTCTCACACCTTTATTCTGCAAAAAAAGTTTGCTATTTTTCATTTTTAAGAATCTGTAGAAAATCGAAAACTAGAAACAGATTTCAATGATCAAAAAACATGCATTCTGATGACGTAAATTGAAAAATTTTCATAATTCGGAATCCACTTCGCTCACTTAGGCTCCTTTTGATATATTTTTTTGGACGAAATGACACCGAAAACTGTTTTAGGTGGTGGAGGGGGGGGCACGGATTTCAATACCTCGCTTAATAATGATGAAAAGACTCCTCACTTCCCCAGAAAATGAACTAGGTATCCAGTTTGAGGCTAAATAATTTCAGAAATAGTTTCAGAGACTTCGAAACTTTCTTAGAGCTATGTTTCAATTTTTTTCAGTTTTTTAAAATTATATTTCTCATATTTTTTTTGGTATCGACTTGCAATTTAATATCCCTCCCTTCCTCCAGGCCTGAAAACTTTTTGAACTGTTCTATTTTTACAACTAAAAGAACTGCGAAAACACGACCCACTCTTTATAATAGATTTTTCTTTATTTTTGAAAAATGCATAAGAAGGACGGTGGGGTGGAAAATCGAGGCGATTTTTTTTTTTCAGTAAAGATAACTAAATATACTAAGACCATTTTCTTTAATCAAAAATATCTTTTTCGAATTTTTACAAGAAATTTTAAAAAGCATGAAAAAAATAATGTTTTCCAAGTAGGTATTTTTTGGGGGGGGGGCAATTGTGTAGAGGTATAGGGATCAGGTTGAAAAGAATAAATTTTCACGAGGTCTTTTTGAGATCTAGAACAACTTCCTGACCCCTCCCCTCTCATTCTATTTCGAAAAAAATCCATAACAATCCATCTTAGTAGGTACCTAGCAACCTACTACCTAAGAATCTAAATCAATTCAATATGTAGAATACAACTCACCTTGAGGTTGATCCATCGATGATGAATCCATTCGTTGAATTCTACATGGGCACAATTTTGATTGAACTTCAATTCTTTTCAAATGCAAGAAATAAGCGACGAATGCCAAACCAACCACACTTACGAATAGAAAACCACATAGCAGACATAAAAATGTATATTCTCTGTTACTGCAGTCATCTTGTACTGGTTAGAAATCCCAAAACGAAAAAATTAATAACGTAGGTAATTAATTTTTTCAATCAAGAATAATAAAAATATAACAGTTGAAAGGTAGGTATTAGATATCTATGTACCACCTACTTTTTCTTGGATGCGGATCATCTGATGAATTCATACTTGTCAGATTCGATGCACTTGATGCTGTCAGATTCGTTGTATTTTGTGTTGTCAGATTCATTGAACTTGGTGTTGTCAGATTCGTTGTATTTCGTATGATTGAAAATTCGGTAACATCAGGCTGCGAAGTACTTGTAGAAATTTCTGACGATGATTGACCAATTCCTGGACCGACTGTTATATCATCACATTCACAACGAAAAATTATCGCAGAAAAGAAGCAAAACTGGATCCATATGAAAAAATGAAATTTTAAAGTAGTCATTATTGAACCAATCGATCAATATTTCAAAATCATCTCAATTAATTAAAATCCTTCGTTCAAATCGCATTACACAGGACTGTCTAAATTTCACTGAAACACGATGTAAAGTGAAGCCAATACCCTCTCAAATTAATTCCATATTGTGTGATTTTATCACTCCCATATCGCAATATTTTCTCCAAATTACTCGGAAAAATATGAATAAATAATATAAAAAATCGATAAAAACAGGTACAATTAATCAATTACATCATATATGGTTCTATCGTCAAAGGATTCCTTCGAATTCATCGCATTGTTTTATTAATCACGTTATTTTTCACCTTTCCGGTATTCCCCTAAACACATGAATCAACTCGAAAAATTCTTTCAATTTTTTTATTACAGAAAAAAAAGTAAACTGTACAAAAATTAGTTATATAAAAGACCGCGATAATAATAAATAAAACATCACAGGTATTGATTATTCAGCTGATATTACAATCATAAAACACATTTACAAAACGACATAAAATTACACATTAAAATCTAAAATATTTAAAATACATCCGTCTCGCAAAATACACATAAAATTAAAACACGCGAAAGCAAAAGGAAAGGAAGAAGGCACGAAGCCGGTAAAATATTTAAAACAGTACAATTCACGAATAAATCCCTACAAATTTTGTAGATGGAAAACGTTAAAAACTCACATAAGTACTTAATAATAATGCCAATAAATCATTCTCTGAATAAGATGTATAGGTACTATCTGTATCTACGTCACTTTTTAAAAAATTTATAGACAATAATGAACACGTTTAAAACACATACAAAAAGAAAAAGGGAGAAAATGCCGCAGATATTAAAATTCAAATTCAGACTAGACATTATTGTAATAAAATTGAGAAAAAAAACGTACAGAACAATATTTTCCATAAATCGATTTAAAATAAAATTATCGTTGCAAAAATGGTCTTAAAATTTCAAATAATCCAACCGGTGGAATTCGAATTTTTATAGAAGCAAACGAAAAAAATTATTGGGTACCAACATGAAATTATCAGATACCTATTCGAATGATTAAAAAAATTCTAATCTATTGCAAATGCTTAAATGCTTCCTAAAAACCTGACGAGACATCTGTCCAGAGCATTGATAACTTGAGAAAGATTGGAAATTTTTCGAAGTAGGAAAATTTCCAAAAATTCTTCTTTTTTAATCATAATAACATAAAAAAGTCAGGATAATTTTTTCCTCGAAATATTTCAGCGAATTCGAATCGTCAAAGCTAACTTCAAAAAGAGATCATAATTTCAAAACGTTCTCGACGAGAACGCATTTGCTAGCAAATTTCTACTAAAAGATTCACAAACGGGGATATTTTAGGGAAAGGGGTCACATCGTTCAACAATCTCAACGAGGCCGGGCATTTGAAAATCCTAGAATAATAGGAAGTCTATTAATCGATCGATTCAACGTAACCAGACGAAAAAAATCGATTAATTGACTAGAAATCTAAAAAAGCGAACGTAACGATGAAAAGCTGGCAAAGTCACGATATGGGCATTTAAAAGCGTTCGGTCTTATCATAAAAGCTGACGAAGCTTAATTGATAAGATAACGCTGATTAGAATTACACCCAGGGAACGAGGAGAGAAATAATAATTTTTCAAGAAAATACATCTTAAGGATTATTCGTCCGCTTTGTCGGAGTCTTTGGTACTACACGTAGATTCGCCTTCTTCATTTTTCAACGCTGAAGACATCCTTTGGTAATGCGGTTTCCACGTTCCGCTGGGTCGAGTATAGTTCAGATGATCGTACTGGTCGCTTTCTGCGAACAAAATGGTTTCAGAATTGAAATATTAAGATGAAATTGACAAATTAACAAATTAATAAACTATTTGGTTTGGTAGGTACCTTTGAACTTGATATCTTCGTAGAGATGTTCAGGGTTGAGATTTTCGAGACTATTGTATAAATTAGGATTACCGGAATCAGCATCGAAATTCTTACGACCAATGGTTGACGAACACGCTGTCGAGCTGCTGGGTCCAACTGATGGAAAAATACGAAATTATAGATATTCCCTCGTAGCAAGATGTTTTTATAGAAATCACATGGAGAATTACTTACCACCGTAAATCCAACTGTCGGTATCACCGTATCCGGGATTCACAGCTAATTTTTGCTTATCTAAATTATTTTCTTTATGAATACCATTTAAATTATTTCTAATCTGAGTATTATTAAGTTTATTACTGAAACTATCGTTTCGGTCTGGCGTGTTCATCGAATAGACTGGATTATCGAAATGGTGACGTCCTGGAAAAGAAAATTTCGAATTTTAGTAAATAATATTTTTCATGGAATTTTTCGTAAAATTATAAAAACTTACCATCTATACTGGTATCTGGAGTATAACGCACGTGATGGTCTAGAACTTGTTTCAACGTGGCCACTTGTCTCTTATGGTAGAGCCAGAATATGATAAATCCACACGCAATTATGGCTAAGATGATTCCAAAGATGAATGGTACGTTTCCTCGGCTGGTGTCGATTTCGTTTACGATTTTCGAGACTTGCTGAATATCGCAATTTTCTCCTATAAAAAAGAAATTCGTAAATTGAAGTTTTTTTTCTGGCAATACATGTTTTTTAAAAAGAATTTTGTCTCGATATGGACTTACCGGTGAATCCGTGTTTACATACGCAACCATCGATGGCATGGCACATGAAATTATCTTTGCAGGTGCAAGGAGACATACACTGATCACCGTAGTATCCTTCGGGGCAAACTAAACGAAGAAAAAAAACAATTTAATTGATCAATTTTTTAATTTAGGTAGGTACAAAAAAATCAAGAGTCTATTTTCAGGAATTGGAGGAATTCCCACAGGACACTGTTGGCTTTCTGAACGAAGAGCCACAAAAGTTTTGATCGAAAATTGAGATATATCGTCAAAAACTGATACTTAAAGAACTTTTTTTTATGAGACGTCGGAAGAAGATTCAGAAACGCAATCTAAACAACTAGAGCATTATTCTATTAAAAACAAATTTACAGTTAAAAAGTAACAGAAGCAATACATAAATCTTCTTGTTTCAAATGATGTAAAAATAATTCTAAAATTGAGAATAAAATTTTTAAATGTTATAAAAATTGTTGAAACATGTTGAAACTACTTCAAAAGAAACAAAGACTGATAAAATGGGAAGAAAACTTGTAAAAATTGTTCGAAAATGCCTTCAAAAAATTTCAAAAACAATAAAAATCACATTCAAATCGTCTAAAATGTTGTAAAAAAGATCCACATCATAAAAAATGATCATAAAATTATGAAAAAATCTTTGAAATAAATACCATGAAGATGGTTGAAAAATTTTTGGAATTTCGTGCAAAAGTAGGCACATAAAAAATGCTCAAATTTTATACAAAGGCTGTTCAAATGTATGTGGTGCATCAAAACATCGAAAAGAGTTACTATTATTTGAAAAACTGCATTGAAAAATTTCAAAATTGATCGAAATGAGAAGAAAAGTGCTTGAAATACTTATCGAAAAAATAACAGTTTTTACACAATTTTCAACCAATTTTCTTGAAAATTCAATAATTTCTTTGGCACTTTTACAATATTTTGAGAAACTTTGGGTAAAATTTACGCATTTTCGATAAACTATCTCAATTTTAACGTTTCTTCTCAGTGACAAGTCATGCCTTAGTGCGATAATTTTCCGAGCCCTTTTTTCAATTAACCCCCCCCCCCCCTCTTCACCTAAATAATTTTTTAAATATGTCTGTGTGACATGCAGAGTCCTACTTTTTTTGGAAATCGAGTGAGTATTATTAAAGGAGTAGTTGGTGGTTTCTGCGGCTTTCTCACGATCAAATGATAAACAGGCATGAAAAACTTGAAAAATGTTTTGAAAAAAACAAAAAAAAGCTCGATAATTTTTTATACAAAAAAAAATGAAAAAAATATTACAATTTTCATGCATGTAAAAATTTAGAAACTGAATTGAGGTGTTCTTCAAAAATACATCCATGATTTCTCTTCTCTCAAAAGAAAACTTTCATAATTGATTCGGAAATCACAATTTTCCAGTGTTTTTTAAAAAATTTGAATGACCTCCTCCTATCACAACTTTACTTTCAAAAAATTCACACAATATTACTTGAAAAATCTCTTCCTTCTCAAAAAATGAGGGCTCGAATTTTTAACAGAATCAAAATAAAATAAAAAATTGATTAATTTTTTTAAAAACATGAATTGACAAGAAATATTTCATTTTTTCGTTACTTTTCGATGAAATTAGTACAAAATTCTTCAAATTTTAAAAACTTTCATAATCGCTGTTGTTGTTTTTTGTTCCGCATGTTTTCAAAATGGGCTTGTGCCAAATTTTACGGACCTTTGACAGAGATCTGGTCCCAGCGCACGTGCACCAGTTGCACCCCTCTCGCCGTCACTGTCTCTTTTACACGAATTTCATTGATATTTTATAATTTTTTTTCATATTTTACAAATCTCAAAAATCCACCTCATTTTCAAAAATTTTTGAAATATTGAAGCAATTCGATTGGTAATTCATTAAATTTTTTTCAAAATTAAAAATTTTTCATGATATTTAAAAAAAATTTTAGTGCCATTTCAAATTTAAACGATTATATAATACATAGTTTTCAAAACCAACTTTCACAATTTTTTATCATTTTTGAGCCATTTATACTACATACTCGAAAAATTATAATATTTCAAATAGGTAGGTACTTGACAATTTTCTTCAATTTTGAATTACACGTTTCAAGTAATTTTAACGTTATGTTGAATTATTTCATTAAAATTTGAAAGAAACTTGAGAATTAAATTTTGATTTTCTAGTAACCAATCATCAAGACATTTTGAAACGACTTATTTTAAATTTTTTTCAATATTTTGAACTTTTTTTGTGATAATTCAAGCCATACCCAGGTTGTAGACAAGGCTGACCAGAAAAAGTACCATAGACAGGTTGCTCTATCCCTTAAAAATCACAAAATTGAATTTTGAGTTGGAAAAAATTAGGACTGAATCGAAAAATTAACAAAAATGATGATGACTCTTTTCTGTAAAAATTTTCGTACCTATCGGGTCAAAAAAAGTTGAGAAAAATTGGAAAAATTCGTCCTCAATCGAAAATTTTCAATTTTTCCACTAATTTGTTCCCTTCAATGCTCTCCTTGGATAACATTGGACTCTTTTCGCCCCTTGAAAACTAATTCAACTTACTTTCACTGCAATGGGTGCCAATCCAACCACGAGGACATTTACAAACACCATCATTTGCTCGACAAATTCCTCCATTTTGACATTTACATCGTTGGCTGCAATTAATACCGAAGAATCCATCTTTACAAGGCACTCCGCAATGTTGCCCAGTCCATCCAGGTATACACTGGCAAGCTCCTAAAAATATATAATTAAATACATTTAAAAACCTAGTAAAATAAATAACAACGACGACGTTTGTTCATAGAACTGACCAGTTTCGTGATGGCAGTCACCTCCATTTTTACAATGACATTTTTTAGAACAATCTTGCCCATAGTACTCTAATTGGCAAGGTTGTTCACACATAGCTCCGGTGTATCCTGGTCGGCATTTGAATTCTCCGGTTACATGATCGCATGTTCTATTGCCTGGAAATGATACCACAATTAAAATTAATATTATTGTTTTTGAAAACGATAGTGTGGTGATAGAAATGAAATAATATTTACCAAATCCAGTATTAGGACATTTTTCTTTACACTGCTGTCCATAATATCCTGGGTTGCATGGCTGATTACAGAACGTACCTTGCCAGCCTCTTTCGCAATTACACGTTCCTAAATTTTTATCGCAAGATCCATGTTCTGAGCAATGACACTTGGTTGTACAATCCTCTCCGTAATATCCGTACGGACAATCGGTTTCACATTTGACACCTGCCATACGTAAACAAAAAATAAAACAGTCGAATGATTCTCTCGAAATAGAAACGTAACAGTGATTAATCCAATCAATCTAAAACTACGCAATTGTCAGGAAAACATTCGTAAAAGATTTATAAACATCCTAGAATAATTGAATTCGAAAACCAAACAATTTTCCAATTCGGATTCATTATTGCACTCAATCCTATCTACTGAAATGTACTTTACGTTCTATGAGTTTCAAACTAAGACACTAACTCGATTAGATATTTTTCGGGGTAAACTTTTCTCACCTTTATGTGATTCTTTACAAATACAGTCTCCGGTAACAACATCGCAATCTTCGGTGTTTTCATTATTGCAGTCGCAAGTTTGATTACAGCCTCGTCCGAATTTACCAGTATCGCATTTCGATTCGCAGAATTTACCAGTGTAGCCAGGTAAGCAAGTACATTCACCTGTGAAAAAATAATAATTACTATAAATGAAATTCTACGTGATTATTTTCGGAAAGTGGCTTTCATGGACTTATGAATCACTACCATTGTTGCAATCGGTGTAGCATTCATCGAAAATTATGTGCTTTAGTGGATTACTCGAGAAGACGAGCTATAGCAACTGGTCTAATGGATTTGGCGTCTTTTACGACTAATGCTCACGAGTTGAAAAAATTCATCAAATCATATGCCAATTCTAATAGCACTTATGATTTTATTTTCATTTTGATCATAATTCTTACTATGATTTTGGAGGTGAGTAATTTAAAATATCTTAAAAAATCAAAGTTAGCGCTGACAAGAGAGGCATTTCAATTCCAAACTCGAAGTGAAATTTTTAGCCTAAACAAAAATAAATCGGAAGTATATCAGGAGAGAATCCCATATCCAAAATTTCAGGTGAAAAGGATTATTTTTCGAATTTTTGAAATTTCAAAATTACCTCATCCCCTGCAAAATATGAACGTTTGATATAATCAACGAAAAAAGCTGATATTACGTATTATGCCCTATTTTCGACATCCCATATCGATTGGGAGCGGTTTTGAGACGTTTCGAAGCCTACAGAAAATTTTGGAATTTTCCAGCTCTAGCGAAAAGCCCATAAAAATGGTCTATATGAACTTCAGCACTTATAATCGCAGACAATCTATATTGGTGATCTTCTTAATCGATTAAAGCAGAATTTTCCAAAATTTATAACTTTCGAGTTCAAATCCATAAAATTTTCTGAATGCTCCGAAACATCTAAAAACTGCTTTCAATCGAATTAGAAGATGGAAAATAGAGTATAATTCAAATTTCAACTTTTTTTGTTAATTAGATAAAATTTTTATATTTTGAAGGGCGATAAAGTAATTTTAAAATTTCAAAAATTCGCCCAAATTCGAGAAATTAACTTCAACACTTGAAATTTTGGATACGAGGTTCTTTTATGATATACTTTCGATTAATTTTTGTTTTGACTCAAAATTTTACTTCAAGTTGGGATATTTCCTTTGTTAGTAAAATTTACCTATTCTTTCAGGTGATGATCGGTTCGGTATTACTATTCGCTTACAATTTAGAACAAAACCATAGTAAATTGCGCAGGGTGATAAATGTCAACGATGCAATTACCTACGCGACTTTTATAGTTTTATTGTTAAATTTATTCATAAGTTCTTAGCAATGGAATATTGTTCCAGTTAATTGGATCATACGTAGGTAAGTGATTTTCGAATGAAAGAATATTATGCACATTTTTACAAGCACGAGGTGCATTTACATTATATTAATACGAATATTTACCGGTAATTGGATTACACGTGGCGTTATTTTTGCATTGGCATGGTTGAGCACAATTTTTACCATACATTTGGTTTTCGCAAGGTCTGTCGCAGAATCGCCCAGTCCATCCTGAAACAAATTGAAAAATGATTAATTAATTTTTTTTTTAAATGATCAAAAATTTCTTTATTTAATTGAAAATTTATTAGATTTCTTGATGTAACTTTCCTACAATGATTTTTGACAGGAACTTTTTCTAGTGCCTATATCTGTTTATTATTAAGATCTCTAGTTTTTCACATGATTACCTCATAAGATCGATTCAAAATAATTAAATCAGCGCGATTAATTTGGTAATTTTTGAAATCTGAGAATACGTTCTTCAATAGCTAAACAATTTCCGTACTTAGAAGTACCGGTAAATACCTATTGTTAATTGTTATAAAATAAATTATTTTATTTGAAGACAAGAAAAAATTGAGGGCTATAGTTTTTTTTCACAATGAAAGACTTAAAATCATAGAATTTTTGAGAAATTTGTCTTCAACTTTTGTTCGAGTTGAAAGAGTAATTTGAAGACTTATAAATTAGGTACCTAGCTACCTACTAGTGATGAAACATTTTTACTAAAAATTTCGATTTAATAGACGTTATATCATTGAAACGTCACAATAACTTGGACCAATCAGAGAGAGGAAAGATCTGGGCTCTGATTGGCCGATTCTATTTTTGGGCGCAAATTTCCGTAATTTTCACGGATAACTCCGAAATGAGGAAAATTTTAGGAAATTTTATTTCAAAATCGGATTCTACGGGCTGAAAAACCTATAAATCATTAGCGCATCAACGGTTTGCATGCTTTATTTCGGAAAAAATTGAGATATTTATGACTATTTTTTGATTTTTTCAAAATAATTTGAAAAAGAAGTAATTTTAGACATTTTTCATATCAACTTAATTGAAAGAGGATAAAAAAAGCTTTCAATTGGTACCATTACCATTCGATTTCGTGCCACTTTGATATTTTGTAAATTTGATGGGGAAAAATTAGCGATTTTCAAAAATGCATGAAATCGAATGGTGATGGTACCTATTGAAAGCTTTTTTTATCCTCTTTCAATTAAGTTAATATGAAAAATGTCTAAAATTACTTCTTTTTCAAATTATTTTGAAAAAATCAAAAAATAGTCATAAATATTTCCATTTTTTCCGAGATAAAGCATGCAAACCGTTGATGCGCTAATGATTTATAGGTTTTTCAGCCTGTAGAATCCGATTTTGAAATAAAATTTCCTAAAATTTTCCTCATTTCGGAGTTATCCATGAAAATTACGGAAATTTGCGCCCAACTTTATCAAGATAACAGAATCGGCCAATCAGAGCCCAGATCTTTCCTCTCTCTGATTGGTCCAAGTTAATGTGACGTTTCAATGATCGGTTCTATTTGACAGAGTGAAAAATTTGAAAATGGGAAAAAATTAAAACGTTTTAAAACCTGATCAAGCCCAGACCGAATGAGGAGTCAAAATGGTTGTTTTATTAGAAAAATTGAAAATTTTTATTGAAAAATGTTATGAATTTTAAAATCTCTTCTTCAAGAAAATTTGAAAAATTTAGTCTCAAAATGAAGAAAAATTGCATTAGAATCGGAAAAATCTGAAAAAATTGCCTTAGAGTTGAAAAATTTCAAATATTAGACCCTTCTCCAATTTTTTCAACTTCAGTTCTTTCCCAAATATGTATTTTAATGAAAACCCATGAAATGCTGAAGAATGTATCCCTCGTTCAAACATTCCAATAGAAAGTCAACCCTCCTCACAGATTGCATCATTCAAATTTTTTGTTCAAATTGAACAAGTAATTCTGGGCAGTTTTTAAAAATATTTTTGATAATCTGCATACAAAAAATACATTCGAGGTTATTGGCCTACACTTAAACTGTCTTTGAAGAATTCCACCACTTGAAGTTCGAATGATTCACAAGTCAAGCAGAGCATCATTATTGAATTTTTTTCAAGAAAATGATTTGGTGACTTTTTTTTACCAAAAACGCTTCAAAAAAACAACCTCAATTTTGTAAATTTGTAGAATTTTATCAAAAACTTTCCCTCTCAACTTCCACGAAAATTTTGAAAAATTGAAAATCATTTTTATTTAGAATAAAACACTGATAGTATTTGATTCTGAAAATTTAAAAAAGAATTGAATTCCTAATCCTATTTAATTTCTTCACTTTTCAATTTTATCGTTTGTTCAAATGAACTGATTTTTTTCGAAGAAAACGTTGTGAAATCACAGCGATTTTTCAAGAAAAAAAAGGGACTCTAATAAAAGATTGAAATTCAAAAACAGACCTAGGGATATTAAAAGAGGCTGAAAATACTTATAACGAATCAGAATAATAAACGCGGTTGCCTCCATTTCAAAAAATGTCACAAATTTTCTTTTAGAGAAGACACTATTAATCATGGATATATTCTATGATTTTTTTTTTTTATTAAAATGTTATTTTTTTTTAGTTGATAACTTTTCATTAAAATATAAGATATTCGTGTTTTTTTTTTCAATTTTAAAAATTGCTAATAAAAAGTCAGACAAAAATGCGATAAAGTTAAGTAAATGCAGTAAACGTCAACATTTTTGCTACGAGTACCTTATCATTTTTTCGGCTTCAAAATATTCGAGCATTTCAAGAACGAAAATGAGACAGGGGTCATACAACATTTTTCAAATAATTTTTTGGTTTTTAATCCTGAGCAGAATAAAAGTAAAAATTTTTTCTAAAAGGGAGATCAAAAGATGAAATTTAATTACATTTTTCAACATTTAGAATTTTAAAAACAAATTCACCCATTTTTCGCTATTTTGTTGGGCAGTTAAAGAAATGAAGTAAAATTTTTAAAATCTCTGGAATTTTTTCATATTTTCAAAATTGTGTAAAAATAATAAAATTATACCATTTTCAAATAATATTTAAAATTTTCAAAAAACAACTAAACTGATCCGCAGCTTTAAAAAAATTCAAAATAGAGGAGTTGGTAAGACCTCCAGAAATCAAAAGAAGGAATCCACTGAATAGTCAACAAGAAACTTGGAAATGGAATTTAAAAAATTCAACGAACAATTTCGAAAATATCAATTCAAATGGCGAGATTTTCTGGATCAATAATTCTTTTTAGAAGATTTTCATTTGCTTTCATGCATTCAATAACAATCGCCAAAGCTTAATAATTAGATAACAAATAGAAATAAAGAAGAAACGAAATAACCTTTTCATTCACTACAGCATTTCTGAAATCAATTTTTTTCGCATTTTTACCCAAAAATTCGCCCTTAAGTGCCTAATCAGCTGGCCATTATAAAATCTACTCTTAACCCAAAGCTCTACAATAAAAATATATAGCCAAGCTCTACCTTCGGTACAAACACATTCTCCAGTTTCGGGCAAACATTGAGCGTTATTTTTGCATTGACAGTCGAACGCACAATCTTCTCCATATTTACCTCTGGGGCACACTTGATCACAAGTATCTCCTCTATAGCCTACGTAATGCGAAATAAACATTATTAAATAAAATCTACGAGCTTTAGCGCCTAAAAATACTACAAAATAGCATTTAAAAGTCTTCAATCGATTACTAATGAATCATGCAACGAAATACCACCACTACTGAATACTTATTTAAACTAAAAAGAAAAGCCTAAACGTATCATTGACCAAAAAAAAATAAAGAATAGAGAAGAAAAAATACAAACCAGGATTGCAAATACAAGTTCCATTCGTAGGCGAGCACAGAGAATTGCTTTTATTACACTGGCACTGTTTGCTACAACCATCTCCATAGGTGAAGTACGAACAAGGTCTAACACAGTTTATACCATCCCATCCAGCTTTACATCTACATTTTCCAGTATAAGGGTGGCAGCTGAAATTCAAATTTTCATCAATTTTCGTTCTTGAGGATACAAATATGTCATGGAATATCAAAAATTATCCCAACCAACCTCAATGTATTCTCCATTACACATTCGCATTCTTTACGACAATCTTCGCCGTATAATCCATCGTGGCAATTTCTAATATTGCATTTGGGACCATTCCAGCCAGGTTCGCAAGTGCACGAACCGTCGCTCGCAGAACATTCGAAATTTTCTCCAACGCAGGTACAATTATTACGACAGCCTTTGCCCCAGGTACCCTTCGGACACATGTCTTTACATCTATAACCTACGAATCCGGGTTTACAATCGCAATTTCCAGTGGTCGCATTGCAGGACGCTCCGTTCAAGCAGTCGCACACGCTACGACAGTTCTTACCATAGTACCCAGGTGGGCATGATTCAGTGCAAAGAGCACCCTGTAACAAAAATCGAGATCAGAAGGTCATTTTATTCGTATTTTTTTCAAAAAAAAAAAAATTATAAGTAGATTTTACGAACCGTCCATCCTTCCGAACAAAGACATCTTCCATCAGAATCGCAGCTTCCGCCGTTTTGGCATTTACAATCGACTGTGCAGTCAGGACCATGTCTACCATTGGGGCATTTTTGATCACATCTGAAAAAAAAAGACATTGATGGATTAAATTATCTATTTTCAAATCATAAAGACAAAAAGATAAAATTTCCATTTAAAGATGGAGAAATCAATTTCTGAGAATGAGATTTTCAATATTAAAATTACATTATAACCATAAAAAAAATGCATCCAAAGTCATCTAAAGTGACATGAAAGTTGATTTAAAAAAATCATCATCATTTTTGAAAATGCAGGCATCATAGTGAAATTTGGTGGGAAAAAAGTAACTTTAGTAACCCAATTTGGGAAAAAAAGTAACCAATGTATTACCAAAAAGTAACCAAAAACTCAATTTTTAATGGTAAAATTTGTAAAAAAAAAAAAAAACATGCATGTACTTAATGCAATTATTATAACTTATAAGCGCTCCCAGAAATTATGTAAGGGAGGGGCTGAGAATTGGAGAAAAATGGGGTGAGAGGGGGGTAAAAATTCGTAACAAAATTCAAAATCCATTTTTACAGTAGTGCTCGTAAAGTCAGGTTAATTTCAGTGGACAGATGAAAAAATGTAATACAGATAAAAGCGAAGAAAAACTGAAAAATTGCAAGAATTCTCTAAATCTGAATCAGTGAGATGAATATAAATGAAAATCAGTGATTCGCATTGATCGTTTAGTCAAAATTACTGATTTTTTTCTGGTTAATTGAAAATCGACTAAGAAATCAACGAATTTTGACTGCAATATCAATGAAAATTATTTTATTGGTTCAAAAAGGCAGAGTTTTTATAAAACTTGATTGATGTAGATTTAGAAAGTTATATTCTAATGTAAGAAATAAGAAAAATTATTTTTGAAGCGTAATAAAATGCACTTCTCTGAATACTTTTGAGGTAAAATTTCATTTTTTTAATTGAGCTTGGATTGAATCTGCTCGACTCCGGGACTTAATCAGACATTATGCAAGGGCGGGGAAGAATTTGAAAAAAATGAGGGTGTGTCAAAATTCAGTAAAAAAAAGTGAGTATCTAGCCTACCTACCCTGTAAATTTATATGAAAATCAGTGATTTTTCATTGAAATATTAATCAAAATTACTGATTTTTATTTGACAAATTGGAAATTGATTGGAGTTTTGACTGAAATATGGGTGAAAATCTCTAGTTTTTAATGAAAATTATTTCACTATACTTAACCAAGAGAATGAAAATACACCAATTTTGACTGATTCAAATTTAGGGAATGATAGTGCATTTAAGAAATAGAGGTATCAATGTACTGCCCGAGCGGAGCGAGGGCGAAATTTTTTTAAACAAAAAAGTCTCCAAAACTCGACTAAACCGAAACTAATCAGACACTTTACGCTTGAAAAAATCAATTTTTAGAAAAAAATTGTGAAAAAAAGGTAAATTTTTTGAGAAATTTTGGAAAAAAGTAACTTTTAGAGGTAAAAAGTAACCAAAGTAACTTTTGAAGTGGAAATAGTAACCAAAAGTAACTTGTCTCAAAAAAAGTAACCAAGTTACTAAAAAGTAACCACGCTATGATGCCTGAAATGATTTTTAATCTGTTGAACATGTTATAAAAATTACTTAAACTATGTCGTTTAAAACGTTGAAAATCTCAAAAAAATTATTGCGAATACTGTACACAAAAAAACGTCAAAATCGCGTTAAGAATCGTTCGAAATATTGAAAAAGATTCACTAGAAACAATATTTTTTACTACCTTACACAAGTTCAGCGATCATTTCACAAATTTTTACGTCATTTTGAGCAAATTTCGTGAAATTCTGAACACTGATTTCGACATTTTAGTGATATTTTATCAATTTTTACGTTTTTTTGAAACAAATTTCGTGATATTTCTCCCCCCCTCCTTCGATAAGCCTACAGTGCGATCGAGGGAGAAGGGTGTTTGTAGTAGATTAAACCTGAATAAACTAGCCCCACCGGTTTCGGACTGGGAAACCATAAAAAAAAAATCGTGATAAAAACCAACTTTTTCAAACATTTATCAAAATCTTAGGATTATTTTATCAAATTCAAGATAGTTTTCAACAATTTTCATCTAAATATTGTATTTTTTTAAATTTTAAACAATTTATAAGATATTTGGCATACTTTCAACAATAACATTACGTAATTTTAAATGATGTTTTGTAAATTTTCAGAAACATCTTTTTCGGTTTTTCAAACAAAACTTTTTTGTAAATTAAATTGAGAAATTTTTCGAATTTTTACATTAAACCGATTTTCAATGATATTTCACAGTATTATTTTCAACAGGTTAGATAAAAATTGGGTAACTTTTTCTCAAATACTTGGTAATTTCTATGAAATGTAATCTAATTTTGTCTAAAATTTTTACTTTTTAAAATTATATTTTATGCGTAAGTTTTTTTATTACCTACTCGAAATTTTTTCATGAAAGTATCAATTTTTTAAAATTTTTTAGAGATTTTTACAGGTACCCACAGAATTTTGGTGACAGATTTCTAAAAAAAATTCTGACAAGTGTCAAAATTTCATGCTGACTTAGCAATGACGGGGCCAGATAGGAAAAAGATCTCAGCGGGGAGAGACGGTAGTAAAATTTGATCCTCAATTTTATATACCTATTGATGCCCCTCACTTGAAGAAATTCATCGAGGCTGAGTAATGCAATAATTGACTTCTGTCAAAAAAACTGAAAAAATCGAAACGTTTATGAAGACATAAATTTAGGTACCTATTTCCTGATAGTAATGTTTACGATTTTATGGTCAATTTTTATGATATTTTACATTTTAATAATGTTTTAACAATTTTTTAATGAATTTTTAATAATTTTAACAGAAACTGATTAATTTTTACTCAAATATTCGAGCAATTTTTGGCTTGTTTATCAATTTTTGAAACATTATGCAAATTTCAACGATACTTTTACGAATTCACGTCCCTTCAATGATTTCCACAAAAATTCGTTCATTTTTTCTCAATAATATACTAATTTTTTATGACCTTTTGGATAATTTTGGCAAAATTTACGAATTTCTAATGAAATTTTGTTGATTTTTACAAATTTTTCATCAATTCAAATCGAAGCCACATTTTTTTTTAATTCATAGCATTTTGAACCTTTCCCCTCATTTTTTAAATTTCAATTAACACCTATTCACGAGTTTTTTTTCAGATTTTCAGCAATTTTTGAGACGTTATGAGCGATTTGAGGTTTACATTATCTTATCATAATTTCAAACAATTTAAATAAATCATACGATTCGAAAAAATCTAAAATTCGCATAAAAATAAACTTACAATGCTCCCATGTATCCAGATCGACATTGGCATTCTCCGGTAACATGATTACATTCTCCTCCATTCTGACATCCGCAAATCTTGGTACAATTCGGTCCAAAATACCCAGCGCTACATTTACTCTGGCAATGATCACCGACATATCCAGGAGCACAGAAACACTCTCCGGTATCCGGATCACAATCAGCGCCATTCTCACATCTACATGATTTTTCGCATCCGTCACCGTACAAGCCAAGAGGACAAGCTAATCAACCAATATGTCAATTTTTAACAATTTCGATGATGTGGAAAAAAATTTAAATCGACGAGCTTACTTTTATTACAGGTGGGCCCGCCATAGCCTTTGTAACATTTACAAATATTCGGAGCAAAACAACTTCCGTGATAGTTACAATTCTGATTGCATTTTGGAACACATTCGTTGTTGACTTCTTCATAACCATCGCAACAAGCCTCGACTAATCTGGTTTTAGGCACAGCCTGTCAAAAAAAACAAAAAAAACAAATCGAATGAGTTTTATTTGACAATGAAAACATTTCTTCGTTAAAATTATACACAAAATAATCGTCCAAGTTAAAAATAACGAAGAATGCTCCTCAACAGTGAGGTCGATTGTTATTTACATTTAATTAAAAGGTTTCTCGTATAAGGCGAAAGGTCAATTATGAATTTACCATACTCTATACTCTATACTTTATATGCAGGGTTCGTTGCAACGAATTAATTTTTTTTTCTAATTTATAGTACAGAGTCTCAGCTTGTTAGTTTGGCTTCCCTATTTTTTTACAAACCTAAAAGTTTGTTCGTTTCGACGAACGTAATTGGATTTTATTAGAAATTCAATATTTCACTGTAAAAAAATAGTTAACGCCACATTTCTAATTCAGTTCACGTGGAGAACTTTGATTCCACCATTTTTATAACCACCGAATTCAGTATCTATGGTATCTAACTGTCTATTGGATTTTAAAAATGAAAATTCTTGCTACTTTCTGTATTTTTTTTTGCCATTTTCATATTATTTTTCTTGCTTCAAATTTACTCAAAAAATATATTTTCCCTTACGTACGCTCATTAGGGAATTTCAAACACTTTTTTCATAATTTCATTCTGAAGCAGACATCCCAGCCAAAATTTGAAAAAAAGTACCAAAAAATTGATTTTTTGCTCAAATTTTTGAAAAAAGTAACTTTTTTGAATGAAAAGTAACCAATAGTAACTTTTTAGTACGAAAAGTAACTAATAGTGAGTTACTTTTAAGTAACCTACTGGGATGCCTGTTCTGAATCTGAAGAGATATAATTTTATGGGTAAAAAATAATACAAATTGACAAACAAAATGAAAACATTTAAAATACCTATCAAATTCTCAAAATCAACAGGCAGGATTTTAGCAGAACCTCTTAAACGAATTTTGCAGAACTTTCCCCTTAAGCTTTGGGAAAATTATACCCACCTCCCTACTCTCCAATATTTTTTCAACTGATGAATTTCAATTGTTTCGTAATTGCCTCCGCTTCCTCTTCTTCTCTTTTTCAAAAGGTCATTTCAATTCATTTAAAACAATACTGTTTGGAGCAAATTTCATGAATTTTTCACCAATATTTGAAGCAAAAAATTAAAATACAAAAACAATAAATTTTAGAAAAAAAATCAACACGAATGGAAAGAAAGTAAAATTTTTAAAGAATATAAAATTTTAAAATAATTATAATACATTTTACATGGATTTCATCACATTTTTATCCATATTATAAATTCATCAAAAATCTTAAAAATGTCAGAAGGAAAAATAATTTGGCCCGAAGGAAGCGAGAACAAAAGTGTTTGAAAATAAAAAATAAAATAAAATACACGCAAAAAAATCTTAGCATGAATCTTATCAGTGACCGAAAACTAATCTGAAAAAGATTAGACTAAGGAAAGTACAAAATTTATCAATTTTTAACAAAGTTGAAGAATTTGGCCTCGCCTAATCATGTATCTACAAGTAAAGTTTGCTGGTAAAGGTGTCGGTCGTCAGGATTTTCTAAAGAAGGTAGTCAAATATGAAGGCACCTAAAGTGGTAATCGCCGATAGAAAAATCAAAATTTTGAAAGCTTGCAATTTTACGGGTTTCTCAAAACTAACAAAAGAGGTATTCCCCTGGAAGAAAATTTTGAACCGAAACAAAAATAAATAAAGTACATCATTTAAAAAAACATTCCCAAAATTTCTAGTGCTAAAGTTCATTTCTCGAATTTTGGCGAATTTTTGAAATTTCAAAATGGTACCTCATTGCCCTGCAAAATATACAAATTTGATATATGTAATCAACGAAAAAAACTCAAATTAGGTACATATCCTATTTTTGACCTCCCGAATCGATTATAAAAGGTTCCGAAACGTTTCGAAGCCTCCAGAAATTTTTTGGAATTTTTCAGTACTGGAGAAAAGCTCATAAAAATGGTCCATATGAACTTCAGCATCCATAATCGCGAATCACCCATATGGGCGACCGAGATCGAAAATAAGGTATTCACCAACTTTCAGCTTCTTACCTCTTTACTTTAAAATTTTTACCAGAAAAATTTCTGCCAAAAAATATGGATTTATAGTCCAGGAAAATAAGAGAAAAAATGTTCCAACCCCCCCCCCCCCAAATTAAATCCTGATTTTTTTCGCGTTTTACGTTCGTAATGGTCCACTGCACAACATACTAAAATGGACATCCCCACAACCCTCCGCTACTCTCAGGGGAGAGGTAAATGTCTGCTAAAAATCGGTTTTTCGTGAATATCTCCTCAAATAAGCCTCAAAATTGAAAAATTGTTATGCTACGTGTAATTTCGTATCAGAAGGTTTTTGTGTTATTTCAAAAATACTCAATTCCTTGACCAAAAATTAAGGGTAAAAAACACCTATTTTTCAACAATTTACAGCATTTTTTGGAAAAAATGAAATCAACGAAAGAGAAAGGTAATATTTTGACAGAAAATCGATACGCATATTCAAATCAATGTTTTCGAAGAAGCTGATTCCATTTCGATTTTGCAATTAAAACTAGTGGATGAGAAAGGATGAACCTATGTAAGAGAGGGGGTAATATTTCAACAACAAAAAAAATTTATTGACATATATGTTGAGATTTGGTTGAACGAAGTTCAAAAAAAGTAGTTTTTAAACATTCTTGAGGAAAAATGCGAAAATTTGAGTAGAAAAATGCGAAAATTTGAGTAGAAAAATTTCAAATTTGAGGTGCTTCTTTTCCTCAAATCTTGACAGTAATGACATTTTTGATTTTAGCTGGATTCAATGATACAAAAATGACACCAAAAAAGATCCGATAGCCCAATTACGTAAAATGGAGAAGAGGGCTGAACCTTCTCTGCCTCTTCTATGGGGTTTGGCAATGGCCTCCCAAGATCGAAAAATTTCTCATGGTATCCTTGTTCACCGTACAAAACTTCATGCCTCTCGCATAATTTTCCATTTATGGCCGAAAAACGCACTTTGCCATTGGACAAAATAGATTTTTTGGAAAAGG
The DNA here is from genome assembly GCA_033439095.1 of Pseudococcus viburni. Taxonomy (NCBI): domain Eukaryota; kingdom Metazoa; phylum Arthropoda; class Insecta; order Hemiptera; family Pseudococcidae; genus Pseudococcus; species Pseudococcus viburni. The sequence goes on along the minus strand of JAVBJF010000064.1, from coordinate 312,806 downwards.
GGGAGGGGTGGATCCTTGGGATTGAAGGGTGGGGTATTGCGATGAACTTTCTAGATGTAAAATGTTATAATGAATACTCTTGTTGTTATTACACATTTCGCCCTATCTTCGATATTTCTAACAATTAATGAGAAAAACTCGATTTTGAGTATTTCTGAAAGTACATTTTTGAAATTTGGGACGTAAGGGTTGCTCCAAATGAAATTTTCGTAATAACCAAAAATGTAGAGAAGACTTCAATGAAGAACTTTTACTTGAAACATTTTTTTAGATAGCCAATAATAGGGGAGATACACGCATTTTCAAGAAAGGGGGGTGGACCCTCGGAAGAGGAGGGGCTGGAAAAAACGGCACCCAAGCTTATTTTTTTCTAAATACGTTCTAGATTAAGAATCAGTCGTCAAATTGCTTTTTACATTTGGTGCGAGCGGAAGCCTTTTTTTGCAGTAATTTGACTATACTACAAATAGGTCTCTAATATGGGTAATCCGCGATTACAGGTGCTCAAGTTCATATGGATCATTTTTATGGATATTTCTGCAGTGCTGGAAAATTCCAAAATTTTCTAGAGGCATCGAAACATCTCAAAACCGCTTCTAATCGATTCGGGAGGTCAAAAATAGGGTATGTACCTAATTTAAGCTTTTTTCGTTGATTACCTATATCAAATTTTTATATTTTTTCAGACAATGAGGTACCATTTTGAAATTTCAGAAATTCGTCAAAATTCGAGAAATGAACCTTAGCACCTGAAATTTTGGATTTGGGATTCTTTCGTGATGTACTTCAGATTTATTTTTGTTTTGCTCAAAATTTTACTTCGAGTTGGAATGCCTCCCTTGTAAGGTTAAATTCTTGCATTTTCTGGTTTTTCTAGTTCATCTTCTTGCCAGTAGACAGTCTAGACCTAGACACATGACATCCTATACTTCTTTGTTACAACAGAATTCTCGAAATTTCCAAAACCTTGATCTCTCCCCAAGATTTAGATTTTTTTCATAAAGCATCTTTATTTTTTCATCGTTAAGTGAACGCAGACTACAGTCAAGTCAACTCGCCCATCATGCAAATATAACTAGCCAACGACGACTACGCATTATCAAAGTCATGTACCATGGTACTGCGTATTACATCGTAATGTTAATGACCACGTATGTCCACCTTGATCTATCTCCCGGCTATTTCACTACAACTAGTTTACGTGTAAGAGAAATATACACACCAGTGCGTGTATTGTTCGAAGATTACGAGATACGAGTTCACTTTAATCGTCAACTCGTGGAGGATGCGATAAGTTAATACAAGATTGAGATAGAAACAAGCACTTTTGCGATTGTTACACGAGTTCGGATTAGTTAAGAAGTCAAACTGTGTTTTGTCTTTATTAAGAAATGGCGAATTATCATTGAACCATTTATACAATAATCAACTCCGATTACAGTTGTAATATTCGCAATCTTATCTTATCCACTTTCAAAGACTATAATAACAATGCACTTTTTTTATTGCTTTTTTTCTTCATGTACAGTACGTCGAATCATAAATGTTACAAAATTTACTCTGACGAGGTTGAATCTATCGTCAATGCGGTGTTCACGGAAGCAATAATTCTACCTATATCTCATTAGCATATTAATGGAGAAGAACTGATAAATACTTCGTGAGTGGCTGGCTCCTATTTCTGTTACCGATGTGTATTCATATTAGTCTACAGGTAACTATCACTCAATTATACAGGGAGATCGATTATATGACATGATACCATTATATTTTCAATGATATTAAGACTTCGGGCATAAATTCGTGTATTTTTTCAAATGACGACTCAAAGAGCTACCAATTTCACGAATTAGTTAATATTCATTGTGCTCCGTCAGCTCGTGAAATTCATTCATAGGAAATCGAACAATGATGAAATTTTAGTGGTAGCCAGGTAGCTACGTAGGTATTGAGAATTATGCAAATGCAAATTGCAGATGCACTATGGAGCAACTAACAACAGAAAAGGAAATGAATTTCGAGTGGATTCTGCGGTGGAATAATCATATCCAATTGAAGATAGCGAATAGTTACCTAGATATGCCAAATGTGATTAGACAGATTTTTGTATCAAGTCATACAAAATTGACCTACCCCTTCTCACCCTTGAAAAAAGTTGGTTAAAACTTCACTAAAAATGTTCCATTCAGATAAAAATGAATCATCCTAGGTAAACCGTACCAGAAAATTAAAAATTATCTAAGTAAACGAAGTAAATAGATAATACATACATAGGTAGATAATATTTTTGATAAGCTGTAAGACAATTATCATATGTAGTAAGTAGAAGTACGTCAACTTCTATGAATCACAACGATTGTAAAATAATTTTTTTTAGATATTTTCCAATTCCTCGAAAGACAGAAGAGGGGTGAAATTGTTGAAGACCATAACCAGCTGTTTATCTTACCCATTTTCCCGATGGGGAGGGGGAGATTTTCCAAGAATGAAAAAAAATCATGAATTGGGAAGAAAAGTTCAAAATGGCGTAAAATGAATTCAGATATTAAAATTGTTGGGAAAAGCATAAATATTAAAAAATTATTAAATAATTGTACAAAAATTGTGCCAAATGTCTTTAAAAACTGTAAAATTTCGTCAAAATTATTTAAAAGATGGCAAAAAAATGTAACATTTTTTTGATCATTTCCAGCTAAGTTTTCCAAAAACACATTTTTTTCATAATTTTAAAATATTGTGAGTAATTTTTGGAAAAATTTAAACGACGATTATTAATGAAAATTCACAATTGAAAATTTTTTTTCTTTAAAACATAATTTAATTTTTAGTTTTTTGTTAAAAAAATTTATAAAAACAAGTGGAAAATGTAAAGATAACATTTTTTAAAGTACAGGTACAGGGGAACGGAGGCAAAGAGGCAAAGGCGTCGTCAAGGGGGGCCCGGGAGGGCCCGACCTCCAAAAAAGTTTTGGCCACCGCTTCCCCCCCTCCCCCAAAAAATGTATGTTGTATTTATAAATTTACATTACACTCACATCAGATAGGGATTTTCAAAGCATTAAAACATGAAAAAATGTCTTTTTAGGGCATTAAAAATCCAATTTTTTTAAGCTTTGCCCTCGCTTCGCTGGGGCATTAACAAAATTGCAATTTCATAATCTATCTGAGTCGATAGTGCTTGAGAAAGCTCCCTTTTTACCTCCTCCCCATTTTTAGCAGGTGAAAAAAGTCAGCCCCACTTTTCCACTTTGAAAAAGCAAAAAAATTTGTCCAACCACGGCCCCTTTTGTACCCTCCCCCTCCCTTTTTCGATTCTGATGACGCCACTGCAAAGAGGCAGCTCGCCTCACAATTATGGCAAAGTTGCATTTTTGGTAAGAAAAGATAAGCGTGAGTGGGAATTTTTTTTCAAAAAAGTAATTGTTAGTAATTGTTTTATTGAAGGGGAGAGGATGTTCGTTTTCAGTTGGAAAAATGAGGAAAATCCTACAGAGAGTTTAGAAAAAATTCTATTTTAGATGATGATGAATCAGAAATTTGTGCCTACGAAAATTTTATCTGTAAAACATCGTTAAAAAGACACATTCTTTCAAGTTTTAATTTTGCATTCCCCCCCCCCAAAAAAAAAAAATCGTTATCGAGCAAATTTGAAAAGAATGTGATTTTCCTCCAATTATTTCCAACCAGCGACAACTTCACGTAATTTTGGCAAAAATACCATGTACTAAACCCCCAAAATAATGTATTTATTCAATGAAAAACGTAGAAGGCTCGGAATTTTTCAGAATTTCACATCAAGTTTTTTCTTCAGTTTAAAATTTCAAACCGATTTTTTCATACCTCGAAAAGTGGCAACACTGCTTTTGATATAATACCATGAATTTCCCTCTCTGAATATAGAATAAACTGAAAAAAAATGTCTTTCCGAAAATTTTCAACAATCTTTTATATCGATAAACTTTCAAATCTCAAAGATGAAAACACGCGCCGTTAAAAAATTCACAGAGACCTATAGGCTATAATTTACGTTATTCGTGACCTTTTTATTACTCGCATTAATATTGATGATCTATCATGTAATTTTTAGACGAGTCCACAAATTGACATGTAATGACCCAACATGAATTTGTCACAAAATAAGGAAAATATTTTTTTAATCTGTATATAATTTGTTTTTCGTAAAATTACCCCATTTCCCCCTCATTTTAGTTCCTAGGAGACTGGAATATGAACAATGATATAAATATCCAAAATTGGTTCATGATTTTTTCATCGAAAATTAGAAACTGAGACACAGGGGTATAAAATTATACAAACTTTTCTCTTTTTCAAAAGTAAACAAAAAGAAAGAAGACCACATAGGTACCATAAGTATTGATCGAGCATTTTAAAGAACGGAATTTTCATTTTCAACCCCTGTTTTTGGGGCAGATCTCAACCAATTTTAACAGCAATATTTAAGGGAAATATATTTTGAAAAACGAAAATAAAAAAAGATTTTTTCATTGATATAGTTAAGTTCATTAAAATGGGGAGAGTAACAATGAACCATCAAAATTTTCAAGTTTTTTTTTCATCAGCTGCGTTTATTGGAAAAATCGAAATCGATTTTTCAACCAATTTTGTGGAGAATTAAATTCGGAACATCTTGAAAAAAGGAATCAAAAACACTTGAGAGTTTTCAACCGTTCCTGTATGCATTAGACTTCTTTTTATTTATTTTTTTGAAAACCAGCGAGGCAAAATCAATATTGAACTGAAAATTTAATATTATTCTTTTAAAATTCGTTAAAACTTGAGAAACGATGTTTTTTCTTTCTTGAAAAATTTTATTTTATGACAAATGGTCCCTTTTCACACAGCACATCACAAATTTTCTCATTTTTTGCTCTCTTTCTTAATCTACAAAAAATCTTCAAAGAACTACACATCAAATCACAAAATCTCATCTAATTTGCCTACTCAACCAATTTTAGCAGAATTATAGTACTCCTTTATACACTTCAAATGTCATCGTTGCGTCGGCGAAATACCATAGAATTTTCGAAGAAAATCTCGCAACATGATTCAACTTATCCCAGACACATTGGTTTCCAGAAACTTGAAATACCAGACTGAAATTATCCAATTCAACGGAATAAAATTCATAACGGTTGAAATTATCTAGAAACATTACACCTTTGCTTCGTCAGCAAATACCATAGATCTTCTATTGTCAATTGTTTCACTCTCGTTCGATATCTGCTATCTCATTAATTCCTCCAGATAAGCTCGCACAATCTTCATCACGACATCAAATTTCAATTCAGTTTGCAAACGAACGATGAAATTCCAATTCTCATGATCGGTTTATTTCACAATTAAATATTTTTTTCTACCAATCTGCATAAACATTTTCCCTTGATCTTTCACCTCAAATGTAAGAAAAATTTCAGCTCAGAAATCAGATGCATCTTCACACTTTCCTAATTACTCGTATCGATCAGCTATAAGATTTTACCAAGTTAGTCAACTTTCCAGCTGATTACGTTTGCATTGTGGTTTGACATTTAACACCGACCACGTTCTCTTCAATTAGCCATACGTAAACATTTAATTGATTTATTGTCGGCGTTTCAATATAATCAATTGAATGTCATTTCGACAAGGTACAAAAGTAAGAGTAACCAATGAAATTTCATTCTTATTCATTAAGTTAGAATTTACCTTTTCTTCGAAAGCTACATTGTAGTTGATTTTGATCTTGGAACATCTAGGAGGTACATTCAAACACCACACGTATTGTTTTACTTCATAGGGCAGTAATTTGGAGACTCGAACGTTGGCAATGTATCTGAAAAAAAAAAAAAAAGACCAAGTTCAGATATTTTCAATTTTTCTACGAAGGTTCTCTAGTTCATATTTCGTAGAAATCATAAAAATATATTTCTACTAATTAGGTGATATTTACCTACACCATCGATTAAGAATACAGTATTCTTAATCTATGATTTACACGTACGTTCTGCCTAACTTTGTGTTTTCTTATCAGTTGGTTTTTTCCATTTTTCTCAAACAGAACTCGAGATAGACTCATTTTTGAAAATTGTTCATAATAATTTCGATGAAACAGTATGAAATCAGCTTCTTAATTATTATAATTACTTCTCTATTTCGCAGGTTTCTAATTTTTGACGTCACTGCTCTCTCATTTCTGAATCAGTGAAATTCATCAAAAATCACTGAAAAACAGTCAGAATTGCAGTACAATAATAAATTAGTGAAAAAAATTTCACTGAAAGCAAGTCAGTGAAAGAAAATCACTGGAAATCAGTGAAAATTCACTGAAAACAATGATATTTATGAAATTCACTGAGAAATCTGTGAAATTCTTTGAATAATCAGTGAAAAATTGCTGAAAATTAGTGAATTTCACTGATTTTTCCTGTGCTGCAATTCTGATTGTTTATCAGTGATTTTTCACTGATTCGGAATGAGAGAGTGGCAGAAAATGATTCATCAAATTGCACGAAATCGAAAATAAATTTGAATCGTTGGCATAGGCGAGACTGGACCTGCTGAGTAGGGTGTGCCAAAACTTTGAGGCCCTCCATAGTTTGATCATAAATTTCCAAGTCTTTTGAGTTACACCGCGTCGTGATTTTATCCATAAAAAATGTGCAGATAATGACGATTGGAAAAATTCATTTCGTTAAAGTTCATGGACCATTTTTATAGACTTTTCTGCAGTGCTGGAAAATTCCAAAATACTCTGGAGGCTCCAAAACGTCTTGAAACCGCTCCCAATCGGTCCGGGAGGTCAAAAATAGAGTATATAATACCAAATGTAAGCTGTTTTCGTTGATTAGTTCAAATTTTCATCTTTTGCAGAGCGATGAGGTAATTTTGTTTTTTCAAAAATTATCCAAAACTTGAGAATTGAACTTCAGCTCCAGAAATTTTAGATATTTCAACTCAAAGAAAACTTTTGAGCCTAAACAAAAATAAATCGAAAGTACATCATAAAAGAACCTCATATGCAAAATTTTAGATGCTGAAGTTCATTATTCAAATTTTGGCGAATTTTTGAAATAAAAATTAAGCAAGTGACTTTTCATTGAAAAAGGTAACTTGAGGACTTTTTTCACACCATGATAAAAAAATATCCCATTAGAAGAATATAAATTAGGGCATTCAGAGTTATTTAAATTCTCAGCGATTGTGTACTCGAGTTTGATTGATTTTTCCATAACTTGCGATAACTTCGCAAAAACTGGGAAATTATTCAAAACTTCACATAATTTTCCAAAAGTAGAGCGACTTTTTTCCACAGCATGAACGAATTTCCAAACATTGGAGAATCTTTCAAAACTTGAGCAATTTTCTAAAAAAGAAAGATTCTTTATAAATCGGAAAATTCTACAAAATTTCCATAATATCATAGAAATTGCACATTTTCCAAAAAAGAATAATTTCTCAAGAAATTGGGCTGTAGGCTGTAGGCGAGTTTATTCCCGATAAGGATAAATAGCCATGTGAAAGAATGGGCGAGTAGATTTCCATTTTTTTCGGGATAGGTAAGTATTGAATCCCACTTTTTCACAAAAATTACTTTCAACTCTGAATTTTTTTCAAATTTCAACTCCAATTTTTTTTCTACTCTTAATTTTTTCTCAAGTACATATTTTCAATCCCAGCATTTTTTTCAATCTAAAATTCTCTCAGATTTTTCTATGTTTCAATGAATGTACTTTTCTGTATTTTTTCTCAAAATGGTTTTCAGTATTGAAAATTTTCTTGAAAAAAGGACACATTAGCGGATTTTACCAAAAAAAATTGTCCTCGGAGAGAAAAAAATTGAAAAATCTGGGAAAAGTAGGGTGTGCCAAGGCACACCCGGCAGTCGCGTCTATTATCGTTGGATAGCTAATTCGATCCTATTTCAAAAAAAATCACTCCTCTCGCATTTATAAATCAGTGAAAATAATCTAAAATCATTGGAAAATAGTCAAAATTGCAGCACAGTATTAAATCAATGAAAAAAATGTCACTGACAGTAAGCAGGGAACAAACTGCTGGAAAATCAGTGAAAATTCACTGAAAAGTCAGGAAAATCGAAATTCTTTGAAAAATCAGCGAAAATCCACTGAAAATCAATGAATTTCACTGATTTTCCCTGCGCTGCAATTCTGACTATTCATCAGTGACTTTTCACTGATTCAAAATGAGAAAGTAAGAAATTTCCAAAACCGCCCATTTTCAAGTTATACAGAGAAATGTTGCCAAAAAAACACCAAACTGTTAGGCCAACCGAGTATGTGATCTTTGTAACGATTCTAACCCTATTTCATTTCAAAACCTATTCGCATCCCTTCACTGGAGCCACCTGCTACGACGACATCCGCCCAGTATGCCATCTACCTTGTACCTTCACCATATCTACCAAGATTACGCCAGAGAAGAGCGAAAATTCCAACCTCTTCTACGATGACTGATCACAATGACCTTAAAAATATGTGAAAAAACCTACGGTAAAAACACGAGGGACATGACCGAGTAAGGGTCGAGTAACACGCTTTACCAGCCAATGTTAACGTATTGTAATAACACACTTATCCATACCCGCGCGACTACCGGTTTCAATTTCAACACTCTTTCCAACGTATTTGTAAAAAAAACTGCTGGAACTGGTTTCAAACATTTCACCGATCATCGCAGACGACACCATATCGATCGATGTAGGAGAAAAAACCAACACTCGCAATACTGGAAAGCTTTTATTTCGAGGAAACACTTGGTGTTTTTTACCCTGCCCTGTTGTCCTTAACATCTTTTTTTTTCTAATCCAGCCAAATGGTAATGGAATTTTAAAAAAATTCATCGCTGCGGAATAGTGGAATACCATAGTCAACGTATTCACTCGGTAATAACATTTGTAACTCATTAACTAGGCTATATTTTTCACATCTTAATCGTTTTAATTGCGTTTAATTAACATTACGACGTCATTTCACACCACCACCATGAGCGTACGTACGGTAAATCGTCGTTTATAATTTATTTCTCTTTTTATAACTTGGACAACGTGACTGTGTCGGTGAAGAAAAAAGTTGCGGATTTGCGGTTAACAACAGGTCGATGGGATTTTAAAGTGTTGGCCAAAAAAAATTCTTCAACGATTCGAGTCCTATTTCACCACAATTTACCTACTTTTCGACCATGAAAATTGAAAATCATCGATTCGAAGATATACGAATAGAATAAATACGTAAAAAATGGACGATTTTTTCACGTTGAAATGGGATCGCTTCACAGGTATATTTTTTTCGATGCTTTATGCACGTAATTTCCCATTTTTATGCCTGTTTATCTGTTCAAAGGTGAGTCTGAGCACTAGCAGATAAGAATGCCAGAAATAAAAATACTCAACAAACAAACAAAAAGCGACCAGGTTCTTGAAATGATAACTATTAATTAGTTCGCTGAGTAATATCTACAGTAGATTTAATAAAACAACAATTAAATAGAATAATGCTCGACTTTTTCACCTTTCTGGAGTTTCACAATAAAATATTCGTATCATTGTTCAATTAGTCATATTTTTCGGTGAATCAAGTCGATTTTCAAGTCGATTTCTTTGAAAAAAGTATTCATACGAATCGTTTTTATAACAAGGGTTACTCAAAGGTAAAAGTCAAATCGAAATACGTTTGGTTGTTCTATTTTCGAATTTTTTCATATGAATCATCAGGACACTTTCACTTTTAGATTAGTAATTTTAATTTATTTATTTGACTTATTATGCTCATAACACGAATAAACAAATTCTTATAAGAAAGTGGAGAAAATTTTAGCAGGAAGCCTCAATTTTCCTGTATGGAATCTCAAATTTGATTGTGGGTCTATTTTAAAATTTCCACGAATGCATTGAGCAACTTACCTATCGTGCCTATTATTTATTCATTTTAATTTTCAAAAAATTGCATACCTACTTGCATTTGAGAAAATAAAAAATTTAGCATCTAAAAATCTCAAAATTTTACCTCATTGAATAAAATTAAGGAATGATGACGATGATACGGTTTTTTTGATATAACTGCATTGTTGATTTGTACCACAGAGCTCGGAATTTTTTTTCTAAAATTAATCAAATTACAATACCTCTCCTCCAAAAAAAAAAAAACTCCAGCCAGCTGAAATTAGAATTCGATCAATTGAAATTGGAAAACTGGAGAAAAGAGTATAGTCGAAACCAAAACATCCTCGATTTTTCAGAAAATTGCGACCATTTTCTGAAAATTTTACTGATTTTTTTTCATCGATATCCATCAATAGGTAGTGGAATTTTAATTTACTGAATTTTCTGGATTTCTGACTATAAATTAGGTGGCAATTTTCATCAACTTGTGAATGAAAGAGTAGATAAGTAAATATGATCTACCTAATTTCATTACATCGATCAACATGAAAAAATTATCAATTTTTCATACCAAGTTAGCAATTTCTAGATCCAGAAAAACAATAACAGAAAATCCTGTTTAGTAACTTTCCTAAAGGAAATTGAATAGGGGAGTGAGATATGGAAGTTGTAGGTAGAGTATCTAAAATCTCAAAAAGACGTGGTAAAATTTCACTCACTCTTCTTTCAGGGTGTCTACTGGATTCACATTTACAATTTTCATGATTTATTTTGGTTTTATGTGATCCCCTTCCCCTCCCCCCGGAATCCTAACACGATCAAAAGAAATAATAGAATCAGTGACACTGCTAAAAGAACAAAAAAAGGTTTGAAATTTCTCAAGAGCATAAAAAATGAAATAATAAACAATTCTCTGTAGTGCTCAAATTAAAAAGAAAACTGTTACAAATTCTTTAAATTTTTCATAAAAATTATGAAAAATTGAAAACGAATGAAAAAATCGACGTTTTTACCCGAAAATATCTTCCACTTTTATTCAAGGATACAAAGGTATGTAACTAAAAGAATTACTTTTTAAAAAACTTTCTGTGCTAAAATGAAAAAATTATTTCAAAAATGGATAATTTCACTTCCCTCATCCTTCAAAAAAAGAGAACATTTCAACATTGCCTCCCTTTTGGAAAAATCATACCTATTATTACGTACATACATATAAAATGCTTTTTTATTCTTTTCTGACTTGAAGAGATTGTTAAAATGGAAGAGCCGTGGGAAGTCTTCGTCGATGATTTTTTTGGATAAAAGTGAAGACCTCACGGGAAGAACGGGTTAACTGAAATTTTATAAATTTTGCAGGAGAACGTTTTAAAGATAATGTTGAAGTGGAACTGAATAAAATTGGATTTTCAAGTTTCGTTTTGATTTTATTACTTTCAAAATGTCAATTAGAATCATTTTATATCGGTAAATATTGCTCAAAAGTTTTTTAAACGCTTCAAAGTCACTCAACACACAATGTGTTTGAACAACATTCTGAGAAGTTAACCCGTTCTTTCCGTGTAAGTGCCTCAATTAACCCGTTCTTTCCGTAAAGTGACACAGTTAACCCGTTCTTTCCGTGTTTTCTTGAAATTAACATATTTTTTCTCTGAAATTAATCAGCTTTTTCCACCTATGAGTTATCGTTTGTTAAATTATGATTTTTTTTTCATGTTCACAACAATAAATCAACTATTTAAAAAACAAAAATCAGCTTTTTGCACATTTTTTTCTTTGTTTAGAGTAGTTAACCCGTTCTTTCCGTGTTTTTAATTTCTTGAAAATTCTTTTTTGCTTTTATTGACAAAATTTGAAAAGTTCGACATTTTTCATATAAACCACATAAAAGTACATGGTTTATTGTACACAATGGCACAAAAAAGTCATTTTTGAAAAAACCCTCAATTAACCCGTTCTTCCCGTGAGGTCTTCAAGTAGAAACAAAATTTTATGTACGAAAAATTATTTTTTCCAAAGTTTGCGATTACATACCTTGAAAATGGGGTAAAATTGAAAACTGTAGGTATACCATGAGATTTTTGGCTTTGGACTATTACTTTCGACAATTTTTTTTTTCAAAAACTATTTTAAAATTTTCAATTATTTTTTCATTTTATTTTAATTCAAAATTATTTCATTTTTTTAAAAATAAAAAAATAAAGCTCACTTGCAGTAAGATTTCAAACGCACTGGGATGGGTTAAACATTGAATCAAGATGGGTGAAATTTTTACCTACCATATCTCTTTAAGATTCCAATACAACTTCCTATAACTATCCCCTTCCTCCAGCCATTCAACTTTCAAAAAAAAAAAAAGGTTTGGAACATTTTTTTAAAAGCCTTGTAAATTGACTAAGAAAAATTGACCTAAAGGAAATCATTAAAAAAACGACTGTTAAATACCTATAAAATAAACTTGATTTAAAATTGTTATAATTGCCCCAGATGAACTCTTCAAGTCGTCAAAAATTGAGCATTTAATTCAATACGAGTATTTTATTTATGAATTCGTTCCACTGAATTCTTATTGGAGAAAGAGAAAGGCCGGAATCAGGATGTTTATCATATTTCAGAGACGATTTTCCCTGACTTTTCCAGGATTTCCAGAACATTTTTTCGAAGTTTCCCAGACCTTTCTACGAATTCGTTTTTCAAAAACATTAGGTACTTTTATGAGATTTTTAGCTCCTCTTTGGGCCAAAAAATGATTCAAATTCAATTCTGAAAATTTTAGAATCCACTCAATTCTCCCTCACCACAAAAATTTGAAAATTTGAATTCATTACAGAAAAAAATTCAAATAAAAAGAAAAAACTAGGTATTTCAAAGCAAAATTATCAAGTTTTGAAAAATGAAACAAATTATCCCATGGCGTCTACAGTCTACCAAATCAAGTGAATGAAAATTCAAAAATTTCTTCATATTTTATTGCACCCCCTCCTCTCCCCTCACACCACAAAAAAATGAAGAGGTAAAATATAAATCATTTCGTTTAGACATAAACGTGTTGAGCCCGAGCGAAACGAAGGTGAAAATTTTTGCGAAAAAATATCTTCAAAAATATGAAAATTTACCACTTTTCCTCATTCAGGTTTTTCAAAAAATGGCCAATAATTTCAACTTCTGTTCCATTCTTTCCTTTTTTCTTTTCAACATCGCAGTCAAGGGCTTCGCAACTCATTAAAAAGTAAAATTTCAAAAAACTTGGATTTTAAATGAAGTTTGTAGAAAGAAAAAGTGTAAGGCCCGAATTTTAAATCATACCTTAAAAATTAAGGCAACCTTAATGGTTTTAAGGAACCGTTTTGTGCTTTCTGATTGGTTGAAAATGCGATAAGGAACTTTTAAGGCTACCTTAACTTTTAAGGTATGATTTAAAATTCGAGCCTAATAGTCCGAGCGTAGCGAGGAAAATTTTTTTTTGAATAATTCATAATCTAATGGACAAAGATATGCATTTAAATATCAATTTTATTGTACATCGCGGTAAAAAAATTAAAAAAAAAATTAGTCAAAAGATGTAATAATTTGGCCCGAGCGGAGCAAGGGCGAAATTTTTTGAAAAATTTATAATAAAATAAGCAAAGAAACACTTTTCTAAATAATTATCCTTTTTACTTGGATTTTAAAAAAATTCCAGAGAAATTTCCAAAATTCCGTGACTTTTCCCGGTTTTCCAGAAAATGGACACCCTGGGAATCTAAAACTGTGGATGGAGAAGGAGGTTAGAAAAGAACAAAACATACCTATGAGGTTTCAAAAATCTTGGATTTTTCAAATTAAAAATTGATAAATTCTCAAATTCTGAATAGATATTTAAAATCATATATTTTTCTATTTTTCCTGCCAACACTTAATTTTTTGAAAATCTCACACGTTGTTAATTTCCATATATCGAAATCAGCTGACTGAAACACAATAACTATACAATATAGAACTGGTTCTGATTAACTGATATAATTTTCTTTGTTATTATTTTTATTCGTCTATAAATTGATGATCAATAATCAGAATTTATGCGTCAATATTTTTACTTGATCATTTTCTCGCTATACTTCGACTGTTTCCCTTTCGAAAAAAATAATTACTCGGATCAACTGTTGGAATCGAGTTCTTCATAATTTCGAATACCTACACAATAATATTTACTCGTACTTGGGAAAAGTTGTTCATGAAGAAGATATCTCCTTAAAACCTTTCTCTTTTAACTTTGTCGTCATTGCCATCCGTATCAACAACGGGACAGATGATGAACAAAATACATCCAGGAAACAAATTTCGCAACAAAAATGTACAAAAAATGGCATTCTTCGAAAATGACTGGGAGGAGAGGGAACTCTACTGGTGTTAAACCGACTATAATAAAACCCATAAAGAACATGTGCACAGTGCACATCATGCTAATAGTATACGTAGTTTGGCCAAAATTACATTCAATGATGCCCACATACCACTCATAAATATAAATTCGGTCCTACGTTATCAATACCGTTATCTTAAATATTGCATTAATTATAATGCGATTCGCGAACATGTCACGCCAACGCTTTTCCTCCCTTGTCCCTTCCGTTTCGAAGCCAATCGCGAGCGCCATCGTTCTCGAGAAAACATTTTCCACGAGAGCATCGATGAATTTATGTTTCAGAACTGACGAGGATCCATCTGATGAGATAAATTATTACTTATTTTATCAATGAAACGTTCATACTTGATTTCCTCGACATGACAATACGTTCCCGATCCGAAAATTTATCTCGTTGGCGACACAGTCGACAGATAAACCGGGCCACAAGTAGGTTATAATTTCACCACATTGTTTTATGCTTTTGACTTTCAAGTTTGCAGAGACGTTCGAAGTCGACAGAGGCCTCGATAAATTCAAATTACCAACCGATCGCGTCAATGAAATTATCTCACGGTGTGAACAATTACAAAGAAGACTACCGCACTGCAGGCTACCGAGTAAAAATACCATCTTTAACGCCGGCTTCGGCTCAATTGTATCATTTGGCAATATTCACACGAGATATTTCCACGAGAAAAAGCGTACCTAGGTAATCCTGTACAAATATACCATCTCGTATTTAATTTCGATTTAGATCCGAGGTGTGGCGGACGAATTGCGAAAAAAAATCTCCAGATAACGTAACCTTATTACCGTTACGAAATGTCTATTTGTAAATAATCGACGCAGGTACTTAACTTAGGTATCAATCGAAGGTAATTTTTTTTTCAAATAATTCTTCGACAACTTCCTGTTCATTATCAACGTTTAAATTACATCGCGTTTATCGACTAAGTAGTTCGTAAATCCAGCGTAATATTCGAATTTGCTCATCGTGGCGATATCGCAGATGCCATTATTTCTGTCTAGTACGCCATGGTACGTATCGCGGTTTTTTCAAACCCTTATGCCTTATGGTTCTTATTTTTATGCAGACTCGCAGACTTACCCATTTATTCGACGGGCTGGATGCCAAACGAGCTGTTGTTTTAAAAGCCTACACGTGCTAAGACCGGAAATTCATCACCGAGAATTTTTTTCATTATCATTAAATTAATTTATCAAAATAATGCTTGATAAATGAGTCAGACATGATGCGGAGATTAGCAAATGAGTATACCGATGCATGGTATTAACCTAAGTCATGTACGTACAATTGAACAAACAGGTACAAGCCATCTAAATGCAACACTTACTACATTGTAATTCTTCAAGTGTTAGGTTTCCGGTAGGTATTTTATCAGAAATACGAACGTACGTTATGGCGCTGGCGCAACTTTGTTTACGTATTTTACGATATTTCCAACAGTTCGTTGACGATTAAAAAAAACCATGTCACGAAGGTAATAAGAATTCTTCGATTTGTTGTCCTGATATCACAAAACAATGAACTACTGAGAGCTTTGTATTAGTTGTAAAACTACGTGGCTTAAAACAGACATACGAAGCAAAAAAAAATTAAAATTCTTTTGGGGAAATCGATTTTTTTTGTTAGGCTACTGTAATTTTATAATTTGGTTTTTGTTTGTCTTACAGGGAAGCTTATAAACTGTCCATCTGAGATTTTGATGAAAAATAGTCTCAATGATCGGAATGGTGGCCCTTGGCTCAAATACCATACCATCAAAATTTTGGCTGTCAATTTTAAGCAAATTTGCCAGCGAAAATTTAAAAATTAAAATTTGAAAAAAATTCTTCAATGAAAAAAGTAATAGAATCCCTGTACCTGTTTCCTACTCTCTCGTTTCTGAATCAGTGAAATTTATCAAAAATCACTGAAAAACAGTCAGAATTACAGCACAGTACTAAATTAGTGAAACATTTTTCACTGAAAGCAAGTCAATGAAAGAAAATCACTGGAAATCAGTGAAAATTCACTGAAAACTCAGTGATATTATCATAAAATTTACTGAAAAATCTGTGAAATTCTTTGAATAATCAGTGAAAAATAGCTGAAAATTAGAGAATTTCACTGATATTTCCTGATGTGCTGCAATTCTGACTGTTTATCAGTGATTTTTCACCGATTCGGAATGAGAGAGTAGTTTCCTTGCAGAAAAACACAAAATTTACTTGCAATTTTTGTCAGTTATCCATATTGAAGGTGAAGAGAGTGATAATAACTCACCGATACTAACAAATATGAAAATTGAATACCTAATTATTTATATTATTAAAAAAAAGGGTATCTCTCCCATTCCGAATCAGTGAAAAATCACTGATAAACAGTCAGAATTGCAGCACAGGAAAAACCAATGAAATTCACTGATTTTCAAAGAACTTCACAGATTTTTCAGGGGATTTCATAAATATCACTGAGTTTTCAGTGAATTTTCACTGATTTCCAGTGATTTTATTTCACTGAAATTTTTTTTACTGATTTATTACTGTGCTACAATTCTGACTGGTTTTCAGTGATTTTTGATGAATTTCACTAATTCAGAAATGAGAGAGTACCATTGAAAAAATTTCTACAATCAACAATACTGATGATAGATAAAAATAATTGCATATGGGACTGGATTAATGTCTTCGCTGAGAAAAATTATAAGCAGAATTCGCAGGGAGTGGGCTCAACACTGATGACCAAAATTTTTGATGGTGTGGTTTTCGGGCAAAAATTAATTAAGACCACTTTCAATAAAAATTACTAGAGAGCACAGTTCATAATTTAGCCTATTTTAAAAAAAATTGGTCATAGGCGAAAGATATGAAGTCGATTACTCGATAACATACTCATTCCGAATCAGTGAAAAGTCACTGATAAGTGATAAACAGTCAGAATTGCAGTACAGGAAAAATCAGTGAAAAGAGATTTTTCACTAATTATTCAAAGAATTTCACAGATTTTTCAGTGAATTTCATAAATATCACCGAGTTTTCAGTGAATTTTCACCGATTTTCACTGATTTTCTCTCATTGACTTGTTTTCAGTGAAAAAATTTTCACTGATTTATTACTGTGCTTCATGACTGTTTTTCAGTGTTTTTTTGATAACTTTCAATGATTCAAAAATGAGAAAGTACTTGTATTTCTGAAAATGTTTGCATTGGTAAAGTTTAATAAAAAATAATGCTACGAATTTCTGAAAAATTTTCGAAAAATGAAACATTTTTCTTCATCAGAAAACATGAAATCCAAAACATTGTGATTTATATGCTGGTATTTATTACAAAAACTGATAAACATACCATACTTGTACCTATAAAAAATAATTTAAATCACGAAAATTATTTCAACGTAGTTATAGTCGGTACAACGAAAGAAGGCACTTTTCCCCTACGTTCTCCCACCGCAAAATCTAAAAACGTTGAGTTGTGATTGGACGAAATTTAAAATCAACGCGCGTCGTTGGTTTCCGCGTTACGAGTGAAATAGGAGAAAAGTGCCTTCTTTCGTTGTACCGACTATAACAACATAGGTATACATAATATAAGAATCGGAAGAACTGTTGTGAAAATTACTTGAAATTTCATGACAAGCATCAACAAAAATTTCTTTAAAATTGGTAAAAAGTTACCAAAAAAATCACAAAAAACATTAAAAATATCGTAGTTATGACTGAAAACTTTTAAAAAGTTGAATAACTCGTATGTACTTTTCTAAATCTACTTCTCGATCGCCAGACACAATTATTTTCATTCATCAAATTTTGTCAAAATTTTACACTTTATGCAATCTATTTTTCGGATATTCGTACTTTCGTACTCCGCATGACCCATAAAAAAAATCAATTCAAACGATGCAATACTACAATAATGGTTCAGCATTCACAAAAATCATCGAAAATGTCGTAAATATGATTTAAAAAGCAGAAAAGTTACAGAAAATGTGATTGAAAAATTCTTAAAAATTCTTCGAAACTGTGTTAACAAAAATTGAAAAATAATGAGACTTTGTAAAATACCCTTAAAAATGTTTCAATATATTATAAAAATATTCAAAGATAACGTGAGAAGGTCGAAAAACGTAAAAAAATGTACAAAAAGTTATGAAAAGTGCTGGGAAATTAACTAAAAAGTATGTAAATTTTTTTTACAACAAAAATTATACAATTTTTGAAATGCCTTGGTTTCATTCAATTTTAATGATATTTTCAACTAATCTTAAAAACTTCATACGATTTTAATGTTCATTCAGGGCAAATTTTTCAATTTTACAACATTTTCAACGATTATAAAATTTAAAAAAATTTCGAAAAATTTCCATTGAACTTTTAATACACTTTTATGATCTTTTTATTTTTTTCAGGTGTTTTCACGCAAGTAATAAAAATTTCAATGAGATTTTCATTAGTTTTTACATTTCAAACAACTTTAAACGTATTTGAATCAATTTTAAAATTTTGCAATATTTTAAGCCATAATTATGAAATTTTTTCAGCTTTTCAGATCTTTTTATTGCCCTTTAGGGGTGTCTAGGAAACTTGTATAAAATTTTAACGATTTTCCATCATGTTTACGACATTTTCAACAATTTTATTCGTGTTTTTGCCAATTCTGACAATACTCCAGTGATTTTCCTATTAAGTATTACGAGTTATTTTTCATTATGTTTTCAACGATTTTGATTTTTAAACTAAATTTTAAAAATATTTTTGTTTTTTCATTTCATTTGTTGTAAATTTTTATGAAAATAAAATTTTCTCATTTTTACACCTTCTATCATAACTTAAACGATCTTCAAGAAATTCATGATTAATTTTCCCATTCGTCATTATTACGCAAAGCTGAGGCGAACGGCGGGGGAGAGGAAAAGTAGTAGATAGCTTCTTCAATAATAATTATAAAATCGCAGTTCAGTTAGGAAAATTAGGTACAAATCGAAATTTTGGGAGAACTGGTAACTTTTTTTAAAAGAAAAATTGCAATCAGAAATTAGACATTTTTCAAAAAACCGTACTTTTAGTCGAAAAAGTTGGAAGAAGGGTCTTCAGAGTCGAAAATTGTTTTGAATAAATGAACTAAAATTATCAAGTATTTTGTAATGAAATACCTAACTCTCCTGGACGACTGATTTACGTTTTTACCATTTAAATAATTTTCATACGCAAATAAAATTTAAAATCTATCGTCTTTAAAAATGGTACAATTTTAGTTGAAGAAGAAATAAAACACAGTTCATATCGATTAAATTTTTTCAAAAACCTCCATTAAATCGCCAAAAAAATTCTCTCGAAACGACGAAAAAACCGCAGACAATAGAAAATAATTTCTTTCGATACGAATGACCTATTGACCGTTTGTCGGTATAATTATCAAAGATGTTTCAGAGCATTTCCGCAAAATCACCACCGTCGCGAATTCCGACTAATCTTTCGGTAATTTTTTCATCGTAATTATATTTTTCACGAATTTCTCGTAATTATTCATCTAAACGGAACAATATCTTTATCACGACGAATCTGAACGCAACAATTTCCAGTTCTAATTCTCTCATAACACTTATCTCGTAAATTTCTCGAAGTCATTGTCATAAGACCCCACCGTATCGATATCCAGGTCATCTGACATCTTACCAAATTCTACGTCGCGCCCAAAAATCCGATTAAAAATGGCCGCGATATATCACGACAATGATTAAAACACAGCCCACGGCGTATGAGCTGGTGGGTGTGATATGATGCGAGCTACATAGGTGAATTGCTTTCTTTATTCTTTATTTTTTTTAATACAAAATACCTCGCTGTGTAACTCCCGTATGCAGAAAACACACATCAAACGCTGTATTGCACATTCATTCCGCAAAAATGGCCATTTTAATCGACTTCGAGTCGTAAAAATAGCTATTTATGTTCGATAATCGCTCGCTATAGGTAGTTTTACAAACATCGCGAACAATAACAATATCAATAATAATCCAGGTGCATAGCGTACTTGGTACTACTAAGGTAATGACGAGTAAACGTCTCAACACTGGCGACAGATTTCAATTCAAACAGACGTGTTTTGCTTGCACTCATTACCACGCAATTTGACAGGACGGTGTCCCGTCGTGTCGCCTTAATTACCTAATAAGCGAAATTATTTATTTACATTATTCCCATAATCCAACCACATACACCTCATCAAATGTTAATCAATTAAAACGCAAGATGACCGGTGGCGAGGTGAATAAATCGCTTTCACACATTCTCCGAAATAATGAAAATCACTTTCACATTTTATCTTCGCATATTCCCATACAATACCATCGTCTTGTACATATTTACGAAACAAAAGATCGATGTTTTGTACCATTTATGTACATTTTATTCAACGTTTTAATATAGATATTGAATTACGTAAAAAATTTTTAATCGAATTATTATTTACAGATACTCACGCACGATCAAACTCAATTCACAATGTGAAAAATAGTACTTCTCTGCAGAATTTCAGTCGTATCAGAAAAATAAACATTATGTGGACGATAATGAACTCTAGTTGATAAGCTCCCGTCAGTGCGACTAAATTTAATATTGATAAAATTATTTATACTTGGAGCTTTACATTAAATTTGAGGGAAACGATTCATTATTCAGTTTTTCTCAACATATTTAAATGATAAGCAATCATTAAGAGTGTTTCCCTACTCGATTTTATATCTACTCGTAAGATAAGGTTTGAAAATCGAACAGAACGTTTACGTATTACTACGCATTTGTACATTAACAACAAACAATTTATCAGCTCCAGATCGTTCCGTAATCAACGTAATAAATAATAACATAGATATCCATTTTGAAACACACGTAAGCAGTAATTAAGTACTGAAAAACTTAACGATAAAGTCTTAATGAAAACATGGAGGCTGGAAAAATCCCCTTCCATCTTTCATTATAAAACGTACTTAAAATTCAACATGGTTACTATACTATTTTTCAAAAATACTTTTTCTCGAATTTTCTTGGCTTTTTAGGTCAATGTTTTAAATTTTCCAGACTTTAAAGAAATAAAAAAGCACTTCTGTTTTAAGCAGGATTACGCCTCTGACGAAATGGACAAAGATGACCTTTTTTTCTGATACAAAATATTCTTATTTTTTGAAAATGAGGAAGGGAGTTTGATTCTCCAAAATATCATTGGCCCTTCACCTCAATATCATAAAAAATAACGAACCAAAAAATCATCGAAAATCAATAAAAACCACAAAAAAATCGTCAAAAATCACTATAAATCGCCAAAAAAAACGACAAAAATTACTACAAATCACAATCTCAATAAAAAAATTTTAAATATTAGAAAAATGAATGCACAATTTTTGAAGAAAACAACGCTTAAAAGCTGAAATATCATTTTTCTCAATCTTATTCCTAAAAAAGAGACGAGAACTTCAATCCTCTACCTAAGGAAGGAAGGGGGATGGGGGGGGGAGTAAAAGGGGCAGTTTGGTTCTCTTCGATTACAAAATTGCATTTTTGGCCTAGAAAATCAGGTTCAAGTCGAAAATGTAAGAAAATGATTAATTAGTTTTTATAAGAGACTTGCAGTTTGATTCGAAAAAATTCAATAAATTACATTTAAAGTCAAAAAATCGGGAAAATGGCATTTGAGTAGAAATTTTTAATTTTTGTCCTTAAAATATTGTCAACTTTGGTCTGCCTCTGAGGCATCATACTTATGTCAAATGGAATGCGAGGGTCAAAAATTGAAAATTGTGATTTTTCGAAACAAAATTATCCCATTTTTGATCGTTCGTTTTTTAAATCCATGACTGGAGTTCGGAGAAAAAATTCTAAAATGCACTTTTTCAAGTTTGTGTGGCAACGATATTTAATTTTCATTTTTTGTATTTGAAGACCTCAATTCCAAAAAGTGTTTAATCCAAAAAACGAAAAATGAGTTAGTGACGTCATCGAGTAGTCTAGGGAATTTTTCACCGGTTTAGGACGTCATTCAGCCGAAAACTGAAGATGGGCCATTTTTATGGGCTTTTTTCTAAAGTGTTAAAAAATACCAAAATCTTCCGGAGGCTCCGAAACGTCCCGAAACCACTTCTAATCGATTCGGCAGGCCAAAATAATTGGGGTATATACTAAATTTAAGCTTTTTTCGATTCAATTTAGAAATTTTACTGAACGATTTAAAAAAAAAGAATAATTAATAATAATTTCATTACATTTATGTAAGTTCGAGATTTCACCCCAAAAATGTCAAAAAAATCAGTACTGTTCCAAAAGTACTTAGTCCAGGAAAGAATAATATATCAATTATTATGTTTAGGCCTGAGATTTCGCCATAAATATTCGAAAAAAATCGTATTCCGAAAAATTTTTACGTTAGTCCAAATTTCATCAGCCTCTCACACAGACAGAGTCGCAGTGGTGGAAATTTTTGAAATGAGATACCTACGGGAAACCGTTGCACTACAGTTTAAGATATGATCCATCAGCTTTTTCAAAAAATTATGGGCCTGGGAACATTTTTTCTGATTTCCCAAAAAAAAACATTTTTAGACTAAGCACTTTTTGGATTTGAGGCCTTCATTTAAAGTCAGAATGGTAATTAAATTATGTCTAAACTCACATTTTACAATTTTTTAAAAACCATAAATTTTAAAATTCTTTTTATTCTTTGAAAATTTTCATCAACTCGAAAATATTACTGATGAAGCTGACAATTTTCATGTCATTGTAAGAGGTTTAAATAAAATTGATGTGTGAAAATAATTTCAAGAAAAAGACCAAATAATTGGATAATTGAATTGAATTCTACGAAAATTTAAAAAAATCAAGAACTTCGAGTTACCGTTAAATCTCTATACCAGATCTTCTTTCTCCGGGGGGTGGGAGGGGGAGGGGAACTCGATTCCTTATGCAGCTTGTTTTCGATATGAGAGAAAAATCGTTGAGAAAAAATTCGTCGAAATCTTTCAATTTTTGCAAATTTTTTAAACGATGAAAAAATTAAGAAACTTCTTGTACGATGTAGATTTAAAAGAAATATTCGCGTTGTTAGAAGTGTTAACGATTAACGAATAAATCAGCTGTCAAAAATAATATCGAAGTGTACATTAATTTCATGATTTTCTTGATTCTACATACCTACCTATATGTAACCACTACACTTGACCTTCGACTAGTCTTACGCCATCTTACTCTTACTTCAATTAGCTTTCAGTCCAATCGAAATGTAGTTTTATACATTCAACATAGGTATGGTCAGAAAATGATGAA
This sequence comes from Pseudococcus viburni, assembly GCA_033439095.1. NCBI lineage: Eukaryota > Metazoa > Arthropoda > Insecta > Hemiptera > Pseudococcidae > Pseudococcus > Pseudococcus viburni. The sequence goes on along the minus strand of JAVBJF010000064.1, from coordinate 289,208 downwards.
GAAATGGGTATTTCCGTACCGGATGCATTATTCCAATTTCCAATGAAATAGATCAGAGGAAAAAGGAAAGAAAGAGAAAGAAGTCGAAATCTTACAATGAAAATATCGTATTTTGCAAAATCATCAAAATTTAATACGCGAGCCATTGAGCCTGGATATAGAAAACTCGCTTTAAGAGTAGAAAATTAGTTTTTAATTTGACACTGATTTTAGACCTTTCAGAAGGAGTAGAATCAAGGGGAAACCTCAGCTGAAAAACCAATTTTTGACACCTAAGGGCGGTTTTTATTTCCAGGCTCGCCACTCAAAAAAATGAAAAATTTTACAAAAAATGATAAATTTCATTAAAAAATATAATAACGAGTTACCATTCAACAAAAATGCTCTAATTACAGTAAAATTTATTAATTTATATGATAAATTTTATTTTTATGCAATAAAATTTACCAATTGAAGAGCTGCTTTCCAAAGTGGCCTAAGTCAGAGCAATAAATTTTTTTTCAAAAAACGAAAAATACGTTTGTACTGTATGCCTTTGAAGCATTTTTTCTGCTACCAAACTAAATGTATTGTACAATGCTATACCAAAAATGTGGCGAAAGTCTCGATCTCCAAAAATTTGATCTTTGCGAGCTATGACCCTTGAAAATTGACTGAATAATTTTTTTCAAAAATTGACTTAGGCCACTTTGGAAAGCAGGTCTTCAATTATCGCGATAAATATTATTATTTTTAGAATAAATTTTCCCAATTTTTTGAATGGTGCCCTGTTATTATTATTTTTTGGATAAAATGTATTATAATGTTTTTTCAGTTTAGATACCTAAATTTACAGCAACCTGTCAAACAGCTTGGCTGGAAGAAAGGGAAAGCAAGACTTTTTAATCAAACATTTCCAAAAATTCGTAGCCCATTTCAAACATGAAAAAATTCACAATTAAAAAGAAATCAATTCAAAGGTTCAACAAATTTATAAGTTTCTCGAACAATTTCTTCTGAGATCATAACATTTTTGAAATTATTTGAAATCGAATTTTTAGGAAGGAAAAGAGAAGGCCAGATCGAACAGAGGGCAACGAGTCAGTCTGTTCTCCTTCAATAATGACAATATTTCGTTCGTAGCTAAAAAAAAATTGCAAAAAAATATGGTTTTTAAACAGAAGATTCAGAAAATCTGGCATTTTGAGGGGGATTTGAAAAAATTTCATTTGACCAGATATTTTCAATTTCTAGCCTCAATACTGTCCATTTCACTTTTACCCGAGGACTTCTGGAAAGAGGTTCAAACGATGGCACCCAATCTATCCTCAAATATGTCAATTGTCTTATTTACAAAATTTACGACTTGCATCCATTCACAAAAAAAACTCAATTGCATCAAAATCAATCCAGTTTTCGAAAATCTCAACACAAACGCGATCATAAAAACACTCAATATTTTTCACTATCACTGACCTTCTCTCATCACTCTGATATTCGAAAACCAAAAGTAATCACAGAAAACAAACCTGCCAGCAGTTTCACGGTCCTCAAATGTTCAATTACCCATACGAATTTATTGTTCGCGATTCGTTTTTTTTCCTATAGTTACCTTGATTACGCTCAATTTCAAACAGGTACATCGTACATGTATTAAAATATTAAACATCACGAAATCATTTGCCTAATAACCGAGGATCACGACATTTCCTTTTTTTTTTTGCTAACCCTAAAATTAGCCAATCGTGTCAAAAAATCATCCTATTTTACTAACTTTCTATGACGTGACCATGTTAAAAGAGCAGTCCAAGATGAGATCACATCATTTTAAAACTCGGTACAGATTAACGTATCATTGCTTTTTTATGATTTTTATGTATTTCGTGTCATTTAAAAAGGCATATCTATTACCTAGCTACCTATCTTTAATAATCTAGAACATACCGGCTTTATTTGGTTCACCGGTGGAAATTAAATCGCACGTATGTACTTCTATTTAAATGATTACGAGCAAACAAATAGCAAAATTTATACCTTCGACAATCATAACCTATTAGACGTATGACTAATCCTCCAATTTAAGTCTCTATCTCGATGGGAAATCTAATACGCCAAATTTACCTACTCAATTCATCGTTCGTGAAAAAAAACATCGAAATATTCTAATCCGATTCCACTTCAATTTAGATTACCTATCTTGAAAATAATAATAAAAATTACTCACGCTTCTTGTTTGGTACATCTGTTTTGTCCATGAAGGGTGCCATCTCCTCCGCAAATGAAAACCAATGCAAATCCGATGCTCAACCAGAGCCAAGCGCATGCAAAATTTAACACCAAAAACATGGTAAAAAAATTCACTATAATTTAAATTCGCCGAATCAAACCGAACACATGGTAAAGTCGACAAAAATAAACAGGTAACTCGTTTAAAACGGCCGATTCATTTGCGTCAATTACGTCATCTGTAACAGAAGAAAAATTTCAATTAGTGTAAATTGACTACAAAATACAAGTATGAATTACTATTGAACTTTACATACGTAAATTAGCCTTATGTAATACATTTGTAGGTACATTGTATAATGTATATCCACATACATATGAATTGGTTGATTATCGCGAAGCTTCGTGTCGCATCGACGTCGTTACTTCAAAGCAAAGATCAATATACCAAGCCGCGATAACGAGAAGAAGCTTTTGTTAATTTTAAATCAATGGGGAAGGCTTTAATTCATAAATTTATCGTTATATAATGAGAAGTTATATCACGTGGTGTTACTTTAGACTTTAAATATGAAATTATCGTAACAAAAGTGAACTCACAAAATTTAACTGTCTCGAAAAAGTAAATGAATTGTTCGTGTTCCGAGAATCCAAAATTTCAATAAAGCAGTAATTTTTCCCATCAAAATGTTTCCCTCAAAAGTACTATTTTTTTCACTAAAAAAACCATCAAGACTCACAGCACAAAATAATACAAGGCAATCATCTCAACAATTTAAAATATTTTTATTTTATAAAACGGTTTAAATAAAGAAGGGGGTAAATATTTTCAAAAAATGTACAAATTTCTATGGAAAAAACCTTTATTATGTTGGACGATGCTTTTTTGATTTTTTGTGCCCCCCCCCCCCAACATAAACAATCACATCCATGTCTTAAAAAAGTAAAAATTTAAAAAATTTAAAAAAATGAATAAATGCTTGAAAGCAGCTTTCAAATCATGAATATGTGAGCCTGGATATAGAAACCATCCTTAGGTGTAAAAAATTGATTTCTGAGTTGACACTGATTTTGGGCGTTTCAGAAGGTATAGAATCAAAGGAGAACCTCCACTCAAAAACCAATTTTTTACACCTAAGGGTGGTTTCTATATCCAGGCTCACATATGTTTTAATGATAATCTGATCAAAACGTCAGATACCTACACCTAGGTACCTATTTAAATGCTTTTCACCTGATGACTTTTACTCAAAATGTAATGTATTTCAGGTTTTTTTTTTTGGAATTTTCAAGAAATTTCAATTACCTAGGTAAATGAAAAACAATAATCAAATTTGTAAAAACATTTTGACATTTTGTCAGACTTTCAAAAACAAAAACATTGAGTAAGAATTTCTAAAAAAGCCTGACATTTTAGTAACTTCATGTCAATAATACGTCAATTCATCGAAATTTTTCAAAGTTTTTTCAAGTTTAAAAAAATATTACTATGTCAACGATTGTAAAAATTTGGCGCGGAAAATTAGATCTTAAAAATTTGGTCTCGCCTTTTACGGATTGACCCTCGCCTCTACATATACCTAACAAGCATGTCAATAATAATCGATATTATTTAATCGTTTTACTCCCTCTCTGCACCTGTAAAACTTTTATTTGTCTAAAATGAAAATTTTTCATTTCAGATTCAAAATTCAAGAACTTTTTCCCTAAACATTGACAGAAAAATGCGATCACTTCTAGAGATTATTTCAACAAAAAGGGAAGGAGAGAGCGAGGAAGATACAAAAATGTGTATAGGCTAAAAGTAAATTATGCCTAAAAACTTTTTTTTTTTCAAAATAATAGATGATCGATTTTTTTCTTGGGTAATATGGTTTGTGTGCATAGCACAGGGATTCGTTTTGTGAGAAAATTTCATTTCATCCCCTCTCTCTACCGTTCCATTACACAAAAGAACTAGGTTTAATAACTGAAAATGGATTACTTTGAAACATCTTTCAAATCACCATTGGCATTCTAAACAAAAAGTGACCATTAGATAATTTTCAATATTTTCAGCAATTTCAAAAACTTGATCAATATTGAGTAAAGTGTATCAACTTCAAAAGTACTCTGACTCAACCCTTCCCGCTCAATCGTTCCTAAAATATTGATTTAAAAAAGCAGGAAAAATAGAAAAATTAAGTAAATCTATTTTTCAATAATGTTTAGGAGAAATCCTTTTTTTTCGTTTTTAAATTTTTATCTACTGCCAAAAATTGAAAATAAAATTATTTTTGGAAAATTTTTTTAACTTTATTCAGCTTAATGGATTATTTTCATTTTTGAAAAGTGGTCGAGATTAGAGGCCTGCGCCGATGGCGTTTGAATCGGCGGCGGCTGGACAGATTTTTTCACCAGGGCTGGCCGGCCAGCCGCAGCCGACTTGAGCCGATGCTATCGGCGGCGCGTAAAATTTTCGGCGGTGGTGGCTCAGCCGTCCGAAACGACTGGGTAATTAGAATCTCGAGCCCTTTGACTGAATTTCCGAATTTCGCAACTTGGAGTTCAAATCCTTATTTTTTGACTGACAATTTCCTTGAAAATAAATCATTTTCTGTCAAAAAATATGATTTAGAACACAGAGTTACGAATTTTGGAAAATTGTGTTTTAATCGATGAAATAGGCCACCAAAATGGAGTTTTGAACCAAACCTCAAAAATCAACCAAGGGGGTGGGGGGGGAGACTGAATTATTTTTTCAATTTCTTTCATCAAGTGACAGATATCAAAATTTTAATTTTTTGAACCCTATAGAACCCTTGAATTAATTTTTAAAATTTTTGTACCACTCTCTCGTCACTCTTTCTACCATGCAGCCATACAGGCACTTCTTTCAAGGATTTGGTCCAACATCATTCAAAGGTAGAAGATATTAATTCCAAATGCTAAGGATGAAAAAAATCTCCACCTTGAAGAACAAATTTTTAATTTTTCAGAATTTTAAATTATTGAGGTACTTACAGGCTCTTCTGTTTTTGGTTTTGTTTTGTGTTTGTTTTTTTCAGTGGCATTGAAAACTAATTCTCAGTGGGGTCAAAAAACAAGAATTTCGATACTTCATTTAATATCATCGAATAATTTTCAATTTTGGACCTACCTTTTCAGAATAATGGCTTTAAGGTCAAAACAATTCTGAAAACGAATTTAGGGGGTTACAAATGTAAATTTAGACTTCACACTACTTGATGAAATTGAAAAATTTTACTCGCGGGCGAGAAGGGTATTTTTTTCAAAATTTTAAACTCAAATTGAATTCCGCAAATCGAAATCTCTACATCACTCTCTTTTGCTTTCAGCTGAACTTTGAAGTTTAAATAAAACTAAAAAGCCCCACATTGACTGTAAAATTTTACATTTCACTTTTCATCAAATCTTGGTCACACTGATCTAGTCGAAATGAGGAGGTAACGGTGAAAAATTGCAGTCGACTATGTTTTGCGGTAAAAGTAACCACTCTAAGAATTCAAGATTTTTTTTTAAAATAATAATTGCGATAAAATTTTAAGATACGTATTCCAATTGTATGATTCTCGCATCATGTCAAATTGAACGTCAAAGACCATAGTACTTGAATTGAATTAGATCTTGAATGCCAAATTCCTCCGCTTTCAAAAAACCAAAATTGATCAACTTTTCTAAACAGTTGAAGAGTCTTCGGGAAAATACCGATTGATATGGGGTTTGAATGTTGCACTTCTTTATTTCTAAAAATAAAGTAAGTTATGGAGAGGTTCGGTCATTTTTCAATCAATAATTCGAGAAATTTTCGAAGAATTTAGCAACTCTTTAAAAAACATGAAATTAGGCAAAATTTTTGTACTTCTCGTACGTAGCATTTTATTGCCTCTGCTTTGAAGTAAAGTAATCTTTGCATTCTTTCAGTTAAAAAAACTGAAAATTCAACTTTCATAATTAAAAAAAAAGTAACTGAGATTGATAATTTCTCATTTGAATCACAATATTCAATAATTCAACCTACTTTCAGAATTTTTTATTGCCTATCAAATTCATAACCATCAGATTTGTTAATCGACAGCCAGACTGATAATCATAAAATGATGAAAAGACAATAAACAAGGATATCAAACAAATGAATGACCACCCATGTAGACACAATAACATCAAAACTCATCTCAATTCCCAATATTTCTTCATAATTCACAAATCACCTCAACATTCATAAATATCACTTAGTTACAGATATCAATCATCACCAGCAACATATTTTATTTTTATTCGCCGGAACTTGACGAATAGACGCCACAATAACACGTCAGACAATCAAGTACGTATTATAGATGTAACTGTAGCATTGTAAAATAGGAAAAGATTAATAATTCGTCGTAAATTGAAACAATAACTATGAACGGATGTCCTTTGTGTACGTATCTCTCGTTTACCGGAACACAGCGACGATTTTAACGACGTTTAAACATTATCAAACGAAATAACATTGTATTCTCCTTCTATCTCTCTCTAATGGTGTTATCATATCTTCGTCCCCTTAAAAATTGCACTAAAATAAAAGCAATTTCTTTGTTGATAAGAAGATAACACAAATGCATTATTCACCAGCCAAAAACGGAGATTTTAGGTAGATATAGACAAAAGTACATGTAACCATCACAATCCAGAATCCACGTGGTACGTAGCTACTACGCGTACATACGTAGGTCTCTTTATTCATTTCAACGACGACAATGACCTAGATGAATAGAGATGGCATTCGGAGAGCAACCGCGAACAATGCTGGACGTACGAATTGAAATGAATTCACGCCATTAGTTATCAGAGTGTCCACAATACTTCAGAACTGATTTTCCCTGACTTTTCCAGGTTTTTTTAGACCAATTTTTTGAAGTTTTTTAGAACTTTTGCACATAATATTCGTAATACAAGGTGTTAACGATTTTTTTTTTCAAAAATCACTTTTTTAATGAAATTTTTAGATGTCCCCTTTTCGACCACAAAAACGACTCAAATTCATTCTGAAAATTTTTACCCCCCCCCAACACTTGAATTTTTTACAGAACAAACGTGGGAAAATCAAATAAGAAGGAAAACCTCCATTTTGAAAAATGAAATAAATTATTTCAAGGTATCTACCAAATCATGCAAATGAAAATTCGTATTTTTCCGACCTAAAAATTTAAATTTTTTCACAATTTATTGCCCCCTCCCCCCCAAAAAACACTAGCCGCAATAAATTCCACGCCAGCCTCTGCAATCTTTTTGGCTTGCTCCAGGAAATAAAAAATCGATGAGGGGTAAAATATCTCAATGTGTTGAACTGGAACGAACCAAGGACGAAAATTTTTTCAAAAAGGGGCATTTAACAATTGAAAATTCATCACTTTTCCTTCAATGAGATTTTCCAAAACGTGACCAATAATCTCAAATTTTTTTCCATTCCCTCTACTTTTTTTCAACATCGTGGGCAAGGGGGGGGGAATTCATTTCTCATCACAGCTTATTAAAATAAAAAGTACGTTTCCAAAAAAAATTGTAATTTAATAGACAAAGATATGCATTTCAATATCAATTTTTTTTACAAAAATGATGAATAAAAAAATCAGTCAAGAGATATAACAATTTGGTCTCAGTGAAGCAAGGATGAAATTTTTTGAAAAATTTATAACAACCTAAGCCGAAAAACACTTTTCTAAATGATTTATCATTTTTTTTGAATTTTTAAACAATTCCAGGAAAAATTTCAAAATTCCCTGACATTTTCAGGTTTTTCAGAAAGTGGACACCCTGTTTATACTATCCAGGTGTAATTCGGAAACGAACGATGATCAACGGATACAGGTATCTTGGTAAACGAAGTGTTACTAGCATAGGTACATACGTGTTACTTTACACAAATTATGTAATTTTTCAATTACTTATGCACGAAGAATAATTAATTAGATCAATCTTTTTATTTCAAAATCTGACTAATATTGCGTAATTGTGAAATGTGTGCATTGTGCACGTATTAGAATGTCATTTTGAACATCGCAACGTCTACGATGAAGAAAAAACTTGCCAAAATGTTCCATTCATGTGATCACGAAAATGAAGATTGAAGATATATAGAGAGAGATTGTCGTTTTTATTCTACGCGAAAAAGTGTCATTTTTTTCAAAGAGAAATCAAATAAATTATAGCTATAAAAATCCTATTCCTTCAACTGAAACAATTTCGTCAAATCAAGACATATAAACAACAAAAGATTACATTTTTTGGACAGAAATGTTATTTTTGACGAAGATCATCAACCCAACGAGTAACTTTCAGTCTGAATCACATTGCTTCTGCCAATACCTTATTCCAGGCTAATTCGTATTCACAAAACGAACTATTATAATTACAAAACGTGTTTTTTTGGCATCAGCCATCGAGCAATTTATGAAAACCGCATAATACCCGCAGAGGATTCTACGAAGTACGAAATTCCATTTCATACTTGTCTCTAGATTCATAAATTTCAGTTCCAACTTCGAATTTCACAATCAGGTATTACGCCATGACAATAAAAATGAGTAAAATGAGAGAAAAATCCAAATTTGGCTAAACCAAGAATCCTCCTCGAGAAACACCTCAACGTTATGATACAATAATCAATTAAAACGATTTTTTTCTTGGCATTCGAGGAACTTTCGTAAACCTACGTACTTACACATTTTACAACGCAAATCCTCGTACCCTGAAAACGTTTTAATTACGATAAAAATAAAAACCACCGATTACGTATTGTCTCGATCCGATGCAAAAGGAAAATTCACATCGTAATTAATATTCGGTCTCATATTACCAAATATTACCTTGTCCTCGTACGTGAAATGAAACCCGGACGAATTTTTCTTCAACGTTTCATTATTTAGGATATTCGCGGTAAGTACAACAATAAAAATTCATTTAACCGAGAGCTCTGGTCGTAATTAGGCGTCGTATAAAAACGTGATGGTTACGCGTTATATTTATATTTACAAAAATAGCTTATATGTGTATAGTACATATACTCGTACTACGAGTACAACAACGTATACTTGCCATATTCAACGAAAGAGAACGCTAATAATTCGCGATCCAAGATGAAGCTTCCGCTATGTTTAATGCTTTTTTACTGTCCGTGAACCGCATTTTATAGTTTACATGCCCAATTCCACGTCGTGGTTGAAAAGTAAACAAACAGTGAGACGAATTGAAGAAATATGGGATGAAAAAAAATGTAAATTGAAAACTTCTGATCGTCGATTCAAATATGGAGATGAGGAGAGAGGGTGGAAAATTAATTTGGTGAAGATTGATGATGGTGATGATGATTTAATTGCTGGGTTGTTTAGAGTTGAAATTCGCGTCCCAATTTAGTGGTTCGTAAATCGGCATAACGAAATTGAAATATTTTCCATTTCTTAAGCAGGCATCATAGTGAAATTTGGTGGGAAAAAAGTAACTTTAGTAACCCAATTTGGGAGAAAAAGTAACCAATGTATTACCAAAAAGTAACTAAAAACTCAATTTTTAATGGTAAAATTTGTAAAAAAAAAATGGGTGCGTCATGGGACGTACCTCAGAAGTGAAAACTTGTTTCTGAATTTTTGATTTGTATATTAGAGGTTTCGCTCTTTTATTTTGCATTTTTTTATGACTTTAATTGATAAAAAGTCTAATGACAATTTTTTTTACTTTTTATACTTTTCTTTTAAATTACTTAATTGAATCTAATGACATTTTTTTATGACTTTTAAAAACTTAGACCATAGAGAATTAACATAGACCGCGCTACGGCCATAAGACGTACGTTGTTACCGTGTTCCAACATTATTTTATGAGAATTAGGCCCATTTCTGCAGGGGAAATTAAGAGAAATCAATTTGCACTATCAAGGGGAACTCAGAAGTAAAAAAAAATTGGAGCGATTTCAAAGGACGTGGCTGTATTTTTGGTTCGAGTTCGGTGCTTCGGTCATCGGTCCTATTTATCCGCCAAGTACCCAGTTCAACTTGCTTGAATTGGATCAATTCCTGCAAGAGAAATGCAGAAAAATTATGCCTAAGTCAATTTGCACTATCAAGGGGACCTCATAGAAACAATTGGACCGAAATCAAACGATGCGATTTCATTTCTAGTTCGAGTTTAGTCGTATACGCCAAGTACCCAATTCATGCAAAATAATGTTGGAACTCGCCGCTTATCAGTAGCGCGGTCTATGTTAATTCTCTATGGTCTAAGTTTAAAAAGTAAAGCAGTGCTGCCAACATTTTTCTTCTAGACTTTTTATAAACATTTTTTAATGACTTAATTTTTTTTTATTTTTTACTTTTTATAATTTTCTTTTAGATTACTTATTTGATAAAAAGTCTGATAATTTTTTTGACGTTTTGTCACACTTAACGAGTGACATTTTTTTAAATGACTTTAAAAGGTAAAGCAGTGCTGTCATCAATTTTCTTTCTACTTTTTAATAATTTTCTTTTAGATTACATTTTGACTTTTTGTCACACTTAACGAGTGACATTTTTTAAATGACTTTTAAAAGGTAAAGCAGTGCTGTCATCAATTTTCTTTTCTACTTTAATAATTTTCTTCTAGATTACATTTTGACTTTATGTCACACTTAACGAGTGACATTTTTTTAATGACTTTTAAAAGGTAAAGCAGTGCTGTCAACGATTTTCTTTTTGACTTTTAATAATTTTCTTTTAGATTACATTTTGACTTTTTGTCACACTTAACGAGTGACATTTTTTTAATGACTTTTAAAAGGTAAAGCAGTGCTGTGACTTTTTGTCACACTTAACGAGTGACATTTTTTTAATGACTTTTAAAAGGTAAAGCAGTGCTGTCAACAATTTTCTTTTTGACTTTTAATAATTTTCTTTTAGATTACATTTTGACTTTTTGTCACACTTAACGAGTGACATTTTTTAAATGACTTTTAAAAGGTAAAGCAGTGCTGTCATCAATTTTCTTTTCTACTTTTAATAATTTTCTTTTAGATTACATTTTGACTTTTTGTCACACTTAACGAGTGACATTTTTTTAATGACTTTTAAAAGGTAAAGCAGTGCTGTCAACAATTTTCTTTTTGACTTTTAATAATTTTCTTTTAGATTACATTTTGACTTTTTGTCACACTTAACGAGTGACATTTTTTTAATGACTTTTAAAAGGTAAAGCAGTGCTGTCAACAATTTTCTTTTTGACTTTTAATAATTTTCTTTTTGATTACATTTCGACTTTTTGTCACACTTAATGAGTGACATTTTTTTAATGACTTTTAAAAGGTAAAGCAGTGCTGCCAACATTTTACTTTTTCACTTCTGGATAAATGATATTTTTGTAATATAATGTGAGAAATTTCCCTGGATAAATGATATTTTTGTAATATAATGTGGGAAATTTCCCTAGATAAATGATATTCCTGAATAATTTACATTTCGACTTTTTGTCACACTTAATGAGTGACATTTTTTTAATGACTTTTAAAAGGTAAAGCAGTGCTGCCAACATTTTCCTTTTTCACTTCTGGATAAATGATATTTTTGTAATATAATGTGAGAAATTTCCCTGGATAAATGATATTTTTGTAATATAATGTGGGAAATTTCCCTAGATAAATGATATTCCTGAATAATTGGTGGTTGGCAACCGTGTATAAGCGTAACGCGTCGAAAAAAATAGACCCCACCATAGAAGTTTTCACTTCAAAAAAAAAAAAAAATGTATGTACTTAATGCAATTATTATAACTTATAGGCGCTCCCAGAAATTATGTAAGGGAGGGGCTGAGAATTGGAGAAAAATGAGGTGGGGAGGGGGTAAAAATTCGTAACAAACTTCAAAATCTATTTTTACAGTAGTACTTGTAAAGTCAGGTTAATTTCAGTGGACAGATGAAAAAATGTAATACAGATAAAAGCGAAGAAAAACTGAAAGATTGCAAGAATTCTCTAAATCTGAATCAGTGAGATGAATATAAATGAAAATCAGTGATTCGCATTGATCGTTTAGTCAAAATTACTGATTTTTTTCTGGTTAATTGAAAATCGACTAAGAAATCAACGACTTTTGACTGAAATACAGGGTGACCGAAAAGTAGTTCCCAAAAAAAAATGCTTAGCAAAAATTCCCTAATTAACTTATCCAAAAAATTTCAACTCTGGCAGCATCCTTGGTCCATTACTATTCGAACACAGGCCTCTTCAAAAATTCTCAATCATTTTTGAATTTTTTGTGAAGAATAATTTGATTTTCGTTTACAATGCTATAGCTAAACCTAGTCGAACGAAATTTTAAAATTGCGTGGAATAAAATCTAGGAATTTCTGTGGATGGGCGAAGAGTTCCTCAAAATCTTGAATTGAACACTGTTAATCTGAAAACAGTGCGTTCAATTTTGAAATAAGGAGGATTGCATTTCAGCGCTTCACAAATTGGAGTCAGGTGATTTAATTCAGCATTATTGAATTAATGCTCTGGTTTAAGGGAAAAAACTTGCGCAATATTGAATTTTTTTCGGGTTATAAATTATACAGAGATTAGAAGACGATCTATATTAGTAGAATATGACCAAAAAAAAATTTACCCTATCAATAATAATTTTTTACCAAAATTTTAAATTTTTTTGGGGAAGCAATTTTCAGTCACCCTGTATCAATGAAAATTATTTTATTGGTTCAAAAAGGCAGAGTTTTTATAAAATTTGATTGATGTAGATTTAGAAAGTTATATTCTAATGTAAGAAATAAGAAAAATTATTTTTGAAGAGTAATAAAATGCACTTCTCTGAACACTTTTGAGGTAAAATTTTCATTTTTTTTTATTGAGCTTGGATTGAATCTACTCGACTCCGGGACTTAATCAGACATTATGCAAGGCGGGGAAGAATTTGAAAAAAATGAGGGTGTGTCAAAATTCAGTAAAAAAAAGTGAGTATCTATAGCCTACCTACTCTGTAAATTTATATGAATATCAGTGATTTTTCATTGAAATATTAATCAAAATTACTCATTTTTATTTGGCAAATTGGAAATTGATTGGAGTTTTGACTGAAATATGGGTGAAAATCTCTAGTTTTTGATGAAAATTATTTCACTATACTTAACCAAGAGAATGAAAATACACCAATTTTGACTGATTAAAATTTAGGGAATGATAGTGTATTCAAGAAACAGAAGTATCAACGTACTGCCCGAGCGGAGCGAGGGCGAAATTTTTTGAAACAAAAAAGTCTCCAAAACTCGACTAAACCGAAACTAATCAGACACTTTACGCTTAAAAAAATCAATTTTTAGAGAAAAATTGTGAAAAAAATGTAAATTTTTTGAGAAATTTTGGAAAAAGTAACTTCCCTATTGACAAAAAAAAATGAAAAATGCTAGCAAAATGCTAGCACACCTTGCTAGCATGTGCTATCATCATTTTGGACACTTTTGAACCCGTTTTGTTAACAATTATGCTAGCATCTATGCTAGCACTTGCTAGCAATTGTTAGCAAGTGCTAGCATAAAATGCTAGCATAATTGTTAACAAAACGGGTTCAAAAAGTGTCCAAAATGATGATAGCATATGCTAGCAAGGTGTGCTAGCATTTTGCTAGCATTTTATGTGCTAGCGTAAAAAGCTAGCAATATTGCTAGCAAGTGCTCGCATAAAATGCTAGCATAATTGCTAACAAAACTGGTTCAAAAGTGTCCAAAATAATGATAGCATATGCTAGCAAAGCGTGCTAGCATTTTGCTAGCATTTTATTTGCTAGCGTAAAGCTAGCAAAATATTGCTAGCAAGTGCTCGCATAAAATGCTAGCATAATTGCTAACAAAACTGGTTCAAAAAGTGTCCAAAAATAATGATAGCATATGCTAGCAAAGCGTGCTAGCATTTTGCTAGCATTTTATGTGCTAGCGTAAAGCTAGCAATATTGCTAGCAAGTGCTGCATAAAATGCTAGCATAATTGCTAACAAAACTGGTTCAAAAAGTGTCCAAAATGATGATAGCATATGCTAGCAAAGCGTGCTAGCATTTTGCTAGCATTTTATGTGCTAGCGTAAAGCTAGCAATATTGCTAGCAAGTGCTCGCATAAAATGCTAGCATAATTGCTAACAAAACTTGGTCAAAAAGTGTCTAAAATGATGATAGCAAAATGCTAGCAACGTGTGCTACGTGTGCTAGCACTTGCTAGCACTTTATGTTAGCATTCTGCTAGTATTCTTTGGTAAGGTGTGCTAGCATTTTTGCTAACCTCATCTGGTATTCGTATGCTAGCATGGTTCTAGGGTTTTTGCTGGTATGCTGTGCTAGCATTCTGTAAACATTTTACTAACAATTGTTACACTGTTTAAACTTCTAATATTATGTACTTACCTTTGCTCTGGGTTCTTGGGTTAGAGGAGTACGCCACCATGTCAGGTTGTATGTTAGGTATTAAAAGTAATATTTAAACTTGGAAGTCAAAAAATTTTTTTTTCCTCAATTTTGACCAAATTTGGAAATTTTTTGATTTTTTAGAATATTGCAATAAAACAAATTTTTCTAAGACATATTCAACAAATTTTTTATCTCTCCCCTTGGGGGCTGGAGCCCAAAATTCACAATTCAAGAACAAAATGGAAATAAAATATAATAAAACTCAAATTTTGTAAAATTTGTGTGTGATATATTAAATATATGTTTTTGAGGATGTAGGAATATGTAATCGGCCATAATTTTCTCTTGGAATGAAGGGTTGGGGGGAGGGGGGGGGGGTAATAATGACTGAAAAAATTTGAATTTTGAAATTGTTTTGTGTGGTACATCAAAATCCATATTGTCGAGGGCGTAGAATACAAATTCGACAATATTTTTCTCTTGAGGATGAAAGTTTAGGGCTGGATGCGGGGGGAGGGGTGGGGTAAGACTTGAAAAATTTCAATTTTTCGAGTGATATATCAAAATCTAGGTTTTTGAGGACGCAGAATTCGAATTTGATGATATTTTTCTGTAGGAATTCAAGAGTTTGGGTGTGGAAGGAGTGGGGAGGGGGTTGAGACTGGGAAAATTTTAATTTTTCGAGTGATATATCGAAATCTATGTTTTCGGGGACGTAGAATACGAATTCGACAAAATTTTTCTCTTGGGATGAAAATTTAGGGTTGAATGCGGGGGAGGGAGTGGGGATGAGACTTGAAAAAAATTTCAATTTTTCGAGTGATATATCAAATCTAGGTTTTTGAGGACGCAGAATTCGAATTTGATGATATTTTTCTGTTAGGAATTCAAGAGTTGGGTGTGGAAGGAGTGGGGAGGGGTTGAGACTGGGAAAATTTTAATTTTTTCGAGTGATATATGCGAAATCTATGTTTTCGGGGAGTAGAATACGAATTCGACAAAATTTTTCTCTTGGGATGAAAATTTAGGGTTTGAATGCGGGGAGGGAGTGGGGATGAGACTTGGAAAATTTCATCAATTTTTCGAGTGATATATCAAAATCTAGGTTTTTGAGGCAGAATTCGAATTTGATGATATTTTTCTGTTAGGAATTCAAGAGTTGGGTGTGGAAGGAGTGGGAGGGGTTGAGACTGGGAAAATTTTTTAATTTTTCGAGTGATATATCGAAATCTATTTTCGGGGACGTAGAATACGAATTCGACAAAATTTTTTCTCTTGGGATGAAAATTTAGGGTTGAATGCGGGGGAGGGAGTGGGGATGAGACTTGGAAATTTCAATTTTTCAAGTGATATATCAAAATCTAGGTTTTTGAGGACGCAGAATTCGAATTTGATGATATTTTTCCGTTAAAAATTCAAGAGTTTTGGGTGTGGAGAAGTGGGAGGGGTTGTTTGAGACTGGGAAAAATTTTAATTTTTCGAGTGATATATATCGAAATCTATGTTTTCGGGACGTAGAATACGAATTCGACAAATTTTTTTCTTGGATGAAGATTTAGGGGTTGAATGCGGGGGAGGGAGTTTGGGGATGAGACTTGGAAAAATTTCATCAATTTTTCGAGTGATATATCAAAATCTAGGTTTTTGAGGACGCAGAATTCGAATTTGATGATATTTTTCTGTTAGGAATTCAAGAGTTGGGTGTGGAAGGAGTGGGGGGGGGGTTTTTGAGACTGGGAAAATTTTAATTTTTCGAGTGATATATCGAAATCTATGTTTTCGGGGACGTAGAATACGAATTCGACAAAAATTTTCTTCTTGGGATGAAAATTTAGGTTGAATGCGGGGGAGGGAGTGGGATGAGACTTGGAAAAATTTCATCAATTTTTTCGAGTGATATATCAAAATCTAGGTTTTTGAGGACCAAGAATTCGAATTTGATGATATTTTTCTGTTAGGAATTCAAGAGTTTGGGTGTGGAAGGAGTGGGGAGGGGTTGAGACTGGGAAAATTTTAATTTTTTCGAGTGACGTATATATCGAAATCTATGTTTTCGGGGACGTAGAATACGAATTCGACAAAAATTTTTCTCTTGGGGATGAAAATTTAGGGTTGAATGCGGGGGAGGGAGTGGGGATGAGACTTGGAAAATTTCAATTTTTCAAGTGATATATCAAAATCTAGGTTTTTGAGGACGCAGAATTCGAATTTGATGATATTTTTCCGTTAAGAATTCAAGAGTTGGGTGTGGAGGAGTGGGGAGGGGTTGAGACTGGGAAAAATTTTAATTTTTCGAGGTGATATATATCGAAATCTATGTTTTCGGGGACATAGAATAAGAATTTGACAGATTTTTCTCTTACGGGGCCAAGGATAAAGAGGAGGGGGCAGGAAAAATTTGAATTTGCAGTTTTTTTTGTTATATATCAAAATCCATGTTTTCGAGAGCGTAGGAAACGAAAATATATTTTTTCTCTTAGGATGAAGGTATAGGGTGTTGATGAGAGGGAAGGGGAGGGGGATGCCTGGAAAATTTGAATTAACAATTTTCCCTAGGTGATATATCGGAATCTATATTTTTGTGAGTGAAGGATATGAATCTGGAAATATTTTTCTCGTAAGGATGAAGCGCCACGTGGGGGTGGAGAGGGGTAAGACTTATAAAAATGTTGAATTTTTCAATTTTTTCGAGTGATGTATCAAAATCTAAATTTTGAGGACGTAGAATAAGAATCCAGAAATATTTTTTTCTTAGAGAAGAAAGATAGGGTTGGAAGAAGGGACAAGACTTGAAAAAACAATTCGTTATTCTTTCTTTTGTGACTGTATCAAAACCTAGGTTCTCGAGGATGTGGAGTCAAATTTGACAATACTTTTCCTCAAACGTCTCAAAGAAATGAAGCATTGGGTTGAGGAGGTGAGTGTTGAAAAAATTATAATATTGCGATATTTCCATGTGGAATATAGCGTTATTTGTTTTCTTATGTAGAGGGTGATGGATGAGATCTGGAATAATCGTAATTTTTTCAACTTTTATCAAAATGAATGTTTTCAAGAGGGTGAAGATTACAATTTTGGCGATATTTTTCTGTTGGTTAGTGAGGGGTTCTAAGGGCGTAAGACTTGGAAATTGTATAATATTTGGCAACATTCTTTAGTGATTTTAGCCCTACTGAAAATTTTGCTAGCAAAAATACTAGCATTTCTAACCCCATCAAACATCTAGCATCACACTCTAGAATAAGTCAGGCTCTACAGATTTGCTAGCCTAAAATCAGCTAGTGGCAAATGTTTTAGCGTTTTGCTAGCAGATTTGAAGCTAGTTCGAGCTAGTATTATTTATGTTAGTGAAATGCTAGCATTTTTTTACAGTATAATGCTAGAAGTTTGCTGGTGGTGAAACGCTAGCATTTTGCTAGCAATGCGAAGCTAAGTATTTGCTACTGTAAACTAATTGTTAGTAAATTGCGCTAGCAAAAGGCTAGCACTATGCTAGCAGACATAATGCTAGTCTAACTTGAGCTAGTGCGATGCTAGTATTTGGATACTTTAACTTTTTGTGAGAAAATTGTGCTAGCGAAATGCTAGCATTTTGGCTAGCAAAATCTGTAGCTACCCTGTCTTATGCTAGAGTGATGCGAGTGTTTTGTTAGCTATGTTAGGAATGTGTTAGGAATGCTAGAAAAATACTATCATTTTGTTAGTGGTAAAAATGTAGAACTTTGCTAGTGGTGAAACGCTAGCATTTCGCTAGCAGATGCGAAGTTAGTTCGAGCTAGCATCATTTATGCTAGTAAAATGCTAGCATTTTGTTAGCGGTAAAATGCTAGAACTCTGCTAGTGGTAAAACGCTAGCATTTTGCTAGCAGATGCGAAGTTGATTCGAGCTAGCATCATTTATGCTGGTAAAATGCTAGCATTGTGTTAGCGGTAAATGCTAGAAACTTTGCTAGGTGGTGAAACGCTAGCCAAAAAAATTTCGCTAGGCAGATGCGAAGTTAGTTCGAGCTAGCATCATTTATGCTAGTAAAATGCTAGCATTGTGTTAGCGGAAAAATGCTAGAACTTTATAAATGATGCTAGCTCGAACTAACTTCGCATCTCGCTAGCAAAATGCTAGCGTTTGACCACTAGCAAAGTTCTAGCAATTTTAGCGCTAACACAATGCTAGCATTTCACTAGCACGTTTTTTTTTTTAAACATAAAGTTACATTTGCGAAATATTTTAGCATCACACTACCATCACTAAGCTAGCATAAACTAGCTTCGCATTGCTAGCAAAAATGATAGCATTTTACAGCTAACAAAACGCTAGCATTTTACAGCTAACAAAACGCTAGCATTTCACTAGCACAATTTTTTCTAACATAAAGTTACATTTTTGCCAAATACTAGCATCTCAATACCATAAATTAGATTAGCTTGAACTAGCTTCGCATTTGCTTTGCCACCAGTAAATTTTTAGCAGTGTATATTAAAAATGTGCAACTGTAGCAATTGAACCGTTTTGTTATCTTTATTCATAGAAAAAAGTAGGTAGATCCCTATTGACATTTTTGCTAGCAAAATACTAGCATTCCTAACACATCCCTAACAAAGCTAGTGGTGAAATGTTAGCATTTTGCTAGCAGATGGGATGCTAGTTTAATTTATGCTAGCGTGATGCTAGTATTTGTCTACAGTAACTGATTGTTAGCAAATTGTGCTAGCAAAAAGCTAGCACTCTGCTAGCAGACATAATGCTAGTCTGACTTGAGCTAGTGCGATGCTAGTATTGTGCTACTGTATTTTTTGTTAAGACAATTGGTGCTCGCAAAAATGCTAGCATTTGCTAGCAAATCTGTAGCTAGCCTGATTTATGCTAGAGTGATGCGAGTGTTTGCTAGCTTTGTTAGGGATGTGTTAGGAGTGCTAGTATTTTGCTAGCAAAAATGTCAATAGGGTTTTAGAGGTAAAAAGTAACCAAAGTAACTTTTGAAGTGGAAATAGTAACCAAAAGTAACTTGTCTCGAAAAAAGTAACCAAATTACTAAAAAGTAACCACGCTATGATGCCTGCTTAAGGAATGATGTAGAAAAATATCAAAAAAAGTAATCACGATTTCACTTTTATGGCAAAAAATAGGTAGAAAATGATTTTAAAGACACTAAAATCAAAGCTCTGGAAAGATAGATGGAGCAAAGAATTTTTTTTAATTTGCATAAACTGACGAGATATTTGTTGTTTAAAAGTATTCATGTTTGCATTTAATAAAATTTTAAATTTCCAGCAAGGGGCGCTTAAATTGCATTTTTTGTTTTTTTCACACAAATTTTTCACATTTTTCAAATTACTTTCAGGTTTAGATTTGTCGGGAGAGGGGCACAGATTCTTCAAACCACCGAATATGACTTGTAAAATACTTTAAATATAGTCATTTTTACTTTTCAATACAATTTTTCAAACCAATTTTATCTTTATTTCCATAAATATTTTAGTAATTGAGAAAATTATTTCAAAACATTCACAATTTTTTTCATTTTTTTTGACATATTTTGACTCCTTTTTCAGAAAATACAAGAAAAATTACGCATAAAAAATTTAATGTTCTCCCCGCCCCCCTCTAAAATTGTTATGATGCGTGACTAATATTGTGGGACCAATTATTTTCTTTTTTCCAAGAATTTTTCAAAAACAAAAAAGCCAAATTTTGAAAATGGCACCAAAAAATCGAAAAAAACATTCCTCTACATTTTGTTTTGACTTCAATCAAAGCTATATTTTAGTCGTAACCAAAGATTTCGGCAAAAATCATGAAAACTGAGAGGAAACATTCCAAAAAAATCCGTAAAAAATTATTGACTTATGGCTACAGAAACTTAAGAACTATTTTCGACGATTTCAGTACTTATTCCTTATATTTTATTCAGGAAAAAAATTCAGAAGATACTGATATCAAAATTAAGATTATATTTGAGCTTCAAAATCGCATATTTTTGCATCTTTCAAACATCAAAAATTTATAAGGTAAGTATAGAATTCTTCGCCTTGACAGAGGCATAACCAAAATTTTCTCAAAAAGGAGCAAGACATGTCAGCAACTACAGGTACGATATAAGAAAATCAAAAAAACAAGGAATTGAAAAAGAATTGGAGATGGCAACATTTTTGACAGAATTTTTCAAAATACAAAGATATTTCAAGAAAATTTCAAAGTTTTTAAGCAAAATCATGTGCGCTCCCTCCTTCTTAGTCACATCCTCGTGTTCTGGTAATTATTTTCAATAAAGATATTAAAATCTAAATTTTTAATTCAAGAAAATTGAACAATTTTCAATCATGGATAATATTGAATTTTTGACATTTTAATAAAAATTACTTAGGTATTTCAATTTTAAAAAATTAATAAAATGTTTTTGATATTGATAATGTTGAGAAATATATATCTCAAAAATAGTTACTAGTAAAAAGTGACAGCTGAGTATAAGTTGAATACTATCTCACACTTTGACATTGAGATTTCAATAAACGTTCAGATGAAAGATGAAATGTAAGTTGTGAAATCTTGAAAAGTCATATTTTGACAGAGAATAATTAATACCTCAGAATATAACGTTTCAATGTAGTTTTAATAAATAGCAAATCGTCGAAAAAAGCAATAATTCAATTTGCGACATTTTGACAGACAATAAAAATTATTCAAATGAAAAAAATCATAATTTACTGAAAATTTAAATATTCAATTTTCAATAAAAATTCAATCAAGAAAATTTTAACGAATTAGCAACGAATCGAAATCGGTGATACGGAGAACGGGAAGCAATGATTCCAAAATTTTCGACTGAGATCGAATTTTCCTGATTTTTTTCACTCAAAATAAATTTTGTCCAATTTTCTAGACTCAAAAATCGAAAATTTTCCCCAAAAAATCACTTTTGCAAATTTAGGAATAGGAAGATTTTCATGCTGCACCTCCCCACCTTCCGTTCGGTTATGCAATGAATAAGTATCGATAAAAATATTTCAAACTTTGATTTTTAATCAAACCCTCAGGCTTATTGACCTCGAAAAATCAGTTTTTTGGTCCCCCCACCCCCAATGCAAACTTTGGTCAAAAAAATATTTTTTCCTTTATTAGTTACATAAAAGCAACCCAAATTTGGCAATGAGAACCCAAAAACAAAATTCGTTTCACCCTGTGTTATTCAACTCATTAGAAAATTTTCATTAATTGGAAATTATTTACAAAACAAAGGTCCTAAAAGCTCAACATTCTTCTAAGGAATGGATAGCTCAACCAGTTGGGCATTTAGCTTTTTGGGCAACAGATCTAAGCATTTGATCACTCAGACGATTGTGCATATTACACAATTGATCGATCAGGCACTTGAACCTTTGGATTGTTGAAATATGGCAAGCCAGACTCTAAAAAAGTTTTCAAGACTTGCCCTCATGAGACGAGGGCAATGGTCAAGATTTCTTTCAACACACTGATTCTGAAATTGGTAAATTAATTCAGTAATATCTGACTTGGGTACTAAGAAATGATCTATTGAACAACTGGACAGAAGGCATCCATCTGGTTGGATAATATTTTTTTTACTTTTGAAAATTTTTAATTTTATACTTTAAAAATTGGCATTTTATTTACAGCTGTTCTTTTTGTAATCGGTGACATTCCAAGGTTATGACTAGTGCCTTACAAGGGAGCTACCCGAAGTCGGACACGCGGAATGAAAAATTTTTTTCACAGGCTTGTAGAGCATCACCAAATACTTCCACAACCAAAATTTCAGGCCCTAAAGTTGATATGGGGGGGAGCTATGAGGGTTTGAATTTCGAGAAATCGCCTAATACACCGAAAAATAACAAAAATCTAAATAACTCGCGTTCTTATGGCGTTTAGGAGATGGATTTTATACCACGAACTGCCCTCGGTATAGGCCATCTGAAGACGGGATAGTCGCCTAGGTTCGCGTGTAACATCAGGGGGTGGGATTTTCACTCATACATTGGTCGTTTATTACAATTTTTCCCTACATCACGCATTAAAAAGGTTTATGAGTGAAAAATCCCCCCCCCCCCCAATGTTAAACTCGAATCTAGGTGACTATCCCATCTTCAGATGTCCTTACCGGTGTATAAAAAAAATCCATCTCCTAAACGCCAAAAAGAACGCGAGTTACATATTTAGATTTTTGTAATTTTTCGGTGTATTAGGCTATTTTTTCGAAATTCAAACCCCCATAGCTCCCCCCTATATCACTTTAGGGCTGAAATTTTTGGTTATTGGGAAAAAGTTTGGTGATGCTCTACAAGCCTGTGAAAAAATTTTTTTCATTCCGCGTGTCCGACTTCGTTATGACCATTGTGTTGAATGCGATTTCCCCGAATTGATAATTTTCACGATTTTCAACATTTTCGAGACACTTTAGTGAAAAAAATTTACAACTCATAAATTATAATGAATTTAACAACTTGAAGAGGTATTCAATTAAACAACGAAAAAAAACCAACAATTTTTCAACGATAAAACTTTTATCGCGTATTTTTTTATGATTCGGACCTACAATCGAGTCAGTTCTTCAAAACCAGGCAAATTCAGAACACGCTAGAAATCTACTCGATACAATGGTCAGCCACCTTAGCAAATTCGCAATTTTACGCGTCCGTTTAACAGGAAATAATTACCACGACATTTTTCACTTTAGTTCTGAGCACATGTTATTTCGAGTTAATGAGTCGCCCACCTCGTATAATCCTAAAAGAGCGTAAAAACATGAGTAATGCGTACCATTCACGACACTCACGTGTATTAAATTAAATTTCGAATAGAAAAAAAATGGAATAATAATAATTACGCTCGTATTCGCCATTCAGCGAGTTCATGAGTCATTCTGAACTCAAATCGTAAGTTCATCGGTGGCGCTGAAAGGGGGCACATGCATAAAATTTCAGCTCAATTTATGAATGAAATCCACCTACGATACTTCCTGTTATTTACCATGAACACACACGCGTTCGCCATGGTACTTGGTACAGAACACCATCATCTCAACACGAGCAGTGCAGAAATCACGATACGTGTGAGATTTGGATTTTTTCAATTTCACGCCACACGTTTTTAAATGAAAAATGAGAACAAAGAGTCGATCAGAACGTTTAACGTTTTTGACTCGAATTAGAAATAAGTCCGGATAAGTTATGCCATCTTAACGGTACAAAAGCACGCACCTATAATTACAGCTTCTCCGGCCAGAGTTTATTAACCGACCTTCGAGGACATGGAGTATTTCTAAACAAGACTGATTTTACGAAAGCCTGGTTTTTTTCGATTGTTCAATCGATAATGCATAATCGCCGGCCATTACGAAGTTCATTGTCATTGTTTTTCTCTACTACCACCAGAATCACGGGTCCATGGTCCAGAATTCTTTTATGTGTATGCCCCACGGTCTACATGATCTTGAAACTGGAGCGAATATCACGTTCTGTATGACACGATAAGACACGTTTTATAAATCGATATACCCAGCATCGCTGCGCTTTCGTAGACTCCTTTAGAACCCCTCGAAATTGCACTTTAGTCTTGGTGTTTCGTAGGTAAGTGTAGAAACGCGGTGCAGCGTGCAATCCGACCTTTATTTTGGTGTAGACACGTTCTAATGAAAATTAACACATTAGCGGAATAACCGGAGATGAGAAATAAGGTCAGTATGAGGATATACACGTTATGCACACAACAACCATATAGGTAAGGTACTCGTGTGATTACCCTCTTCTCTCGCATTCGCCAGCTGTAGGAACCGAGAAACCTACGTCAGCGGTAAAAGTTTCACACACACGTAAACGAATAAAATATACGTTTACGTTTATATTATTGCAATATCTCCAGGTTATGAAAACTTTCAATTTTGTAATGCATTCCTATAAGGTGAGGTGGAATTTTCATCAAGCTGATGACATGAGCGAGACGGTATCGATTTTTGGTTTGCTTAGTACAGAGTACAGACAAAGTATACATTTATAATATGAGGTCACCCGAGACTGAAAAGGCTTTTGAATTTTAAATTTACGAACTTGAAGAAATTTAATCCAAAAAAAATCACGAAAAACTGAAATAGCCATAAATATATGAACAGGAGAATACTGAATGATCGAAGAGAGCTGCCTATTTCCCTCCTATAAACAAAAAATTGAATTTTTAGCTGTAAAAATTGAAGTTGAGAAAAGAAATTTGAAAAAATTGTGAAATTTTTTCAGAAAATTGAAATTTTGAGTTCGAAAATTTGAAAAAAATATATTTATAGTCAGAAAACATGAAAATTTCATCCACTTTAAATCACGAAAATCTGAAACAAAGACAAAAATGTTAATTTTTGCCCTGCAATACTTTTTGAGCCAACAATGTGTAACATACTCTCTCATTTTTTAATCAGTGAAATTTATCAAAAAACACTGAAAACTAGTCAGAATTGCAGCACATTAATAAATCAGTGAAAAATTTTTCACTGAAAGCAAGTCAGTGAAAGAAAATCACTGGGAATCAGTGAGAATTCACTAAAAACTCATAGTGATATTTATGAAATTCACTGAAAAATCTGTAAAATTCTTTTCGTTATAGAGGGAGAAAAAGTCCACTTTTTCTCCCTCTCGCGAATCGCTCGAGTGCTTAAACTCGCTTTTTTCTCCCTCTATAACAAAAAATATCGTATGCAACTCGGGAGATAAATGATTTTCGACGATTTTGAATTATTTCCCTCGCTTCGCTCGGGCAATAAACCTCAAAATTCGTCAAAAATCACTTTATCTCCCTTGTTGCATAATATACTATTGAATAATCAGTGAAAATCAGGAAATTTCACTGATTTTTCCTGTGCTGAAATCCTGACTGATTATCAGTGATTTTTCACTGATTCGGAATGAGAGAGTACGATTTTCAGTATCATAAAAACTGGAATGCCAGAATCATTTAAAATTGGTAAAATGATTGAAATTAGGTGAAATTACGAAGACAATGATCTAATGTTGATAAAAACGCCATAAAAACCACAAAAGTTTCATAAAAATTGTGAAGAAAACATTTACTGGTTGAAGAGTGAAGACGCTAAAGGCCTTGTTGCCGGGCGTCATTAAATAAAATAATTGATTGGTTTGCTTGAAGTAAATACCTAAGTATAAATTCGTGATTAAAATTACTGAAAATCTCAAAAGTTATAGAAAGTAGGTAGCGGAAATGAAAACCATTTAACAAACCGGTTTTAAAAAAGTAAAAGAATGAATGAAAACATTTCATTAGTCAGCAAAAAAAATGAAAATCGCAAAAATCTATCACAAAGAAATATTACCAAAATTATTGAAATGTGTAGAAATTTTTTCCAAAAAGAATAAAACCAACTTTCAAAATTTTAAAAATCTAAAAATCACATAAATTGTTTGAAGGACCAGTGACCACAGAAATTGTCAAAAGAAGTGCAAAAAATACACAACTTTTCCCTTATAAAGGAAAACGTTTAAATCATAAAAAAATAGGTATGTTTCGAAGTATTTGCCTACAAATTTTAAATACTTAAATCTTCCCTTCAATTGTTAAAATTTCAATAAAAACTCATAACTTGTTTGATATGATCACTTTCTGATCAAATTTCACCAACTGAAAGAAAATGAAAAGTCAAGAAAATTTTAATACGTACAGATTTTAAAATCAAATAAAAATAATCACTTTGAATTTTTGAAATAGAAAAGAGACTGGAACAAAATTTAAAATTTCTTTCAACAGAAATTGAAATGATTTTTTATAAAAATTTACTTTTTCACTTTTGGGGTCTGATTTTTGGAGTTTTCAATGAAAATTGTGCTCAATTTTGTAAAAAGTTATAGGTTGAAAATATTTCACCCTCTCCCATTCCCAATTGAACATCCTTTATCAGACTCTTCAAAACATAAAAATTCATTTTCTGACTTTTAAGGAATGTCGAATCTAACATTTTTGCTGGAATTTTTTTTTTCATTATAGATATACGTTTACCTATCACATCTATTCTAAAACGATTAAAATTTTTCTAGTCCTTATAATTGCTTGAAAATTATTGGAAATTTTACAAAAGTCATTAAAATGGGGTAAAAATGACTAAAAATGCTCAAGTAGGTTCAAAATGTTACAGAAACTGGCAAAATGGTTTTACAAATCTTAAAACATGAAAACTGTTACAATACTTTCCGGTAAAAAATCTTTTGAAAATGGAATAAGATCTTAGAACAAAAATCTTCAGATTGGTTACCAATATAATTGCATGTATTTAGATATTATAAAATGTTTTAAATTGTCAAATCAGCAACAGCAGCAGTAAAATTATGAGTGCATATTTTAGAAAATATTTTTTCAAATCGTTTTTAAAAAACACAATTATGAAAAAAATGACATGGAAATTATTAAAATTGACTAAAAATTACACAAGTAGTAATAAAACTATTTAATGAGACCGAAAAAGTTGAGAATTTCAAATTCATAGTATCTTTATTTTTTTACTGGAATGAGTAAAACCGATTGATCTCGTATTTTGAACAGAGAAACGACACCTATCAAATTTTCCTCTCACCTAAATAGTACATAAATATTTTGAGAAAAAATTTTTCTCTCAATATCTGAACTATATGACTGACTAATAAATCGGGTGAAATATTTTAAAATTTGAAATAGAAAAAAATGGTCGCTTTTAAAGTTTTAAACATTTGGCACAACATTTTCAACCCAAGGGAGGAGGCCTCCAAGAAAAACCCCAGATTAGCAAGTTGAATAGAATTTTTTCAAATTCTTCGACTCAAATACAATTTTCCTCAATTTTTGTTTTTCCGAAATGTAATTTAAATTTTTCAAAAATGAAATCATCACTTCGGCAAGTTTTTCCAGGTTTAATAATTTGAGAATTCAATTTTGCAAACAAATTTTTGAAAAATATTTATAGACTACTCATTGTGATTATTCTGATACTCTTTTCTTTTTTTAAATCGCTTATTTTTTCCTCCGAACTTTCCTTAAGAATAATCCCTACAAGGAAAATACCCCAACACGAAGTTAAATTTTGAGCTAATACAAAAATAAATTGAAAGTACAATAAAAGAACCCCATATTCAACATTTCAGCTCGAATTTTGGCGAAATTTTGAACTTTGAAAATCACCTCAGCCTTGCAAAATATAAAAATTTGATCTTCATTTTCGACCTCTCGAATCAATTGCAAGTGGCTTCAAGACGTATCGAAGCCTCCAGAAAATTTTGGAATTTTCCAGCACTGGAGTAAAGCCCATAAAAATGGTCCATGTGAACTTTATTATACCTACCTATAATCGCGAATTACTCAGCACCTTAAATTTTGGATATGGGGTTCTTTTTAATGTACTTTCAATTTATTTAAATAAATTGACTCTACCTCTGGGAATGGAGACCAAAAAAAAAAAGTTGAACCACAAGTTATTTGTTTTGGCAATCGGGACTATCAACATGCAAATTTCACCAAAAAGGAAATTTCGCAACACTGAACACACGAATCTGTTACTTAAATCTAAGGTATGCGTATGAATTTTTTTTAACTAAATGAATCACATGAGTCATCAGTAAGTACGTGAGACGGTAGCAAAAAAATTAAGAAAGACAATAAAATAATGCAAGTCACCTTGAAACCGTCATAATTACTCAAATTCTATCAGATTAACAACCGAATCCTCAAATGAAAACATAAAAATACCGAAATACATTCATCGCCACGCCGAGCAACTTAAAATTGAAATAATTTCACAGAACTTTCAAGTTGAAAACAATGGAGTTATTCACTCGATTGGATTTCAATGGACACACCGTCTCGAGAATTTCATTAAGGAATTGACCCATTCCAATCCCAAATTATCGAATTTTTTCAACAACTCGACAATTTTTCGTCGAGTGCTGGACGGTACACAAATTCGAATTATTTTTTCGCCAATATTTACCATAAAAATGAGACCAGTCGGGTACGTCGGTGCGGCAGTCTGAAAAGTCATTCAATACTCTTTGGTAAGTACTCGATCCGTTGAAATTCATCTGCGTTGTATACAACTCGCAATTCAAACAATTCGGTACAATTAGTTTGTTAATAATTAGAGAATGTTTTCTGCGACGACCATTGTTCCATCGAATAATATATGCAACAGAGCTCACCATAGCGTGGCACAATACAGATGAAGTTTTTTTCTCGGTATTTCAAACATCGATAGGCTAAGCTACATTATGAATAACGTCGAATTGTTTTTTCCCTCTTCTCTGCTTCTGCAGAAGTTATGGCTTGTTAATCAAAATACGTAAGTACCTATGTGCGATTGAAACTGAAAAAAAGTTGTAATATGGCGTTACCGGCGTCGATTGGTTAAGCAATAAATCGTCACTTCCAATAGGTAATATATACTGGAATAAAATCGATTGGAATTTGATCTTGAATCATTAAGAATGGGAAAAACTATACGAGTATTAAGTCGACCTTCGTGATTCGTCAAGCCACGTATATCGTGAACAATTTTTTACACGTAAAATGGCAGAATTACGTGCCCATGTCACATGTGCAGATAATAATTGTCATAAAGCAGCGTCAATATCGGGTTTAATTCTCCTCTTTTTTTCGGGTTCGTAAGTACATAGGTAGACGGAAAAAAGAACTGTGTATTCATTCAATCAAATATTTTCAGTGCTTAATTCGGCTTACATGTAAAAACCATTTCCCGTTTAGTGCGGTTGTCCTTGTTAGCATTACTCATTGCTCGTGTCAGTTGAAATTTTCATAAAATAATTACAGCAGAGGTTTTTTTTGACGAGCAATAAAGCTGGTCGAGTAAGGAGTCGAAAAGCATGAATAAAACATCAGGACAGAAGATTATAATCAATGGAGTTTGAAGAATTTGAAGGGAAATCATCTTTGCTTTGTTCAATTTCACCAGGAGGTTTCTGAATGACCAATATTCAAAGAGAAACCATAAAAATAACCAAGGGTTCTTCAGGATGATCCTAGAAATTGGAAATTTTTGAACCCAAACCCTGTGAATCTTCTAAACCATGCTCAAAACACTCCAATGCAAATCTAGAAACATGTAGGAAGCACAAAAGAACATTGGGATCTCCTCTTTGGCTAACAATGGAACCAGAAAATCGTAACTTCACAATTAGATGAAGATTTTTTTTCAGGTTTTCAGATCCTTAGGTTGATGGTCTACCTTCCTTCTCACTTTTCTTATCCCATCCCACCTTTTTTCAATTGTCCCTCGTTTCATTTCTATTGAAGATTTCAAGTGCATCGTAAGCATTTCTGGTCGAATTTTTTCAAAGAGTGAAAATGACTTCAGAACTTGATTCTAGGGGTAAAAAAACGTACATTTTGACACCCCACTTGAAAATTATGATAAATTTTAAATTTGATTCCTCCCCGCCGCCTTTTCCATGGGTCCTTTTTGGGGTTTTCGATAAAATTATATCTGAAACGGACTCTGCAGGTAACAAAAAACATGGATTTTGATACCACACTCGATATTTTCGAGACGTATTTTTTCACTTTACCTACGCCCTCCCCCACCCCTATGGGTTCTGGTACTTATCCAAGATGAAAAATTGTCACTTACATTCAGAACATTTTTTTAAACGACTTAATCATTAAAAATCAAGAAGTCATTTCTAAATGTCTTGAAATACTTAAAATTATATCAAAGTTGTTAAGACATCAAAATTTTTTATAAAATTGAAAAAAAAAACAAATTAATATAAAATTGAATCTAACTTCATAAGACGTCCCCTCTCCCTCCCTTGCCAAGGCAAAATTAGTTTTAAAAATATCTATACCTAATACGTAATCAGAATACCTCTCAGAAATAGAATTATCGACGTTTTGCACCTACATATTCACGTTTCCGAAATTTATTTTTCAAACTTCATTCATAAATTTCTAAAACAGCTGCTATGCCACTTTTAATAATTTTATCCGAATGAAACGGTCATTTTTTGAATGAATGTGTTGTTTAAAATTATTTCAAGTATTTCCCTAAATCACAAAATTTCTTACAAAACACTGAATCATTCTTGATAAATCAAGACTAGATAATACATAAATTAATGTAACTATTGTTAATATTGTTGTTGATAAACCCACGTACGTCAATAATGATTATGACGAATCTTAATTACAAAACAGATAAACATATTTATCCAATTTTTTAGAATGGGGATGAAAATTGTTGAAACCTAAAAAAACAACTACGAACTGATCTTTTCCACTTTTTGTTCATTTCATGAATAAGGAAGGAAGAATCAACCATAACTATCCTAAGAAATCGTTGTCTTGAAAAATTATAAAACTACACCTAAATTATTCAAAAATTGGTACAAATATCGATCAAAATATCAAAAACTCTATCTTTAACATTATATCAGCCATTTTTCTTACATTTTCATAAAAGGTAATTTCGAATAATATGCAAAAGATTACACTTTTTGGGCGAAATTTTCAATTTTTACGTTATTTTTAGAAGCTTTCAATTGAAATTCAACGATATTACATTTCCTGCATTTTGTATTTATATTTTTATCTTATAGTTGAAAAATTTCGAAATGCGTGAATAAAAGAGATTTCAATTTTTTTTCAAATTTGAAACAAATCTTAAACAATTTTGACGCTATTAAAAACAATCAGTATTATTTTATCAACTTTTACATCTTTTCAACAAAATTTTCTGAGACTAAAACCTATTTTCGAAAAAATTGCAATATTTCAAGCAATTTTACAGATTATGGTGTCAAATATTTTTCAGGAATTATTTCCCTTAACATTTCCACGTTTTCCTCACTAATTTTTTCAAGTCTTTCAGACTTTTTACCCCCATTTTAGCGAAATCTCTTCATCAAAAAGTAGGTAATAGGTATTTTAGCACAATTTTCCCACTAATTTTACAAAACTTTTCCCCATTACGCTAAAAGGAGATGAGAATTTCGATCCATGGAAAATTTTACAAAAAAAAGTCAATTTCAGTTTCAAGTATTCTTAATTTTTTTCAAATAAGGTAATTGATGAGAGAGCATCGTAATTTGATTGATTTCCAACAGCCAGATAGTCAATACAGGCAGTCAATAAGGCCAAAGTTTTCCACAAAAAAAAGTCATTTAATTTTAAAAAACATTCATCTGGATTTTCAAGCCATGATTCATTCATTTATAATAATTTTTCAATTTTTCTGAGTACTCTTTCCACCCTCAATCCACTATTTTCTGTTCTTATAAATTTTACTTTTTTTTTCTAAAACTTTTTTTTTCAAAAATCACAACCAGAAATTGGCCATCTTCTATTCCAAAATAGTTGAGTGAGAAATATTAAAAAGACCAAACGTAATGAGACCAAAAATTTTGAAAAATTAGGTACTCAAAGGTCCAAAATTGGGGAAAATCTCCAAATTCGTTGACTTTTGCACGTTTTCCATAGAAAGTATACACCATGTCAGTTTAGAGTAATTATTAACCATTTCTCGAGGAAATCTCAACATACTTTTCACAATTTGAAAAGATTTCATGTTTTTCTCGTATTATAAGTTATTC
This sequence comes from Pseudococcus viburni, assembly GCA_033439095.1. NCBI lineage: Eukaryota > Metazoa > Arthropoda > Insecta > Hemiptera > Pseudococcidae > Pseudococcus > Pseudococcus viburni. The sequence goes on along the minus strand of JAVBJF010000064.1, from coordinate 257,027 downwards.
TTTTATGACATTTTCAAACAATCTAAATCTTACAATACTTTCTACAATTTTATCGAAATTTAATCGATTTTTCAAATTTTAAATCCAAATTAGCTAAAGAATCGAGAATTTTCACTGTTTGCTTAAAACCTCGAAATTGTCAATTTTCAAAACCGTCAAACCCTCCTCCCTCCTTCCACCGAGAAAATCTAACAGAAATCTAACGAAGTACAAAAGATGAATAGATTACATTTTTCGATAATCAACACGTCAATCATAAAAAAATTGAGAAAATCAATCGACTGTTCGTCTCACTCCAGAACCATGGAAATTTTCACCTAAATTCGTTTCAATTTCCACAACACTTTTTTAACCACAACTCATCCGATATCTAATCCGATGAACAAAATCATTACGATTAATCTGCCACATCAATCAAAAGGGTACCAAAGCTTCACCCATATGGAAAAAATCTCCGTTACAATTTCACTTTTTTTGGTATAGCACCCAATTTAATATACTCTTTGGTGTTACGTCTCAATTAATTCGCGACACAGTATACGATATTGTGTCATATCAAAGACAAAGAATTGGTTCGCCTCTTCCTTCATGAGAACACGTCTCCGTAATAAATGCAACTTCATTGTCTTTTGAGGTAAAATTACATCACGCGGGTATACGGTAATGGTCCTGGTCGCCATCGTCGGTTTAACCAAATATACCTGCGGAATATGTCTCTTCTTTGGATATAATTTACCGACGAGTCGCGTCGTAAATTTATAGAGAAAATAAAGCGACGCGTCGCATATCCATCTCACGTATTCTCATTTCGTCATTGTTGATATATTTTTTCATTTTCACGTATGCATTAAAAAAATACTTATGCTGATAAGTACCTAACAGCTTTCTAGTATATAATTTGTTCAAATTAATATTAATATAATCGCTCGATTAATTACGATGCGATATTCGACCCGAAAAAATAATGTATTAACTTTCTACATGCAAAAATTACTAACAAATTGGCTTTTCCACCTTTTTTTTTGCCAATGTAGCTGTAGCTAAGCTACGTATTGACAAGATTGGTAGCTGCGTAGTGGTGTAGTTGGATATCTACATATGTTAGCAATTTGTTAACACAATCGTGTTTAATTTGTTTAATTAACGACGTAATTTTTTTGTTCTAATCTTATCTTGTAAAGAAAGCAAATCTACAATAACGATGAATAGGTAAATATATTTATGCTGAGTTTTACGTCTGGCAAATCAGAAAATAGATTCAATAGAAAATCTATAGTTAGCCATAACTTCGTGGATTTTGCTGATATTATCATACTCGTGTTTTGTATTGTCATCATGTATCATGCCATATTTGTGAAATGACGAAGAACATTCGATTGGCATTTGTTCATTTCAAGAACTTTTTTTAATGGTTTATAAATCAATGCCATAACAGTTCAATGGTTCATTCGTCTAATAGCGAAAAAAAATTTAAAAATTAAGGTCATAGACTGAATACTGGGAAGTTGGCAACGCTGCGCTGGACGTTGATGTAGTTTGGTTCAATAGCTCTGATTTATATAAATTCATATTTGTGGTTTTAGAGTTATCTACGATTCGCAAACGTACCTATAATATATTTTCAACTATGAAACAAGATAATTGGGTATAATAATGTTTAAATAATTTTACCGCACGTATATGCATTTTGAATACAAATTTCAAGGATTCTAAAACATGATTTCGTATTTTTTCTAGCGGTAAAATTATTCAGATGCGCGAATCTGAAGCGAGAAATTCTCAAATACAAGAGGTATGGGGAAGGGGATTGAAAAATTATGAAAATTCTCACGTACAAAATTTAATTTCTAATTCGGAAACTACCAAAGAGATTTTTCTAGTGAGGAAATGATGGAAAGGAATAAAAGAGAGGGGGTTCATAGAAAAATTCATTTGGATAGGCATCATGGAGAAAAATTATAAAATCCGAAAAAAAATTCAAAGTGGCGTACCTAGAACGTTTTGAAAAACAAAAATAAAACGTCACATAATTTGGTATGAAAATGGTTCAAATTACATTGAAAGGCAAAAAAATAATTCGAAACCTCTCAAAAATTAATAAAATTATTGTAAGAATAATTCAAATGCTGATGAATATAGCACAAAAACATCAAAAAAATGCTGAAATTGTTTGAAAAGGTGTCTTGTCTTGAATGTCCTAAAAAAATGTTAAATTGAGTCAAAATCATTCAAAATGTGTTAAAAATAATTCCAATATCGAAAAATTACGTTTATCACGATATTTGAACCCAATTTTCATCGAAATCCGATAATATTTCAATTGAAGAGCTGTTTTCCAAAGTGGCCTAAGTCAAACCAATAGAAATTTTTTTCAGAAAACGAAAAATACGTTTGTACTGTATGCCTTTGAAGTATTTTTTCTGCTACGAAAGTAAATGTATTGTACAGTGGTTTACCAAAAATGTGGCGAAAGTCTCGATCTCCAAAAATTTGATCTTTACGAGCTATGACCCTTCAAAATTGACTAAGTAATTTTTTTCAAAAATTGACTTAGGCCACATTGGAAAGCAGGACTTCAATTCAACTTTGGTGAAAATTTACATATTTCGGATTCACCACAATTTTCATTTTATTTTCAAAACCTTTTGAGGTATTTGCTGCTCAGAAACTATTCAAGAGAAGGGCTGAAAATCCGAAAAAAAATATAGGGGTCAAATTTCAATGGAAAAATTTGAGTAACCTATTACTTCATTGGCGCTATCGTAGTCAGGGTACTTTCAGTAGGCTGATAATACATGAACAGATTTGAGCAAAGAAAAATTGGAACGTTGCGAAATTTTTTGGAACAAACAAATAACAATCAGTACACTCCTCTGAATTAGTAACATTTACCTGTTTGAATCAGTGAAATGAATTCAACTGAAAATCAGTGATTTTTCACCGATCTTTCAGCCAAAGGTATGGATTTTGTCTGACAAATTGGGAATTGATTGAGAAATCAGTGATTTTTGACTGAAAGGTCAATGAAACATCACTAATTTTTAATGAAAATCATTTCACTGATTCTCAAAAGCAGAATTTCATCAAAGACTGATTCAGATTTACAGAGTTATGTTTATTCAAGAAATAGAATGACTAAAATGCTACCCGAGCGAAGCGAAGGCGAAATTTTTTTTGAAAAATCATGTTTGAAAAGCGAAAAAATGCGCTTTTTTTCACATTTCTGTAATAAAAAAGTTCCTTACGAGCTTAAGGTGGTGGAGGGCTCAAACCTTTTGAGCCCCTCTAGGTGCGCTTATATTTGCAGCAGTTTTATTGCTGTTTTATCAATTTCTCAGCCCTTCCTAACGGCTTTTCACAACAATTTTCAAACAAATTTTGCAAAAGACTTGCAACAATTTTTTTGCATTCGGGATAAATTTCACACTGTGAATAATTTTTGCAGTATTTATTTCAAGAAATTTCATTAAATTCAGAGCAATTTTCAAAAAAAAATTGCAGAAACTTGAAAAACCTGTATCAATTTTGACTCCTTGAGTAATTTCTGCAAGGGATTTTAAGAAAATTGATACAGCCTGTGAATGAAACAATTTTCAAAAATTTTCGGATCGATTCAAAAAATAATATTATTTAAAATTTATGTAATTCTTCTATTTCAAAACGGTAGGTAATCACAAAAAATTTTCAAAAAGAGTTTTTATCAAATTATGGTTAAAAAAAATACTAAATAGCCAGACAAAGAGAAAGAGCACATGGCTATCACACCTATAAAATCTCTGTTTCACCAGGCCTCCTAAATGAAAAATTCTGTACCTTCATAAATAAATATTCAATGAAAATTAGTTGTCAAAAATATGATTCTTTTTAAACTTTCGTTTCTCCTTACTTTTTTTGACGTTCTTTATTTTTTTCTGACGCTCATTTCACTCTTCACAAGCAAAATGTATACAATAAAGCAACTGAAAAGAGAAGCTTTCTTTCTTTCATAGTATCAAAATTTCAATTCCACATAGTTGGAAAAATTTCTGTTGGAATGGGAAAATTATCGGAAGTGCGATGACCTTCTTCGGCGAATTTTTCGTTTCGTGTCAGAACAAGAAAAAATGGGAAAATAATATTGTATGTTAACATTCTAAGTCAGAAATATCGTAAAAAATCGATCTCAGCGGGAATTTTTTGATTGATTTGAAATCTTTTTTTCCCTTAAAATGTCTTATCAATTCTTTCTTGATTTTTAAAAGTAGGTATTTCTAATTTGTGAATAGATTTTTTTTTCAATACAAATTTTTTTCTATTCATTAACAGTCTTACAGAACACAACGAAGCAAAGAGGGAGAGAGGACAGGGGAGCTTCACATCCATACTGGTAAAATTTCACTAACTGAGAAAAGTAAAGTCGAGTTTTAAAAAAATTCGAAAGTGATTTCGCTTCGAATCAGAATAAGAAAATTCATTTTTTAATAATTTTTTCGAAAATAAAATTTCAAAATAATTACATATCTAGGCCTACGTATAAGTTTTTAAACAAATTTGAGAATAATTCGTACCTAATTGTTATCAACTTCACAAATAGAAAATTTTCCATGACGTTTACCCCTTTTTTTTTTCAATTTTACGACCTTTCTAAGAATTAACGATAATATGATAATTTCAACATTTTTCATCGTTCACGACTTGATAAATTCTAAGAACGACAATTTTATCAATATTATTATTTAATATTGTAACAAAAATTGAAATTTATTATACCTACTAGCAGTTCATCGACTTTATCTCGCTATCAAATTCACACGAACCATTTTACAACAAAATTACCAATTTTTACAATTTTTTGTTATATTCCAACATTTTTTTTTTTAATTTAACAAAAACCTTCCAAATTCATTTAAACAAAATCTAGGTGCTTGACAATTTTTTTTACAAAATTTTCAAAAATCTCTTCTCCAGCCCATTAAAATACCTCAAATTGTTCATCAATTTACTCAGCCTGAGAAAAACGAGAGCGAAAATTTCCGCCAAAAAGACTCTGAAAAGCTGAAATTTCTTTATTTCACTCGTCATTTTTTCAGTTTTCAAAGAGAATTATTTGTTAGGATTTGTATTTGTTGCATTTTTCACTCCTTTTAATTGAAATTTTGCCCAAATTCATCATTTTTTTCACTACTTTCACTACCTGTAAGACACCCTGAAAAGAAAACTCGACCAAGGGGTAAAAATTAAAAAACCTTTTCCACAAATAATTCAAAAAATTCGTTAAAAATTACACTTCAACTAACTCGTGTTTACACGTTCACAAACATCCATTTCTATCGAATCGAAACCTCGTAACAGATGAATTTTCTCGATATCGGTATATTTTTCCTCACAACACCTCAAGGTGCACACGTAAAAGTGAAAGAACCCATGTATTGGCCATGTGCCTAAGAAACGACCCAACATGCGTCAAATTAGAAACACAAACAGCAATAAAATACCTCACAGATTTGTTTTCGTGTCACTGTAAATCAGATACGGATATCGTTTAATATAAAATGGGAGAAAAAATCATAAATCACCGAAGAATATACCATATAATATTCCATAACGACCCAACGATAACAAAACTGATTAAAACGAAGAAGAGAGAGCTTTGCAAAACAGTCGTTTCATTCTCGACGAAACAAAACCTAAAAAAATAATCGTTTGAGAAAAAAAAGCAGACAGCACTTGAATACGATTCAAAGAGATGCAATTGAAAATCCACAACGACAATGTGAAAATGAAACGAGCCAGAACAACCCTTGAGAATTGCGTTTAAATTATACTTCAGTTTTGACAATAAAGATGAGTAACCAGACCCACATAAACGTATATAAATTACACCCGGATGTTTCAATTGAGGAAAAAGCTCTCGGTACACGACTTCGCGTCGAATTTGTAAACACACGTTGTGAAAAATAATCCAAGGATAAAGACTTCTCGGTACAGATGCCCTATACCTACTCAATTAACGATAAATTGAAATAAATTACGGTGGCGAATACGAATAAAAAGAATCATCTTTCGGTACAAAATATCAATATTATCCCATAAAAATGCCAAAGTATCCAGCGTTGTCTTTCGTCTGCATTATGCAAATCAAAAAGGGTAAGAATAAAATCGATACTGGAGATGAATCAGAACATAAACACGAGTCAGCTGATTTCAACATCTGGACGTTTCAAAGGGGTAGATTGGAGACAGATAGGGAAAGTTTGGGCATTAAATTTCGATATTTTACCGAGAAATATCTCAGCGTGATTTTTTATTGCGCCAGTACATTGACACACTTACCCATAAAGATAACAAATACTCGGTATCTCGGTATCTATCCGATTGTGATGGCACTTTCTCTCATTCCAACGCTATTCTAGTCCAAGTTTCAGCGAAAAATTTTAGGTATCAATGGAAAGATTCATTTTTCATTCAGAAACACCATTAATTATATCCGAAAATACCTAAATACACCCCGGCGATTATTTTTTCGACAGTGTGGACGAAAAATCCATTATTATAGATTTGCATGTGCTCGTTTTTCAAACCGAATACACAATTCCTGGAAAAAATACCAACCCAAGGTAATCACTTAATTTTTTCGCATTGTTAAAAAAATCCACACCATGTTCGTACGTCAGAGATACAAAATACACGGGTATTATAACTGTTTAAACAAATAATAGCTCGGGTTTCTATTCAACTAGTTTTATCTTCATTTCAGCTATTTTGGTTCTAAATTCAGGTGCGATTTGGTTGAGAAATTGTACACATCGATTCTCGAGCTGTTATTAAATCGAGTAAACTGCGAATAAACGTATAAAACATTTAACTGCATATTATTAAACACAACCTGTTGTGTGGCAATGAAAACCATTTCGATTACGATTGAGTGAGTGGATCGAGTTGGTGTTTTTTGGTTTGAAAAAACCCAGTTTTCCAATTCGATTAACTCGTTCAACTTCTTAAAATATCGTTAATTTAGGGAAAATATCGTCGCAAAAGTACAAATAAACCGTACACGACGTAATTTTAAAAGATAAAAGTAAAATAAACATACCATTTGTAAAAAATCAGGTACTGGAAGCGAAGACGATGACGGTTTGTAAAACACAACAGGATTTTGAACTAACGAACGTTATTTAAAATGGAATTTGAGTGGCGTTTAATTAAAAATACTAAAAACACTATAAAATTACAATAAAACCGTTGATTTTTATATTTTTCAACACCAAAAACATAAAATAAAGATAAGAAATTCACTAACACCTGGAACAAACTACCGATACAAGCACAACAACGTACAAATACAATGAGGGAACGCGATCAAGCAACGTATGGGCGAGTGAGAGCAGGTTGTGCTACTACGAGAGTGTAAAAATCCCTCTGTTTGGTTACGTTTTTTTATGTGAAAGTTGGGTGGGTGAAATGGTATTAATGAATTATAATTATAATTTAAATGAGGGGGAAATGGTGCGGTAAATTTACCTCAGAAGAAATTCGTTTTGAGAAAATTAAAAGAAATCTTGAAAAATTGCGATGGAAGTGGGAAAAGTTGACATATTTGTTACCCTGGGGACACTTTGAATTGAATAAAGAGCGGGAGAGCGAGTTTTTTTAAAATGCATAATGGAATGGAGGGTCTTGGTCAACATTCCTACGTCTAGTTTTGTATTGTTTGAAGAGTCTGCGAGGATGAACTAGACAGACGACTGTAGATTGAATAGAAGTTATCGCAGGTGACATGAAAATCATTTTTAGGGATGCCCTTGACTGTTTTTGTGATATGAAATTCCAGATACTTACGAGTACAGTTACAGTTGGGATGATTTGACCTATCTCAGCAATTCAGCATCTTTAATTTCATGTGACTATCTCTAATTGGGTTAAGATTAAGAAAATGAATTTATGAGACGCAGAAGCGTATCTGACATTTTTTCAAGGCGGAGCAATACTATCACCAGATTTCTATATGTGGTGGTATGCAGAGAAGTTAAAAAATGAGGTTTAAGCGAGTGTAAATTAAAAAATTGTATGATTTTTGAAACAGAATTCTAATTTTTCAAAATATAGGCTAGGAATTTTACCCCCCCCCCCCCCCCCAAAAAAAAAACAACACAATTACTGCCCTAGAAAAGCAAGGGTGAAAATTTTTCGATTTCTTAAAGGTAAAAAATATCTATTTTTGCACATTTTACGAGTCTTTCTTTCTGAATTGAGGGAGGGGGCAATTGCTTCTTTTGCCTCCTCCATTTGGGTACACCACTGATGAAACATAATTCAGTTCTCTGTACATTATTTTGACTCATAAATTGCATATTCATCATAATTATATGTACAGGGAGGCCGATGTGTAATTGTGGATACTTGGGTTCACAAACTTGAGGTTTGAATACTGAGATGGGCGGAGTGAAAAAAAGAACTTATCCTAGATTCTTGGATTTTGACAAAAATTGGTGAGGTGGTTCATTTTGAGTAGCGAACCTTTTCAAAAAAATTTGAGTCCCGTAGCTCAAACTAGGACGGAGCTAGGGGACCTCAAACTCAAAGTGAAGTCTTGTTTGAAAAAAACACGTTTTTTGCGAATTTTGGATATTGCCATCCTACGAGCTTCGATTACCCACACCCCTTCCCCCTAAAAAAATTCGATTTGAATTTAAAATTAGATAGGTACCTTTTTTTGTCCTCTTCAAGGGGTGAAAAGATGAAAAGTTGTGAGTTAATAATTTGAAGATTTTTTGATTTTATCAAATTTAAATCGCTCACGCATACACATCAAAATCGAACCATAGAACCTTTCGGCTATCTTGAATAATTTTTGATGAATTTTTTAAAAACAATATCTTGGCAGTGTTGCCAACCACATTTTGATTTTTGCAGTTTTCACTCGTAATTTAAGCCGCCAGCTCTGCTTCGAAAAATTCTCAAAAAATTAATTCAAATGCATTTTAATAACCAAAAAATGGTTTATTTTTCAAGCCATTGAATGATCAGCTTGAATTTCATAAAATTGCGTTAACCAAAATGGTTAGTAACACTCTCATGAAATTTTTGAAGGATTTCATAAAAAATGATTCTAGATGATCGAAAATAATTTTTTGGCTCGATTTCGAAGTGTTTGAGTGAGAGATTTGAATGTCATTAAAATCAAAAAATCTTCCAATTCGTAATCTACAACTTTTCAACCCCTCTGTAGAAAAAAAGGTTGTATCTAATACCTATCAAGGTTAGTGGTTCAAGGAGGTATAAAATCTTAAATCGCATCCGTTTAGGACTAATCGAAGTTTCCAGCCAATGACACTATTCAAATGTGGCAAAAATTCGCTGTTTTTTTTCAAAAATTACACACCTTACTTTAAGGCTCTTAAGCTCTATCACACTTTGGGTTCAAGGACTCGAAATTTTTTGGGAGGTCCTCCACTCGGAGCAATTCCTCTCCAGTTATTGTCGAAATCCAAGCTATGTTTTTTCCACTCCGTCCTATTGAACATGTTGCCTATCTCTAAAATTGAAGGGACAAATATTTTTTTCAAAAAAATTACTTCAAACGATATTTTTAACTGTGGAAATGAAGTCACCTACCTCAAAAAATGAATGAATTTCATACTGTGATTTTTTGCCCTACTTGGAAATTGAAGGGGCCAAAAAATGAAATTTATATCAATAAAGATTTTTAAAAAATAATAATTGAATTGAATACTTCGTAAGTACATTTGAAAACTGAACAATTTAGATCTAATAATTATTGATCAACATAAAAGTTAAAGGGCCAAGTGTCATTCAAACTAAATGGGCTTCAATTATCCTTCAATTTTCAAGTTGGGAAAAAAATCACAACGTGAAAATGTTTAATTTTTTGAGGTATAACCCATTCTCAGTATTAAAAATGTAATTTCAGCCATTTTTTTGAAAAACCATTTTGTTCCTTCAATTTTATAAAGATAAGCAATCAGAAATTTGAGATGATAAAAGAAAAACATTCGTGAGAGTAATCCACTTCCCAATCATGAATCCAAATACCTACCAAACTATTAGATCATTTTTTCGAATTTTTTCTGTGAAGGATCAAAACATAACAATGCAGATTTTGGAAAATTAAAAAAAATACAGGGTTGTGCGATAAAAAATCGAAAAATAGCAAGACTTTTGAAAGAAAAGAAATTCTGTGCAAATACAGACAGAAATACTTACTGATCGAAATCTTTGAGAAAAACTACGTTTTTATAGTAAAAAAATTTCATTTTAAAATATTTTACGAGACATTTTATATTTTTTGAGAGAGAAAATCCTCCCCCCCCCCACACACACACACACACACACACACACACACACACACAATCTCCTTACTCTCGATCATTTCAAAAAATAATTACAGATCGTCAAAAAACGTAGGTAATGATTAGGTAAGTACGTATTTTATTTTTTAGTTTTCTGGAAAAATTGCTCATAAAAAAAATACTTACTACTACATCATAGAGTAAGACTAAGAATGCTACTACGTATAAAACTCGATGATAATCCCTCGCAACGGAATAAGTAAGTAGGCACTTAAGAAGATCAAAGAATATAATAAACATGATAACGTACAACGAAATAATAAAATTAACAAAACAGAAAGTCAGAAACATAACTTAAATCTAATTCATTCAACCCCAAAATAATGTACCGAATTCAACAGCATTCAAACACTTATGGTATGCTTGGAACGAATCAATGAAGATTTATTTAGATTTAACTCTCGTCGTTGTAGCAGTACCTCCTAAAGCTTTTCTGCGTTGTTGGAATAAATGCCTATACATCGTTACAACCCCTGAAAAAATTTAATTGGTGATTAGAAAATTACCAGTTTACTAGTTGAAAGAACTAACAAGGCACTTGACGTTTTTCTTATTTTATGCCGACAATCATATCTATTTAATTTGATCGGTGCATTTGTTTTCGAAAACAATTACCTTGAAGGGTTATTAGCATCATTAAAATGATTAAATGTCTATAGCCAACAGTAATGTTGAGTGAAGGGACTTTGTAGGTCCATTTATTTGCATAAAGAGATTGAATTATGTACTGTCCGAGTAATTCTCCGCCTACACCAATTGGTATCAGTACGATGAATGCTGAGTATCTGAAAATAAAAGTGGTCAAATTAAAAAGTATGTAAGTCTAGGTGCATAAACGTAATGATTTTTGTATCAGTTTTTTTTTGGTGGGGGAGGGGCTAATTGGAAGCTCCTTTTTTGTGAGATTTTATTAATTTTTTACGATTTTTGAATTTTTGAAGCACCAAATGACGAACCATATTTTATTACAATTTTACTGAGCTAATGCCTAAAAATTATTTTAAAAAGTTGAAAAAATACGAAAAATCATGAAAAACTGACCCACGTAGGTATAACCTATAACCTTAAATGTCAAATTGTCAATCAAACCTTAAGACCTTGAAGAATTTTTCAGGTTCCTTCTAGTAATTTCAACGAATAAGTACTTACTTCATTGAATTCCATCGAATATAAATCAAAATTTTAGATTCACAAAAGTACCTATTCACGTTCATTTTTCATAATTAAATAAAAATGAAGTGATGGATAAAAAGATGTGAAAAATTATTTTGTTTTCTATTTTTTTGTGTACTCGTTATCATTACACATCTACATTACCTACCTACCTATTAAGCACTGATTCTATTTTCTAGGTAGAAATTTTCATTTATTATTTTCAATTTCCATGAAGGTGAAACATTATAAAAACCGGTTCGTTAAGTTAAATAAGTATCAGAAATTATCTCAATATCTCACCTCAACCAAGTAACGAAATAAGGTATGAAATTCATTTCTTTGAAAATATGGAAAGCATATCTGGTGATTTCAGCGCCACACCAGGCGAATAAAGTCATAGGAATTCCAATCGAGTCAACATTGGTTGGTATTAAATTGAAAACACCGAAAGCATTCAATATACGGAACAATATTTGCATTGCAGTTATCATAAAGCTAGTTTTTACGAAACCGACTGCTACATGGACGATCTGAAACATTTTATTTTTTATAATCAAGGTTGGTATGGCAAATTGGGGTAAAATGAAAAAAAAAACTAGGATTTTGATAAAAAAAAATATAAAATAGTTTATTTCAGTGAGGTATCTCCCCCCCCCCTCCAAAAATTGCCTCCCTCCCCAGTCCAAAGAGGAAAGGAGCTAGCAAGCAAGCCTCGAAGTGGGATCAATTTTTTTAAATTTTTGTGTTCTGCCACTTTTGGATTGTGTCATTTTCTGGGAACCTTGGTAATCCCTAAAAAGTTGAGATTTGAGTTTCCTACACCTCTCTAGTCATTCATTTTGAAACTGGATTCCACTTTTTGCCTCTACCAGAAAATTGAAAAGTTGTAAATCGCAAATTTGAGGAATTATTGACTCTTACACAATTCAAATCATTCAGTCAAACGGCTCAAATTCGAGCCAAAAATTTTTTTGGGACCTAAAATAATTTTTAATAACATTTTTCAAGGTCAGTAAGTAGTTCAAGAAGATGTAGAAACTTTGTAAACTAGAGCTTTTTAGAGGTGATCGAGGTTCCCAGCAAATGACTACCCAAAATTGGCTAAAAACTGTGTTTTTTCGAAAGTGATCCAACTTTGAGATTTCCAGCTTCTTTCCCTTTTGGACGGGTACTCAAATTTTTCTGGGAGCTTCCCTGCTCAAAGTAAACAATCTCACAAATTTTCATCAAAATCCAAGATTATCTTTTTGGTTTCACCCTGTTGTAAGTATATGCATGTTGTTCATAGAAATCATGTAAGCTTTATTACTTCCAACACTGCAGCAATTTGGAAAACTGCGACTGGTATAAATACATGATTCCATAATTTTCTACTGCTGTTTCCTCCGTTGAGGTAAAAAGTTACGAATAAGTAAGCAATGTAACACCATCTGTAATATAATTAAAAAAATTAAAAGTTAAATACCAAGAAAGTTTATGAATGTGCTTTAGGTAGGTATAAATATTCACTAAATTATAAAGTACGTAGGTAGGTAAGTTCACGTCTACACAATAGCTCTGTTGGTGATTAAACAGGAAAAATTAATTGCAATTGAACTTTTCACAAAATGAGCATATAATTTTCACGCATCGTTTTTATTATCAAAATTTTCAAAGTTGTTTAAAACGATTAAACTTGCGAATTGCATTAACAGAAAATAACATGTAACAACATGTGAAGTATTTTCATAATAAAATTGGCATTATGATACCTAAACCTATATTTTTCTTACCTACATACATATCTATCATGCATTATAATAAAGTTTATGAGCATAAGTGCACCCAAGGAGGGGGGGGGGGGTCAAGGGGCTCAAGCCCCACACTTAGGCTAGGCAAAGAGATGTTTTTAGCATAAAAATGTTAAAAAAGAGTACCTATGATTTCTTGAAAAAATTTCGCACTCGCTTCGCTCAGGCAGTATTTTAGTAACTAGTTTTTGAATAAACATACCACTCTTTAAATTTGAATTAGTTGAATTTGCAAAAATTTCATCTTTTTTGATCAGTGAAAAAATTTTTATTGAAAATTAGTGATTTTTCACTGATTTTTCGGTCAAAAATTACTAATTTCGCAGTCAATGCTCCATGTATTAGAAAAAATCTGTAATTTTAACTTAAAAAATCAGAAAATCTCGTAAAATTGAAAAATTAATTATTCAATTTTTCTTCACTCAAATTTGTAGGAACGGATTACCTGCCTACTCAAAATATCCTAAATACTCCAGCCCCACTAAAATAACAAGTTACTTCATTTTTTCATTGAATTTTGATCCACCCCATTTTTTCTCGAAATCTGAGCCCCTCTCTTACCCAATTTCTGGGTGCGCTTATGTTTATGAGGGAGGGGGGGATTTGGTTTTCTTTCAGTGAACCTTGATTCATTTTCAAAAGGTCGAATTTCTTTTCCAAAAACATCGTTTTTAAATTTAAAATCTTCGAAGAAAAATTTTCATTTCACAAAAATTACAAGAATGTAAGTAATTTGGAATGCCAAGCAGATAGCAATTCAATTGCGCTGAATTCCACAACTTCCAACGTTCCAAGAATTTTAAACTTTTCAAAAATAATTTAAATGATTCGATATAAACTCTATACAGATAAATTTACCTTTACTTACCCTATCAATTGAGTTAAATTATACAAAAATAAATATTTCTTCAAAACTGCACTGGGTTCCGATTTGTTACGTTTAGGTGGCATATTTTTAATGACACTTATCTAAAATTTAGGAAAAAACAGCCACGTTTTATTCAACTATACCACATCAACTACACATTTATTTACTTTAAAAAACGTTATTATGTAGAAAGCTGCTCATATAGTCAACACAATTGTATTCGTACCTGTACACTATCTATTGTATCTGCTGTTTCTCGCTTCCGACAATACCGAATAACGGAACCTGTTTATCAAGAAAACGTTGTGAGCACAGGTAACCGCAACATTAGGTCATTAACAAACGAGTATACCTAACAGCGATTTAATTTCAGCCAGTGGTACCGGCATCGACCAAGAGGCAATTAACAATCATAAAACCTCAAAATCACGATGAACTAATGTAAACATTTTTGGAAAAATACCTTGAGTACCTACCTGAAATATATAGCCCTGTGATTCTAAATTTAGGTACTAAAACGAAAATATTCCATTTCTCTAACTACGGTCTACTTTTCCTTGTAATGTAATAGTACACATATAGAAAAAATAAAGTATGAATTATTACAATTTTTAAAGAGCATATAAAATCTTGTTAAAAAATTTTTATGGACGTTGGAGATGAAAAAAATATTGGGTATGGACAGGGTGTGTCTTAAAAATGAGATACGCAAAATTTCAGTCCCCCTTCCCCACCTCAATGAGAAACCATGCGATGGGCCTCCTCTTTCTGATAGGATTTAACTTTAGGATAACATGCTAAAAGCAAAAAATGCAAAATTTCCAAATATTACTTAAAAATCTGAAAATGTAACTCAATTTTGATTTTTAGAAATGAACTTTAGACCCAAGGGGTTATGCTAAAGGGTGTTCAAGGGAGTTTCAAATAGTACGTCTAGGTGATTTTTACTCAACTTGAGAGCTCTCTGATCACCTTTTAGCATGACCCCTTAGATCCAAAGTTCATTCCTAAAAATCAAAATTGAATTAGATTTTCAAATTTTTGAGTAATATTCTAAAATTTTGCATTATTTGCCCCAATTTTTTGTTTTTTGTTTTTAACATGTCATCCTATATAAGAAAAAGGAGAAAAGGAGACCCGGTGCGAGGTCCCTAATTGATCTAGGGGACTAAAATTTCAGGAATCTTATTTTTAGAAAAAAATGAATTAGCCTAAGGGAGGAGACTTCGAAAAAAATACACCCTAGTATGGGTAATAGTTAGTAACCATATGTTTATAGGCGTTTTATTTGAAGAAAACGTTTATATTTTTCAACTTTGCTCCGTATACCACCAACTTTAACTTTAAAGTACTTGAACAGCACATTAAAAATTCAGTCGTCATGATTTTACATAGCAATTGAATTCAAAAGTTTATATTTACATAATGAACTGATTATGCAGCAAGTTAAATAATTAAAACCTATACTAAGCGGTTTTATACCAGGATAATATTCGATATACTTATTTAGATAACTATGCACAAAGCCAAGTGTATGTACACGCTTTTATAAAATACAAACATTTGTGCGAACCTAGCTACATATTATAAGTTGTGAAAACAAATTATATGTACCTATCTAAAATAAGTGCAAAAATAGAAAAACTGCTTGTTGAAGGTATATTATTGTCTTGTAAAAATTGCTGACTATGAATTAATAAAAAAAATTAAAAAATAAAACAGTAGTTTCAACTCTCATAAAATATAATTTGGCAGTTAGGCTAGTAAGTATTTTTTAATGTTTCGAGAGATACATAGGTAGTCATTAATTCATTTTAACACTTTCATTGTACCTACACTGAAAAATGGGACATTTCTTTTTTCTTTGAGATGAATGAGGAATAAAGGTAGGTAGCTCAAAATCGATAGGTACTAGGTAGTTAGGTACTATTAGAGGAATAAGAAATTAATAAGCTTTAAAATCAATTTCTCATGTTGCGTTATTTCTTCTTTTTTTTTTGGTGCGATATATAAAAATAAGTAGCAGGTAGATAATTATGTAGGAAACTAAGTACTTGAAATTGGGTTTAGAAAGCGTAATTTTCGATGATTGAGATACTGCAGAACGCAGCGACCCGGAATGTATGAAAGAATATAGCTGAAAACAGCGGAGCCGAGGCAAGGGTGTAATAATGAAGGCATGGCAGTCGAAATTGGGAAAGGCAGCAAGAATTTTTATCGAAGAACCGATCAGAGGCCAGAGGCTTTAGGGGATCAACCAGGCGCAGATGAAGACGGCAATTTTAGGATAGCGTACCTAATATGAAATTTTCTACGCCATTTTTTAGGGATTTTTTCAATGAGCCAAAATGTTTGAAAAAAATTATTTCAAAAAATGAAAAATGATGAGATTTTTAGAAGAATTTTTCAAAAATATTAAGATATTGTATGTAAATGAGGAAAAATTGCCACCTAAGAGAGTCAAGAGGATGAATTAAAAAAAATATCGTGTTTTAAAATTCTTGGCAAATTTAACAAAAAAATTGATAATTTTGTTTCAATTAAAAATAAATACAAACATGTTGAAGAAACTACCTAGGTAGTAGGTAGGGTAGGTACCTAAAATTACTCAGTTTATCTCATAAAAATCTCTGTTCATTTGGGACATTTCATTTAAAAATGTTTCTTTTTAACATTTATTTCCCTTAATTCATATTTTTTGCTAAATGTAGATACTAGGGCCTAGGGGTGATTGTTTGACCGGTTTTTTCGAAAGTTGAAAGAGGAGATAGCTAAGACCTCAGAGCAACGGGTAAAATTTTGAAAAATTCAAAAAATATTTTTTGGAAATTTTTTTACAAAATGATTTTAGTACAGACGTATTTGCTCAAAAATACCATTGGCACTCAATTCTCATATTCATCCTATTTTAGAGGTTTTAGAAAATGACACTTTTTCATATTTTTTTCAGTGAGTATTCAGTTAAAAAAAATTTCTGAAGAAATTTTGGCACGCACGAATATTTCAATTCAACTCATAAAAATCATCAGTATCGATTTTCCACGTTTTTTCCAGTAAGTACCTACCTAATTTTTGAAAAACCAACTGCTTTGCAATACCCTTATTCTTTAGCTTTTGAAAAAAAGTGCAAAACGATCGTCCATAGTAGTTAACTATGTAAATTTGTGACCCGTGCAGGGACAGGGTACCTAAAGTCGGAAAACGGAATTTTGCACTAGAGCCAAAAAAAGAAAAATAGGCAATTTTTTTCAAAAAAATTTTTTTTGCGGTTTCAAATAGTTCAGACCTTTACGCAGCTGTTACTAAATTTTCACTTCGGAAAACCTACTACAACACGTCTAAATGACGTTCAAACCGACTGAGGAAAAGGTACCTAAAGTCGGAACGTTAAAAAAATGTGCATGTGCTGCAAAATGCGGTCTGTTGAAGGTAAGGGGAGCGTCGGGATTCTTCCAGACTAGAAAAATAAAGTGAAATGCCCATAGATTTGTGTGTGCAAATTCAACTTTACCTACTGAGAAATACATAATTTCTGAAATATTGCTTTGTTGGAGAATATTGAAATATAAATGATCGAAAATGGATGTAAACGATTTCCTATTCTCCTTAGGTAATTTTCGACGTTAAAAACGAATTCCTCGTGAAATTTCAGTACAAAAAAGAAGTTCTGAGAGCTTTTTTGATAATTTATACAGTATGAAAAAAAAATCTCTTTGTAATGCAGCTTTTTTCAAAATTAAACTCATCATAATTGTGAATTTTTCATTTTTCTCATGATTGATACATGAGAAACAAGAGTAAAAACTTAAAACGCGTTTTTCTCAGAATTTTGTTTTTATTGAATTCTTATTTTCTCAACTTCAAATGTCTTTATCTCGGCGAAAAATGGACCTTGGATGCTCATCAAGGTTTCAAAATGTTCCTCTTGGTCTCCTTCATCATTTTAGCTCAAAAACTCATTTTTGAAAATTCCGACTTTAGGTACCTTTTCCCTGCACGGGTCACATTTTAAATTATTTGTAATACTTTTAAAATTTTGAAAATATGTATTCCCAATTTTGGAGAAAATTGTAAAACTTAACAGAGACCTACCACAAGGGTTAATAAGATAGGTACCAAAAATTCGGAAATTTTATTCTGGGATTCGTATGATGCCTCCAAGTGCCCTAAAAGGAGTCTAAAACTCCGCAAAAATTTATAAATGTAATTCTGGGAAAAGGCTCTTTATAAGATACTTAGTGACATAGTACAGCCTTCTAAGCAATTTTTTCAGCAAATTTTCAGACTAAAATTGAAATCAAAAAAAGAATCAAGATTCTTGATTTGAGGCTTATTTTATTTAGGGTATGATTCCCCCCTCCCCTCACCAAACAAGACTGAGATTTCCTATTAAAATGATGAAAAAAAATACTGGGAGCGTTTTTGGGGATCTTGCAGATCAAATTTGACCTTCAAAAGTTCGAAGTAATTTTTCGAATTTCTCAGTCAATTTTCAATAGGTATATTACAAACAATTTTTTTTTGGCTGCCTAATCTCGTTTCTCGATACTAAGGTACAACATAGGTATACGAATTAAATTTTTTAATTTTACGTATTGGTAGATTTCTGGAAAATTTGATGATAACCTATAAAAACTTGAAAGTTATTTCTGCTAAAAGTGTGATTTTTGATTTTTCAAAAGTTTCAAATCAAAAATGTGGTATCATTTTTATTTTAATGTCTTGAGTACGATGAAGGGGAGGGCTTTGAGAATTTCATTCTAAATTTGACAGGAAAAAAGACCACAAATTTTTGCACGGAGGTTCACGTTTACTATTGCTAGTTCAGGTGTAATTAGTGGGGGTGGGGTTTCATTCTTATTCTAGGTTGTTGCTGGAAGATGGAGGCTTAGGCACTCAACCCCCCTGGAGTGGGAAAATGGAAACCCCCGATTTTATAAACTTTTTCGTCAATCCTCCTATTCCTCCAGTTTTAATTTTTTTAATAAATTTTTAAACTCGTGTTTTGGATTTGAACCTAGGCAAGTAGGCATTGGCATTTGGCACTGCTATCCAAGAAATTAAGAATACTTCACTTCTGACCCTAAGGTCCCTTAGTTTGGGGCCTTCAGGGCTGAAAATTGATGCCGAAACAGTTGCCGACCCTAAAACCCGCAGGAATTCATTGATGGGCAACTCGGTAATAACCGCGTAAATACGTAATAAACGCGAAATTCCTGATAACACTTGCTCTTACGTCATCAAGCTGCAGTTTTACCCCCTCCCGGCGTACACGTAAATGTAGAATGTAGATTTCATTTACACGTTATCACAAGGTGAGCAGCTAGTCTTGCAAGTTTTTGTCAGTGAAACGGAAGTTTTGTCTGGTTAGTTAACTATGTTATTCATCACGAATTGGGTGATAGAAGTGAAATTGTAACACGCTTACGAAACATTATAAATGTGCCATTATTGTACGAAGTTCGGAATTCCTTGAAATTTGACTTTCACTCATCCAAAAATGGCCACTGATAAGAGCACCAGAAAGGAACCGGGAATTTTAGTCAAAGGATATCTTGTTTTGTACAACGCCGCACAAGTTTTAGGGTGAGTAATTCTACGTAGAAATAGTTGATAATATGTCAAGATAATTTATAATAATTTGATATATGGATGGTCTGTAGTGTAAAACCAATCACTCCTTTTGACATGCACTTCATCATGATAACGTGATATTGTGATTCTTCAGCTTCAATGTTTGTTCACCTAGCATGACTTTCAATGTCTAAATTTCACCGTGAAAATGTAAAGAATAGATATTATCGGCACTTATCGTGAAAAAGAATCAACCAACCATATAATTTATCAGTATACGAAATGAACAAACATCAATTTATAAAATCTGTTCAACTTCATATTTTTCTACACTTTTGTAGCAGGTTTGGCTTATTCACTTGGCGAAAATCTTCGTCAATTCATTTGATTTAAAAATTCTCATGTGAGGGATGAAACAGTACCTAGGTCATTATTATCTGATATAGAATAATCTATGTAAGTGATACCTCACTTTGACCTTTGCTTAATCAAGTATGCACTTTGTTTATGAATCAGTTCGATAAGAAAATCATTTTAATTCGGGTTTCTCTCCTTCGATACAATTTTTATAAGTCTTAGTTCTCCAACATATCTCAGATTGCTTCAAAATAAACAGCCAAATCTTGACGGAGAGTATTAGAGTACCTACTTGGATTGTCGAAAATTTCGACGTTTAACGCCTCGTTGAATCTGTATGATATTTGCATATGTAAATACTAACAAATGAGTACCGTTAGAGCACCTAATTTAATTACCTTCGAGTTAGTACTAATGAATTTTATGTTTTATCTTCTTCAGATGGGCTTATTTGCTTTACCAAATCGTAACTTTCTATTTGACTGGAGAATACGAGAAGAAAAAATTATGGGATCACGTTAAAATAACTGTTATAGTATTTCAGAATGCTGCATTGTTGGAAGTAAGTACCTACACCGGCTTCCACGATTTTTCGTATTCAAAGCCAGATACGAGCATTAATTGGCGAAAAAACTCGTATGAAAATTTTATACCTACTTAATCGGTTAATGAGAGAATACAGAAGTGTAAGATAATTATATTCAAGGTCTTGACAAGCTTACATAAAGGTCAATAATTTTATACGCTGAGTAAAAGTACAAATCCACATGTACTGAATAAAATTTCAAAATAATTTCAAAATTGAATAAATATGACAAAATATTACATTTTGGAGCTCACTGGATAAATATTTCGCTATGGTTTTTTCCTATCTGATGTCATCGATAAGATTACTCATTAAGCTAGAATTACCAGATACTGATGAAAAATTTCCATTTCAGATTATCCACACAATCCTCGGATTCGTGAGATCTGGTATTTTCCTGACCGCAATGCAAGTATACTCGAGAGTACTCGTCGTTCTGGGAGTACTTATCGCCATTCCCGCATCTCAAGACTCAATCGGGGTTCCCTTAGCTTTAGTATGCTGGTCTATTACCGAAATAATAAGATACTCTTTCTACGCTCTTGGTATTCTCAACGCTGTGCCTTACTTCTTGCTGTGGTGCAGGTAATCAAGGTTTTATTGCATTGTACCAGCCGAATGACTCGTGTATGATTTATTACGCCGAAAATGGTTTTCAGGTACACCTTTTTCATCGTTTTATACCCGTTCGGTGTATCTGGTGAATTACTGTGTATGTATGCCGCTCAAGCGTACGTCGCCGAACATAAAAATCTCTCTGTTGAATTACCAAATCCTTGGAATTTCACTTTCAGTTATCAGTATTTCTTACTCATCAACATGATCGGTTACATTCCAGGTATGGAAAATTATTCGTCGAGATTTTATATTATTTATTCAATTTGGCT
This sequence comes from Pseudococcus viburni, assembly GCA_033439095.1. Classification (NCBI taxonomy): domain Eukaryota; kingdom Metazoa; phylum Arthropoda; class Insecta; order Hemiptera; family Pseudococcidae; genus Pseudococcus; species Pseudococcus viburni. Next base: position 235,461 of record JAVBJF010000064.1, on the reverse strand, counting down.
AATTGCCTGGTATTTTTCTTCAGGATTCCCCCAACTTTACTTGCACATGATTACCCAGCGTAAGAAAATCATCGGTGGTTCCTCAGACAGGGCAAAAAAGTCAAGTTGAACTTAGATTCTTACTGACGTGTACTCTTTTATTTTTTGTCTGTTGTGTATTTTTTTTTTTTGTTGTTATTTGAAGATATATACTTGATTTACTCCTTATTATATATTAATTTATAATTTTCCATGGTGATCGTTTAGGTATGGTTAGCTTCAAGTCGCTGAGATGATCAATTGTTTCAATTTTTATAATGTTTTACAGAAACTTCCTTAGAATAAAAAAATTTACGATTTTTATTCTCAATTATATATTCGTTTATAATTTTCCATAGGTACCTATAGATACGACATGAGTAATGGTATAATGAGGTATACAATTTCGTAGTATAAAAGTTTATAGTCACTTTGAGATTACGTAAAAATTGACGATTTTATACATATAAGTGTATAAGAGGTATATGTAGACGTATGTTGTATAATCTCACTTTTACGTAGGTAGTGAAAAGAGAAATTAGAACAGGTTTCCGTGCATTATACGAGTAATCGATTCTCGAGCCAGTTTTGAAGAGAGGAGGAGAATATAGTTGTGTTTTTAGGTAACTGTATGGTAATATTTAAAATATTGAAGTTGAATTTCAATTCAATGTGCGTTGAAAAAATGTAAAAAGAATACTCGAAATAAAACATTATTTCTTGAGATCAAATAGAGCGAAAAATTATTAATTGAAGTGCTAAAATGACGTTTGTTCCATTTAAACTGATAGGATTTTATCAACAATAGAAAAATCAAACAGATTTCAAGTATAATGCATCATATCTCATTTCCGGTACCAATAATATATTTTTTATGGTAGGTACTGGGATTTCAAAATTACAGTTCTATCGACAAGGTGTTCAAAAAATCACGATACGTGATTTGTTTTTTTCAAAATGGGACAACAGCGTTAAATATCTAAACTAGGTGAGGTGTTTGCCTCCGATAACAGTGGGAATCGGATTTTTAAAAAGGACATGTCCTAAAACCTCAGTACCCATGACTTTAGTAGCTCAAATCATTATCTCGATTTTTTGTGAAATTTTGATAATTAAAAAATTGTATTTTTAGCAAAAAGGGATTTTTGCACCAAGCTCCAGAATATTCGAACTCCCAAACCCAAATTTCATTTTTTTTCAATCATTCTGTTACCTGCAGTCTAATTTTAATTTTTTTCAGTTTTTCTGAATTTCTCAAAAATATCCAAATCAACTTGGGCAGCTAATAATCGAGTTCTAGCTTCTTTTCGACTATTTTAACCAGAAATTCCATTTTTGGTTTAATTTTCGGACGACTCGAGTGGTATTTTTGACCAAAAAATTCAGATTTTTTCAAATCCGTCAAATCGCCGAGCCACTTTACCGCTCCATAGCATACCAACTCTTCGAATTCAAATTTGTCTATTGGCTCTTCTGGAGCCTCCAGTCAATTATTTCGAATTTTTTACAATTTACTAAATAGCCCGAAAAAAATACGTATTTGGGATGTTCGCCTGGAAATCGAGCCAAATATGAATTTTCTCGTTAAACTAGTCGAAAAGATGAAAAATCTCGATTTTTAGCGGTCCAGATTGATTTGGCTGGCTTCTGGAAAAATTCGAAATTAAACTGGAGGCTCCAGAATGCCAGGAAATAGTCAAATTTGAGTTCGGGGAGTCGATATTAGGTAGGAAAGGGTTATTGCAGACGACTTGGTTCGGTGATTCGGCAATTTGATCATTTTCAATTATTTTGAATTTTTTCCAATTTAATAGCTGGTCAAAAATACACACTTGAGGTGTCTGCCTGGAAATTGAGTGAAAAATGAATGTTTTCGTTGAATTAATCTAATGCAAACAATAAATACATTTTTAGCTGTCCAGATTGATATAAGTGTCTTCTGGAAAAATTCGAGAATATTGGAGAAAATCGAAATTTGGCTAGAGTGGAAACTGTAAAATTTGGGTCCGGGGTAGTTAATATTCAGTGGAAGCCGAATTTTTCAATTTTACATCAAATTACTTTTTCCAAAACTATCACATTTTTAATGAAAATACAAAATTTTAAATTTTTAAAAATTCATCAGAAATCGAAATCAACTTGGGCAGCTAAAATTTTGGCTATGAGAGTTTTAGGATACACTCTTCTCAAACATCGAAGGGATTCCTGGTGAGGAAATTTTTTTCTGAAAAGCACCTCTTTTCGATAGAACCATGATATTGAACTTTTTGGAAACCAAAATCACTGGTACATTAATAACGATATTAAGATAAGTACATAAAAATAACGTAGGAAATACATAAATCAAAACAATCATAAATCTGAAACAACACGTCTTTCCACTCGGAAAAATTCAACTTTTCGGGGAACCTGTGAAGCAAAAACATCTAGTCTTTCTCGAAGACACACAAGGACAATAAATAGATTTAAAAAATGGACGTAATGGGTATCAGTAATACATTGGAATAAATGCGGATTGTCTCACTGTGTAGTAAGCGCAGTTAGTGACGACGTTATATTTTGGAATTTGATTTCTTCGAAATGCAAATCTGAGCGGCTTCTTTCTCCAGTTCGACTAATTGTTTCCGTAATTGGATGGCTTTCGTTTTCAATTCTTTATTTCTTTTGATAATGGCGTCAATTTTATTCCAAATGGCTTTCTCTTTGGTCAGATCTATAGCCCATCTTAAGAATAAATCTCGCCATAATGTCTGCGAATGAAAATAATTATTTAGTTGGTAATTTTACAATCGAGGTGATTGAAAACATGTGTTGGTAAATTACCAAGCTCATAGGTGCTACTGATGGCCATACTATTTTATTACTGGGAACGTATATAGGGTTTAGTAATTTTTCTAGAACGTCGAAACGGTTCACGTATGACCATAAGCTGACTGTTTTCTGAGGTAATTCTAACATTTCTCTGTCGGCTTCACAATTACCGAGAAAAGTACCTAAAAGATATTTCGGTTAGAATAAGAAATGGAAATAGATACTTTACACAAATTTTACGTAGGTACCATATTCTGAGGAAACTGAGTGCTCGAAGAGTAGAATTAAAAACGAAGGCGAGAATTCGAAACTGCAAATGAACTGGTTCTGAATTTGCCACACGCAGTCTAAAAATAATAAAAATGTGGCACCGTGAGATTTTGTTCGACCTGTGCTATTGGTGGAGAAACAGCCTCTGGTGTGTCGAAGCTGAAAAGGATGACCGGCTTGGAGCCATTCTCTTTCAATTAATGCCTGGAAACTGTCAGAGAAAGAAACATAAAATAAGTGATGAAGATTTGTAATTAATTCGTAAAAATGGAAAACTAACCCTCTCATAGTTCTACAGTCTGGATTTAATATAACCTGAGCTATTGAAGTTACCAGTAATGTACTATCAGTTCCTTCAGATCCATGTACCAAAACAGATGATCCCTCCTACAACAAAAGTTTATCCTATAAATTTGAAATAAAAATGACGATATATTTTGAAAACCAATCGAACCTGATCTAAACATTGAGCAGTGAGACAAGCACAATTTAACGCTTCTCTGATATGTGTTAACCAATTGGAAGACTCGAGACGAGAGGACCATCTGTCCATTGAACTAGATTTATCGTTGCAGGCTAAACAATGCGTAAAAAATTACCCATTGGCCAAGATAACGATATCATCAAAGATATTTATTACCATCGACTAGTCTAGATAAACTGTCTAATAATGCTTGATGCCTTTCAACAGGTTTTTGTATTCTTCTCCATTGAGGATAGTGAACTTCTACTTCGTAACCAAATCCTCGATTCTAAATCAAGCAAATCAAATTATTATTTTTTTTTTTCAAATATGATAAGGTTTCACCTTTACCTTGGCTACTTGAGCAATACTTTGACTTCTGGTATCAATTATGTAACCTCGTTTTCCAGGCCCGAGCACAGCATTCAATAATCTTTCATCTTCTTTGCACCTTTTATTCGATGGCCCGACAAGAGGTTGACTACTGCGCATTAGAACGCTCTGGGAAGTAATCAGAAGTTTAAATAAGTTTTCAATTTTAGATAGAAATTAAACTGATTGTGTTTTTAATTAACTTACTCCACCACTGTGACGATAACTCAGAACAGGAAAACGACCCCCTTCGCGAAATTTCGCAGACATAACGATAGTCTCATCATCGATGTTTCTTGGGACCACTAAAACGCATGGATATGTTGGACATACCTAACAATAAAAAAATTAATTAATTTAATTCGGAGAGGGGTAAAAAACCAGAGAAATAAAAATAGTACGCAAATTACATCAAAATTTTGATTTATATGCGTAATTCTCCATTCCTCTCCTAATGTAAGTTTTGTAAATTCTGCTTCTGGTCTATACGCGGTCCAGCCATCTTCAATTATTGAATTCGTAGGTCGGTAATAAAATGGATACATGAGCAGAATATTATCTGTAATAAAAATTTGCCATTATGAAAAATTACCAGTGATTGGTAAACAGATCGTTGAAGGACACTTACTGACTGATATAATCGATTCAATTGTAGCGGCTGCATTATTTAAATCTTCGGTCTGTCCAATATCTAATTTTACCAGACGGAAATCTTTACATTTCACTATTAAACTTCCCCCATTCAAATTATTTGGTTTTCGTTCGACGACATCTATATTTTGATGCATTAACTGCAAAAAATTGTGATTTAAAATATAAAAACACAAGAAAACTATTTTTAATGATTTTTTTTTTACCAAAAGCTCATCAATGCCCTTTTTACGTGACGATAAGATCAGATGATGTCCAGTGATGCACATTGTTCCATCAACAGGCTGTTTATAAGGACACGCATGCATGATTACTCTATCCACCTGTGATACAAGAATTAAATCCACAAAATCCATTGTGTGTTTTTCCGGATCTGAAAAGTAAGTTTGTTTTACCAAAAGTATACACACAGTTTTGAAATAATGATGTACGTATTGAACAATATACTCACTTCAAAATGGTAACAGAATGTCGAAATTTAATATAAATCAGTAAATATATGACCGGAACGTATGGAATTACGAAGTATCATATAAAACTCGAGTTATAGGCTACACATAACGTTCACCTATGAGAGGTATCGGCGAAGTGTAAATAATTGACTGCATTCATGACTGGAAGAAGAACAAACAGTGATGAATTTTCTACTACTTATACAGATTATAAACGATCAAAACCGTCGAAAATTCATTACAAATTATTAATAATTTGAAAATAAAAATTGTTGTTCTTAGTTCGCTTGTTTACGTTTTTAAAAAAAAATTGATTAGATAAAAAATAAAATTTTGTTAGAATCCAAAGAAATTTTGGCCAGTAATAAAATTGAAGTTGAAAAATAATCCGTTAAGATCGCTAACAAATGATCAAAAATACTAGTTTTTGATTGGCTGATTGAAATTATAACGTTTGGCAACGGTGCTCAAAACTTCAGATATCACGTATGACAACCTTGCGATGTAGGGGTTCTAATCTTTCTTTACTTTCCAAGTTTCAAAGTTCGTTGTTCACTTCACTTGTTCTTTTCGAAAAATATGTTGAAAACACAAACAAATATCAATTATTTTATTTAAAGTAACATTAGTTCGTTGTGAATTTCGATTTTCAAAGTTCTAAATAACGTAACAAGTGAACTATGGCTGCTAAACGTCGCGCTAGTTATCAGCTAACGGACCGTAACTGGGATCAAGAGGAAGAACCTGAAGAAGTCGGCGTATTTGAAAAAGCTTCCGATGATGTCATAAAAAACAGAGTGATTAGAACTGCCAAACGACGAGTTCCTGGAGGATCGAGTGAAGAAGGTGGTACGAAATCATTATTCTCTGGTTTTAGTGGTTTTACTTCGTCGGTTTCCAGCAACGGCCCTAAGTCATTTTCGTTCTTATCGACCACCAAAAGCACGGATACTAATCAAGCTGGTGACAATAAATCTTCATCTCTATCCTTTATACCTAGCAGTAGTAATTTGGACACTGTCAAAAGCACTGGCGACGCTCCCAACAAACAGTTTTCATTTCTCTCAAAATCAAAACTGCCAAACGGTACCGATGTCGAAGTAAATAGATTTCCTGCTTCGTTTTTATCGAAAACAACGAGTAGTACTTCGGATACCAATAAATTATCATTTTTCACACCCGATAAACCTACAAACCAATCGAAAGAAGACAGTCGACCTAAACTACAAGAGTTATCGAAACAGTTGAAAAAAACTGACGAACCGTCCATAAAAAACACTACCAGTACCGCTGCCAACGATGACAAAACTCCCGAAGAAATATTTCTGCGAAAATTGAAATCGTTAAATTTACTATGCGCCGAATGGATACTTGAACATCTCAACGAAAACCCTCATTACATATTGACTCCAGTGTTCGATGACTATAAAAAACATTTAAATCAATTGCAAGAAGAACGTCAAGCCAAAAATTCATCTTGCAAAAGAGCTAAATTCGAAATGAAAGTAGAAGCAGAAGTAACAGCTCCACCTTCAACGTCGTTCAAAGCTCCTGATTTTAAAGAAAGTTTATCCAAAGTCAACTTCGGTCCTTCTTTCTTTAATAAACCTCTACCGCAATCGCAGCCCGAATTAACATTCGGTAATAATGAAACGAAACCTGCATACGATTTTAATAAAAACGCAAAATTAGAAACCGATAACATTTTCAAACCTACTGCATCAGGCATGTTTAGCTTCGGTTCAAATGCTTCATCTTTGGATTCCAAAACTGACAAACCTGCTGAATCGGATAAACCTACATCAACTTCTACTTTCAGTTTTACCGCTGTTGATTCTAATAGTCAATTTAAAAATCCATTTTTCAACGCTACTTCGATTCCCACCACTAGCGATAGTAAACCTGCCGATAATGGCGAGGATAACGAAGATAAACCTCCCGTAATAGAAGATGTATCTATCACCGAAGAAGGTTCGGTGTTCGATAAGAAATGCAAAGTTTTTATCAAAAAGGATGGAAATTACGTAGACCACGGCGTAGGATTTTTATTTTTGAAATTGGTCGGAGATGATAAAAAATGTCAACTCATTGTTCGTGCGAATAATAAACTAGCCAATGTTATAATCAACGTACTCATCTCCAGTTCCATACCTTTACAAAAACAAGGTAAAAATAATGTCATGGTTGTCTGCTGTCCGACGCCTGACGCCAAGGCACCAGCTGCGGTTCTTTTAAAAGTCAAGACTTCTGAAGACGCTGATCAGCTTTTAGAATTGATAAATAAGTATAAAAAATAAATTTTCGCGAGTCTGGAAACTTTGTGATATTTTAATTACAATGAAGAGTAACAATTGAATTTTAAAATTATTTCTTTTAAATTTTTAATGAATCGACTTTTGCTGTGATTATTTATGAACCTTTGAAACTTTCTCAACTTTAAAAAGTTACTTTTATGTTTGATTTTAATCTTTTTAGGAATGTTTGATAAAAAGTAAAAAAAAACTCGTTTTCGGTTACTCTTCAAATAAAAAGTATATTTGATCGGGGAAATTGAAAATTTCTTAATTCTAAAATGAAATCAGATTATTTTTAATTCTTGTTATAAAATGAATCCTATTTACTTCGGTTACCATTTAAACGTGAAAAGTGTATTCAATAATTTTGAAAATTTTTCTTATTTTAATTTAGAGCTAGAATTTTAATTTGATTTTTGTGCTCATTTTTTCATTTGACTATTTTTCCTTAGTCCAAGTATGAAGTTTTGTTTAATTTAGTTTGTTATTTATAAACGAGTTTTTGAATTTTGATTTTTGTCGAAAATTGTACATTTTTCTTTATTGTTCGAGATGATTTTTTATTTTATTTCCTGATTTGTTGATATCTCTTGTGTTGTATTTTTTTCGCTTGATGTATATTCTAGGTTTTTTTTTTCTATTTTAATTTTCGATTCTTACTATCAATTTTACGATTGTCCACTTTTCAATGAAAATTTGTAATTTCCATACCCGAATAAAATTGTTCGATATTACTTTCATTATTGATTTCATTGTGATCGTTCTTTCACTTCTTCAATTGCAGATTATTCGAACACAGAAACGATCGGATCGTCTCCATTAACGTAATAAACTTCATTCATTTTTAATAGTATATTATGCAATAAGGGAGATAAAGTGATTTTCGACGAATTTTGAGGTTTATTGCCCGAGCGAAGCGAGGGAAATAACTCAAAATCGTCGAAAATCATTTATAGTCTAGGGACAAAGTTGAAAAAAGACGCGTTTTTAGCGATTCCGTGGACCCTAAGAGTATACCAGGTACCGGCAGTTGATTATTCATAATTCGGACCTGCTGAACACAACTAGCCCGCCGGTACGGTGAAAAAGTGGTGCGAAGTTGCCCAAAGTTGAGCTTAAAGCTCAAAAGTTCACATTTTTTCAAAAAATCGTCAAAAATCATAAAGTCACTCAATTTAATCGTTCTTTGGCTCATTTTGAAGGGAATTGCATCCTCTTTCTCGTGATGTATTACAAGTTGAGTTTTACTAAATACTTTCCTCAAATTTGAGCAAAACACTCAAAGTTGGTTTTTATTTTGAACTTTTGAACCGTATAGCAACGAACTGAGTGCGTCAACCGAAAATTTTGTTGAAATAGATGTTACGCTCCATTAAATTCTCTACTCAATGAGCTATTGGAGAACTCTCTAACTTGAGTTGCAGCTGAGTTAATGGGTTTTTTGTGACGGAGTCACTCAACTCAAAAAGTTAATACCCCGAGAATCAGCTTACATCAAATAATAGTCGAGATATTTCAATTCTGATTATTTTTAACAGTCAAAACAATTGGTTTGACTTGAGTTTTACTCAAATTTGAGTGATTCGCTCAAATTTATTCACTGATTAATTAACATATGTTCTTATATGTCGTTTTAGTATGATTTTTGCTCCGAATACGATTTTTTATTCAGAATTTTCATTGGAACAAAATTTTTTAACCCATACCCTTCTTTGCCAACCCTCTCAGGGGGCTAGGAGGAGTTCAAAGGGGGAGGATGTAGCCTCCATTTTTAAAAATCGAGCTATCAGCCCTTTTTTGATGGCATTTCCATATCATTAAATCTCGCCGAGTTCAAAAATGTCATTACTTTCAAGATTTGAGGGAGAGAAGTCCCTAAAATTAAGGATTTTTCGATTCAAGTTTTCACATTTTTCATCAAAACTGCCTAAAAATTACATTTTTTTCAACTTTACACAATCTGCCGACCTTCCAACCATACTTCTATTACAATTTTCGAACTCTACGGGTAGATTATTGTATATATTGACCATTAACAATTTCCCATACCCCTCCTCTGAGTGAATAGAGCGGTCTTAAGTCACTGAAATTGGAGCAATTTTCACATTTTTGTGTAAAAATCGCGACCATTCAATTATATACGAGACAGTTTTATCGATCGAATTTTCTTAAGAGAATTTCTGAATAGTAGGTACAGGTGCAATACAACGTTATCAATTTTACAATTAAAGCTGGGGCGTGGGAAAAGGGGAACCTATTCAGGGGGAGGGTAACGTTTGGACGAAAAATCGAAATATGTACGTATTAAAATCTGGGGATTTGATGAAGGACGCTGATTTCAAATACGTTATCGATATTGCGATTAAAGCTAAAAATGAATTAAAGCTAGTAAATCGATGTCAAAACTCTCCGTTCATCAACGTTTTTGCCAATTTCAATTTTTCAAAAAACAGTTTGGACTAAGCCAGCTTTGGAATTCGGGCCTTCATTTGTAATCAGCGTCTTCGAAAACCTAGATTTCCATAGGTACCGTATATCAGTTCATTGTCCAAATATTACCCTTTCCTTGAATAGTCACCTCCTCTAACTAGACTTTAATGAAGGATTCAAGAACATCAGTGAATATTATTCAGTAATTTATTCCCTGATAATGTGATGAAAAAAGTAATAAAACTAAGTTCAATTTCAAGGTATAGTCAAGATTTAGTCACAATTGTGCAAAAATCTAGTCTGAAATAACCCCATATTCCTCCAGGGAGGAATGCGGTGTGCCCCCGAGCCTGTATTTATTATATTGGAGAGGTAATATAAGGAACTTGTCTTAAGAAAATTCGATCTATAATACTGTCTCGTATATAGGTAATTAAATAGTCGCAATTTTACACAAAAATGTGAAAATTGCTCCAATTTCAGTGACTTAAGACCGCTCTATTCACTCAGAGGAGGGGTATGGGAAATTGTTAATGGTCAATATATACAATAATCTACCCGTAGAGTTCGAAAATTGTAATAGAAGTATGGTTGGAAGGTCGGCAGATTGTGTAAAGTTGAAAAAAAATGTAATTTTTAGGCAGTTTTTGATGAAAAATGTGAAAACTTGAATCGAAAAATCCTTAATTTTAGGGCCTTCTCTCCCTCAAATCTTGAAAGTAATGACATTTTTGAACTCGCGCGAGATTTAATGATATGGAAATGCCATCAAAAAAGGGCTGATAGCTCGATTTTTAAAAATGGAGGCTACATCCTCCCCCTTTGAAACCTCCTCCTAGCCCCCTGAGAGGGTTGGCAAAGAAGGGTATGGGTTTAAAAATTTTTGTTCAATGAAAATTCTGAATAAAAAATCGTATTCGGAGCAAAAAATCATACTAAACGACATATAAGAACATATGTTAATTAATCAGTGAATAAATTTGAGCGAATCACTCAAATTTGAGTAAAACTCAAGTCAAACCAATTGTTTTGACTGTTAAAAATAATCAGAATTGAAATATCTCGACTATTATTTGATTGTAAGCTGATTCTCGGGGTATTAACATTTTTTGAGTTGAGTGACTCCGTCACAAAAAACCCATTAACTCAGCTGCAACTCAAGTTAGAGAGTTCTCCAATAGCTCATTGAGTAGAGAATTTAATGGAGCGTAACATCTATTTCAACAAAATTTTCGGTTGACGCACTCAGTTCGTTGCTATACGGTTCAAAAGTTCAAAATAAAAACCAACTTTGAGTGTTTTGCTCAAATTTGAGGAAAGTATTTAGTAAAACTCAACTTGTAATACATCACGAGAAAGAGGATGCAATTCCCTTCAAAATGAGCCAAAGAACGATTAAATTGAGTGACTTTATGATTTTTGACGATTTTTTGAAAAAAATGTGAACTTTTGAGCTTTAAGCTCAACTTTGGGCAACTTCGCACCACTTTTTCACCGTACCGGCGGGCTAGTTGTGTTCAGCAGGTCCGAATTATGAATAATCAACTGCCGGTACCTGGTATACTCTTAGGGTCCACGGAAACTCACTTTTTCATGTTTTGTCCCTAGACTATTATCTCCCGAGTTGCATACGATATTTTTCATTGTAGAGGGAGTAAAAGTCGAGTTTGAGCACTCGAGCGATTCGCGAGTAAAAGTAGACTTTTACTCCCTCTACAATGAAAAGAATTATTCTAGGTATAAAATATGAAAATCAGATATAATATACTGAAAAATTTATTTTTAATAAAACAATACGTAATAAAAAAGTCTTTTGTGTTGTGAGCAAAGATTAACATCTACATCACATTTGAAAAGGAATGTTAAAATTCATTAAATATGAATTTCAGTAGTGACGCTAGTAATCAAAGGACAACTTATTTCAGTATTTTCAGCCATCACTGGCAATACTTGATTGGTTACACGAGCAATCAAAGGCAGCAACAAATCAAATTTCAAGTCTTTCCAGCTTTCTTTCAGAGTATTCTCAGCTGCTTCTACTGGTCTGCTGCTTTTCAAATGAGAAGGTATTTTCAACGTTAGTACATAAACAGCTTCTCTGATTTTCGGGTTGTATTCGTCGACGAGGAAATGAAAACCTTGGGCTAATTTAGCAGGAATATGCTGCAGATCTGTAATAACTATGATTTTATGTGTTTCCACTGTGTTGGCAATCTTTTCGATTAATTCACCAGGATCGTTGATTTGAGATTCTATCAGTAGTGAACCGTTCAGGAAACTCCAACCGTTTTTTCCCAGCAAAAAACTGTAAATCGAGAAATTTATAATGAATTAGTACACTAATCTTCGATAAATTTGAATTACAAGAATTGGAGGAGGTCCCGTACTTATTTGCTGCGGTAGTAATAACTTCTACAATACACGAAGACGGATGCATAGAATTTTCATCGTACGTTAAAAGGTATACAGCTGGTTTTTTCGGATCATTTGATAACCCTTGCAAACCACTCGAAATTTGAAACCATATCGATTCTTTTTGAGATGGGAATTTATAACTTTTCTCCATCAAATGAGGCTGTAATTTGGTAACTATGGTTTTCCATTCTCTCTTTGGACGAATATAAACATTTTTTCCACTATAATTATAATAAATACACGACAACACAACTATCAGCAAAACCGCCACGCTAGATATCCATACAAATGTAGTACTTTCTGTTAGAAAAATTAACGAATTAGAAAAATACATACAGAAATATATACCAGAGATGCATAATATAATTATTTTACTTTGTTGAGTATCTTCGAAATTTGTTTTTCTATTTGTTGAATGTGTACTTGGAGAACGTGAGGAAGGACTTTGAATCGGTGAATGTGTTCGTGGACTAGACCGGTGATCTGTTTACAAAATAGTACGCTTTAAAATCTGATCCTCGATGCATTCTTGAAAAATATGAATGTATTAGAATTACTTATTACGTATTCTTCACCAGCTTTTTCATTTAAATCTGTATCTTGTGTTGAATCGTCTTCAGTTTTGGGTAATTCGGGTAAATTAGGGTACTGAAACAAACCACTCGTTGATCAGAATCTAAAAACACTTTAAAATTGCACATTGGCTGAAAGCTCACACAGAATACTTCGTTAGTATTTGTACTAATTTTACCTCGTACAAAGCACATCGAGCGGACATTTTGATAATAATTTCGTTGCAACAAAATGAACGAGGCAATATTTTTAATAATCGACATTCTGTAATAAAATCATACTAGATCACTCGACCGGAGTCAAACATCTACCTGACTTGGATGACATTTTAAATAAATAAACTGAGTTTGTAGATTTAATGTCAAACTACGAGCTTTGATGCAAAAGGAAAAAGATGAAACAGAGGTTCAAACTTCAAACAGAAGATCATGAAGTACTCACCAGTTTTGTGTATTCCTCATCTTCTTCATATTCCATCGTAAATAAAATTATTAAGATCTAGTAGTGAAATAAACAGGAGATTTATAATAAAGAAATTCACGAGCCGAAATAAATTTCATGCCTTATCATTAAAAATTTGTAGATTTATCAAAATTTTTATCAAAAAAAATTATTATCAAAATTTTTCTCAACATTCAATATTTTTCAAACGTTATTGAAGCATTTCATTAGCATGGCGGCTTTCTAATTCCCCTCCCCCATTCCCACTCCTCTCCTTGTTATCTTTCTTCTTGCTATTGTGTTTTGTTTTAGTTTTTATGTTTCTCTCGTATCCCTTGTAAAAGTAGATATAAATCAATTTTTTTGCGTAATATTTTAAAATACACATAATTTTATCTTAGCGTGCTATTTAAAAGTGTTAGAATTGCGTTTCCATAAGCATTTCGTGTAAATATAAGCTGATACATTGTAAAAGGAACCAGTTACTTGCAATATGGGAGCTGTGTTAGCTGCTTGTTCTGCTACTCAGGTGACTCATACGACCATTGTTATAAACCTGAGCTTTCTTTCATATTCTCGATGCTTAAAATACCTTCAATTTACTTCGACTACATGCAAATAACCTGAACATCCTCTTATTAAATTTACAGCTGGCCTTTTGCTGTGGCAGCACAGCTTGTTCATTGTGTTGTGCAGCCTGTCCGTCATGTCGCAATTCAACATCGACGCGTATTATGTATGCTGTAATGTTACTAATCAGCACCATCGTCGCCTGCATACTACTAGCTCCGGGACTTCAAGATTTCCTCAAATCTGTACGTGAAATACTAAATTTGAAATCCTCACTGTTTACGACTTGGGCCTAATATCGAACTGTGGTTTCTAGGTTCCGTTTTGTTCGGATTCCAAAGGATTATTGTCTGATGTCTCTTCTGCATCCATGTTAAAGCTTGATTGTACAAATGCCATCGGCTACATGGCAGTTTACAGGCTTTGCTTCGCTTTGTGCATGTTCTTTTTATTGATGGCTTTGATTATGATAGGCGTACGATCATCAAAAGATGGAAGAGCTCCTATTCAGAATGGGTATGTGTTTCTACTGAAGTTTCGGTGTTTTTGGTGAAAAAATCACGAAACACGTGTCTTTGCAGATTTTGGGGAATCAAATATCTCATTGTGATCGCTGGCGTTATCGGTGCTTTCTTCATTCCCGGCGAATCCTTCGGGGACGTATGGATGTATTTTGGAATGATAGGAGCATTTCTATTCATTTTCGTTCAGTTTATATTGATCGTTGATTTTGCTCACTCTTGGGCTGAAAACTGGGTCTCTAAATACGAGCAAACTGAATCGAAAAAATGGTAATGTGTTATTTGTAGTTTTTTATCCTTTCAACAGTTATTTTGAAGAGATTTTTGTTTAGGTATGCTGCTCTATTGATCGCCATGTTTGTACTATATGCCTTATCAGTCGCCGGATACGTTCTTTTATTCATTTACTTTACCAAAGTAAGGGTTATTTGAGATTTTTGTACGGTTCTAATTACTTTCTATTTCATCCATGTATTTTCTATTTTCAGTCAAACGATTGCGGTTTAAATAAATTCTTCATCACAAGTAATATTATATTCAGCGTTATCGCCAGCGGAGTCTCAATCTTACCCAGTGTTCAAGAAGCTCAACCGAATTCTGGTCTATTACAATCATCAATTGTATCTTTATACGTAACCTATTTAACCTGGTCCGCATTATCAAACAGTCCGGGTAAGTGAATGATCTACAAATTATTTCATCTCTCATTTTACTTAATTAATTTTCCATTTTTACAGTTGGCGAATGTAATAACTCTGGCGGCGGAAATCCCGCCACAAAAGTACATTTCAATTCGGAAAGTCTCATCGGATTAGCTGTTTGGATATCCTGCGTGTTGTATTCGTCTTTGAGAACCGCCTCCAGCTCTTCAAAAATCGTCGGAAGTGATAAAGTGCTCGTTCACGATACCACTGCTGGTAATTGAATTTTTACCTTTCGTCGAACATGTTTTCGTATTCACTTCTTTGTTTTATGTGCTTAGAATCTGATACCAACGATGATGGCGAGGATGGCAATCAAGGTCATAGAGTTTGGGACAACGAAGATGAAGAGGTCGCTTATTCTTGGTCATTTTTCCACGTTATGTTCGCATTTGCTACATTATACGTTATGATGACTTTGACCAACTGGTATTCGTAAGTATCATATTATTTTACTCTGAATTCAAAACGGTGAGAATTTTTTTCACAACTTTGTATCATGTTTCTAGGCCCAATTCTTCGCTAATAGAGATGAACTCTAGTAATGCTTCGATGTGGGTCAAACAGTTATCCAGCTGGCTGTGTTTAGGCTTGTACTCCTGGACCCTAATCGCTCCATTGTTACTGACCGATCGAGAATTCTGAACGACATGATTCAAATGCATAAATTATTTCACCTCCTGTGATATTATACCATTTTATTCTTTTTTTTTTCATTTGCCGATGTACTATTGCTACTCTAATCATTGTCCAGATAGCGCGATGATGTTGAGTTTACTTTGAATTGTAGTAGGTTGTGCTCGATCGAGATGGAACCAAGGCAAGTGTTTTTCACGGTTATATTTCTATTTTTCTATTACAATTCGAACTTGGTCAACGTTCTATTTATCGTAGTGACTAAGTTTGAATCATTCTTTATCGATACTCATTATGATGTATTTCCCTATCGAGGTGATAAGAGAAATGGTGGTGTTTTGAAAAAAGCGAGTGTGTAATTTACTTAATGTATGTTTTATATTGTTTAAAAAACCAAAACGTGTACATTGTTACATCCGATGGAATTCGAACTCCCTGTTATATTTTCTACTATTTTGCGATGCTGCTTTTGCCTACATTTATTACGACGACTGTTAGCATGAAATACTGAGAAATAGAGTAAAAATAGCATATTTTTTTTAAAACTTATGTCTGTGTTACACAACAAATTATTTTAAGCTTTCGTCCTTTTGTAAATTATTCTCGCATGGTTTATGTACGTACATCTTTATTACGTATTTGCTACTGATCTTCGTAATTCACTGCTGTGTCTGTATCTCTTGAAAATTTTTCTTCACCTTTGTTTTCTTCATTGTAAAAACTAGTCATTACGTGTGATGGAAGAGTCAAAAGCTTCTTGGTATACACTCTTTTCTACCAATCAGAAATTTTAGGCTGTTTTTATAGTTTTGAATTTTTTTAGATATCGTACTTAGTACTGACTTCGATGTAATGATGATTAATTGAACTGTCGAATGTTTACCTTTTAGAATTAGGTTTCAAAGATACATTCTAGATGTCTGTCAAGTTAAATTAGTACAGAATAATATTCGCTTTAATTATTGTATCTATTATTTGCACAAGTTTTTAATGATTTTATCCTCTTTATGGTTAAGTAAGTGTTATTAAATCTGATATTTTATTTGTTTCAAACTTTTACTTCATGTCATGATTGAATCGAAATAAATACTACTGTGGAGAATTCGTTGTTCATTTTTTTCAATTTTTTAGCTCGTAAAGTGAAAGCTTTCTATTTCTAGAAGTGAAATTAATTCCCGTTGGAATTTTCAAGATTACCCTCGAGGGTTGTCTGATTTTTTCAAAATTATTTTAGTGTGAATTTTTGCTTAGTTTTTCCCAAATTCTAATTTTCATATTTTTTTCAACAGTTCATGTTCAAACAGTTTTTGAAGTTCTTTTTTAAAAAAATTTCTAATTGTACTTTTTATGTTTTTTAACCTTCAGGTCTAAAAATTTTTCTTGATTTTTTCCATTTTTTCAACCTCAGTTCAAAAAATTTTTTCATGTTGAATTTTTTCAAAAATTGTTTAAACTTCAGCGTTCAACTCCGTGAATCTGGATACATATAGAAACCAACCTTAGGAATCAGAAATTGGGTTTTGAGTTGACACTGTTTTTGGGTATTTCACAAGGAGTAGAATCAAGGGGGAACGTTAACTCAAAAACCAATTTTTGACACCTCAGGGTGGTTTCTACACCAGGCTCACAAGTCCAAAAATTTTTTAAAGTTGAAATTTTCTCAAAATTTATTTCAATTAGACGAACTGCTGAACTCTTATTTCAACTTTTTTTTTCTTACGTCGACTTAAGTTGGTGCGAGAGTTTGTCTAGTTGGAAAAATTTTTGAGAAAATAAGAATTGAAAAAGTTTTGAACTTGGGATTAATGTTAGAACAATTTTTAAGAAAATATGTACAAATAGGTACAAATACAAACTACAAAGTAATGAAAATTTTGTTTGAATGTGAAAGGTTATTTGAAATGTTGAATTTGAAAGCAATTTAGACATAAATTGAGAAAAAAATAAAAATTAAAAAGTTAAGATTGAATATGAAAAAATTTGGGATTGGACTTGAAAAAATTTCTGAGATGAACTTGAAAAAAATTAGAAAAATAAAACAGAAGTTGAACTTGAAGAAAATTTCGACGCGAATTAAATTTTTTTGAGGAAACATAAACTTGGAAAAAATGTTGGGGAGAAATTATTAATCCTATTGAAGCATTGTCTAGATTAGGTATTCACGTACCGGTCTACATGATAAGGAAATCGTTAATAAAATAACAGAAAAATACTTAAAGGAAACATATTGTTACGATTACGAATCTGAATGTGGGAAATTTAATATGTAATAATAGGTACTCGCTAAGATGAATTAGCCAATGAATTCGCGAGTAAGTATAGGTACATTAATTTAATCAAATTTTCCTTTATTTTTATCAATGATTCATCGAGGTATAAAAGCATGTTCGTGTTTTGTTTTTAAAACGAACAATAAATTTCTCGGTGCATCGTTTACATTCTTGAAAACTTTTTTAAAACGTGACTCAATTTATTAAAAATACTGAAAATTTGCTATGTTTTGTTTTCAAAAGGTGTCTTACCTAAGCACTCGCTGGTAGTGATTTATTTGGCGTAGCGACGAAACGTTCAGAAGAAAACGATTTTAAACTGGAAAGGGTTTTGTTATGATACGTATTGCAACCTCAGAGTTAAGAAAAAAAGGCACATGTGAATGTGCAGTACGTATACGAAAGATATTAATGCTTTTTAAGTAGGTTGTAGGTATACGTCTGCGAATACAATTTAGAGATAATCACTAACACATGCTTGTAAATAATTTATTACAAGATGATAAGTAATGGAAATAGGTAGAGGAAATTTGTTTTTCCAATAGGTACGACTATTTGTGAGGTTCCTATTGATTAGGGATGATGGGTTTTCACTTATTTTCCGAAACTTGAAGGGGAGATAGTCAGGAAGTTGTACTTGGATCTGAAAACGACGTGGTAAAAATTTCACCCTTTTCTCTGACTTCACACTTGTCTTTCCCCATTAGGCCTTAAAATCTATCTTTGCTCTAAAAATTGTGAACAATTGAAAAAAATTGTTTTTTTTTGGAAAATAATTTTAATGTGGATGTCTTTTACCCAAAAATACTATTGGTACCTATACCTAGACCTACCTAGTATGTTTTCATTATTACAATATTTTACAAATAATTATCCTTTCGAAAAATATATTCTTAAAAATTTTTTTCCTATACTTACCTATCGAGTAAAAAATAGGAAAAACATTTTGTTGAAATCATGTTAGTAGGTACGAATTTTTTTAATTTATAAAAATCATTAGCAGCGATTTTCCATCCACCATCTCTTCGACCATGCTATTGTACATTGCAGGATTTGTAGATACATGTTTTTTAAAAACTGGAGATATCATTCGTATTAACATTTCAGTTCCGATTTATTGGTACTGAATATTGAAAAAATCCCTATTAAAATAGTGTCATTCTGTAAAAATCTCCCTCTGTCCCCCTCGAAAAAATAGGATAAAAATGTAAAATGGTTGCCAATGCTATTTTTAAGTAAAAACGTCTATCTAAATCTAGAACCACTAATAAAAAAAATCAATTTTTAAAATTAAATTTTTTTAGGAAGGTCAGATTTTAAGGTTCAGAGAGGAAAGTAAATGCGGAGTCGGAAGAGTGAAATTTCTAATACGTTGTTTTGAAGTCCAGGCACAACTTCCTAGCTGTCTGGTGTCTACCCTCCTTTGCAACTTTGGAAAAAAAGTGCAAAACAATCACCTCTGCTATTGACGTCTCATAATGAGTTATAAAAGGTTGTTGGTAGGCTACCTCCACTTATAAATTGAAAAAAATTAGTCACATTCGATTTTTAAAAAACATAGGTACGAAGATTAGTGAAGTACTTAGGAGCGTAGTTATAATTTTGCAAATTTATTTAGGTATCTACATTTTTAAACATACGAGTCACGTATTCGGCATCAAAGTCTTGACGTCATCGCCCCACCACAATGCAAATATCAGTTCATGTACCAATTTGTGTACTTTTTCAAAAGGGGGAACGACGAAAAAATTAACATTGGTTCTTATGGGAGTGCTATCGTTTTTTCAATTTTTCTCAGTTTTGATGTGTTGAATTTTTTATTTTTTGATAATTTTGACGAGTCAAGCTATCAAATTAGTCAAAATTATAAAAACAAAAAGAATTACACACATCAGAAATGAAAAAAATTGGAAAAACTATAGACCTCCCATAAGAAGCAATGTTAATTTTTTCGCATTCCCCCTTTTGAAAAAGTACACAACTGATAATATGCAGTTGTAGTGGTAAATGTGACGTCAGACTTTCATGCCGAATTAGAAATATTACGAGAACGAACGATGTTGATATAGGTAATGCAATGTTAGGGTAGTCTATATACCTACCTAAGTATTAGGAAAAATTTTCAGCTATGTAGTGGGATGATAACGAGGGTTTCTAAAGGGGTTTTTACGTCTAAAATGACAAGTTTTAGTTTACTTCCTCGTTCCTCGTTCGTCGTCCATTCTGAAAACATTATCGCCGATGGAAAATTTTACATCATGTTTATGTTTTGCTAGTATAGATCAGACAGCTTCACAACGTAAGATTAATAGTTACAACGGTTTATTTGTAAAATTCTTTAGCGTGATGAATGAATAACTAGGCCAAAATTTTCCCGCTTTATTTCATTTTTATAAATGACGAAGAATTGGAGGTTTCGGTTGATAGTATCCTATTAATTTTGTATAACGTTTATATTAAAATAGAAGACTAACCTAATGCGGGCGTCGATTGATAAAACGAGATTTTCTTCGACGTACCTAATTTAAATAGGTAGCTTATACCCTGAAAACAAAGTGAAACAAAAGAGAGGGTTTTTGAATGATCGAGGTTCATTGAAAAATTACTAAGGGGAGGTAATTAGGTAAATGTTGAATTGACCGTGAACTTTTAATAAATAGTTTCGGATTTGAAATCATTTTTGAATGACATGAGACGTACCTAGACCTACCATCTATACTTGATCAATAGGTACTTAATATAATTTTTCTCATTCTATTTTTTGAAAAAAATCTACCCAGTGATTGGAGACAATTACTACACAGATAGGTGTTTGTTTTGCTTTTTTCTTTTTCAAAAGATGCAGAAAGAGGTAGCGAGGAAGCTGTGCATGGATCTCAAAAAAGATCAGCTAAAATTGCCACTCCCCTGAATTCACTCTTACCAGTTACCCTGAATCCATAATTCGAACTCATGCATCTCAAAATAAAACAAACATAAATTCAAGTATCGTGGGGAGCAAGGTAGGAGAATGGTGGAGGACAGGAACGAAAAAAACTTGATTTTTGAATTCAGAACCATCGAATACATTTTAATTAACATACCTACTTAGTACTTACAAGTAGTTTTTTTTTAATTTTTCAATTTTTTTTGCAAAATTTAGGTCCTTGTGAGAGAGGTTAGGATGGTGAATTCTAAGAGCTAAGTCGATATTCGAATTCAGCGTCTCATAAAACATGACAAACAATATGTTACACATAATTTTCAAGTTTTCGTGCATTTTGTCCCAAATTTTGGAACGTTGTCTCTCCCCCTCAGGGATTAAAGATCCTACAACTAAAACTATGATTGATACGTAGTTAGGTACTCATAATACATTTATGTATGTACCTATATTTATGTGTATTTAGATTTACTGTTTTTATAAAAATAGATATGTACGACCTTATTTTTTCGAAATGTTAAAAATTAATCTTTTTTCAAAAAAAATTCAACTTTGGATTTCGGAAATTTTCATGAAAAAAAATTTAAATAATTTACATTTTTGTTCTTGCATTTTTGCTAGAGATATTTTTTCAAAAAAAAACGAGCAAAAGTAACCCCATTGGTATTTACCACCTGCTCAACATTCCTAGAATTTTGTGTTGGTGATTGAATCGGAATCGTTGAGATTTCAGAATAATCTTACGTTATTTACAATTTCAAAAACGAAAAAGAAATTAAAAATAGGTATTTTCAAAGAAAACGAAAACCACAAGTTACAATTTTAAAATTACATTTTTTTTTATTTTTAGAAAAGAAAAATTTTGGTCATTTCATTTTTTTGTTAGGTTTAAAAAGGGATTTGTCATATTTGATGAAAATTAAATTATCATAATTATACTTTATGGGAGCCTAGATATAGAAACCACCTTCAGGGGTCAAAAATTGGTTTTTGAGTTGAGGTTCCCCCTTGATTCTACTCCTTCTGAACGGCTCAAAATCAGTGTCAACTCAAAAACCAATTTTTGACCTCTAAGGGCGGTTTTTATATCAAGGCTCATACGTATATTTAAAAAAAGACCAAAAACTAAAAAAAAAATGATACACAAAGAAATGGTTTTTTGGTCATGTTTTTTTTTTCAAAATTCAAATTGAACAATTTAGTTAAGAATAGTGAATTTTTACTGAAAAAAGAAGAAAATTTCCACCCAACACCTTTTCCTTTTCCCTAATCTAAACCAAGAAAGATAACCCTATCTCTGAAAACATCTACTAAATTTATTCTGGACTTCCAAAAAAGAAAATGCAAAAAATCCTGCTACTGATAAAAAAAAACTTAATCTCCAACATAAAATCTAAACCTTCTCTCTATCGCTCCTTTCCGATATGGGACATAAAAATCCTGGTAATTGTATTGTACGCCCAGTAATAGTAATAAAATTTCAAAAAAAAGGAGGAAAATTTTGGATGATTTTTTGAAAGTTTTCAATAGTTTCATCTATTTTTTATTCTTTCGTTATTTGAAAAAAATAGTTGTAGGATGGCGTATGGAAAAAAAATGTCAATTTTCTGAAAACAAAAACGAAAAAAAAAGTGCTAGGTAATTAGGTATTCAAAACCCAAAAGTTGTAAAAATGAAAAATCTTGTTTTTGCAACACGAGCAACACGACACTATAGATTACCTATTTATTTTTTCTTCATACAATTCAAATTTTCTATTGTTCGTTCGAGTTTGTTATTCTTTATTTTAATTTTTAAATTTTGTATTAAATTAAATTTAAAAAAATATAAAAAATGTTAATTTTCAAAAATCGTATCGTTAAAATTTTGTTCCGTTTGGTTCCGTCCCGTTCCGAACCATCCGAACCGATTCCTAAATAAATTACCCCCACCACCGGACAATCATCCCTTTCCCTTCCTAACACAACAAAAGAACAAAACCGATGAAACGAATAAATCAGTAAATCACTTTCTTTCTTTGTTTCTTCATTATTTGATTTTCTGAACGCCATTTGCATTCAAAATTAAGGATTTTCATTACCTATTTTTAATTTTATTAATTTTGTCTCGTAATTTCTTTCGCGACGTCGCGTGCATTTGTGGTTATTTCGTTATTGAGGATTATCGTGTCCGTATCGAAATGTGAAGTGAATGTTTGTAAGTGAATTATGGAAATTTGTAATTATCTAATATAATTTTAATGAGGAGCGACGAACCTCGATTTAGTTTAATTCTAGTGATGAACCTTAAGATGCGATCTGATAGCTGATTCTTCGTGCTATAAATGTCGTTTTCGGGTTGTTAATACCAATGAAGTAACTGAAATAATAGTCTCCGTTTTCAAAAATATACTTACATCTTCGTCGAGGTAATGTCAATATGTGATCAACTTTAATATCCGATATCATTTTCAAATCTCCAGTGGCAAAAAGTGGCATCAAGAATTGAACTTCAAACCAACTCCAAAACGGTAAGCACTTGCGAGCTATTTAGGTATTTTTCCAATAACGAATTATCTGCCATGCTCTAGGTATTCATCTTCGTACCGGTGCGGCGTCATTTATTAATCCACTGATCGAATAGTAATATCCCGATCGAAATCGTTGAAAAGTTTATATTTTACAAACACGCGGCAAAACCTCATAACACAATCTTAAACTATTAATCTAACTTATCTCGACGAATTTATTCAAACAATCTGTAACATCTCCAGTTGTGATAATGAATTTTAATTAGAGCTTAATTCTAAAAAGTTGCTAATACTACCTTAATTTCCTTTCAGAAATTCAGAAAACCTGGGTATTACGTTGCCTTTATTTTTCAAATTGATTTTCCATTTACACTCAACGTTAACCGACTTAATTAAAGTTTTCAAATGATATATAACTTCGGAGCTATTTTCAATTCGGTGTTATAGGATTCGGTCGTGAATATAATTAAATTCGATAGTGATAGGGGTGTTGATGTTGTAATTTTGGCAATTTTCTTTACATCCCATGATCTGTAGGTAACGTTGAATAAATATAAAAATGAAATTCGATCAGTTTAAAAGTTTATCGTCGAATAAATATAAAATCTCCTTATTGTTAACGATTTCTCAAGTATTTGTTCGGATGAAGGGATGTCGTTTACTTTGCAAATACTTCTTTCATCAAATTTACCTAAGAACTTTTTTCGGGGGGAAACTCCGAGTTCTATATAAATGATGAAATAATTGTTGAAAAACTTTACCGCCAGTAAACTCTTTAGCAACGTATTTTACAGCATCAACAGTCAATTAACAATGAACGATATGATATCCGGCGGTCATCCATCATAGTTTTTCGTACTTCGTCGAGTTGACAACAACCTCATGTTGTCGTTTCTCTGTCTCTCGGACTTTTACCCATTTTGTAAATTTAATCCAGTTTTTCCTACTTCTTTATTCTTCAAGTTGGCCAAATTAACTCAATCAATCGTTGGATATTCGTCCCAATTTCGAAGATACCGCGTTGGATAAATGTACTATTTCAAATGAGACAGCGATCTTTACGAAAAAGATTATTATTTCGTCGAAGAGGTTCAAAACAAAGACCTTAAACGAGTATTTGAAGATAATAAAAATGATAAAGTGTGTACTAAATATCATCTAGAACATTTTCAACGGTGTAAGTGTCCCGGCAAATGTAAGTGGCTTTATATAAAACGTTTTTTTACCCATTTTTGTTCAGACGTAGATTTGATTTCTTATCTTGAACACAATATTTTTTATTTTTGGCAACGTTTATGAATTATGAAATTCATTGTTCTCTGTACTTCATTTTTTATCCTTGGGTTTTTCTTTTAGTTTCGTCTAAAGAAAGGGGTTGTGAATGTTGGTGCCCCTGTGGTTTTTTATGTGGTAATTTAGCTGTTGTTCTATTGCCCATCTTGCGATGATATTGTGTTGAAGTCGATGATTGATGCCAGTGGTGGTTAGAAATTTCTGAATTCGATGTTGCAGATAGGTCCAGAATATACATTTTGCTATGTATCATCCTATCATCTCCAAATCATTTATCCAAATGGGCTCAACTTTTAACTGGTAGAAATTGAAATTATCCCCGAAAGGCTATCATTGGTCAAGATAGGTGAAATTCCTCTGTTCTCAGGTTTTTTAAGTTTTCTTCAAACATTGTCGGGTCGGGCACCTCCCCAAAAAAAATTTGGCCGAAAAATTTTCCCTCATCTTATACCTCTTCTTTGGTCACAATGGCGAAAAAACTCGTTTTTCAAAAGAAAAATTATGTCTTGACGGTATATCGAAGGAAAAATTGTTACTCCACCGTAAATATATAGAGGAGACATGGGTCTATTCACCTGAATTTTTCCAAAAAAAATTCTTTTATATAGTGGCATAGGAATCGACGAAAGATAATTTCAAATCAACAGTGCTTCAAAATTATTGGTCCGACTACAAATTTTTTTTTGTAGAATATGTTTTTTGACGAAAACTTTTCATTAGAAATGCTTTGAAATTTTTCGGAGTGATACTGTGATAGGTCGGGCTCAAAATCTTAAAAAACCTTCAAAAATAGAGGTTTTTCGAGAGGTTTCTTAAAAAAATGCTGTACCCGAGAAATGCGTAGAAAAAATTATTTTTATCGTAAAATCTTACATGAAACGCGTCAACTTATCCAATCCTTTGTTTGGGCTCCAGGAGCACCCCCATTCTTTATTTTGGGACAAAGGTGTCGTTATCGTATAAATCGAACCCCTAAACTCGAATTTCCGACATTCGGCTCCAAAGTCTTGACGTCATAATCACGTGACATACGATTGATAAGATAACGTAGAGGTGAAGAATGGAGAAAAATACTTACAAAAATCTACTTTTTTGAAATTTTCGCGAACTATTTTTCAAAATATACTTAGCTAAGTGTTCTTCAGCCAAAATTGATGAAAATCAAGTGGAAAGGTGATACTTTTTTCTCCAGTTTTCTTCATTCTTCACCTCTACGTTATCTTATCAATCTTATGTCACGTGATTATGACGTCAAGACTTTGGAGCCGATCAAAAATGACGAAATACAACCCTACTCCAGTTATGTACGTATAAAATGGTCGATTTTTCAAAAACAACGTAAAACGGTCATTTTTCAATATTGTGAAATGGTCTTTCCGCCTTTCCTTTAAAATCGATAAAAAACGACCATATCCAGATTTTGTAAAATTTTTGTTTCTGATCCTTCTTGGTCATTTCTTCGAAAACAACAAACAACGACCATACTTACAATTTTTTTAAATTTTCGTTTCTGATCGTTTCTTGTAGAACGACGAAAAACGATTATTTTCCATCATTTTGAAATTGTCGTTTCTTGTATTTTCTTCAAAAACGACGAAAAACGACCATGCCACAATTTTGTGAAATGGTCGTTTCAGGTCATTTCTCAAAACCACGATTAACGATTAAAATTTTAAATCAGATTTCGTGAACATCTCAAAAAAAAAATCTGAAAAACTTTATTTCAAAAATTATCATTGATGATTTTAAGAATACGATCTTTTTCCAATATTGTAAAATTACCTATTGTTTTTGGTCGTTCCTTCGGAAACGACGAAAACAACCATACCACAATTTTTTTAAATGGTCTTTTCTGATCGTTTCTTGAAAAACGACGAAAAACAATTATTTTCCAGTATTGTAAAGTAGTCGTTTCTTGTCCTTTCTTCGAAAACGACAAAAAACCACTACCTACGTTCCAATTTCGTGAAATGGTCGTTTCTGGTCGTTCCTTTAAAAACGACGATCAACGATTTTTTAATATGTGTAAAACGTTGATTTCGTTAAACTCTCAAAACAAATCCAATCGAAATTCTTTCGAAAAAAATTAATTATGTGTAAACATTTCGAAAAATCTGAGTTCATTTCGTATTATTTTTGAACACAATCATTTTCCAATAATATTGTGAAATGGTCAATTCTTGTTGTTCTTTTTTTCAAACGACGTAACTCGACCATCGTTTTTCAAAAATGAAAAACAATTATTTTCCTAATTGTGAATCGGTCGTTTCTATGTCGTTATTTCGAAAACGCCGAGAAACGACCATTTTAAAATATTAGAAAATAATTTTTTTGCAAAAAACGACGTAAAACGATCATGTTCCAATTTTGTGAAATGGTCGTTTCTGAAAGGTTCATTTTCCAACATTGAAAAGTGGTTTTTTCTGACCGTTTCTTGGAAAAAACGACAAAAAACGATAATTTTCCAACATTGCGAATTGATCGCTTCTGATAATTTCTTAAAAAACGAGGAGAAACGATAATTATTATCCAACATTTTATAGGCTCAATGGTTGTTTCTGATCGTTCAATTGAAAACGACGAAAAACGATCTGAAAAACGATTTTGCCTTTCGTAGCCTGGCACCAGTCATTGGAAGCAAAACAAATTTTTTTATTAGATTTGGTTTTGGTTTTTAGAAGGTAGTGGGTTTGTTTTTGATTTTCAAATGTTTTAAATTTGATTTTGGCTTTTCAACCGTTTTGTTTTTTTTGTGTTCTTTTCGGGGTTTACTTTCGGTTTTGGTGAAATTTCAAAAATTCGCCAAAATTCAAAAAATGAACTTGAAAGCCTGAAATTTTGGATAAGGACTACTTTTATATTGTACTTTCGATTTAGTTTTGTTTTGGCTCAAAATTTTACTCCAAGTAAGTAGAATGTCTCCCTAGTTAGATTTTGACGAAAATTTGCTTCCATTGACTGATGCTTAGAGCCGTGTACCCTAAGCCCTCTTATCGCAAAACTTGTCACTGAACCATGATCAATGGTGCGGTGAGGGTATATTTTTGATGAGCTATTCATCGTCGATTTTTTTTTTTTTTTGGGGGGGGGGCTTTTTTAGCAACCTTATAACTAGACCAAAAAATAGTGGATATTTATTTTCTGAGTAACATTTTTGAGTACTTACCTACTTACACACTTGATACGATGCCTTAGGGTCTTTCCTGGTAAGGGTGTTCGGTTAAATTTGACCCAAAATGTTACTTTCAGTATAAAACTCCCAACAAATTTTGACCCTCAACTCCCCCTCCTTCCGGAATTATCGCACCTCCAATGCCGAAAATTCAATATGTGATATCTGTGGAAGGAGTGAATAAAAAATTTTGAATTTTCACAGATTATACGTCTTGACGGATAGTAAATGAGAATTTTTTTTTAATTTTCGGATCACATTTTTCCATTTTTTTTCATGTTGAAATTTTCAAAAAAATTTGGGGGTTGCCTGGATGGAATTTTTTTTATTAATTTTGTCAAGTCGTCGGTCCAGTGGCGTAAAGACCGGGGGGAGGGGGGGTACAACCCCTCCCCAGAAGCCCTTTAAAAATGAATTTTTTTGATAGCAATAACGTATATTCTACAAAAAAATTTTGCCCTCGCTTCGCTCGGGCTGAGTTTGCTACTTTCCTAACTTCATTAAAAATCAAAATCACCTCAATTTATCTACTTTTGAAAAATTTTCTCACATAAATTTTTTGAATTCAACGTGAGAAAACTTTTCATGTCAGTTTTTCACGACCCTCTCCCTTTTGTTTTTCTTTGTTATGTTATAAAAACTGATAATTGAACGTTGAAAAATGTACCTGTGGCGTCGGAAAATGGAGTTAAAGGAGTACGTTGTACTCCCGAAATCGTGACCAGGGTACAAAATATCAAATGTACCTCCTCCTCCTCCCAAATTACATCAGGTAGGGATTTTCAAAGGATTAAAACGCGAATAAATGTCTTTTTTTGGACATTAAAAACCATTTTTTTTTCAAAGCTTGGCCCTCGCTTCGCTCGGGCATGATCAGAATCACAATTATATCATCCATTTTAGACGACAATGCGAAAAAAGACTCCCTTTTACCCCCCCCCCCCCCATCCTTCTGGTATTTCAAATCTCCATACCCAATTTTTACCCTCCCAAAAAAAGCTCCAGACGTCACTGTATCTCAGACCCCCCCCCCCCCGAAGGGATGTCCAGTTACGCTACTGCGTCGGTCATTGCATAATATATTTTTTTCTGATTCCAAAATTGGGTACAACATCCTCAAAAAAAAACACGATTTTTCACTACCTTTTCATAATCAACAGAGGAGGTATCTCAACTCAAAGTAAAATTTTGAGCTGAAACAAAATTACATCGAAAACCGATCATAAAAAACCACATATCCAAAATTTAAGGTGCTGAAGTGCATTTCTCAGATTTTGACGAATTTTTGAAATTTTAAAATTACCTCATTGCCCTGCAAAATATGAAAATTATTTGATATATCTAATCAATAAAAAAAAGCTGAAATTTGGTACAAATAATATACCCTATTTTTGACCTCCCGAATCGATTGGAACCAGTTTCGAAACGTTTCGGAACTTCCAGAAAATTTTAGAATTTTCCAACACTCTGGAAAGGCCCATAAAAGTAGTTCATCCGTATGAACTTTGGCACCTGTAATGGCTGATTACCCAGCACTGGTGACCTTTATCAATTAAAGCACAATTTTCCAAAATTCGTACTTTTGAGTTGAAATTCTTATTTTTTTCTGGAAAAAAATATGGATTTTAATTCAGTGTACGAATATGGGAAAATTGTGCTTTAATCGATCAAATTTCAAATAGGTCACTAATATACAGGTATATTTTTGTATTTCTTGTACCCCTCTTTTTATAAACATAGGTACTAGAGTTTGTAAAAAAATAAGGCCATTGGTGCGAATAGGGGAGGGGTTGCTTGGGAAATTGGGGAGGGGCACTCATCGTTGACTCAGGGGGATCACCGCACCCCTGAACCATGGTTATTTTAAAACAGACACTTCAGGTACAATGGTTAACACAGTAAAGGTAAAAAAAGTCCAGAAGAGCCAAAATCAAAATTCATTTTGATTTGATTAAAATTTTGATTTTGGTTTTCTGGGGTTGTACCGGGCTTTTCCGGTTTTGCTTTTCGGCTTTGCTTTTGCTTCCAATGACTGGCTGGCACTACTGAATCGCGAGGAGATCCGAAAAAATTACCTAAAAAGCACTAACATGACGTGTATAATTCTTTTTGACGGTATTGGGAACGCGTATCGAAAAAATTCCAAAAAATCACAGGATGTAGCGTTTTTCAACTTTTTTTGAATTTTGAAAGCCCTCGCCAAAAACTGTTGTTAAATAACCTCAAAAAGACGCTATTAAAATTTGAAAATTTTCGCTCCACGTTTAATCCCCCCTCCCCCTCTGTACACTGGTAATAGCTCAAATTTTCAAAATTTTGATCTTTTTATGTTAAAAATTCTTGTTGAATTTTCAAACTTCTTGCGAAAATATTCGTTTGTTAACAAATAAATATTGGAAACCTCGACGCCATACAACAGAATTTTCTTCTGTTTTTCCATGTGCGTAGATACGAATAGTGCTTCTTCAAATACGAAATTTTTCTTTTACGATGTCCACAAAAATGTTTATTTTGTCGATGCGAAATGGTTTCTGGTATAACGTGCCATTTTAATAATTCTTTGATTCGTGAAGTTTTCGATACACGAATAGCTTTTCATGGAATTCGGACAAGATTGAATACTATTCGTTGTAAAAGTTATGGCGAAAGTTGAAATTTCACGAAGAAAGATACGATTTATTGTATACCACGGTTAAAGAATAATATGAATTAAAAATAAGGATACGACGATTTGTTAGGCGAGTTGTATCCTTGTTGTGTGCTCCTCAAATATTCACTTATCTTGGAAACCTAGTTGTATATATCTATTGAATTGAGAAAGATATCAATAACCCTTTTACGTTTAAATGAATTCCGTTCAACATAAAGGCGCCATTGTGGTAAACGTCTAGTTTTGAAATTATCATTGTTATTTTATTATTACACGTAGAGCTTTTTACGGCAGGGTTTCGTAAATTTCCGCAGCCGTTGACAATATTACACTCGCTACGCTGTTCGTCGAGATAAGACCATACTGTACGAGTTGATTTTCTAAAACTATATTGCTTTTCAAAGATACCTCGCGTACAGCCTACCGACCTACCATGAGATTTAAGCAGCGTGAAATTAAATCGTGTATTTTAAAATGGAAATGAAACCAGAAAATTCGTCAAGTCATTTAAACCACCGCGAGTAAAATCTTTAGCCTTTATCGTTTCGCAAATTACGATTCTCTCGTATCTAATTGAACATTTATGAAAATAAAACCCCATACAGACGTGGAGGGCCATTAATCAGACCGAAATCGAAAACTATTCGTTCACATTTGCAACATTACCAATGGAAATTAATTACTGCGTTTCGAGATCGATAAATATCTACGATATTATTTTCTCTTTATTTCACCCAGCCTCGGTAATTTTATCAACCTAGTCGAATACATTATGTATACCGAAAATGATTTATTCATTATTTTTCCATCCTTTTCTTTTTTTTCCCTCAACAGAAAAAAATTCTAAGCCCGAAACTCGTATCTTATTTCCAAAAGTGTAAAAAAAAATCAAAAAAAATTTCAACTTGAAAAATAACCCCGTTGGAACGCGTCGAATCGCTGGTAGGGTATTTTATCAAATAACGAGAACTTGTTGGTAAGTCTTCGCGATATTTGCCAACTTTTAAACAACCCTACCGAAAGCTCAACCAAATGGTAACACTGGTTTGGTATTTTCCGTGTTTTACCTTGTTTATACCCTTCACGAATTCGTTACACGTCGGTTACATGTAATTTGTGGTTGTAACGGAGTTCTTTTGTATGTATTTTTTATTTGGGGGTTCGCGAATATATTCGTGAGTAAATTTCATGGTATGTAGATTTTTGATTTTTTAATAGTTTTTATTATTTACGTATTTTTTTTCTCGTTTTAGTTTTATTAATTTTTAAAAAAGGATGTAGAAGTATTAGAAATATGCATGTGCTTTTTAGCCAATTCACGTGTTGAAAATTATCGTACGTTATTTTTTAACGAAGGGAAAATGTTACGTAATTAACGTTCAATTGTGTGATTGGAATTTTCCTGGGGGTTTGTCCAATTTCGATAGGAAGTTGGAATAAATTTTAATAAATTATGAAATTAATAAAATGTATTTGATAGATAGAAATTTCATTTTTCTTAATTATTATTTGAAATTCGGGGTTAATTTTTTAGAATGTTACAATTGAATATTTTTCATCTCGATTTTTTTTTCAATTATTCATTATAAAATGTTGAAAATAATTAATTCCAATTCAAAAATCATTGCAATACTTTTTGGACAAAATTATTGAAAAAATTTATTTTTTGTGCCTTAGATATTTGTAAAATAATTTGAAAAATTGACTTTTTTCGAATGTTTGAAAATTTTCATTTATCTAATGAAAAATAAAAATTGAAAAAATTATTCGTTTGAATCAGAATGCCGCAATGAGGTGAAATTTTACTAATTGTACTGTCAGTGTTTTTCCTCGATTCGGAATCGTGAAAATGAAAATTTGAAATTTGACTTGATTTAATAAGGGCTCGTTTAAAAAACAAAATCACAATTTAAAAATTGAATAGAAGACTAACATAAAATAATTATTCCTATCATATTTGAAAGGGAATGCGATTCAAGGAGGGTTGGTTATTTATAAAATTTTGTCTACTTTCAAAAAGTGTAGCATTTTTATTTTAAAATTGGGAAAATAATCAAATTTTTGTTTAAAAATGTACTTAAATACGAGATTTTTTCCTAACAAATCCACTTGAAAAACTCATTTCTTGCAACTTGAAAAAATTGTCCCTGTGTTATTTTTCATTTGAAATACATTATGTATATCACGTTGGTTATTCTCGTGAACATTTTTTTCGTGAGAAATCAATAAAAAAAAGTTATTTTTGATAATTGTTGTTTTTCCAATTAACCCTTCAATTTTAACCAATAACTTTTTTACCAGCAATTTTTAACCCCTCCAATTTTGATTTTGAACAAAAAAATCATCAGAATAAAATTTTTGTTCAATCTTGAAAGTTCTATTCGTTTCACTGTACTCGATTTTTTGAATTTTCTTGTTTTAAAAAACGTTTGTAGTATTTTTCAGTTTCGAAATTAGTGAAGAAGTTATTAGAAAAAATTTTTATAATTCAAAATCATAATAACGAAATCAGAACATTTTCAAAAGTTGTGAACCTACTGAGTTTTTTAAAAGTATTTTTTGTTTCAATTTACATTCGAGTATCCCCTGGGTTTTGATATGAAACGAAAAATTAAATGAACAAAAGTGATCCAATTTTTAAAAATTTGTTCTTTTTCATGTTAATTTTTTTCAATTGTTTTTTTAAATTTCAATGTACTTATTTTTGTAGTTTTTTAAATTTTTAAGTGGAGCAAAAAATATCGTTAAATTTTCAAAGTTCAGTTCATTTGTATGTTTAATTTTCTGAAAAGTTTTTTCGTTTTAATGTACGTACAGCGTCTTCAATTTTGAAGTTGATCAAAAAGTTATGAGAAACAATGTCCCAAATCCTGCAAAAAACCTGTTTTTTATACTTCGGAGTTCTAATTTTCCAAAATTTCCTGAAAAGACTTGTTTTTAGATTAAAAGTCTCATTTTTTTCAAATTTTACACCCTGTCACCTTTTTCTATTTTTTATTCGTATTTTTAGAATGATCTCTTGTTGATTTAATTCGTTTTTGTTTCTTATTTTTCGTGCGGAAATATTTTTGGTGAGGGGAGGAGGGAGGTACAATTAGGGGAGGAATATTTTTATTTTGCAAAAATCCTACAACGGGTCCTACAAAAATTTTTCTCTATGGTTTTGAAATTTTCCTGGAAACTTTTAGTTGGCGCAGTTTTGAATTTGGGATTTTACTCATTCCTTGGTTGCCCCTTCAATTTTAAATGTAGGCAACTTATTCATCTAATTTTTTTTCTTACGATTATTCAAATGTCAGTATGAGACTTATGTACATCGAACAATCACTCACCATATGCTCTTATAATGAATACACATTTTTTGATATTCAAAAAGTACACGATAGGGAACCAAATTTCAAAAAAAAAATTCTGTGACATTTTAGCTATCGGTATAATTTTTTTTTAGACTTAAATTCTTTTTTGTAAATATCAAAAAATTTGAATGAATTGAAATTTCAAAACCTGAAATGAAAATTGTAAAACATCGTAGTTTTTAGAATTTACGTGTTCGGAATTAAGTCCCTTTCAAAATAAGTGACTCGTCCAGCAATACCAGATCTAAAATCGCAAATCAACTTTCTAAAAATGTAAAAAAAATCTGTTTTTTCCCGAAAATTAGGTTTTTATTCTCTACAAATTCTAGACTTAGAATTCTCCTCGAGGTCTCAAAATTACAGAAATTTATCTCTTTCTCCAAATAGGGGGAAAAAAATCGAATTCGATTTCTCCGACTTTGGGTTGGTATCGCTGGGCGGCTGGGCAGTGGGTACATTACTTTTATACTTCCTCCATTGTGCTCGATGCAAAATAATTTTCAAAATGCTATAACTCTACGAATTTTAGACTTGGGATGCTCCGTGAGGTCTCAAAATGACGGAAATTTACCCCTCTCTCCAAATAGTCAGAAAAATTGAAATAATTTTTTGGACTTTAGGTCTAGTCCTGCTGGACGCGCCACTTACATATATCTCATTTAAAAACATTGAAGACAAATTATTGAGTTATAGGTCATTTTAGTCTATAGGGGGAAAAATAATGAAAAAATCCTAAAATTGACAGAGAAAATTTATTTTCTTTCAGTATTTATTATTTACATCCTAAAGTAAAAAAAAGTAAAAAATTTAACTTGGAATTTTTTTATCTTGTTCAATTTTTGTTGTAGATAGTAATGAAATTTTTTAAAAAGTTCTCAGAAAATTTTTCGCCTTCGCTTCGTTTGGACAATTGTTGATTTAAACACTTGATTTTGACTACTGTACAACTAAAAAAAAAATCACAATATTTGAAAATGCTGACCAAGTTCTCTTTACTTTTCCACTTTTTAGTCTACAAATCGTGAATTTTTCTTCATTTTTGTTCTCGCTTCGATCAGGTCAAATTATGAACTTGTGGCGAGGATAGAATGTCGTGCTGCCTCCGATGATGATCTTATTAAAAAAGGAAAAAAGTCCGAAAAGTTATCAATTTTTCAAAAAAATTACTGCTTGTACTTCATGATGCATCATGAAAGCAGCAAGAGTAAATATGAAAGAGGGAAAAAATTAAAAAAATTCATTTCCTTGGGGAGAGAAAATCACTGCACTTCTGGCATGTGGCTTCGATTTTAATTTAATCTTTCAATTTTCCCGATTCAAAATGCAAAACTTCCCAAAAAAATTTACAAATTCATCAACTCAATCAAATTTTTTTCATAATGTTGAAATGAGGTAACCCTTTACTTCTCTCTTCATTCGGCACAACTCGGTGAAATGATTCTTTGTGAAATTAGGTAATAATTAATAAATCTTGTTAAATAATTTCTTCCCATAAAGTAAGCCAATGGAATTAAAGTCTTTTCAAATTGAGGCATCGGCGCATCGCTCCAGTAACATCTTTGCTTTGAAATTTTCTCGATGTTGAAAATTTTCATGCTACGAGCTATTCAAGGTTTTTGAAAATCTGGCAAATTTTCTCTCAATCGCCTCATTAAAAAAAGAAATCGATTTCCAGTCTTTTCAACTTTTATTTCGAAATACCTAAGCTTACTTTTTTTCGAAACTATCAATCTTCCTACAAAGAAAAAACGCCTAAAAATTTCCAATTCTCGTTCTGCGTAATGTTATCAAAAAAACTCGAATCCTTGAAAGACGTCGATTAAATACTCTCAAACTCGAACTAAAAATACTAGTAAAAATGCTCATCGAACGGAAAAAATTCCCAACTAAAACCCAGGTAACATGGAGAGTTCTTAATTTGGCAATTTGGAAAACACAATTGATGTAAAATTATAGGTTTGTTATTTGCTCGAACGGTCAGAACGTAAACCAGGTTTCGGTATAGACCTTTAGGAAAGTCGTTTTCGCAATAATAACGACCTAAGGAGAAAATAAAAAGGTTATATATGTTTATAAGTGGCCGAAATCAATAACGATAAATTCCGCAAGTGGCGAGAAAATTCAGCTAAAACCCTCCATAAAATTTCTATCGAGTACTTATATAAAAATTAACTCTTACAATTCCACCGCGTCGATAATAACGCCATATTACCAAAGTAAACATCACATCTATTTTAAAAACACAATCTGTACATTTTGTTTTTTCTTCGCCAAACGTCGCGACTCTCTAACGCTCGTAGTATTTTAAATTCAACAAGCGAGTAAAAATATCGCGGAAATGGTGTCATATTTGCACTTTTTCTAAATTATAGACTCATTCGAGCGGAAAAAAACAAAGAAAACAACGACGTTGGAACTATTCTCTCAAATTATTCAAAACTCGGTTGGCAAAAAAAATCTCGCGGCTCCTGGATGACGCTGTATCTCCGTGTAACCGCAATATAAATTTTATATTTTCAAAAACAATGTCCAGATGAAATCTGTACCTCACCGACGACGTCACTCGGCGTGAAAACTTTTTTTCTTTCAATTTTTTAACTCGTTGGGTCGTTTAGTTGTCGAGGTTTTTCTTCAGATTTATGAAAAACGAACACGTGCGAACCTCGGTAATAAATAATTTCTTTATTATTTATATAAAATTACGTCGAATTGAACCCGGAACGAGTAAAATACCTGGTTAATTTACGACCGCATCTCGAAACCGTTTTACGATAACTTTAACGTTACAGTGCATGAAGCGATCCCCCGAGGGTTTTTTTTTCAATTAATTGTTATACTATTACGATTAAATGGCACGAGATTATACGACGATTTCAGATTTATTTTTAATACCTTTCGAGATTTTTTTTTGTTTATTTTTAATAAGGAAATAAAAACGTTCGCAAAAAATGCTCAAGTTTTCGAAAAATTTTCGTAATAAAAAAACGAAAAAAACACTATAAAAATATTTTTAATACGACTTTCTGATGCTTCTAGAGCTTTTATGCAATCGTCGCGACGTGTTTTATGCAAGCGAAAGAAAAATTAAATTTACAAGTATTCGTAACGCTGAACAAATCCGAAAACAGTTGACAATTTAACTTTTTTTTCTGCTTTTTGTAAAATAAAGCGGAAAAAGCCTTTGTTACGATTAATTCCGTTCGTTTTTTTCGCCATTCGCGTTTATCAAGTTAAAATGGAAAATATCTTTCTTATTTTGTTTCATTTTTATTAAAAAAAAAAAAAAACGTTGTCTACTTTATGTCAAATGTTTTCTCGCATATTTTTTTTCTGCGAACCGTGTTATTAAAAATGACACATATTGTAAGGTATTTAATGTATTTCTGACACTTTCGAGTAATATTTAAATACCGAAGGGTGAATTCGAGTGTTAATTTGATGTTTACAGACTTTCAGTAAAAAAAAAAAGGGGTCAACTCGTTAATTTTGGTGAAATTCGCTTTTGCTTGTATCGAGAAAAATGTTTTATTTTAATTAAAATAATAATTTTTCGCCTTCTTCTCGTATTATTCACTTATATTTAGCCCTTTTAATTTTTCACCTTTGATACAATAGATATAAATTAAAATCTCATTTCCAAAAGTCTTTCGGGGTTTTGTTTTTATAAATTACGAATTTTTCATCGAGAATTTTAGAAGCAAAGCTCTCTACAAAGCGTAAGCTTACAATCAGGTAGTTTTTAAAGCGAGATTTTTCGTATAAAAACGACGAAGAAAATGAAGAAAAAATTGTACAAAGCGTGAATTGGTAACCTTTGCCGGTAACGTATTTTATTAGTCGAATCGCCAATTATTTTCACCCCGAGAAAGAACATCATCGAGCCATTAAGTGAAAGAGGAGAAAAAAAATCACGGTAATAAGTTATCAACAAAAGGAACCTTTTCGATATAAACACGAAAATCGCGTAGAGAGAAAGCTTCTGCTCGATAATATTCGTAAAATTCGACAATCGAGTTATTCGAGTCGATGAAAATTTTTTATCGTTGAATTGTTTTTTTTTTTTTTTTTTTTTAATTCAATTACGTTAACGGGCCCTTAGACTTCACCGATATTTTTTTTCGAGTACGTCGTTAATTTATACATTTGACTGGATGTCGTGTAACACCTCTGTTTGTACCAATCCCAAGATAATTTCACGTTTTATTCGAGGATATATGTGTCAATAATTTTCCAAATCGGTCCATTCGTCGGGTTTCCAAGCCTTGGGTACGATAAAGTGATCAAATTGTTGGGGAAATTAATCGATTTTAACGAGCGGAATCGAATACTCTTTGTCACCTTGTATCGATACGAAGTAACTAGGCGAATAAATAAGAAAATGGAACCGAAAAAAATGCAGCAAATTAGATCCCTTAGGAGCGACTTTCTCGTTTCACGATAACAGATGTTCTATTATAAAAGATATAAAAAATAAGCATTTCTAAAATGATATATCGTTTTGTAGAATTATATTCGAGAGAAAAAAACCGCTCTTTTGGCGTATATTTTTCTTCGTGTCTGAATTAAAATTATTATGAAAGTCAACCTTGCGTCGCGCCCGGGAAGAGGAGAGGAAGTTCACCCTTTAAACTTTAAGTAATAATAGTTTTTCAAATAGATATAAATCATTTTCTGGCCGCACTGAAAGAAATGATTGGGGAATGGTTCCCCGAAAATCTCGGTAAACTGCGGACAGCCTCAAATATTCGGTGCTGATTACCGAATATTGGGTAATACCTACTCATCAACAAGTAACAGTTCCCTAAATATTAGTGAATCATTACCGAACATCAGGTAATGTCTCCTGATATTTAGGGAATGATTACTTGTTGAAGAGGAATGATTACTTGTTAAAGAGGAATGATTTTCTTGTTAAAAAAGGAATGATTTTACCATTTATATAGCAGTTTCTTTAATTTTTTATTTTTTAAAAATAAAATACAATAATGACATGCCTCTCACATCGATTTTCTGCACCAAGATACTTGACTTCTTAATTTCAGATAATTTACATGCTTTTTTGTTCTAACAAATTTTCTGCCCTGGGTGGGACTCGATGTGTTCCTATAAATCCTATCCTACAGCCCTAACCACTACGCCACCGATGCGTGTGTGTAATGAGGCATTTAAATGATATACCTACATATTATCATCACATATTCTTGGCAAAGTGCACTTCAATTGAAAGTTGTATAGAAGCTGTGTAAAATAATTTAGTATATTATTTTAAAAACCACTGAATTTTGAAACAAAGCAGTGGCAAAATAAATATTCATAAAAATATTTTCTAAAACGTACCACATTCTTAATTTTATATTTTTTTCATCTTGAAATTTTACGCCACCATATTTATCAAATTTATTAAAATAAGAACTTTATGCTATTTTTTCAATTCTTACTTATTTTATACACACACTTTAAAAAGAATCTCTTTAAAAATTTGCACACAACTGAATTATTTTTAAAATGGTTTAGAATCTTTAAAAAAATGCACAGCACTTAGCAAATCATGGTTAAATACATCACTATATTTTATTCACTTTGATACAATTTACTTATTCCTTAAAATTGAATAATAGTTACTTATCAAAAAATCATTCATTTCGTATGTAGTGTGCTGTAATAGGTACTTCCCACTTTCAGTACTAGTTGGTGTTTTTTTGGTTAATAATTACCATTCTCTCAGTAATGATTACCTCCTATAACCATTCCCCAACTTTTTGTAATTAATACATTTTATTCAGGAATGATTCCCCAAAAATTTGAAAATTTGGAATGATTACCTAACGTTCGGAAATCATTACTTGATTCTCAGTAATAAGTACTCATTTTTTATTCCCATTTCTTTCAGTGCGGTATAAATTTTAACGTGTGAACTCTCGAATGCTATTTCAATTGGAGAGTGAATTAGAGAGGTAGTTTTTAGTTTAGGTTTTTTTCGCGTTGTCAAATTCGTGCTTTTTCGTTCCATTTGGGGTTCGATTGTGATAAATTTTATTTCGCAGTAAATGATGTAGTTGGTGGTGTGTATTTATGTGTTAGAGTAAAGGAGTGTAATGAAAAATCGTTTCTGTTTTTCGGCAGAATTAGAAAAAGAGGAGGAGGGAGAGTTTATAGGAATTGTTCCAGAATGTAAAATCTAAAAAATCCTGATTCAAGAATTTTTAAAAGCTAGAAATTTCTGAATCTGTTCGAATAAGTGACCAAGATTTGCCAGGATTCATCATTAACCTCAAGTCAACCTGCTAGAACCCAAAAGTATCTATAATCCAAAATTTTGAATCCGTTTGAATCGAATTTATTGTCAAGATTCGGAGAAAGGGGGAGGTCTCACGGTCGGGCCTAAAAAAAATCCAGCTAGCCAAAAGTTAAAAATGAAGGTTGGAAAATTGACAAATTCGCACGAACGACTTTCGAAATTTAAAAAAAAAAATCGGGACCCTTCGTTCTACAGAGTGGATAAATATGCAACCAAAAATGCCAAAATATGCATATTTCCTGAAAATATGCAAAAATATGCATCCACAGTATGGTATGTGTATTAAATTACTCGTCTAATGAAGCTGAATATTATTAGATATTACTTTTACTACAAAATTAGTTAAATTGGTGGAGTAGTTATGGCAATTTTCTGAAAAAAAAAACCTAAAAATCTGTATGTATCTCAGCCAAAATTTTACATGTTCATCTCGATTTTTTCAAATCAATTTCAATTGACTGTTGAAATGTTTTTAAGTGTTACCAAAACTAAAAATCAAAACATATGCAACGAAAAATTGAAAACACCAAAATATGCTTAAATATTACGCAAAAAATGAGAAAATAGGTATTGTAAAAAATGTATAGGCCTATATATTTTATACCGAAATATGCAAAATATGCACCTAAAAACTGCAATATATATATATATATGGATCATACTAACCTTGCGAGGCCCGTTTTGCAAAAGGAGATAATACAGACATTGTGAGGCCCGAAACTTTAAAAATCGGCATAAATGAAGGGTCGGGTAATACCGCCGTTGTGTGGAGCGGAAAAAATAATAGAAAATGAGACGAATTTCACTGTGCAAGCGCCATCCCTTTAGCTTGATTTGTATTTGAATGGCGCATGGTTGAAATTTCCAAATGTTGCTGTGTGCAGAGAGGCGAGGTAAATTATATACAAAGATATACAAACGACCTTGCGAGACCCTCTGCCTACAGACTCCAGAGTATGCATACATCATGAAAAACCACTTTATATGGCATGACGTTGCGAGACCCGATTTCGGGTCTCGCAAGGTAAAAACGGGCCTAATAAGGATAGCGAGATATCCAAAACGGGTCTCATAAGGCTGTAGCATGCCTATATATATATATTTTTTTAATTTTACGCCATATACAGCGACTATTAAGGCTAGAGGCGTGTGGGAAAGGGGGTTACGTCTTACGTCAGAGTAGGGATTTTAGATTTGTATTAGAAAGGAATATTAAAATTTTTTGAATATGTTGGGAGGTGTCTTTCAAAATTTCTGTGGGGTATTAGAATTTGTTAGTGTGAGCCTTTCTTTTTGAAATTTGGGGCATTGAGTAAGAATGTGAAGAGTGGTGATTTGAGTGTTGCATAAATTACAAATGGGAGGTGGGTCTTTTTTAAGGAGGTATGCGTGAGTTAGGAGAGTGTGCCCTGTAAGTAGTCTCGTGAAGATGATGTCAGCTCTTCGAGAATATTACTTATTGAAGGAATTTCTAGGGAGTGTATTATCTTTGATGGTTTTGAGTTTGTTAGTAGAGGGAATTTGGTTCCAAAATTGTTGAAAAGAGGAAAGAGTATTTGATTTGATAGTGTTCTCTAGATCAGTTAAGGGTATTGGAATGTTTTGAATGGGGGATAGTTGAAGAGCACGTTTAGCATGAGAGTCAGCCATATCATTGCCAGAAATATTTCGGTGTGAGGGTATCCAACACAAGACAATTTTTTTGGGTGTGATGGTAAGGATTTGTAGGATTTCTTGAGCAATAGGATGTTGTTTTTTGGAGGGGTATTGTTGAATTGAGAGTAGAGCAGAGAGAGAGAGAGAGTCTACTGCAAAATATGCATTTATAAAAAATGTGGTTTATTTATAAATCCGCTCCCTGTTCGATCATTGATTATCCATGTCAAAAAATAAATTCCATTTTTTTTTAATAAAATGATTTTAACGGTTCATGGTCATTTTCCCGAAGCCTTAATCCCGAACGGGCATTTTCCCGAATAGGAAGATCATTCTACTTCTTCAAAGGTGCAAATTTCAAGAGTCCAATTCGCAGACATATTTCTTTGGTCACGTTTTCATCAAAAGTCACTAAAGTCACTTTTTTCATCAAAAAGGACACTGTTAGTGACTTTTGGTCACTTTTTGTAACTTTCCCCGACCAAAAATTGAAAAAATCATTAAAAAAATTGAAAAACGATTTTTTCCCCTGAAAAAAGTGTAATATTCAGGGTGTTTGACGGTCGCGAAAGTCGCGAAAAAGTCGCGAATTTGGATTTAGGTCGCTGAATTTGCGAATTTTTCCGAAATTACTTGAATTTTTTTGCCTTGTACAAAACAAAAAAAGTAAAGAAATTCCATCTTTTTGAACATTTTTTCTAAAAATTTTCGCCCTCCCTTCGCTCGGGCTCATAAAAGTTTTTAAAACCCATTCTTAAATTATAAACCTTCTTCCCGTCTATTTCAGACAATTGAACATTTTGAAGCGGAAAAAATAAGTTTTTGTGGGAGACTTGGTAGCAATTACGATTGGGAATTTCAAAGGGAGTATCGTGTTCATTCTCGGGAAAATCTGAAAAAATCAGAGAATTTTGGAATTTTCAGTGGGATGTTTTAAAAATTCAGAAAGAGAAATAATTTACAAATATTATCCTTTTTTGCTGTTTTTTTTTTTTTTAAATAGATTCTTCAAAAAAATTATATGAAATTTTTTCTGTAATGAATTTGATCTCGTTGTTTTTCTGGGTGGGGGGGGGGGTGTCAAATTGAGAGGCAGATACTAGATATGTACCTTAGAAATAAGTCGCGAAAAAGTCGCGAAATTTGATTTTGAAAAATCGGTAGACACCCTGATATTACATTTTGGTGGAATTATAGTATTACGATCAAAAAGAAATGAATTTTTTTGACCAGAAGCTTAGAAAAATTGGTAAAAATTGAAAATGATTGAGAACATTTTCACTTTTCGGTCACTTTTTCATTCGTGAAGTCACTTTTTCATTCGTGAAGTCACTTTTTCATTCGTGAAGTCACTTTTTCATTTCCAAAAGGTCACTAAAGTCACTTTTTTTTGAAAATTTTGGAGAAATATGCCTGAATTCGTTTTTTCTTAGAAGATATAATTTTCGAGATATTTTCAATAAAATATATAAAAGTTGAAGGAACTTACAAATTTCAACTAAAATATCTTGAAACCCAAGTCTCTTTAGAAAAAACTGAAATGATAATACGTCGTATTGATAGCAAATTTCATAAGGAATCTAAAAAAGATTAGTTCGAGGGTCATATCGTGCTCTCAAAGGTATTTTAGTATTGAAAACAAAAAAATGAAAAATTTACACGAAAACCTGGTTTCGACAGATCGTCTCACTTTCTTTCTGAAGTCCAAAAAGTCCGAATTCAGTTG
Organism: Pseudococcus viburni; assembly: GCA_033439095.1. Lineage (NCBI taxonomy): Eukaryota > Metazoa > Arthropoda > Insecta > Hemiptera > Pseudococcidae > Pseudococcus > Pseudococcus viburni. The sequence continues at coordinate 191,990 of JAVBJF010000064.1, read as the reverse complement.
AATTTCTAATTTTTTCAATTTCAATTTTTCTTAACATTTTATGTGATTTTGTATTTTCTCAATAATATTTTTTCATTTGTCTTTCCAATTTCAAATTTTTTCGAAGTTTTTGAAACTTTTTCAGTGCTCCACAGTCCACGCAAAAAACAAAATCGTTTTTCCCTTGAGCAAAAATATTCGCGTCCTTTGAGTTACTTATCCCGGGAACCCTCTTGCCAAGTCCCCCGGACCTCGCTTGTTCTACTAGCATTGTGTCTGGAGGGGGATGAGTCGGCCCCAACTTTCCATTTGCTACGCTCTTTCCTGAAATCAACTTTTATCTAATGCGATGTTTGATATCGACTATCGTTCGATTTACATTCGAAATTAGCCACCAACTTACCTCATTGATTCCTTATATTATACCTACATACGTTTTAATAATCGAGCAGGAAATAAGCATAAAAATTATATCCAATTGAATAATTGTTGAAGAAATAGGTGCTGCGATTGATTAATAGCATTTTTATTAATAGATACCGACAAATTACAAATTGATAGTACGAAAGCTGCTAGAGGTATATGTATGAGTAGGTATAATTTCAATGCGTGAAATTAACATAGAATCAACTAAAATGTATACAGTACTACTGTTAATGTCCTTGTAATTATAATTTAATCTACTTAACTATTATATTATGTATACATCACACTATGTATGTACATCATGCGAGATATTTATAGTGCATTGCATTTTCGTAAAAATTATTACCTATTTAAAATTTTAGACAACGCAATACTGCATTTTAATCAAGTACATCCATTTATTTGTAATTTTTCAGGACAAAATCCGTACGAATTCGGTATAAAAATGCGATCGTGTTCGTTATAAAGAGTATTCGCGTTTGAAGGAGGAAAAAAAATTCACTTATGGATAAAGCCGGTGCAAGCCCGTCCAGACAGCGTTCGCTGAAAGACCGTCTCCGAGAAGGAATTGCAGGAAATTTTAGCTGGCAGTAAGTTGTATAGCTATACTATTTTTTCACATTGAAAAATTTACCGAACAAATATTAAAACATATTTACGTTTCAAAAAGAAAAAAAATTATGCAAACAGTTTTAACGCTCGATGAAAAGACTAAAAATAAAATTTTTCATATTTAAACTGCCATTTTCAACGGTTTTGTTTGTAATTCGGCAATTTGCGTAGAAACGTTGCTATTGTTGAGCAATTTTTTCTAATATTTTTACGTAAAAATTTTCTACGAAACGTGTATGCTTATATAGCCGAAAACCGAGTTTATTTACCAAGATTGGTATGTATTCTTCTTGTGGAAATAATTTATTAATATTTTTAGCCGAAATTGAATGCTGCTGCGGTGCTCTATGTATTTTCAATGTGTTTACATTTTGTTTATTTTTCATGCTATATACGTAAAAATTTTACGTATGGGTAAGATTTGAACAATGTTTTCGTATGTTTTAAATTAAAAATCATCCCCTCGCATCGTCACCGACCTTGTCTTTCGCAGAGTTGCGCGTTTCCCCGAATAAATTCTCTGATACACGTCGAAATAGTCGAAATAGAAAGCTTTAAATATACAATGATATAAATTACACGTTTGCATAATGTTACTATCATTTAAGAAGCTGAAATAGTAATGATTATAAATTTTCGTCTTCTTCGTGCGGTTTATCCCGCTACGTATTTGCAACAAGATGAATTACCAAATGCACTACATTTAACAAGCTTCATTCCAATGTTTCAATTTTCACCCTACAAATAACCTGGAATTAATTATATCGTAATATTTTTCAAATTATCTATCGATAAAGTTTTGGTTTTGAGCAGTTACAAATGCGAAGTGACATTTTTCATACTGCCAAGTTTCAAATTTGTTTGCAAAAGTTTTAGCATAATGGATGGGGGAGTGTTTAATTGGATTTATTTTAAAAAAATTTAGGTGCTAAAAAAATAAAAAAATAATATACTTTCATACCACGAAGATGAACGTATTTTATGGTCGTTAGTTACGTTTATGTTTCTCTATATCAAAAACAATGTCGAAGTGGACACCTCCATATCATAATTATTGTCGAGTAAGTCACTGTTTTCCAAAAATATAGTCTAAATTATCATTAAGATTAATTTTAAAAAAACTACTTAATTTAAAATTTTGGTTTTTATAATTCAAGGTTAATAATCCAAAATGCAACATTTTCACAGTACGTACTCGTATTTTATACAGACTTCGATTCACATTCTTATGTTTATTAAAGACGAAGTTTATTTTGTTTTTTTCTCTGATACCTTCATTAAAAATTTTATATCTTTTGACAAATTTGATTTCGTGCTTGGGTTTTTTAAAAAAATTTCAAATAAAAGTGAGTGATTCAATAGTAATTTGAAAATGACTGGTAGGCATTTTGCTTAATATTTCCAATTGTAGGTGTATTATGTATTTTTTCAATTTATAAGCCTAAGCTCTAAAAAATAGATATTTATGCAAGTATATTGAACTTTTCTCAAAGAATTTTCTTGCGAATTTTTGGCAAACCTTTTTTTAATGTTGAAACACACTTTCGATATTTTTATTTGATTGAGTTTTGTAAGTTTTTGAAAAAAAAACGGGGCTTGGGGGGGGGGGAGAAGAGATTGACGATTAAGAAAAAATGAAAAAAAAAAAAAAACATCAATGAACGTCGAAATTACAACTAAAAGCATGAATCAAATGGAAAAGAATGAAAGAAAAATTATGAGCTTGGAAAAATATAACGACCAGTGACGCAGAAAAAGTCGAAAAGCAAAGTTTGAAGTCGAAGTTTGTCTTTATTAATGAAGTGAATTTTTTCAGATGTTCTTTGCCCCCCTCTCCAAAAAAGAATGAGAAAATTATCAATAGGTACTTAGTTTCATATCAATAAAGATTCGCGTAAGTGTCTGAAAAAATCATAAAATTGTCCAAATTTCATGAATGTTATAGAAAATACTGCAAAAGAGGTTGGAAAATCATTGATATGTTACACATTGTTCAAATTTCGTGAATTCTATAGAAAGTATTGCAAAAGTGGTTGGAAAATCATTGAAATTTCACGCACTGTCGTGAAAACGAAAATCCTTGAGAAATTCATTTATAGAAATCTTTTGAAAGTGATTGAAAAATTCATTGAAATCATTCAAATTCATTCAAATATATTTTTCAAAGTAAACGAATAAACGAAATTTTCGAAAATTTTACGTCATTTATTTTAAAACCTTTGAAAAAATGATGGAAAAAGTTGAAAATTCATAAATTTTATTGAAAATACTGCAAAAGTGTTTGAAAAAGTATATCGTTAAATTAAAAAAAAATGTTATCAAAACCACCATTACTAAGAAATTACATAAAAGTAATTGATAAATTCATAGCAATTATCAAAACTTATCAGAATAATCTTCGAAGCTTCACGAAGTTCATTAAAAACTCGGTTAAAATTTCATAATTTTTATGCAGTTGAAAAAATTGAAAAATTTCAAACGTGGAAATCGAAATTCTTATGAAATTCATTTTTTTTTTTTGAAATCACTCACAAAACTAAATAAACATTTTTCAAAAATCCAAGGACAGTCATGCAAAAAAATCTCAAAGTGGTTAGAAAATTGCTCAAATTTCATGAAAATTGCAGAAAATATTAGAAAAAATGGTTAAAAAATCATTGTAGTTTTTCAAAAAATCATGAAAATCAGAATTGTGGTGAAACTCATTTTGAAAATTAAACTTATGTGATTGAAAAAATTGTTAAAATTTCACATTCATTGAAAATAATTCAAAAGAGGGTTAAAAATTATGTTTCGAAACATAGGCCCCACTAGAAATTATGAGGGGAGGGGCTGAGAATTCGAGAAAAATAGGGAGGGTAGGTCAAAATTCAATGAAAGAATTTAGTAACCTGTTATTTTAGTGGTGCTGGTGTAGTCAAGGAATTTTCTGTAGGTGGATAATACGTCCAGATTTGAGCAAAGGAAAATTGAAAAATTGCGGGATTTTTGGAACAAGCAGTCAATGTATCTAAATCCGAAATAATCAAATTTAGTAAAAATTTAACTTTTTGAATCAGTGAAATAAATTTAGCTGAAAATCTGTAAATCTTCATTGATTTTTTTTAGTCAAAATTACTGATTTTGTGACAAATTAGGAATGGACTGGAAACTCAGTGATTTTTGACCGAAATTACAGTGAAAAATCACTAATTTGCAATGAACATAATCTCACTGATTCAAAAAGGCAAAAGGTCATTAAATTTGACTTCTCCTTGCTGAGCCTAAAGGGAAAGGAGGCTCGATTTCCTCGAGCCCCTCCCCTGGGTGCGTCTATGGCGTCTATGGCTAAAAACCTGCGAGGTAATAAACGTAGAACATTTCACGTTGTCACATTGAACTATTTCCCCCCCCCCCCTACAAATCTACTCACCAAGTAGATATAGGTGCGCTTCATTGATTTTTAAAAAACTTTCGATTTTTTTTGCGGGGGGGGGGGGGAGACTTAAGCCCGTAACTCTTTTCTCCTTGTTTCGAAATGTGGTGAAAATTTTTGAAAATTTCATGTCTGTAAATTAATTTTATAAAGTAGTTCAAAAGTTATGAAAATTGTTCAAATCTCATAAGATTTGTGAAAAGTATTGCAAAAACAATTAAAAAACCGTTCATAAATTGTGGTACACATGATGGGAAATTTGAATTTTTAAAAATTCATTCACCTACCCGACTAAAAACACGGTTTGGGGGAATCTGTGTGCCATTTTCTTTTGTAAATTTTTGATGATAAATGTTTGTCAAAGATGTGTACTTTGAAAATATTTTACATCTGATCTGGGTAATTATTCATATATGTATTGAGAAAAAAGTAGCCTGTCCAGAGTTAGATTCAACGCAAAGGAAGAGTGAGTAGCTTCGTCCCATAAGAATGACAGAATTGTTTTTTTCTAAATGAGAAAATGGAATTTCAGTTGGGAAGTTTCAACTCTTTGTTTTAAAAATTTCAAGTTTTTGATTCGTTGATTCGGATTTTTTTTTTGTAAATTGTGTTTCAAATTGAAAAAAGTAATAAAAAATTTCATCTGAGCCGACAAATTTTCAATTTCTAACCCCCCGTAATAATTACAAGTTTTGGTTCATCCCTGAGACAATTAACCAGTAAATGAGTGTTCCCCCTTCAAAATCCATGGATGTGGATTGTTATGGTTTTAATGCCGAGTTTCAATGTTCATTTTTATTTAGTCTGAAAACTTAGAACCTAATTTTTTACGTTACATAAAAAATAGGTAATTTTCTACATCAAAAATAAATAATTTTTTACATCAAAAGTACGTAATCAAAAATTAAAAATTGGTGATTTTTTACACCAAAAAATTGGTGATTTTTACATAAAAAAATTGGTGATTTTTACATCAAAAAATTGGTAATTTTTTACATCAAAAAATTGGTAATTTTTTACACCAAAAAATTGGTAATTTCTTACATCAAAATTTGGTAATTTTTTACTTCAAAAATTGGTAATTCTTTACATCAAAAATTGGTAATTCTTTATATCAAAAATTGGTAATTTTTTCATCAAAAATTGTTTTTTTTTATATCAAGAAATTGGTAATTTCTTACATCAAAAATTGGTAATTCTTTGCATCAAAAATTGGTAATTTTTTACATCAAAAATTGGTAATTTTTTTATCATTAAGTACGAAAAAAATCATATTTTAATTTGTAGAGTCCTTCAAAAGTTCTGCAAAAGTTTTGCTATTCGATGTTGAAATTTTAAATGACAAATTCTCTACTTTGAAAGTGCCTATATTCTATAGAAAAAAATTACTTGAACTTTTTCAGAGGGAAGGGGTATCCGAAATTGTTTTGGTATCCCGATTAGCGCAGTGGCAATTATTTCTGCCAATAAAACTACCAATTTGGAAGTTTATTGACAAAAAATGGAGGATCTTCAAATTTTTTACCATTTTTTTTGCCAAAAGTTCGCGTTTCACGGGTTGACAATTTTATTGCCAATTATTTTTACTATTACTTGGAAATTTATTGATAAGAAATATGATTTGATATGGATTGATAAAAAGTTCCAACATTGTCAACTTACTACTGCCAAAAAAAATGTAACTTTCATTTATTGCTGGCTGCTCCCAGCTTTAATGTAAATAAAAAATACGTTTTTGATTTCATAGATAACGATCTACACAATTATTTTGTTTTTTTGAAGTAGTGAAATATTAATTCGTAAAAAAATGTCTTAAGCTAGGTCCCATATGATCAATTAATATTGACAAACTCACTGGTTTGTCAATATTAATTAATCATGTGGACTCATTTTAACCAATTAACGTGTGCTATTGGGTTTGATAATCCGCCGTTTGTCAATCTGACATGATCATGTAGACCTAGCATTAGGTACTAAAAACTTTGTAATAGGTACGTAGAACTACTGATAATAGTTGCAAAGGAATATAAAACATGAAATATACCTATGAAAATTTGTCTTTTTTTTTTCAATTTAAAATGAATAACAGTGCAATTTAGAAAAAAAAATAGGTAGTTCTATGTTCGCTTCAAATGAAAGTTTTCCGCGTGTGTCTACATTTAGTCAAGTAGGTGCTGAATATAGCAGAAAATTATGAAAAAACATCGGAAACCAGTAATTGCATTCTTTAAAATGATAAGATTCAATCCTGAATTATTGAAAATTTCTATATCACATCGTCGAAAGTAATCATAAAACAGGAATTCTTCCAACTATTTACCAACTAATTGCCATGGCAATTTGAAATCGAGCATTTTCATTGGTGGAAATTCTTCCAACTTTTTGTCATTTTTCTGTCAAAAGTTCGCGTTTCACAGTTGGCAGTTTTACTGCCACTGAGCGCTAATCGGGATCTTATGGATGATTTTTTATCACAAAAAAAAAAAAAACAGTTTTCAAAAAAATCTAGATAAATCTTTATTTTTTAGATTTTTGTCAATCGAAAAATTTTCCTGGTGAACAGCACCAAACGACAATTTTGTTTTATCGGATCATATCGCATTTCAAACCATACCCTAGAAAAAAACCACCACCAGGCAAAAAATATACGCGGAAAATCGTGTGTATATAATCAAGGAATGGACCAAACTCGATTTTACAGTGATTCGCTGCAAAGGGGAGCAGAGTAAAAATTTATAGTTTCAACATTCGTTACACTAGAACGAACAGTATGCCCTTAATGATGAACAATACGTATAAAGTAACACACTTGTAAAGGATACTCTCAAAGTAGAGTATTTCCGTAATAATACGACCCCGGTAATTACTCGTAATAATCATTGACCACGTTAGGTAGCTCTATATACGTACTATACGATGAAAAATACAAACATACATAGAGAATATCTAGCATACGAATTATAAAATATAAACCCCGCCGTCGTAAGTTATGGACGAACATTTGTCTTAAACAAAGACGCGTAAATCCATGCGTTTTTCTTTTTTTACTTCGTATAGTTTATCAAGTCTTTTTATGGAATAAACATATCCTAAGGTATATGAAACCCATAAGATGAAGGTTCCGCGCTCTTTTTGTTTTTAACCCTTCACATTTCTATATAACAGAAAGTATCAAAGTTCAGGACCTAGTTTTCCTTAATCTTTTCGAGAATGGATTTTAGTTTTTTTTCCAAATGGTTTGAAGAAACACGCATTGTTACCGACTTTGGTAGATAATTTTGATATATAATTAATTTAGCAATTTTTGTTGCGCACATTTTGCAAAACTGTTGTGGTATTGTTCGAATAAAAAAAGGAACCAGATGACATGGTTCTTAACATTGACTCGATACACAGGTCGGCCATCCCCAAGCCTCAGCATACCTGTCCGATTAGATGGCAACCCTCGTGAGCCCACGTTAGACGAATCATGCAGCTCGTATCGAACAATGCAGATGGGCAGGTCACGAGAAAGGAGGTGGCCTGTAGAACGTAATGTAAAGTGAGCAACATAGTGCGTAGTATTTTTAAAGGTCTTCTCCTGTTAGAACACTAATGTGGGATGAGCATGCGCTGTCCTGTGTCGGAATGAATTCGTCGAAGTATATTGTATAATGCGTGTGAAAAATAAAGCACAGAATGGCCAGGAAAGAGGAGAGGACCCGCTGTAGCAAAAAATTCATCGCCAAGTTTGACGAGTGTTTAGCGTTTTTATCGCAGATTTTTAAACATTTCAGTAATGCCTGGTCGATGATAGAACAACACCAAACATGTAATATATCAAACGTCATAGTTGATGGTAAAGGTCGCTATGTGCCATAAATACAAATTGGTATATATCTTTCAGTTGGTTGATATTTATTGCTATATATGGTCTTTTAAAATAATTATCCACTTTCAACTTCCATCATACAAATCAACGCTAAGATTATTTTTTTTCAGGGTTAAATATCCGAGCCAGCTTCCGATCGTAGTGTTATAATCTGCGGCTGTGCTTTTTTATGTAAAAATTCCTGTAAGTTTCCATTGAATGTAAAAAATTTACCACGCTAACAAGGCTCCTTTGGTGTATCGAACTTTTCTCCATTGACTCGTGTTCCAAAAAAAACGTGTTTCGTTTACCTGCTCTTGTTGTTTTTTTGTTTTAATAATTTTCTGCTCAATCGTAAAACTATAAATATTTGTTACCCAGGGAACTGCGTTATAAAAAGGTTTCATATCAGGGGGATGAAATTTTTACGCTTTGTCGTTTGAAATTACGACGAAATTCCACGGCGTTGTGTTTGAACGTCGTCAAAGTTACTTTTTTTCCAAAAGGAATTTTATATAGAAATATTTCCGCATAGCGTTTTCATTTTTGATTTTATTTTCAAACAGCGAAAATGTGTACTCGAACGTTATTAGTTTCGTAATACAACAACTTTTCCGCGCGCAAAGGCTATATCTCGATCTAGGTTTGAGTTTATTATTTGAGTTTGAATTCGGAGTAGGAAATCCTTTTATCCGAAAGACGAGAAGTTTAAAAAGTTATTATAAAAGTTCGATATTTTTGTATTCCTTCGACATCGTTTTCAGTACGGCGAAAAATAACGCGAGGTTGGGGATTTTCGAGTCGTTAATTAGATAACCGACGACCGAGTTTAGAGTGAAGGGATTTGGATCGGTGAGGATTTCTGGAGGAAGATGTGCGAATGTGGAAGTGAGGTAGATGGAATCGATTTTTTGGTTTTGGAGGATTAATTCTCGAAGGTAGATAGGTGTTGAAAAAATCTTGGCAGCAAGAAAAACTCAGACGTTAATCAAAAAATTCAGTATTTAAAAAAAGAGGCGAGAGCAAATTGAAGTTTTATTTCAAAAATGTATAAAAAGGATGAAAGATTTTGATAAAACAGTATAAAATAATTCAGAACTATTTGAAAATGTTTTTAAAAATGCATGAAATACGAGAAAAATTGTTGTCAATTTAAAAAAAAAATTTGACTTAATCATCAAAAATTTACAAAATATGTGAAAAAATATTTGGAAGTCGATAAAACACCCGTAAAATCGAACCAGATATCTCTACAGTCTACAATTTTTGAAAATGAGCTGAAAATTGTTTAACATGGAGAGAAATCGTTGAATTTTCATGAGGAGTGTGTTAAAATAACGTTTAATTTGATCAAATTTTATTCTAGATTTGTAAGTTTTTGAAAAATTTAACAGTTTGGGTTCAGATCCGTTCGGCTAAATGTTTTGCTCAATTTTTTTCGAATTTATATTTTAGGCTAAATCATGTTTTAATTAGTTATAAATTTTTTACGTAGGTCGAAATTAAAAAATTACGAAAATATTTTTCTCCCAATTATTTTTTCAATTATAAAAAATTACTTACAAGCATTTCCAATTTTTTCAACTTATGCACAGGTCAAATCATTTTTTTTAAAAATTACCCCTTGTCGAATCATTTTTTTTTTTGAATACCTAACTTCTCCCATATTAATTAAAAATTCGATCAATTAATAATTTTTTAAGATTTTTTAAATTACAAGGCGAATCAGTTTTTTTAAAATAAATATCCCAACTCTTTTTTTGAATACCTGCCCCCTCCCATTAATTAAAAATTGGAAAAATTTTCAACTGTAAAAAATAATTAACAACATACATTTCAAATTTTTTCAACTTACTTACACAGGTTATATAGGTACATTTTTAAAAGAATACCCCTGTCGAATCAAATTTTTTAATACCCTCCCACTAATTAAAAATGCGATCAATTGATAATTTTTCTATTTTTTTTAAATTGCTGGGCGAATTAATTTTTTTTAAAAGTAATTCAGGTGGATTCAATTCTTTTTTTTAAATACTCCCTCCCATTAATTGAATATTCGAACAATTCAATTTAATTTGAACCTCGGGTTGAATGATTTTTTTTGAATACCCCTCTCATTAATGAACAGAAGTACCAAATCTAAAATTTTTCATGATTTTTGGCAATTTGTATAAATATTTGAACGATTTTTCTGACAGTTTTTAGAATTTTTGACCTTTTTTTAGACCAATTTAAAGATTTGTCGCACATATTTTTTTGTAAAACGAATTTTAAAATAATTTTAATAATGATTATTCGATTTTTATCTTTTTTTGTGTTTTTCTAATACTCGCCTAATTTAAATAACATAACTTATTTTTCATAAAAGTTGACATTTTTTTCGATTTTACAAATTTTTCTCATTGTTGAAACCATTTCTACAACATTTTAAACATCTTTAATGCAAATTCGGTTCTAAATATTTTTTCCAACTGTGATTGGGGGGGGGGGGGGTGTTAATCGGTTGAGCTTGGTTCTGTAACACGAAATTTTTTTGTCAGAATTTTTTCTTTCATTTTCTGTACCTAATTGATCAATTTTTTTTTTAATGATGATGACGAAAAAATTGTAAGAGAAGAACATTTCATTTTTTGTTTTTCGTTCGGGATGGAAGTATAAAAGAAAAGGATGTTTGTAAGAAAAATAAAAAATCTCAGTTGGTAACCTGAATAGCAAGTACCTACCTTGATAAAAGAATGGGAAAAAAGTTTAAAATTTTGTGGAGAGGCGGTTTTTATAATTTTGGCAAATAATCGTAGATAAAATTCTATAATGATTATTTTCTATCAGAATGTGACATGTCAAGATTTCTTTTATTTACTTTTATATTTAATATTTGAGTGTTCACCAACAACTATAGGTATCAAACTGTGATAAATAATACTGAACGTTTATGACCTTATTAAAATATCATATTACATATTTTGTGATAATTTCAAAATTGAAAATTTCTCGTATGGGTTTCAGAATTGGAAATTTCAATTTTAAAGTACCTACACCTACTACCTACCTAGTTCTCGAAGATCGATTTTTTTTTTTCATTTTCTGCCAAAATGAGATATTTCATCAAATAAGTTTTGCAAAAAATTTTATTTTGACATTTTACGAACAGTACGATTTCATTTTTTTGATAATTTTTGATTTCAACGAAATTTGTGATAAAACCTGAGCTCCATTTCATGATTTCAATGATTTTTTCTCCAGTGAAAAACTTAATCTTAATTTTTCGGAACGTAAAATCTGACCATGATACTTTTTTTTTGCTTTCAATTGTAATTTTGGTCTTCTGATGAAAATTTTAATTTCAATCGTGAAATTTTCCCCTCTCCTCCCTCTAAGAAGACAAATTTTTGAATTTTTTTTTAAAAATGGGCTCTTTTTCTCCAAAATACTCATACCTAGCTTTATTTTTTTAATGAAATTTGGCTTGTTTCCGAAACAGATATTGGTTTTCCAATACCTTTTGGGATAAGAAATATTTTCGACAAAATTAATACCTATACCTGAAAATAATATGAAACCAAAATGAAATTTGTTCAAATTTCTGGCGACAAATGATCTCATATTAGAAAAAACTTGAATAAAATATTTAATAAGACCTTTTTTCGTTTAAAAAAAGGTTATTTCACAGGTAACATAAAGAGGGACAGAGATAGGCGCAGGGAAATATTTTTTTGACTATTGAATTCTCGAACATTGTAAAGTAATCTCTACATGCGGATTTTTTTTTACGATTATTTCTCATATTTGATCGGTGTATAGGGTTTGCGTGCAAAACACAATACGGTGAAGTAAAATTACAAACGATGCATATGTAATTGGATATTTCTTTATTTTGACCTGTAGTAAGTTTTAGGTATAGGTAAAATTTCAATATACAGGGTGTCCCGTCACAATATGGACACCCTTCAACCAGTAGTAGTGCAACACTTACTGAGTCGATGTAAGTAGGTTTGCCTACCATTGGGATTGAAGGGGCAGAGTTATGCACATCGAAAATTTTTTCTTTTTGAATTTTACTTGGCATTTTCAACCGTGCGCTATTCAACAACCAAGATAGATAGAAGGTTGCGCTTTGCGGCAACGTGTAGCCCACTTTCTCTAGAATTTGTCTATGCGATTGATAATTTTTGTAGGTGAACTAGGGTGGGTGTACCGCACCAAATATTTGAAAAAATCGTGTCAAAAAGTTGATGATTTTTTAAAAATTTGGTAATTACTAAAAAAGTTTCCCTCTTCTACTACCATTATTAGTAGTGTTTCTGGAAGAAAAAACTTCGATCTTTCCAATGGCGCTAATCCCACTCTTCTATCATGCTCCAATCAAAAGTTACGAGCGTCTAATTTGAATAAAAACACAAGAAAAACTTCATTTTTTTGATTTTTCAAATTTCAAAAATTTATATCTTTGTGACAAAATGAGATAGGCTGATGGGGTTTGCAGCATTGAACTAACCAAGCATCACACTACACATTGTAGGAATGATATTTTTCAATTTTACAAATAAAAAAATTTTTGCCAAAATTTTTTCCAATTTTTTTCTGATAAAAATTTTTTTTAATGTAAAATTTTAAAATCCTATTAATATTTGTGCGGTGTAATACTTGGTTAGTTCAATGCTGCAAAACCCCATCAGCCTATCTCATTTTGTCACAAAGATATAAATTTTTGAAAATTTGAAAAATCAAAAAAATGAAGTATTTCTTGTGTTTTTATTCAAATTAGACGCTCGTAACTTTTGATTGGAGCATGATAGAAGAGTGGGATTAGCGCCATTGGAAAGATCGAAGTTTTTTCTTCCAGAAACACTACTAATAATGGTAGTAGAAGAGGGAAACTTTTTTAGTAATTACCAAATTTTTAAAAAATCATCAACTTTTTGACACGATTTTTTCAAATATTTGGTGCGGTACACCCACCCTAGTTCACCTACAAAAATTATCAATCGCATAGACAAATTCTAGAGAAAGTGGGCTACACGTTGCCGCAAAGCGCAACCTCCTATCTATCTTGGTTGTTGAATAGCGCACGGTTGAAAATGCCAAGTAAAATTCAAAAAGAAAAAATTTTCGATGTGCATAACTCTGCCCCTTCAATCCCAATGGTAGGCAAACCTACTTACATCGACTCAGTAAGTGTTGCACTACTACTGGTTGAAGGGTGTCCATATTGAGACGGGACACCCTGTATAAATATACCTACTTATTGGATATATGGCGAATTAAATATTCCCATCGTGGGGGTATCCGAAAAATTCTACGTATATACGAATCATATGGTGTAGGAATAGGATGGGCATGAAAAATCTCATTACACGGGTGAACGAACTGTTATTTGGAAAATGTCAATTTAATACGCGGATTGTGATATATGATATAAAAATAGTATAGACATCATCTTGGAACTACGTATAGCTTGCTCAGATTGCACACAACGACGCTTCTCATTTTCGCAAACGTCAAAATTTCCTAACCAGATTGGTATCGAATGAAACACATGCAAAAATTTGCCAAGAATAAGTAAATTTAGTAGGTGTATAAACCGAACGTCGATTCGATATAAGAATAAGGATAATTTAAAACGATCCTCCTCGGATACAAGATAATGGATAAATTTGTAAAACACGATGCGTCAAACGAAAGCTCTAATAATCCTCGGTTTCGGCGGCTGGGGGTGGTATCAAATTGAAGTTCAAAGCGAGCCGCTTTGTCTATTGACGTCAAGTAAATTATCACGACTGTAGAAAATCTCTCGCTAGGGCTGTCCATGTCTGTACCTTTTCGCCGATATATTCGCTGGATTTCTGACTGGACACGTAATGGTTAATACATTTGTGAAATTTCGTCGTGTATGCATTATTCATGATGTAGTTTACGTCTCGAAATAAATGATTTTGCCTTTCAAATGGCACAATAGCATGAAATTTCAGTCCAGCGTAATGTTTTCTTTTGGTTTGGTGGAGTATTGTTTATAGGTAGGAAAAATTTTTACTTTAAATTAATCGATCGATGAGGTAAACCTTTGATGATTGAGTTGCTCGGATTGTCGGATAAGAACGAATGTGAAATTACATAGATACGACTAGTAACCGGAAAACAATTTATTTTTATATGGGATATCAAAATACCGATTACCTTTGATAAATAATTCGCAGCCGTCTCTGATACAACGATTTATTCAAATATCATCCTTCATCATGAACATTTTCCACAATCAAAATAAATATTTTCCTAGATCGATTGGGTTGAAATTCCGGCATTTACGTATACCATTTTCTTGTATAGCTATTTACGTGTGTATTATTTACACTGCGCCTCGTTTCCTATGCTGTTTCTTGTTTTTGTCCTATAATCGAGGCGGTTGAATTATCTAAAAAAATCTATTTTTTGTGTTCTCGCTCTCGCTGCTGTAGTGCTGTGTGGATTCATAATTTATCAAGAACACATTTTCTCTTACAAGGAAATTGCTTTTTACTGCATTCGTATCTTTATAATGTATTCGTGAGAGTTAAATTTACTTACGTCAGATATTCCAAGATTGAATATTCAGTTTTGCCACACTTGCGAAAAACTCCATTCGAATGGGTTATTTTGTGTGGTGTTTTTTTTTTGTCTAGCGTGGTGTTCTATTTGAGGGGTTCCAAAATGTGAATGAAATTATGCTTGAGTTGAAGTGTTTGGGTGTGGAATTTGTTCTTTCTCGAGAATATTTGATAGTGGCTCGTGAAAGAAGATTTTTAAGGGAGATAATGGTGTTGATGGTGGTGGTGGTGCTGGTGTCTGTATCTAAAGGTATGAAGCTGTTACTTCGAATAAAATAGTTCGAAATAAAATAATATAAAAATGTTTAAAAAGTAATGTTAAATTTTCAAAAATAACATTAATTTGTTTTAAAATGATTATCTAGGATGTTTAAATCACCAGGAAAAAAACCACGAAGGATCATGGAAAAATCATGATTTCAAGAAGGTGTATAAAAGTTATGAGTATATCATGAAAAATTCATAAAACCAGTTCAAAATTAACTTCTAAAAAATCAAAATATGTACGTTAAAATTTTTTTTGAAAAATTCTTTAGATAGTTTTTGGAGAATTCTGCAGAATGACAACAGTTATTGAGTGAATGTATTATGTAGACTTTTCTTTATTAGTGTACTTACTCGTAAATGTTCTTCGAATAGGTACTGGAGTTTTTTTCTTGTTTTAATTTATAAGTACGAATCATTGAAAAAATTGATTGGGTCTGGTATTTGCCAAAAATGTGGAAACTAAACTTCATTCTTGAAAAGTCATAAAAATGTTAGGTATGAATTTGCTGCAAAAATTTTTGTTTGGTACCCATGTTCTCACAAAAATCCGCATAAACTGTCTTAAGAATGTTTCAAAAATAAAGTATCGAAAAAAATGGGTTAAAATGATATAAAAATTAATAAAGTCGCCTAAAAATCGTTTGATACATTGCACCATTAGTCAGGTCTCGCGCTATTCCTGTTAAAATTGATTTTATGATTGATTCCTGTTATGGACACTAAAACAAAGAAATTAAGCCCGTATGCCCATTTTCCTCCCTCCCCTTTTTCTCAGGGTTCACCACCACAACATTTCAAACGCTTGTATCGCCTTATCTATGGGTCGTAATGAAAAAAATTCAAACAAAAGTTGTTCCTCAGCACCTAATCTATATTTTCATTTCTCATCAAAACCAATTTTGAAGCAACTCTTGCCCCCCAAATTTGAAAATAAAACATGTTTTGAAACATCTTCAAAATCACGTTTTCATCATTTTAAACGAAAATTTTCAGAGATACGGAAAAATTTGTTACCACCGAATGTTTTCAGAATTGAATTTCCTTTCCAATGAGCTTTATCACGACCATTTTCACCAACTTTTCCTGACAGAGTGAACCTCTCCTCCTTCCCCGGTATCACAAAAGTGGAACCCATGAATAATATTTGCTCCAAAATGAATTCCGATAGTGAATGAAATTATGCATTAGATATCGAAGAACAAAAATCGTTCAATTTTTTTCCGAGAGTCCCACTTTTGAGGTAAGGGGGAGGGGGAGAGGTCCACTCTGTTGGGAAAAGTTACTGAAAATAGTTGTGATAAAGTTCATTGGAAAGGAAATTCAATTCTGAATACTTTTGGTGGTAAAAATGTTTTCCATATCTCCGAAATTTTTCGTTGAAAATTAAGAAAACGTGATTTTGAAGTTTTCTCTAAACATGTTCTATTTTCAAATTTAGGGGACAGGAGATGCTCCAAAATGGATTTTGATAAGAAATGAAAATGTACATTAGGTGCTGAGGAACAACTTTTGTTTGAAAATTTTTTTCATTACGACTGATAGATAAGGCGATACACGTGTTTGAAATGTTATGGGGTGGGGTGGAGATCCTGAGGAATGGGGAGGGGGAAATGGACATACGGGCCTAATTTCTTTGTTTTAGTGTCCAGAACAAGAATCAATCATAAAATCAATTTTAACAGGAATATCGCGCGGAAGCCTTTTTTTGTACGATTGAGACCTGACTACATGAATTTTCATCCTAAAAATCTTTCCATGATTTTTCCGAGCTTTTGAGACTAGGTTTTCCGAATTTTTGAGCTGGGATGATTTTTCAGGTGAAAATTAATCTCACAAATCATCCCACGATCTTTCCGAGCTTCTGTGGCTGGGATGATTTAAGGGGTGAATTTTCTCCCTAAAAATCAACTTACGATTTCTCCGAGCTCTTAATGCTGGGGTGATTTGGAATGAAAATCATTTCCACAAATCATCCCAGAACTTTTCCGAGCTTTTGAGACGCGGATGATTTTTGGGATGAATTTTTCATCACAAAAATCATCCCATGATTCTTTCCGAACTTATATGAGGCTGGGATAACTTTTGGGATGAAGTTTATAAAAATGGGGATTTTTCAAAATATTATCAATCTCATTTATATTGTTACAAAACTTTGTTAAAATGTGGCAAAAATCTTTCAAATTGTCGTGAAAATGATTTAAAATATTTTGAAATTTGTTTTGAACGTCATAAAAATATGGTTTAAATTTCTTTGTTCAACTTTACTAATTTTTTCATTTTTGAGCAATTTTAATTTTTTTTTTGTGATTTTGAAACATAGTTCGTGACATTTTAATGAATTTGGTGACAGTTTGAAATTTTTTATCGTACCGGTAGCTAATTTGATTAATTTTTGTGACATTTTTACCCATTAGTGTCTAAAAGGAAACAAAAAATAACCAAATAGCGGGTTTTGTAAATATCAATGCTTCATTGCCTGTGGGAATTTTTCTTTCGTTTTTTCGATTTTTTTCCTCAGGGGGGAGGGGGGGGGTGCGGATCACACCATTTACAAACGTATACTGATTTCACCCAACTTCTTAACAATCGGTACTAGATCCACGGTTGGTACTTTACTTTAAGTTTTGAAGAAGTGCACAACTGCACATACCTAATTTTCTAAAAAACGAGTGTAAGTAGTAAGTAAGTACCTACATAAAAAGAGGAGAAGGGTACTTTGTGCGCAAATTTCAAGTATCAAAATGGCAAAAAATCAAGAACCGCCAACAATTTTCAAATCTAGTAGATACCTTGGAATTTTAATCTCTTTCTCTCCCCTAGTGACTAAAAAATTGAAAAATGATGAAATTTCAAACTTCAGAGTGTTTTTTTTTTGAAAATTCTTTCGTAATAGATAATAATCCTTAAATGTCGGGTTTGTTTCGTCCCTAAACTAGGAACATATTACATTTTACAAATAAAAATTATAAAACAGTAAAGATTTTTCCAACCCGTTTTTCGTCGAATTTCTAAAAAACGAAGGCACAGAATTTGAAAACTATAATTATCCGAAATTAAACCTTCAAAAAGTACTTAAGTTACACTCTTTAAAAAAACCTCGAGCGGAAATTTCATCGGTTTTTTATCAACCAGCAGGAAAACCCCCTAAGCCGAGTATGCTTAAACGAATTATAAATAAAACGTAAAAACGCGTTTTCGTGTTCGGAAATTTTCTTATTTCAAATTAATTTTTTTCCAATTCCAACTAAACGAAAAAATATAACACGAGGGAACGAAATTAATCAATTAAGGAACCCGCGTGTCCTGTGTATTAGTTTTGCACGAAGAAATCTCACTAAAGTGAGCTTTAAAGTAAATCTTGCGATTTTAACCGAGCAATCGTTGCGAAGTTTCTTTTGTTTCTAATTACGGTCGACAATAAAATGTTAAATTAATGGTAAAAGTTGTTGCAAAATTTATCAAATGTGGAGGTGCTATGGAAATAGAGGATATTTGAACAAATCTTATAATACTGCGTCGTCGTGTTTTGTTATAACGCGCGTGGTACACAAGTTTTTCATTAAATGTTAATGCATTATTTTTTGTCGGGTTCTTTATTGTGGAAATGGAAATTTTTAGGGTTGAAATGGATTACAAAATTTATTTGAAAAAAATGTCTACTTTTTTGTACTTTTTATTAGGATGTTTACTAGCTCTTAATTATTTTTTCTGCAAATGGGATTTCAACGATCTAAGTCCAATTTCCAATCGAATTTTTTCAATTCCTTTAATTCAATTTTTTTCAAAATTCTATCCAATTGTAAAATTTTTCCAATTATAAAATTTCTTCAAACTTCAATTTTTTTCAATTTTATATTTTCTTTCCAATTATTGAGTTGAAAAATATTTTGAGAAACGTTCAAAGTTTGAAAAAAATTAAAAATTTTCAGTAAGAAGAAATTTCAAAAAATGTGAAGTTGAAAAATTTTTTAAAAAATCAAAATTGAAGAAATCTGGAGAAAATTTAAAATGAAAAAATATAATACAAATGAAAAATTGTAATATTAAAAATTTTTCCAGCTTTGATGTCTTCAATTTTTCCTCAGCTTCATATTTCTAAAATTTCCAACTCAAAAATTGTTTCCAATAATTTTTATAATTTTTCTTCAATTTTTTCAACAATAAAATTTTTCCAATTGAAAATTTTCAAGATTTTTGTCAACTTTGAATTTTTCAGAATAATCTTCTTCAACTTTATGTTTTTAAAAATTTCTTCCAACTCACAAAGTACCTAATTAGAAAAAATTTATAAAGTAATGGAATACCTACTTCCTAATATGGAATATCGGTCTCCTGACTCCGGTAACCAGGACACTCTGAAATTCTGGAATTTTTGATCGAATTAGTTGTAATAGTGTATAACTAGGCTACATACCAAAAATCACGACAATCGGTTCACATTTCTAGATTTTATCAACGATTTTGTGTTCTGAGGGCCCCCGAAACTTATGTTGTATTTATAAATTTACATCAGATAGGATTTTCAAAGCATTAAAACATGAAAAAATGTCTTTTTAGGGCATTAAAAACCCAATTTTTTCAAAACTTCGCCTTCGCTTCGCTCGGGCATAAACAAAATTACAATTCTATGATCTATCTGAGACGAAAGGGCAAAAGAAGGCTCCCTTTTTACCCCCTCCCCATTTTTAGCAGGTGAAAAAAGTCAGTCCCCACTCCCTCCTCCCCTCCCTCTTTTTCATTTCAAAAAAACAATAAAAAGTTGTCCAACACACGGCCCCTTTTGTGCCCCCCAATTTTCGATTCTGACGACGCCACTGTATGATACATCAAATTGAAGCTCAAAAGAAGTACTTTCTTATGATTCAATTTTTCATTCAAACTTCAAAAATAAAAGCTATAACCGAAAGTTCGTAAAATGACCTAGGTTGCCTAATATGGAATACCTACCAATTTTTACATTTTTTCTTTTGATTTTAATGTTATGATGAAGTTCCATGCAAAAGGCGATAAAAATAGTGAAAGATGGGAAAGGAGGGTACAAAAAGACCAAAATGACTCAAACGTTGTATGCTTTCATTGTAATTCGAAATTTTTGGATCATCCGGGGGAAAATTGGGTCCAGTATGGGGGGAAATGTCGGAGATGGTGCCGTGATAAGTGTGTGAGATATGAAGGGGGAAAAATTTCGTTTGTGAATTTTGTAAGTGAAAAATTACGATGTATTTAGATAAAAATGAAGTAAATATTCTATACTAGGAACCCGTTTTTTTTTCAATTTTGAAAACTGTAATTTTACATTTCCTCAAATTGTGAGGAGGAGAAAAGGCGGATTAAAGTGAGCTTTTAGTATGATATAATTTGAAGTTTTTTACATACTTAGGCGCAAAAACGGGTTTGATAACTTAATTAGGAACTGAGTAATTGAGCTTGTAGCTTAGGTATTCCATATTAGGCTACTCTCCCCTAATAAAAATAAGAAATGGAAAAAAAAATTTAAGAAGTGAAATTGGAAAAATTTTAATTTATAAAATTTTAAAATTGGATACAGCTTTAAAAAAAATTGAACTTGAAATAAATTTAGACTTGGATAGTCGAAATCCCATTTGAGGAAACAAATAATTAAGAATTCTTTTTTGGATTTCAAAAAAATCAAAATTGTTCAAAATCAATTTTTTTTTGACTTCAAACCATGTGATGAAGGGGGGAAGGAAGGGATGATGAAAACGTCAAATTGTAAAAATGAAAACTTGAGAGGATGAAAATCACCATTTTTGGATGATTATTCGAAACTCGATGAGAATTTTTTACCCAGTTTTGATTTAAAAAATTTTTGATGCCTCTCTCATTCTTTAAAGGTATCCAAATTCATTTTCCCTCCTTATGAAGATACAATATACCTACGTACATACAAATATTCTATTCGACCTCTTATACTCAAACATATGAGAATAATCCACCTCCTCGTGAAAACTAGATACACAATGCTCATTCCATCTCATTTGACAATTAATTCGAAGTACATACGTAAACCTAACTCGATGGGTGGAATTTTCTAGCGAAGTATTTGCCAAGCTAGTTTTACCGAATAATGCGTCATTTACGTTCATTAATAAGCGTAGACGACGAGCGAGAACAAAGTCTTAATTCCAGTGTAAGCATAGAGTAGATTTTAGCGAAATCATTTTATTATGAAGTGGTATATTTCGCGCCGAACAACGTCTCTTGCACGTTTAATGCTTTCGTAATCTCAATTTTGACTGAAGATAGCCGTGAAATTATAAATCCAGCAGAAATCCGTTTTAGGTATTCAGAAACGTTTCTATTACATTTCAGACGTGTAATGCTCATGAAACTGTATTCATTGTTGAAGGGATGTTTGTACATAATTCGTTTGGTTATAACCTCGTGTAAGCGTAATAAAATAATTGCTCATTTTAAACAAACTTATATTAAACGTGTTTGTGGAATTTGATTTAATGTTAATACTTTTCCGGGTTTGTTGATAAAAGTCAACTTTTTGTATACATTGGGACGATTATTCGTTTCAAATGTGCTTTTTTTTAGGTTTCTGAAATGAAAATTTGTACAAATATTGATAATTTATAATACTCGCGTTCGTGTACCAGAGAACGAGGTAAAAAAATAAATCGAAAAATAAATTAATTTTCGTTTTTCATCAAAAATACCACTAGCTGAAAAGAAATAGCTAATTTCTTGGAAAAAGTTTACCTACCTAGAACCGTAATATAGATATACAAACGACGAAAATATTTATCAAAAAAGTTTAATACCTAAAAATGCAGGTAGGTATCTTTCATTATTATATAGGAACCGCTTTTAATAACTTTTTAAATGTTTTAAAGCAGATAAAACTTTTCAACTTTTTCCCCAATTAATTTATATTCAACTTTCTTTTTGGAAAATTTTCAAGATAGTAAACAAAAATTGATAAGATTTTGAAATACCACGCAAAACGTTCGCGGAACATGCAAATTTCACATGTACCATGGAACAAAACGCAGTTAATATATCCCCCATACGACTAATTTGAATACTTTTTCACAATACGACCAACGTATTCGATCTAAATTTAGGTAATTTTGTCGAGCAACCAATAAACCTATTTTAAAAGGGATACGGAAGGTTTAAATTAAAGCTGACAAGGTCGGTCGGAAATAAAGGGTAAACAATTCACTGTATACTACCATGTTCTCTGATGGCGTAAAATTTCCTCGGTTTAAAGGTGCCAAGGGTGAATCAGGCGGGCAGGGTGGGAGGTAACGGTATTTAATTATCCGAGTGGATATTAAAACCAATTTTAACATGCGTGGATATCGGTAGCATTTTAAAATAGAATAGGCTCGTTAATGTCAGAAAATAAAATGGAATAGGAAAAATGCTCGCGGATAATTGTTTCCATATAATCCGTATAGGTAGCTGAAAAAAAGAACTCTTTTCATTAAAAAATAGAAAATAAAATAACGATGACATTCGCAGCTGACGCTGGTGATGAATGATTTTTCATATGTACCATCGTATACAATTTTAGGTTTATATTATTACGTGTAAAATGAGCATCCGTATTGTTAAAAAAAAATATACGACAGGGAGCATATTTATCGAGAAATGATTGTTGAAAAACATCCTTGAAGTAGGAATTTATGCAATGGTAGATATACGTAGACGTACTTACAACTTGAAATAGAAACACTTTCTGAGAATGCTCGATCTAAAATTTCGATAGTGTTGATGGGTAGGTAGGAACTTGGGAAGGTTGGTAGGTAATGTAGGTATACTTGCATTCGTCGTAATTGTACGTTGAGTAAGTACCTAAGTACTCATTGACGTAGGTAGGTAGCTAGGTGTACATACACTTACCGAATATGCGTAATTATTCGTCTTATCATTTGGCTAGACAAGTTAATTCTCTAAAAATCGATAAAAGCGTCAAATTAAAAATCATTTTTAACAACCACGATGACATTTTTAATTACGACAGTATTATCAGCTTATACGGTTTGTTACACTCGAACAATGCAATATGAATACTTCATTTTACACTTTTTGTAGGTAGCACTTGTATTTTATCAATTGTTTTTTTCTCTTCTTCTGTAAGTTAATTTGACTTTGTTTTTCTTTGACGTTTTTAAATTATGTTAACAAACATTTAAAGAGAGACTTGATTCCCTTTTTTTAAACTTTTGATTCGTAAGATCTTATTAATATTTCTGTATACTTACAGGGCGTTTCAAGATGAAAGGAGGCCTTTTATCATATAATTATGTAACTCATACCGAATCTATGTGGATTTGATTGCCCAATTTTAGATTTGAAGGGGTAAACTCACTAAACTGATTATTTTCTTCGAAAAAATTCATTTTCCCTCCTAAATTAATGGTATTTATTGCTCGACGACCAAGATGAGAAATTTTGTGGAGGGTTGATAGGGCAAACGAGAAAGGCTGAGGGAGAAAAAGATGCCCCTAATTTTTTCAAAGCATTGACTGGGTGTCTGTGAAGCATTGGGACCCTTTGAAAACTTTTGAAATTTAAAGTGTACTCGAATCAATGCCAAAGAGTCCTTCAATACAAATTATTTTCAGATAATTGAGGAAAAATTCAATAAATCTTTAAAGCAAGCATGTGAGCGAATTTTTCAATAAATCAAAAGTTTCTTCTTACAAATACAAACTAGAAGGTTTTTAAAGAAGATTTTGCAAAATTTTCAGCATTTTAAGCGATTTTGAAAAAA
Source organism: Pseudococcus viburni (assembly GCA_033439095.1). Lineage (NCBI taxonomy): Eukaryota > Metazoa > Arthropoda > Insecta > Hemiptera > Pseudococcidae > Pseudococcus > Pseudococcus viburni. Next base: position 168,108 of record JAVBJF010000064.1, on the reverse strand, counting down.
TTAACAATTTTACGTTTCATTTTTAAGGATGTTGAAAACGTAGGATAACTGAGTTTTTTTCCCATTAAAAATTCAATTTTTCAATATTTTTACCTTTTTTGAACAATCTGATAAAAATGGTGTACTAATAGTGAAATTTTTGAATTTAATTGGGAAGGGGAAGCAGAAAGATGAACATTTCATTTTAAACTTTATTGGAGAAATATAAGGCTTTTATAAATGTTCGCATCCGCTGGCTCTAATGGTTGGTAATTTGGAAAATTCTGCTACTGAGTATTCTCTCAATTCTGAATTAGTGAAATTTATCAAAAATCATTGAAAAACAGTCAGAATTTCAGCACAGTAATAAATCAGTGAAATTTTTTCACTGAAAGCAAGTCGGTGAAAGAAAATCACTGAAAATCAGTGAAAATTCATTAATAACCCAGTGATATTTATGAAATTTACTGAAAAATCTGTGAAATTCTTTGAATAATCAGTGAAAAATTGCTGAAAATCAGTGAATTTCACTGATTTTTCCTGTGCTGCAATTCTGACTGTTCATCAGTGATTTTTCACTGATTCGAAATGAGAGAGTAGGCAGTGGCACACATTTATTCAGTTTTTTCTTTGGTTGTCGGTTTTGAGTTTGAACCGTGTGAAAAAACTTCAAAATTTTCATTGTAAAAGAAAATATTGATTGTGTTTTACCCTGTTTTCTCCAAGTCAAAAAAAACAAAAAAATAAAAGCAATGCAGGTACGTTGCACTTCTTGCTGATCATCAATATTGAAGGAGTTGAATATGAAAAGAACATCCAAACTTTTTCAATATTCTTTTTTTTCAATAAAGAAATGAAAATCTGACATAGTATCTGCTGGTAAGAAGAACAAGAAATGCCAGAACATGGCGAGAAGCAAAAGAATGAAAAGGAAGTTCTTTTTTTGGAAAATTGAAACTTTGAAAGCTAAAAAAATGGCATGCAAATGGCGAAAAAAATACAGAAAATAGCCATGAATTTTTATTTTTCGGACCCAGTACACACCGTATCAGATAAAATTGGGTTGGAAATTGATTATATAATTTATACTAGTTTTTAATCAATTTTGTGATTACTGATTAGTGATTACCTATTACATTTCAAATTTTTGTTTCAATTTTTTTACGATGAAGCGAAAATTTGAAATATTAATAATCATAAAATTAATGAAAGAATAGCTAATCAATTTTCAACACAATTTTATTGGGAGATTTCAAATTGTTATTTTAGGATCATCCATAAAATTTCGATATTCCATTTTTAATGTTAATTTCAAGTTGATATTTCCGGTATCTTATCAGTTTTTTGTCAGAAAAACTTTTCAATTGTAGGTAATTTTGTTAATTTTAAAATTATTTCGATTGTAAGTCCCTAATTCAAAACTGTGAGAAGTTGAAGTTTTACTGGTTTGGTACTTGAACTTGATCAAGATCTCCAAGGGACTATTCATGAAGTTTCCTGACAAGAAAAACTTTAGAAATTAGAATTGTGGATTTTTTTGTCCAACTTTCCTGAATTTTGCTTTTAGAAAGTCACGCTTTGTCGAAACAAGATTGATAAGAGGGCACAAGTATTAATAATTTAAATAATAAAATTTTATAACTTTTTCTTTGAATGTTGAGGAGTGCCACTGTCACCCCACATTTTGGCACATCGATGAAGAATCGTAATATTTTTTCGCCTAACACCCCTCCCCCCGCATATGTGCTCAAAAATATAATATCAATAGTACAATTAATGGTAATCAGATGTCGGAATTTTATAACGAAATTTTTTACCCCTCTGTCTCCAACGATGTTAATAATGGCCAATTATGAATTTTGGTGTTACTTTTTGAGCCAAATTGAAAATAGTTCCGAAGAAAAAATACCTATGTATTTTCGTAATTGAAGGAGCTACGCAATACACAAAATGAATTTTTGGATTAGATGTCAATTATTTTTCGTTTTAAAATAATCGGAAATTTTAAAGTCGAAAATTTCAGTATTCGGACGATTATTTCTGCTCTTTTGGCGCATTTAAAATGGAACATGGATAAAATAATGTATATGACCTGTATTTTGTTTGTTTGATTTTTGATTACTGAGTATTAAAGTCATTAAGGTATATTCTTTAGAATTTTCCTTTACGTGTTTATAGCAAGATTTTATTTTTTTTGAAGTTTTCCCCTAAAATCGCAGGATTTTAATTTTTTTACTCAGGCAATGTTTTTTCCATCTCCCTATAATTATTGTCACTGAATCTCAATATTCCATTAAAATGATACTTTGAAACTTTGAATAAGCAGCTTGAAGAAGTCGTGGGAGAAGTGGGAAGACAAAAACTTAATTCGTAAAATGGATTTTTAAATTTCATTTACAAATATAATGCTTCCATTTTGAAAATTTTTCAGCTAGAACTTCAAGTAGGTATTTTTGTAATTTGAAAATTAATTTCAGTCAATTTTGAAGAAGGTAGCTTTTCTCCTTTCTCTCCTCCAAGCTATCTCTATGTTATGTCTAAATAAAAGAAAGTATTTAATTTTGAGATCAACTCGTCATTTATCTTCAAAAAGGTGCCAGAAAATGACAAAACTCATTGATGAAATTTCAAGCATCCTTTCGTACATATGATTCATTGGTTGACTTCAGGAGCTTACTCTCTCATTTCTGAATCAGGAAATTTATCAAAAATCACTGAAAACAGTCAGAATTGCAGCCCAGTAATAAATCAGTGAAACATTTTTCACTGAGAACAATTCAGTGAAAGAAAAAATCACTGAAAATCAGTGAAAATTCACTAAAAACTAAGTGATATTTATGAAATTTACTGAAAAATCTGCGAAATTCTTTGAATAATTCGTGAAAAATCACTTGTGCTGCAATTCTGACTGTTTATCAGTGATTTTTCACTGATTCGAAATGAGAGAGTTCAAAACTCGCCAAATATTCACTGGATTTGATTTTATAGCCAGATGATTTTTAATTCTTCACAATAACGAGTGTAACAATTATACGAAACGACGTACAATAAAATTTCAAAATTAATATTTATTTTTAAAAATTACTTACTCAATATCCACAATCTTACATCGTATAACTAAAATTTTATCAACATTGTTGACTCATTATGAAAGTATGGCGCTGGCTGTTGAAAAAACATTAACTTATTAAAGAAAAAAAAATCCGTTACGTTGAAATAGTACGTAGGTACACCTACCTACGTACAACCCGAGATAAAAAGTGCATTTTGTTTAGTAAATAAAAAATTAAATCTGAAAAGACAAATAAATTGTTAATCTTGTTAGTAAACTTATTGTTGTTCGTTGCTGAAAAGTAAAGCATAGATAAAGAAGTTTTAAATCTCATTACACGTTTCAGAGATGTAAGAAATTTCATTAGCACGGTACACAATGTTCTAAAATAGTGTACGCATTTAATACTTCGTATACAACTAAACTTTTACCGGTATGAAAACAGCAAAGTGGAGGAAAAAATACGTCGGAATACGAAACAAAGCTATTTACTTATATTTTCAGAATCGATTTCATAAATAGGACATATACTTTTGATAAGAAGGCATATCCTCCTTTAATTATGCCCCCAGAAGGGGGAGGGGGAGGCCATAAAAAATTGTACTTTGTTTTTGTTTTTTCCTCTTCTAATTTAGCATATAAAATAAGGAAAAATGTTACATATAATTTATTTGTATTTTCTTGAAACGGTGCCACTTTGTTTTGTTTGGTAAGCTTCGCTTCATATTCACCGTTAACCCTTTCAACTTTTGGATGTTTTCATAATAAATTATCTGAGCGTGTCGGAGTAAGGCTAGAGAATTTTTTGCATGTAACAAACCTCATTTCAAACAATAACTTTAAACACGCTGCTCGTTTACGGAATTTGCGAAATTTATGGAATTTATAAATTTTTGGAGAAAAAGATGAATGTGTAAACTTTATTAGCGTCGGATGCGAGATTTTTTTTTTCTTACGAGGTGGTATAAAGACGTTTGAAAAAGTATTACAGTTTGGTAATCTGCTTAGAATGAGTAAAAATATATACCAGCGTCGTGGTAAAGATATTTAATAGTATAATTTACTATTTACTTCGTTATATAAGTATATGGTAATAAAGGTACCGAGATCCTTGATATTTAAAAATTATCTAGTAATGCGTTACTTTAAATGTATTGCCACGCCCGTAGGATAATTATTTTTTTAATATTTTGTCCGAACGTTTTACTTTGCTTAAAATTATGGTATTCGGAAGACCTTGAGTGAAAAAATATGTGACAATGTAAGACCAACTTTACGATAAGTTGGAAATTATTAATTCTTTAAGACTAACGTTCTGCTATAAACTTTGCTTTAATAATGCGTTGTCAAATTTACTAATTTATTCGGTGTGATAAGACTTTAAACAGTTTTAATAATTTAAACATTGCTATCGAATTGACATTTCACTTTGATAGCCAATTAGTCAGATATATGAAATGGCATGTGCACTTGCAATTTTCATCGTCGATTTAAAGTAATTGAGATAATCTCGCGATTAGCAATCCAATAAGATTGAAAAATTACGAATCGATAAAAAAAAGGAGAAACGAATCAGAGTGCGAAAAGTTACCTACGTTCAGTTTTAACGATGATAATTGATTTGTGATGAAATGGGAAAAAAAGTATTAATAAAATAAAAAGCTAGCCACATTTTATCGTAATGCAATTGTAATATTATTATAAACGTCGACGAGTTGTTTGACCTAATGACCTACCCTTAGGTACGAATTCTAAGTGGCACAATTTTTTCCTTTTTCAAAATAGAATTTTATTTCACGCAATTGGAGAATATAAAATACAGGGTCCACTTGATTAGATATTATCGTATAATAATTATTAGCTTTATCTTTTCCATACACGCCCACATTGAGATAAAGATTGATAATAGCTGCCAATATTCCTTTTATGTGTATTAAACATGAAGGAATTTCGCTATTACCGTTAAACCTTGATAAGCTTTAAGATACTTAAAGCCTTAAGTTACACGCGAAATGTTGGCGCAGATTTACATGAATTAATTGTGTCGTGGAATTATTTTTCAATAAATCGACTGGATTATTTTTTAGAGTATTTTCTCTTTTTCGTTTTGGTATCGTAATTTCGATAGGATATTAGATTTTCATGGTTGGGATAGATTTGTCGAATTTATATTCGAACGTAGGTACCTGAGTCATAAGCGCACCAGGGAGGGGGGAGGGCTCTGGGGGCTTGAGCTCCCCCCCCCCTAAGCTCGGACAGGAGATTTTTTTATTACAAAAAATGTTTTTTTTTTTTTGTTGAAACGTGATTTTTCAATAGCTCGGGCAGTATTTTAGTCCTTCTATTTTAAAAAGTGATGATTTTTCACTGATCTTTCAGTCAAAAATTACTAATTTCTCAATCAATTCCTAGTTTAAAATCAGTGAAAAATAACAGAAATTCCGTAATTTTCAATTTTACTTGGCTCAAATCCATTTATCAGGGTGTCTACCGGTCGCGAAAGTTGCGAAAAAGTCGCGAAATTGACCCAAAATTCATCAAAAGTCTCGAATTTTTCCGAAATTACTTCATTTTTTTTTCGTCTTTTACAAAACAGAAAAAGTAAAAAAATTCACCTTTTTGAACATATTTTCTAAAAAATTTCGCCCTCGCTTCGCTTGGACTCTTAAATTTTAAAAACCTATTCTTAAATTAAAAACCTACTTCCATTCTATTTCAGACAATTGAATATTTTGAAGCGAAAAAAAAAATGTTCTTGTGGGAGACTGAGTAACGATCACGATTGTTAATTTCAAAGGGAATATTGTGTCTATTCTCAAGAAAATCTAAAAAAAATGGCGAATTTGAGATTTTTCTAAGAAATGTTTTAAAAATTTAGAAGGAGAAGCCATTTGGAAATATGTCTCTTTCTTGCTGCTTTTTAAATAAATTTTACGAAAAAATTTCGCCCTCGCTTCGCTCGGGCCAAATAATTACATCATTATATTGGTAATCTGCTAATACTTCAGACTTCCCATGAATTTATTTCTCAGTTTTAGTGTCAAAATCCACATACTCAATAAACAGCTAACAATTTTATCCGTTCCAACGTGATTTTTCGTAAAAATTTTCACCTTTGCTTCACTCGGGCAGTAACTATTTCTCTTCTTTACCATAAAATAATTCACTTTTAGAAAATTTTTGTAAAAAATTGTCTTTTTTTAAATTAAAGACGCATTTCCTTCAATGTATAAAATTTTTTCTGTAATAAATTTGATCTCGTTGATTTTTTTTGGGGGGGGAAGGGGATTGAGAAGTAGATACTAGATACTTTGGAAAAAGGTCGCGAAAAAGTCGCGAAATTTGATTTTGAAAAATCGGTAGACACCCTGGTTTATGAATCAACCTACTGAAAATATCCTGACTACGCCAGCCCACTGAAATAACAAGTTACTGAATTTTTTCATTGAAATTTCACCCCCTCTGAGTCCCTCCCTTAAATAATTTCTGGGTGCGCTTATGGCTGGGATGAAATAAAAACTAGAGTTGTTCTGTTTTTGTTTCTTGTTGAAAACTGTTGCTGCCATTGGAAACTTCCATTCCATAATGCAGCTTTAAGTATTCTCATAAATAATAATTTTTTATACGCGACATCCCGGTGATAAATAATTTTATAATTTTTACAGTTTTTAGGTAATATCTGAAATGGTTGGGACTGGATAAGAAGTAAATTAAATAAGAGACTTTGTTTGGCGAACATGGTTGCGAGGGAGAAAACCGGCCAAGGAAACGAAAATACAACGAAATGAAATTTAATTTAGTTTGTAAAAAGTGTAGGTACAGTAGAGCAACCGCCTTGGGTTCATTTTCGCGGGTAAATTTTTGCTGCTTCAATTATAATCTACGTCAAATTTGTTGCGAGATAAGCTGTAGAATATCTTTGCCAATCTCAACTTTTTTCCTTGTTTTTTGACGATAAAGGAGTCGAATCGTGTAGGCGAACAGTGCATTGTCCTGTTTAACTCGAGCGAAAAAATTATATTTAGATGAAAATTCGCGAGCGAAATGAAATTCATTTGATGGAAAAAAGTAATACGGAAAATTGAATCAATTGAAAAATGAAAAAGTGACGTTGAAAATTGAGCAATGTAAATTAAACGCAGTATTTAAAGTAATCGTTTTAAATTAGGTTGAACAAAAGATAAGGAATGAATAAGAAGGACGAATTAAAAACTGGATTTAGCCCAAAAATGTAGATTTCTAAAAGTTTGAAGGGAAATTTACAGTTTGAGACTTGAGTCAGAAAATTGGGGGAAGTTACATTTTGAGTTGGAAATAACCAATTTAAAGCCTCCTGAACAGAAGTTGGCTCGATTTGAAGAAATGAGGGAGGAGGGATTAATTTATGAATTTTTAAAATTTTGTCGAGTCTGCCAAAGAAATGCGAACCTTATCTGGGAGGGACCTCAAATTAGTAAAAGAAAAAGAAAACACATACTGTCATCTTGTTCAATAATTTATCACTAAAAATTATTTCATTTCACTTGAAAAATTTACGTATTGGTTTCATTTGTAGTAACGTGAACGAAAGATTGCACTTGTTCCTTCACGCGTAACGAAAACGAGCCAACCGACGGGCTGGAATAATTTTTTTTCGTTGACTCTGCTACAGTTACGTCTAAATTCGTTCGAATTTGAGTCTTTAGGAATCTGCAAGACTCAAATCGGTAATAGTTGAGAGTTAATTGGATTCATCAGATTTTGTCCTGAATCGTCACGATTTGCAAATGATCGTAGGAAGTTACCAGGTTTTGTCTGGGTTCGACCATCGAGCAAATTTGAGTCATAATTCGCCAAAAGTCATCTGAAATCATCAGGATTAGTCGGAAGTCGTCGTTTGAAGTAATCAGGATTTCTTATGATTCGTTGAAATTGGTCCTAAGTCTTCAAAATTCATCAGGATTAGACTTAATTTGTCACCCAGCGAAATGTACCTATTCGTCAGAAATCGTCAAAATTCAAGTCGTTGCAAATTACTTTTATTTTAATAGGGAGTCATCAAGATTTGTTAGGAATCGTTGGAATTTGTTCAAAATCATCAGAATTTGTAAAAATTCGTTAAAAGTAGTGTTGAGTTACCAGAATCATGAGAATTCGAATCACGAAGATTAGTCAGAATTCGTCAAGAATTGTCAAAATTCTACTAATTATTGTAAGGTCGAACGAAAAAAAAATTTTTTGATTGTGACAAAAATTGGTGAGGTGGTTCAATTTGAGTGTGGAACCTCCCAAAAAATTTTCAGCCCTCTCCCAGCCCAAAGGAGGACGGAACCAAGGTGTCTCAAAATTGGGATGATTTTCGAAAAAATGCGTTTTTTGTCACTTTGGGTAAGTAGTGTCACCCGTTGGAAACCTGGCCATCCCTTAAAAAGTTATGATTCGAGTTTCCACACCTTCCTGAACCATTTAACTTGAAATTAATTACCAATTTTGCCCTCCATCAGGGAGTTGTCTGATTTTTACCAAATCCAAATTACCTGTAAATCGAGCTAAAAATTTTTTGGTCGCCTACAATAATTTTTGTGAATTTTCAAAAAAATTTTATGGCAATGCTGCCAACTTCTTTCATTTCTTACGATTTACACCTCTTTTATTGAACTCAAGTTGCTCATTTAGTGCTTGAAAAGTACGCCAAAAAATTTGCTTGGTCATTTAAATTAATTAAAATTATTTTTTGAAAATTTTTTGTAGCAGTGCTGCCAACTGAAATTTTCTGAAAATTGCGTAAATCAAAATCCAGTTGGCAGCATTGTCGTGAAAATTTTATTCTAGGTACCTAACAAAAAAAAAGTTGGTGTTTGAGCGATTTCAGTTTGATAAAAATGAAAAATTCCTCAAATTCGCTATGTGCAACTTTTCAATCTCTTAGTAGAGAGCAAAAAGTGGTATCTAATTTCAAGGTCAATGGTTTAAGGAATTAAGTATACTATTTTAGGGAGGGGTGATTAAGATTCCCAGCAGAGAGCTCATAGCTGGTGGCATTGTCCAAAGGTGGAAAACCCCCATGTTTTATTTAAAAAATGACTCCACTTTGAATCCCTTTAGTTCTGTAATACCCCTTTGGGCGGAGGGGACTAAACAATTTTTTTGAATGTTTCCCTCTCAGAATAAGCCTTCTTGGTTTTTCCCCCTGCATTAGTGTTTAATCAAGATTTGTTAGAAGTCACCAGAAATTGTCAGATTTGGTTCCGAGTCATCCGAATTTTTTAGGATTATTTAGAAATCGTCAGGATCAGGAATAGTCAGGATCAGTGAGAAGGGAAAAGCAGGGAATAGGAGTCGATTCCGCAGTTGGAGTCAAACTAACTCCAAATTGACTCCGACTCCGGCTTGACTCCGGAGTCGAATCGAATCGAGCCGGAGTCAAGGAGTCTAGGTCAAAGATTGATTCCGGAGTCAAGCAGGAGTCAGGATTCAAGGTCTGAAATTGACTCCGGAGTCATGGTGGAGTCCGGAGTCAGGGTGCGATTTTGACTCCGGAATCAAGGTGGAGTCAGGAGTCGAGGTCTGAAAGTGACTCCAGAGTCAAGGTGGAGTCAGGATTCAACTTTCCCCCTTGACTTCGTGAGTTAGGTTGAGTCAGAAGTTTACTTTTTGGCTAATTTCTATTCCCTGCTCCAAAATCGGAGTCAAACTGACTTCAAATTGACTCCGACTTCTGCTTTATTCCGGAGTCAATCCCGAGTCAGGAGTCAAGGTCATAGATTGACTCCGGAGTCAACGGAAGTCAGGAGTTAAAGTCTGAAATTGACTCCGGAGTCAAGGTGAAGTCAGGAATCGAGGTCTGAAAGTGACTCCAGAGTCAATTAGGAGTCAGGAGTCAGCTTTCTCCCTTGACTCCGGAATCAAGCCGGAGTCGGGAGTCAACTTTCTCTCTTAACTCCGGGAGTCAAGCCAGAGTCAGGAACCATCTTTTTGGCTGACTCCTATTCTCTGCGGAAAAGTCGTTAAAAATGGTCAGGATTTCCGTCGTCAAGGTTAGTCAGGAATCAGCAGTATTCGTTTAAATTATTAATTTATTAATCAAGTTGTCAGAATTTTTCATGAAGTTGGTTGAATTTGTAAGGTTTCACATTTCTTGATACTGTGAGCCTGGATATAGAAACCACCCTTCGGTATCAAAAATTGGTTTTTGAGTTGACACTGATTTTAGGCTTTTCAGAAGGAGCAGAATCAAGGGGGAATTTCAACTCAAAATCCAGTTTTTGATGCCTAAGGGTGGTTTTTAAATCCAGGCTCACATACTGGATTTTTTAGTTTTTAATCTCTACTTACTTCAAATTCTGATAGTTTTTGTATAGCTCATGTCAATTTTCTTTCAGTATGAGTTATTTTAGGTACCTAATCTGTTTTCTACTCTTCGTTGAAATTTTCATTTGACCTATTTCATGCTTCCCTCCTTCTTAACCCTTCTAATATCATAATATGTAAAAATGTCGAATGACTCATTTAAAAAAGACACGTTTTTCTCCACCTACTCTAAATTTAAGTAACTCATTACGTAATCAATATTAAATATTTGAAAATTTTTTCCATCTACCTAAATCTGATATTTTTCATGCTAGTTCTCTGGATCTAAAAACATTCGTCATGGAACACCGAACTACCTAATTTACCTACTGATATTTACAAACAAAACTCATATCGACGCGTTAATTCGTAAAGAGATAAGTGCAGTTTACTGAACAAACACAAACGAGAAAGTATCAACGGGTAAAATTTATCGCTGTTATTTATCAAATCAACACTTCGATTATTCCAGTAGTATACAGAGAGATATTGATTATATGTAGCAAAAAAGAAAAAAAAATAATACACAAGGATATCGTTTTAAAATGTAAATTACACTTTTCCGATGGTAAATATTATTTCTAATAGCGGAATTAGTTATAATTTCTTTTGTTAAGCATGTCGATGTCGAATATGTCAAAGAAGTGGTAATATTTCATTTTATATTTTATATACCTACTCGCGTTTATATTGTTGAAAGTGATAAGAAATCATTTTTGAAAAGATATATTTGATAGGGTATAACTTTGGCTGATGGTCAATCGATTCACGTATAATTTTTTCGTTTTCATTATGCACAGTAAATGAAGCGTGGAAATTTTTTTTTATCGTATAAATACAAGATGATCGATTTTTACACTTTGTACCTATATCTTCTAGGTGTGGTGTTGTGTATTCATCAAACGTAAAATATAATAATGAGGAACTCGTAGTATTTCCAACAATATAATATACCATCGTTGCTATAATAACTGATTTGTTAGTAAATGAGAAAGTTCAAGGTCATGCGTTGACATTTTACGTGTATATTACAAATATTCAGCATTTTCCTCTGTTTATATTGTAAAAATATCGTCCAATGTGAGCACGTGGCTGCGCTTATAGGCTAATTTGACCGCGTATTGTATTTTTTTCTCCACAAATACTCCAAGAGTGACCTTTCGAGGTAAAAAATTGACAATTTGTAAACCAACGAGTTGACAATGAAAGCGTATTAAACTAGTTCGATACGTTCAATAACGAGTTATTTATATTTACTCCGATACGTGGTGAACTCCAGGATGATTAAATTTAGCCACACGTTTCATTTCAACGGCTATAAATAGTTAGAACAAAAGAAAAAAAGGTATTAAAAAATACGACACATTCGCGTCATTTCCCTATCTTCGATATCGAACCGGTTTACCATCAGAACTTGCGGTTTTTTTCAGCAGACACGTCGGCGAGGAGCTTAAAAGGAAGTTATTTCTGTAATGTGTACGCTTCGACGTGAAATTAGGTTAATTTTTTTCTATGAACTAGATGACTCGTTGAATCGAAGATTCATACATTAAAATATTTAGCCTAAGTCGGTTATACTCGGGTACACATGTCTGTGTTTATTTTACGTATAGGTATTTTTTTTAAAACGCGAAAAATAAACAGGGATAGGAGCACTGTGTACTTGAACGCGTTACCCGAACCATCTTCAAGTTGAAAATAAACTATAGAATTTTCAAAAGTTTCGAAAACTTGTGTACCCGCGAATAACACCCAAGGTTTTTCAAAACGTTTTTATCATTGAGTCATTGTTTGTACTGAAATCAAAGAGATGCGGGTTGGCGAAAATTCACGAGCTTGTACCTTTGCTAGGTATTTATATAGGTCAAAATTTATTTTTTCGTATTTGTTTTGCCATTTGCGCGAGTAGCTGACATCGTTTAATAACACGATACCTGGCACGAAGCGACGTTTAATGTAAAAGTACATAATTCTTATGTAATTTCAATTTAAATTAAGCTATTCGGTGTGTTTCTATTCCGCGTAAATACTCGGAGAATGGAACTTACATAATGCTTGACCAACGACAGTTTACGAGCGACGTATTAAAATATTTTCAGCTTGGTTTAAACACCGAGTGTGAGATAAGAAATAGGTTTTTAAGAGATGGACGTGTGCTAGATGGAATTTCAAATTCTTCTGTTCGAGAAGTGTATTTTTGAAAAAGGTGTCTTACCTCCACTCCTCCCCTTTCCTGGGTCCTCATTCTGGCCGATGAAGTGATTTAATGAAGATGAAGACTAATTTGAGAAAGATGGCCAACTCAAAGTAAAATTTTGAGCCTAAACAAAAAAAATCGAAATTACATAATAACAGGACCCCGTATCCAAAATTTAAGATGCTGAAGTTCATTTTTCGATTTTTGGAGAATTTTTGAAATTTCAAAATTACCTCCGCCCTGCGAAATATAAAAATTTGATCTAATCAACGAAAAAAGCTGAAATTTGGTATATACCTTATTTTTGATCTCCCAAATCGATTGGAAGCGGTTTCGAGCCGTTTCAGAGCTACCAGAAAATTTTGAAATTTTTCAGCGCTGGAAAGAAGCCCATAAAATGGCCCATATGCACTTCAACACCTATAATCGCAAATTATCTATATTGGTGACCTATTCGATCGATTGAAACACAATTTTCCAAAATTCGTGACTTTGAGTTAAAATTCGCATTTTTGGGCAAGAAATTTTTCGGGAAAAAATAAAAAAAAATTCTAATTGCTCCAAAACGTCTTAAAACCACTTCCATTCAATTCGGGAGGCCGAAAATAGGGTATCTATCAAGTTTCAACTTTTTAACTCAATGTGTGCGGATTAGACGAATTTTTAAATTTTCTCCAGAAAAATTTCTTGCCCAAAAATGCGAATTTGAACTCAAAGTTACGAATTTTGGAAAATTGCGCTTTAATCGACCAAATAGGTCACCAATATGAATAATCCGCGATTATAGGTGCTGAAGTGCATATAAACCATTTTTATGGAATTTTCTCCAGTGCTGGAAAATTTCAAAATTTTATAGTAGCTCTGAAACGTCTCGAAACTGCTTCCAATCGATTCGGGAGGTCGAAAATGGGGTATACCTATACCAAATTTCAGTTTTTTTCATTGATTAGAACAATTTTCATATTTCACAGGATGGAGGTAATTTTGAAATTTCAAAAATTCGCCAAAAATCGAGAAATGAATTTCAGCACCTAAAATTTTGGATGCGGGGTCCTGTTATGATGTACTTTCGATTTTTTTTTGTTTGGGGTCAACATTTTACTTTGAGTTGGGATATCTCCCTTATGAGGATTTTTTCTCCAACTTGAGATTTTCTCACATCCATTGGAAATTTCTAGGATTTTTAAAGATTTTTTTTAAATGTAGAAAAATGATGGATTTGCCATGAAAGTTGTGTTTTTTTGTTTTGTTGGGATAACGTTCCCCCTACCCCGTGGAAATTTTCCTTTCAATTTGAAGCGAAAAACATTTACTTCAGACTTTTTTTCATTTCTTTTTTTTTCACTGGAATATTATTTCGTTTTAATTTTTTCCTCGAATGATAAATGAAGATGGTGGAAGTGAACAGCTGAACAAATGAAATTATTTTCGATTTTTCTTCAAATTATTTGTTTGATTTTTTCTGGATGAAAATTGAAGTTTCTGAGAACTTTTTATATAGTTTTGGTGAGATGATTCTCTGATATTCGAAACCAAGATGTAATTTATGATTTGTTGAGGAGAATAGGGGCTTCTAAATTAAGTACTGAAATGTTTTCCAAGAATTTACTGTTGAAAAACAAAAATGAAATCTATTTATATTTGAATACCTATAAAATTTAAAGTATACAGTCAATAAAGTCTTTATTTTACGATAATTTATAATTGAATGTTCGCTCCTCTGGCACCTCCACAGCTCACTATTTAATTGATTATTAACGTAAAGTACGTAATTATTGTATAGCTTTATTAGCAGTGGGTTGATATGATCTTTTTTACAGAGACGAATAAAAGTTGGTTTATGTGGGAGCAAAAAAAGCGGAAATTTTCAATTAAAATAGATTTAATCCTGACTTTTTCAATTTTTTTTTCAATTTTTAAGGAAAATTCACTCCAAAAATGGTCATCAATTTTTAAAAATTTCCAACTCTATCATAATCTTTTGAAAAAATGTAATTTCTCCATTATAGAAAGAGGGGAGAAGGGGTGCGTGAATTCTCCCGTTCGTTTAGTTTGGCTCTTGTTTTTTTAAAAGAATTTTAAAAATGTGAAGTCCATTTGTCTTTTGCTCCTTGTAAAACTCTTGAAAATATGAAATCTGTGGACATAAGAATTGAAGATTTCGTTCGAAATGTAAGAAAAATTATTTAATTGTTAAAAAAATTATTAAATTGACCAAGAAATTATTGATAGGTATTTATTTGAAATTGAATGACACGCCTAGTTGAAATTGCGTGAAACATCGTTTAATTTGTATTAAAACTACGAAAAATACGAATAAAATCCTTACATTTTTGTAAAAATTGTCGAAAATGATCCAAAAATTTGTAAAATGTCCACAAAATCTAAATAAGGAATATCTGTTCTTTTTTAAGAAATATCACGATATCTAATTATTTCAAAGAAAAGAAAGATAATTATCAAATTTTACAGAAAAAAGTCGTATAAAAATGTCTGATATTTTGAAAACGTTACAAAAAATGTTTATAATTTTTTTAAAACTCCTGAGAAGTGGGAAAGCGGTCAATTTTTTTGTAAACAATGTAAAAAATTGATAAAACAGTCTAAAAGTTGTTTTAAAAAAAAATATACTCGATTTTTTTAATTCTTCATAAAAATCTTTTTCTTTTCAAATCTTCCCTGGGTTTAAACCCTGAGGTCTGTCAGCCCCTTCATGTGAAGAAGAACATTTCCGATGAAAAATCATAAAAGTTCTGTAATAGTAAAATTTTTGGAAAACCCTGACCTATACGTGTACAAAAACTAATCTGACACACAAGGGTTAAGCCAAAATTACTACCTCAAAAATTTCAAGATGACGGAAAATGTAACCAGTTTTCCACGAAAATTGTTGAAATAAATTTTAAAAAATTTAGAAACATTGGAAACATATTCCGTAGAAATAGAAAACAAAACGTTTGTTTGTTTGTTTTTTAATATTTCACCTTCGCCACTTTAAAAAAAAATATTTTGCCAGTTTTTGAATCTCGTAACGACTTTTATGTTCTTTCATTTTTTTTTGTTGCAAGTGTGGTGTTATTTCATTAAGTTTTTCCAAAATAATATTATTAAATGATCAAAATAATTTTCACCTCTTCAATATTCTGATGCGAAAACAACCCGAAATTAGTGTTATTTTATGTACAAAATCTTGAAATTTTTTGGAACCAACTTTTTCAGATTTTTTCCTCCTTAATAGACATTTTTTTTTCCAAAAATCATCTATTTAGCAAATTTTCTGATTCGAACCTAATTTTTTCAATTTAAAATGGGTAAAATTTCGTCATAGCCTTGTTTTAATAATTTTCGGATTACATTCTTGATTTTAAACATTTTCAAAAAATTATTATATTATTTCCGCAACCCTTCCCCTAAAAATCGACTCAACGTCCTGATTAATCATACCTAGGCACAATTTTTTTTTTTAAATTATGAAATAAAATTATATGATTTCTTAATATGACAATTTCCTCAATGAAATTCAACCTAGCCTTTAATCATCATAGTTTCTTATTTCCTTTAAAAAGGAAAACAAACACCCATCTAAAAAGCTATTATTTTAAGAAGAAAAAGTTGTTGGGAAGTTTGTAAAGTTGAAAGTTGTGAAAAAAGTAATGCACCTTGTCCTTATATAAAAATACTATAGAGGAAAAGTTCTACTTACCTCGTATAATAAAAATATTATCAAAGGAGAGGAGTAAAAAAATGAATTTCGCGAGCCGGATTGTTATGTTAATAATTCTCGTATACCGGGTTTGCCCTTGTACATCATATTTTTGAAAATATTTTTACTCGGATTTTAAAAGACCAAACTTTCATGACGTCATGTTTTAATGATTTCTTTGCGAAAATGTGTACGAGTGGAATTGTTCATTTATCGGGATACGCTCTAATTATTTTGAAAATTTTCAGTCTCAGATTAGAGCAGAATTCGTTTTAGGCTTTAAAAAAACCCAAGGTTTATAAATTGTGTCGTATAAGTACCTAATAAAAAATAAAAATAAAAAATGAAGTTATGTAACTCGAGGAAGGTTATAAATTTTCGGACAGATTTTGTTTGTTTGAGATTTTTTAAGAAAGAAATTACCTAGAATTAGAATACTATGGTTCATTTGGGCGTATCTACGTCTATTGAATAGTTTACCAGCTACTTCCATAAGTCATTCGGTATCGATTTTAATTTTCATTCGTTTTGGTGCAATTAAATTTTCAACTCTATTAAAAATTTTACGATGGTAACCTTGGCGAAATATTTTGCATGATTTTTAATTACCTCAGGTCATCGTATTCTGATCTCCCGATCTGTGTTTCTTATAAATGTATCGGAACTTCCTGCATACATCACTCGATGCTTTATTGCATCCTTTCTGTCAATCGATCTACGAGCGATTTTTTCCTATACTTTGACAATCGACGTACAAGGTGAAAAACACCAGAGAATTAATTTCATTCGATGCCTACTTGAGAATACGTTGTTTGTCTACGTGATGCCAATGCACCATGAAACGGCTGGATATTTAAATAGATGCAAATTAGTGGGAGTTTTGATAAGCATTGGCCCGAGTATTTGAAATTTTCGACCATGTGGGAAATGAAACCGTAACGCAGTTATTTGAATAATGCGAAAAAACCCGCCAACTGGTGATGATAACGAGTCATTACGTTATAGTATGTAAAATACGTATAACCTCTGTGTAAGAATGTGGTAGCCGTGAAAATGAAGGGCTCGTGTGACCTGAATTTTTGGTGCATAATTTAATTAAATAATTTCGTGTGTACATTTCACCATTTTGATGCTGGTTTATCTCGTTGATACAATTTATTTTTCGAAGAAAATGAAACGCCAGACGAGTAGATTTTGTCATATGATTTAATATGGTTCTTTGTAAGTTATTATTGTGTACATTTCTTTTACTTACTCTTACTTTCAAAACATTTTATCGAGGTGATTCTCGGTAGCGTTATTCTTATGAAGTTGTGAAGTTTGTGAAGATTGATAGGGATTTTCCACTGTTGTTGTTTGGTAACAAAACAATTTAAAAAGTTGAGATAATTATTGATTTAGGACTAACTGTATTGTGTCTTAGTAATGATTTTTACTGCAGTGATATCGGTTGCTCCATGTACAGGCTCTGTTAAATACGAGTTCTACGAAGATATAGCTACTTGTATTAAAATATTGTTTGAAAACTTTTCAAAGGTCAGGTTTTGCCTCTTATCAACTATTCTAAAAATATTCGGTTTGATATGTAGTTTAATTTATCTATTATATTCTATTATATAAAGAGAAGTGACGTTTTCGTTGTCCCGGGTAAACTCTGAAGATCCGGCGAGTTGAGGGTGGAGGGTGGTACCATCGGATAGCCCTTGACGAGGAGAAGGTTTAGCGCGCATAAAGTTTCCAAAAAGTCGACTCTAAAGCTGAGAAAAGTCGAATTAAAGTTTCATAATTTCGACCAATCAGAAGCCAGTATTTCGCGAATGTAGTTTTTCCCGAATATCTCGAAACGTGTTGGTCGAATCAAAAATCTGATGACACACTAACGAAAGAAAATTTTACGGGCTACGATTTTGGTTCTCTTCGATTTTTTCCAAAATCGCTTCGTTTTCGAGATATTCCTCAAAATGTATTCCTGAACAAGGTGAGCAATACTGACTAACATGTGGATTTTCCACTGTGATTGTCAACAACAACAGTATAGCTGAGTAGCTTAGCAGGCGGATTCCCACCCCAAAGGTCTGGGGTTCGAATCCGTCTGGCAGAAAAATTTCTTTACAATTTTTATCAACTTGGAAATTTTTTTAAGTACATTTTTTTTCAAATTTTTTCTATGCTAAATCGTGGATTGATTAGTTTTAAATTTTTTTTAGCTTTTGAAATTTTTCGGTAGAAATGGTAAAAAATAATTTTTTAAAATAAAAATACAAAAACAGTGTCAAATTGGTTTAGACTTTGAAATGAGATTTTTTTAAATTTCTTATGTCAAATTGCGTTTTAGTTACTTTTTAATTTAAAAAAAATTCTCAATCATGTAAAAAGTTACCAATCTTCAAAATTTCAAATTTTTTCAACTTACTCAACATATAGGTACAGGTATAATCAATAAATCGACTTTTTAATTAATGGAAGGGAATATACCTATGTAAAAAAATTGATCTAGGGTTCAAATTGAATACAATTTTTTCAAAAAATTGAAAAATCATATAAAATTTCTCAAAAACAATCTAAAATGTTGTAAAAATTGTTGTGTTGACAAAAAATATAAAAATTATGTAGAAAAAAGTTGATTTCACCTGTGGTTCAAATCGAATGCAATTGGTCAAATTTTTATTTAATGGGAGGGGGCATTCAAAAAATTGTTGTGACTTCAGTGATTTGAAAATAATTTAATTATTGATGGAGTTGTTAATTAATGGGAGGATTCAAAAAGAAATTGACCTGGGGTTCAAATTGAATACAAATTTAAAAAATTGATTCAACGTCCTAAATTAATATGTGTAATTTTTAAAAAAAATAATAATTTATCGAATTTTTAATTAAAGGCACAGGAATTTAAAAAATATATCAATTTATTGAATTGTTAATTAGGTAATGGGGAAGAAATGGTGAAAAATAATTTGCTGAATTGTGTATGCAGTACAAATTATTACTTAATCAGTTATTTTTTCATATTTCTGTGTTTTGAGACTAAAGTTGTACAAAAATTTAAAAAAATTAATACAAAGTGAAATTATGCATAAAGTTCAAAAAAAAATATGGACTTTGACCTAAAAAAATCAGTGTTTTTAATGTTTTCAATTTTTGTTTAAAATTGTTTCAAAATTTTTAAAAATATGAAATTAAAAATACAAAAACAGTGTCAAATCGGGAGGATGTATTCAAAAAAAAGAAGTGATTCCACCTGGGGCATTTTTGAAAATAATTGATTTATTAATAATTCATCGAATAATTAAATAATGGGAGTGGATCTGGATACCTAAAAAAATTGATTCGACCTGGGGTTCAAATTAAATGCAATTGATCAAAAATTTAATAAATGAGAGGGGGAGTTCAAAAAATTGATTTGACCTGGGTTATAATTTTTAAAACTGATTCAACTTCTATAATTTAACAATGTTTGAAAAATTATGAATTGATCGAATTGTTATGTCGGTTTTCGAATATTAAGGGTGTATGATGGTATTGTGAAGGTTCCTCTATGACGATTTTTGAAAACTGTGAGGGTATTGCAGCTCTATGGTGATTTTCGAAAATTGTGAGGGTATTATGAGGATATAGTGAGGGTATTCTATAGTGATTTTCGAGAATTATGGGAGGAGGTGTTCAGAAAAAAAATTAATCTGGGATTCAAATTGAAAACAATTGTTTGAATTTTTAGTTAATGAAGAGGTAATCAAAAAAAGATTTTTCAAATTGATCAACTATTATTGAATTGATTGAATTTTTATGATTTCACCTCTGTTTGATTAACTGACCGAAGAAATGGTAAAAAATAGTTTTTTTCAAATTGAAGAACTTTTTCTAAATTGATTGTTTGACCTATGTAATTTACCAAAAATGCAGAAAAATTATTACCTAATTGATCACATTTTGAATTAATAGGCGGGTAATTCAAAAGAAATGAATTCGGCATGGGATATTTTTTGAAAGAATTGATTTATCCTCTGTAAGTTGAAAAAATTTAAAATGTTGGTTATTTTTGACAATTTAAATCAATCATTGGGTGAAAATATTTTTGTAATTTTTTATTTTTGATCTGAGCAATTTTGTTTCAAATTGTAAATTTTTAGGGGTGTATTCAAAAAAAAGAAGTGACTCCACGTGGGGTATTTTTAAAAATAATTGATTTGACCAGTGTAATTTAAAAAATTAATAATTCGTCAAATTATTAAATAATGGGAGTGGATAATAAAAAATTGATTTGACCTGGGTTCAAATTGAACACAATTGATCAAATATTTTTGATTTTTTAAGTATTGGAAGGGGTATTCAAAAAAATGGATTCGATCTGTGTAGGTAAGTTGAAAAATTTGAAGTACCTAACTACCTACCTACCCATCCAATGAATTCAAATTGAATACAATTGATTGAATATTTTGGTAATGACAGGCGTCATTCAAAAGAAAAAAATTGACCTGTGTAATTTAAAAAAACAAATCGATAGATTATTTAATTAATGGGAGAAGATATTAAAAAAAGATTCGACTTTGGGTTCCAACTAAATACAATTGATTGAATTTTTAGAAGGGAACATTTGTGACCCGTGCAGGGACAGGGTACCTAAAGTCGGAAAACATAATTTTGAGTTAGAGACAAAAATATGAAAAATGGGCAATTTTTTTCAAAATTTTTTTTCGCTTTTTTAGGTAGTTCAGACCTCTGCGCAGCTTTAAACGTGTTTTTTCGATTATTTTTTTTTTGAAAGTCATGATTTTTTCTCATTTTCAAATGTCGCTATCTCACCGAAAAATTGACTTAGGATGCTCATCCAGGTCTTAAAATGTTCCGCATAGTCGCCCCTATCATTTAAGCCAAAAAACTCATTTTTGAAAAATCCGACTTTAGGTACATTTTCCCTGCACGGGTCACATTTAAAAAAACTGATGAAAATAATACTGACAAATCTACGTAAAACTATGATTTGAATAATCCATCTTGGTGTATTACCACCCGTCCGAAGGACGGGTAGAAAGTCTAGTCTATTATATAAAGAGAAGTGGTGTTTTCGTTGTCCCGGGTAAACTCCGAAGATCCGGCGAGTTGAGGGTGGAGGGTGGTGCCATCGGATAGCCCTTGACGAGGAGAAGGTTTAGCGCGCAAAAAGTTTGGAAAAAGTCGCCTTCAAAGTTGAGAAAATTCGCCTCAAAGTTTGGCAAATTTCGGCTTCCGTTTGGCCAATCAGAAAGTGGTTTGCTGTAAACGTTGTTTTTTGAAAATATTTCGAAAAGGGTGGGTCAAATCGAAAATCTAATGACACATTGACGATAGCAAATTTTACGGGCTACAATTTTGGTTCTCTTCGATTTTTGCTGAAACGACTTCGTTTTCGAGATATTCCTCCGAGAAAGTCAAAGTGAAGTTTTGGAAAATTTCAACCATTGAAAGACCTGTAATGACTTATGTGCGGAATTTTGTGGGCAGTATCAACAACAGCAACATAGCCGAGTTGACTACGTCATAGATTCTCACCCCGGATGATAGGGGTTCAAATCCTACAGGGATCAAATTTTTTAAAATATTTTTTTTCAAGAAAATAAATTTTTAAAAAAACTTGAAAAATTTTTCAACAATTTTGGAACAATTTTTATTTGTTTCAACCCTTCTTTCAATTGCAAAAAATTGAAAAAAAATTTTTAATACAAATTATAAAGATTGATTCAACCTCCAAAATTAATTTTTTTTTATAAATTATCCATTAATTGTAATGTTTATGAATGTGAGGTGATGGAGTTGGTAATTAATATCATCCGAAAAAGTTTAATAATTTTGACCATTTAACCTGGGGTTCAAATTGAATATAAAGTTGAAAAAAATTATTGAATCCACGTGGGGTATTTGATCATGCTAAATTGTGTTTAGATTACTTACTTTTAAAATTTTAAAAAATTATATGGGCAGAAAATAAAAATTAATTAAATCAATAAAAAAAATTGACACGAATTTGAAACAATTCAAGTCAATAAATTAGAAAAAAATTGCTGAATTGAATTTTTTTTAGATTAAGTAATTATTGTAACAAATTTTTGGTACTTAATGTTTTCATTTGATTAAATCAATATTTTTTTTTTAAGTAAACAGCCATTTTTGAATTGATCGAATTTTTTATGATTTGACCCGTGTTTGATCAATAATTAATAGCATTTTACCTATCAGATCGAGATAAAAAAATTACAAAAATATTTTGTCTCAATCATGTAAAAAATACAAACATTTTGAATTTTTTCAACTCACCCAAACATTTCAAATTTCGGTTTAAACTTTAAAAATGTGAGCAATCAATGATTTTTTTTAAATTGATGAATTAACTGAATTATTAATTTTTTTTCAAAAAATTGTGTATAATTGGTTTAGACTTTAAAACGTGATAGGCAAATTTACTGATTTATTGAATTTTTTCAATTTTTTCAAATTTTTCACATGCTAAATCATTTTTTGATTAGTGTTGATTAATTGGGGGGGGGGGGGTATTCAAAAATAGAATTGAATCCACCAGAGGCATTTTTGAAAAAATCGATTCGACCTGTGTAATTTACCAAAAATCTAGAAAAGTTATTACCTAATTGATCACATTTTTAATTAATAGGCAGGGTATTCAAAAAAAAAAAATGAATTCGGCATGGGATATTTTTTGAAAAAATTGAGTTGTCCTGTGTGTGTTGAAAAAATTTTAAATGTTGGTCATTTTTGACAATTGAATAAATAATTGGGAAAAAATATTTTCGTAATTTGTTATTTTTGATCTCAGCAATTTTGTTTCAAATTATAAATTTATGGGAGGGTATATTCAAAAAAAGAAGTGATTCCACCTGGAGTATTTTTGAAAATAATTGATTTAACCAGTGTAATTAAAAAAATTATTAATGATTCATCAAATTATCAAATAATGGGAGTGGATATTAAATACTTAATTGATTTGACCTGGGTTCAAATTAAATACAAATGTAAATGAGAAGGGGAATCCAAAAAATTGATTTGACCTGGGTTATCCTTCTTAAAACTGATTCAATTTCTATAATTTAAAAATGTTTAAAAAATTATGAATTGATCGAATTGTTGAGTAATGGGGGGTATTCAAAAAGTGAGTTGAATCTACTGGGGTTTTTTGAAAAAAAAAAATAGATTCATTTTGTAATTTAAAAAAAATTTACACAAATATTATTTAATTGATTTTTTGATTAATGGGAGGGGGATTCAAAAAAATGGATTCGATCTGTGTAAATTGAAAAATTTGAAGTTTCTAATGAATTCAAATTGAATACAATTGATTGAATATTTAGGTAATGGGGGGGGGGGGTCATTCAGAAGAAAAAAATCAACTTTGGGTTCCAACTGAATACAATTGATTATGAATGGGGTATGGAAGGGGACATTCAAAAAAATTGTTTCAACCAGGGTCAATGATAATAAAGCTGACAAATCTACATAAAACTATGATTTGAATAATCCTTTTTGGAGTGTTATCACCCGTCCGAAGGACGGGTAGAAAGTCTAGTCTATTATATAAAGAGAAGTGGTGTTTTCGTTGTCCCGGGTAAACTCCGAAGATCCAGCGAGTTCGGCGTCGAGACCGGTTCCGTTGGATAGAGCTCGACGAGGAGAAGGTTTAGCGCGCATAAAGTTTCCAAAAAGTCGACTCCGAAGCTGAGAAAAGTTGAATTAAAGTTTCATAATTTCGACCAATCAGAAGCCAGTATTTCGCGAATGTAGTTTTTCCCGAATATCTCGAAACGTGTTGGTCGAATCAAAAATCTGACGACACACTACCGAAAGGAAATTTTACGGGCTACAATTTTGGTTCTCTTCGATTTTTGCCAAAACCGCTTCGTTTTCGAGATATTCCTCAAAATATAATCTCCAAGGAATGGACCAATGATGACTAACATGTGGATTTTCTACTGTGATTGTCATCAACAGCAGTATAGCCGTGGTGACTAGGGGGCGGATTCCCACCCCAAAGGGCTGGGGTTCGGATCCGTCTGGCAACAATAATTTTTTTTACAATTTTTTCGAATTTTTTTAAAGTCAAATTTTTATAATTTAATCTGTGTTTGATCGATGATTAATTTTTATCTACCAGATCAAAATGAAAAAATTACGAAAATTTTCTGTCTCAATCATGTAAAACATAGCAAACATTTTTAATTTTTTCAACTCACCCAAAAATTTCAAATTTTTCAAAAATACAAGTTGTCAAATTTGGAAGGGAGGGGAGAGAGTATTCAAAAATTCTGGGAATTTTTTTCAAAACAATTTTTCTTAGTAATGAAAAAAATAGTAATTTGTTCGTATTGAATAAAATAGTTGGAAAAGGTTTGAATCTCTCCATCAGCTAAATTTTGTCAATTTTTTTCAAAGCTAAATAATTTTTCAATAAATTATATAGTTTTATTTTTTTTTTAAATGACGGGTTGAATTTTACATAGGAAAAAAATTCAAATTGAGTAGGATTGGTCAAATTTTTAATTAATGGGAGGGGTATCAACAAAAATTTATTATACCTGATCTTTTTTCAAAAAAATGATCACACCTGTGTGGTTGAAAAAAAAATAAAAATCTGCAAACATTTAAAAAAATTAAAATCAGAGGGTGAAGCAATTTTTAAAAAAAATCCCAGATGGATTCAATTCTTTTTTTTAAATATCTTTCTTCATTAATGAAAAATTTGTTTAATCAATAATTTTTTTATTTTTTAAAAAATTATAGGGTGAATTTTTTTTCCGAATACCTTTTACAATTAATCAAAAATTTGAACAAGTTTATTCATTTTGAACCCCAGGTCGAAATCTAAAAAAATGGATTCGAACTTGATTTGAAAAATTATTAATCAATCGATTTTTTAAATCATGGGAAAGGATGAAAGAAAAATGATTCGACCTGGGGCTTTAATTGAATACAATGGAATTTTTAATCAATGAGAGGAGCATTCAAAGAAATTATTTTAACTGAATTGTATTTTTAAAAATTGGTTTGACCCCTGTAATAAATTTTTTCTTAATTATTATTGCTTGATCGAATTGTTGATTAATGGAAGAGGAGAGGTATTCAAAAAATAATAACTCTATCAAGGGTTCGAAGCAAATAAAATTGTTCATATCTGGGCATTAAAGAAAGAATTGATTCCATCTGGGATATTTAAGAAAACAATGAATCCGACGTATGTAACTTTTCCTTTTCTCAGAAAATCGATTTGAAGGGTCAAAAGTTATCAAAAAAAAGTAGAAATTATTTTGAATAGTCAATAATTTTTTTTTAAATTGATGAATTAGATAAATTGTTAATTTTTTTAGAAAAATTGATATGAAATGTTGGGAATTTTCTCTCATTTATGTAAAAAGTTGAAAAAATTAAAATTTTGATTTCACCTGGGATCAATTGATCAAATTGTTAATTAACACGACATGGTATTCAAAAAAAAATTCGGCCTGGGGTTGAAATTGAATAGAATTGTTCAAATTTTTGGTTTTTGTGATTCTCAAGATTTCATTTTTTTCAAAAAATAGTTTGGTATTGAATGGATTTGTTTAGGGATTAGTGTTCAGTCTATTAAAAATAAAAATACAAACGTTGGAAACTTTAAAATGCTTAAATTTTGAAAATAAATCAAAATTATGCATATAATTTAAAAAAAAATTGGATGCATTGAAAACTTTCGATTAAGTTGTTCGAATTATTTGAAAAAGGGGTGGTGAATAAAATACAACACTATAGAATCAAATGCATAATTTGTGTGGTATGGAAAATTTTCATTTTAAATGATAATTTTAGTGACTTTTTAATTAATGGGAGGGAATATAAAAAATTGACTCAACAGGGGGTATTCAATTATTGGGAGGGAATATAAAAATTGGTTTGATCTGGTGTTCAAAAATGTTTAAAAAAATTATGAATTGATCAAATTGTTAATTAACGGGAGGGGGTATTCAAAAAGAGAGTTGAATCCACCTGGGGTATTTTTGAAAAAAAAACGGATTCGTTTTGTAATTAAAAAAAAATTATACAAATTTATTCAATTGATTTTTTATTAAATGGGAGGAGGATTCAAAAAAATGGATTCGATCTGTGTAAGTTGAAAAATGTATCTAATGAATTCAAATGGAATATAATTGATTAAATATTTAGGTAATGGGAATGGGTCATTCAAAAGTAAAAAATTGACCTGTGTGTAATTTAAAAACACAAATTGAAGGACTACCGGTATTTAATTGATGGGAAAAGATATTTTTAAAAAAATTAACTTTGGATTCCAACTGAATACAATTTATTATGAATTTGGTATGGAAAGGGAAATCCAAAAAAATTGTTTCAATTAGGGCTAATGAAAATAAAACTGACAAATCTAATTTTTTTTCTAAATTACAGGGTAAATTATTATTTTTAAATATCCCAGGTGGATTCGTATTTGAAAAAAAGAAATTACACTGGTCAAAATTGAAAAATATCATCTCATGTAAAAAAAATTACACAGGTCAAATCAAATACTGGGAGGGGATATAAAAAATTGGTTTGACCTGGTGTTCAAATCGGATACAAGTGATCGAATTTTTAATTACTGGCCAAATCAATTTTTTTGAATATCCTCTCTCATTAATTAAAAGATTAAATTAGGTAATATAATGGAAGGGGTTATTCAAAAAAAATTACAAATTAAATACAACTGATCGAAGTTTTAATTAGTGAGAGGGGCATTCAAAAATAATAATTTGACCCTTATAATAAAAATTATTGTGAGGGTACCTCTATGTCAGTTTTCAAAAATTGTGAGTGTATGAGGGTATTCTGAAGGTACCTTTATGACAATTTTTGAAAATTGTGA
This sequence comes from Pseudococcus viburni, assembly GCA_033439095.1. Classification (NCBI taxonomy): domain Eukaryota; kingdom Metazoa; phylum Arthropoda; class Insecta; order Hemiptera; family Pseudococcidae; genus Pseudococcus; species Pseudococcus viburni. The sequence continues at coordinate 140,978 of JAVBJF010000064.1, read as the reverse complement.
GGGTATTATGAGGTTATAGTGAGGGTACTTCTACTCGATGGCGAATTTCGAGAATTATGGGAGGAGGTATTCAGAAAAAAATTAACCTGGGATTTAAATTGAAAACAATTGTTTGAATTTTTAGTTAATGAGGGGGTATTCAAAAAAAGTTGATTTGACTGAACCTGTGATATTTAAAAATTTTTTTTTGATTTTTGTAATTTTGGAAAAAAAATACCCGTCCGAAGGACGGGTAGAAAGTCTAGTCTATTATATAAAGAGAAGTGGTATTTTCTTTGTTACGGGTAAACTTCGGAGATCCGGCGAGTTCGGCGTCGAGACCGGTTCCGTTGGATAGAGCTCGACGAGGAGAAGGTTTAGCACTCATAAAATTTCCAAAAATATGGCTCTGAAGCTGAGAAAAGTCGATCGAAAGTTCGATAATTTCGACCAATCAGAAGCCAGTATTTCGCGAATGTAGTTTTTCCCGAATATCTCGAAACGTGTTGATCAAATCAAAAATCTGACGACACTCTACCGAAAGTAAATTTTACGAGCTACAATTTTGGTTCTCTTCGATTTTTTCCAAAACTGCTTCGTTTTCGAGATATTGCTCAAAATGTGTACCTGAATAAACAGAACAGTGATGACTAACATGTGGATTTTCCACTGTGGGTGTCAACAACAACAGCATAGCCGTGGTGACTAGCAGGCGGATTCCCACCCCAAAGGGCTGGGGTTCAAATCCGTTGGAAGGCAATAAGTATTTTACAATTTTTTTTGAAAATTTTTAAAAGTTAAATTTAATTATTGATTTTTTAGAAATTGATTTGAAGGGTTAGGGATTTTTTCTGTTTCAATTTCATTAAATCAATAAAAAAATTTGACACGAATTTGAAACAATTCAAGTCAATAAATTTAAAAAAAATTGCTGAATTAAGTAAATGTATAATTTTTTTACTTTTTTGAATTTTTTTTAGATTAAGTAATTATTGTAACAAATTTTTGGTACCTAATGTTTTCATTTGATTAAATCAATATTTTTTTTTTAAATTGATGAATTAAATATTAAGGGAAGAAATAGTAAAAAATAATTTTTTCAAATTAAATAACTATTTTTGAATTGATTAAATTTTTATGGTTGGACCTGTGTTTGATCAATTAATAATTTTTCATCTATTTTTGAATTGATCAAATTTTCTTTATTTGACATTGAATTGATCCAATTTTTATGATTTAACCTGTGTTTGATCAGTTAATGGAATAAATGGTAAAAAAAATTTTTCAAATTAAGTAAACAGCTATTTTTGAATTATTCGAATTTTTTATGATTTGACCCAAGTTAGATCAATTAATAGTATTTTACCTATCAGATCGAGATAAAAAAATGAAAATATTTTGTCTCAATCATGTAAAAAATACAAACATTTAAAATTTTTTCAACTCACCCAAACATTTAAAATTTTTCAAGATTACAAGTCGTCAAATTTTTAATTTATGGGAGAGAGTTTTAAAAAATTGAGGTGATCTCAGTAATTTAAAAAATTTATCAATTTATTGAATTGATAATTATTGGAGAAGCTGTGTTTGGGAACTAAAGTTGTATAAAAATTTGAAAAAGTTGGATGCAGTGTAGAAATTTTGCACAAAATTCAAAAAAATATGAACTCTGACCTAAAAATGTGTTTTTGATGTTTTTAATTTTTGTTTGAAATGGTTTCAAAAATTTTAAAAATGTGAAATTAAAAATACAAAAACAGTGGCAAATCGGTTTACACTTTAAAAATGTGAGCAATCAACGACATTTTGTTTAATTGCTGAATTAACTGAACTAATTTTTTTTTCAAAAAATAGTGTAGAATTGGTTCAGACTTTAAACCGTGACCAATGAATCAATTTTTTTTAAATTAATAGGTAAATTTACTGAATTATTGAATTTTTTTCAAATTTTTCACATGCTAAATCGTTTTTTGATTAGTGTGTTAATTAATGGGGAGGGGTATTCAAAAATACAATTAAATCCACGTGAGGTATTTTTGAAAAAATCGATTCGACCTGTGTAATTTACCAAAAATGTGGAAAAGTTATTACCTAATTGATCGCATTTTTAATTAATAGGCAGGGTATTCAAAAAAAATGAATTCGGCATAGGATATTTTTTGAAAAAATTAAGTTGTCCCGTGTGTGTTGAAAAAATTTAAAATGTTGGTTATTTTTGACAATTGAATAAATAATTGGGAAAAAATATTTTCGTGATTTGTTATTTTTGATCACAGCAATTTTGTTTCAAATTATAAATTTATGGGAGGGCATATTCAAAAAAAGAAGTGATTCCGCCTGGAGTATTTTTAAAATATAATTGATTTAACCAGTGTAATTAAAAAAATTATTAATGATTCATCAAATTATCAAATAATGAAGGTGGATATTAAATAATTGATTTGACCTGGGTTCAAATTGAGTACAAATGTAAATGAGGAGGGGAATTCCAAAAATTGATTTAGTCTGGGTTATCCTTCTTAAAACTGATTCAATTTCTATAATTTAAAAATGTTCAAAAAATTATGAATTGATCGAATTGTTAATTAACGGGAGGGGGTATTCAAAAAGAGAGTTGAATCCACCTGGGGTATTTTTGAAAAAAAAAATGGGATTCATTTTGTAATGTAAAAAAAAATTACACAAATTTATTTAATTGATTTTTTTATTAATGGGAGGAGGATCCAAAAAAATGGATTCGATCTGTGTAAATTGAAAAATTTGAAGTTTCTGATGAATTCAAATTGAATACAATTGATTAAATATTTAGGTAATGGGAGGGGTCATTCAGAAGAAAAAAATTAACTTTGGGTTCCAACTGAATACAATTGATTATGAATGGGGTATGAAAGGGGGCATTCAAAAAAATTGTTTCAACCTGGGTTAATGATAATAAAGCTGACAAATCTAAGTAAAACAATGATTTGAATAATCCTTCTTGGAGTGTTATCACCCGTCCGAAGGACGGGTAGAAAGTCTAGTACAGTTCTAAAATTCCAAGTAGGATATTTTATCATCGAAGGAGGTATGAAAGGCATCATTAAATTGAATAAATTCAGATGTTTTTAATTTTAATGAGTAATTAACTAATTATACTGTAATGTGTGAGAGGATTAACAACAACTAATTGACGTTTTGTTTTCTTTTTTGTTTCAGGTGAGTACTGAATTTTCACTTGAGAATTAGAAAATTTATAAAAATAAGTAAGTTATTTTCTATGGTATTTATATTTACTGAAAAATGCAGAAATTGATCAATTTGGACTGAAATTGACCGTAAACAGCCTACTAATCGAGTTTTGGAATTAAAGGGTTAAGATTTACTTTACACCTTACCTCTTGATCTTTTTCTTCCTTGCGGATGGAAAAACAAAAATTCCTTAAATTGGTATGAAATTAATGCCCCCAAGTTCTTGCAAAATGAACGAAAAAGTCAAGAAGATTTGCACCTACGTTTGTCTGTACTTTGTAAACTCCCCTGCGATATCATTGATTCAAAATTTAATTACCTATGAAAATTTGCCTGATAATAACAACCTTGCAAATCATTTTAATTCTCTACATATCTAACAATTTAGCTTATCCTGCTTCACTATAACCAAAATTTGCTGAATAATTTTTTCAATTTTTTTGGGTAATAATTTTTCTGTTTTTTAAAATTCTATTTTATGCGATATCTGCAGTTCTTCAACTCAATGCCAAAATATTGGCTCAAAAGTTTCTTGTAAAAATTTATTTCTTCAAAAATTGTGATAAATTGTTCTAGAATCAAGTATGATAATTTCGTAAAATTTTTCAAAAATGAAAAATTAAGGAAATATTGTGAACGATTTTGAAATATCCTGAAACTGCAAGTACATAATTACAGGGGTCCACCCAAGGGAGGGCCAGGGGGCTCAAGTCCCTCCCTTAAGCTCGGCAAGGAGATTTTTTTTATCATAAAAATGTCAAAGAAGAGTATGATTTAAAAAAAAAATCGGCCTCGCCTTCGCTCACGGGCAGTATTTTAGTAAATAACTATTTCTTAAATAAACATAGCACTCTTTAAATTTGAATCATTTGAATTTGCAAAAATTCTGTCTTTTTTAATCAGTAAAATAATTCTCATTGAAAATTAGTGATTTTCACTGATTTTTCGGTCAAAAATTACTAATTTCTCAGTCAATGTCCCATTTATCAGAAAAAATCAGTAATTTTGACTAAAAAAATTATTAAATTTCGTCATTTTTCAATTTTTCTTCGCTCAAATCTGTAGGTATATATTATTTACCTACTGAAAATACCCCAACTACTTCAGCCCCACTGAAATAACAGGTTACTTCATTTTTTCATTGAATTTTGACCCCCCCCCATTTTTTCTCAAAATCTGAGCCCCTCCCTTACACAATTTCTAGATGCGCATGTGCATATTTATGTTTTGAAACATTTGAAAAACATGTAAAAATTATTGAAAAATTGATTGTAATTACTGAAAGAATTATTAAAACTGTTGAAAGCAAAGCTAAAAATTGTTGAAATGTTTGATCTAGGTATTGCAAAATTTGCTGAAATTTAAATTATCAAAATTTCTTCAAATATAGATGTTGAATATTCTATGTTTTGGCCTTCTCCTTTGTCCTCTTTTAGGTTTTTTGGTAAAAATTAGGTACTTCGAAATCGAATCCTTGAAGTATAAAAAACATCTTTCGATGTCCCATGCAAATGTTTTGAAAATTTTGAGTTTTTATCAATACTCTTCAACCACTTTTTAGGTTTTCAGTAAAAACGATTTTGAAACCAAATCAGTGGCGTCGTCAGAATCAAAAATTGGGGGGGGGGGCACAAAAGGGGCCGTGTGTTGGACAACTTTTTTTGCTTTTTCGAAATGGAAAAGATAGAGGGGAGGGAGGAGGGGACTGACTTTTTTCACCTGCTAAAAAAGGGGAGGGGATAAAAAGGGAGCCTTCTTCTGCCCTTTCGTCTCAGATAGATCATAGAATTGTAATTTTATTCATGCCCGAGCGAAGCGAGGGCAAAACTTTGAAAAAAATTGGATTTTTAATGCCCTAAAAAGACATTTTTTCATGTTTTAATGCTTTGAAAATCCTATCTGATGTAAGTGTAATGTAAATTTATAAATACAAAATAAGTTGGGGGGCAAGCGGGGGCCAGGATTTTTTCGGGGGGCCTGCCCCCCCTGACGACGCCTCTGAACCAAATTCGATAGGTTGAAAATACGTTTCGCCATTTCACTCGAATTTTTTGAAAATTATTATGGACCTTTTTTGAGTTTTTCGTACGAACAACTTTGTAATCGGATTTAAGAGGTACCCCTCCCCACCACCATCATACATGCTTCCGCCAAAAAGGCAGTATGTTGTTAAAAATTCGAACTTGACGGAACCAATAATTTCAATTTTTCAACTTTTTTCTTCGTTTGAATTTTTTTAAAACTTTTTTAGACATTTTCATCTTATGTAACCCTCTGTAAATACCTACGACATGCGACACTTAAAAAAATTTTGATGAAAATTTTTGACAATTTCTTGGAGTATTTTTACCAAATTTTAAGCAGTTTTTCCAATGTTTAATGAACATTTTGAATATTTTGAGGTATTTTTGAGAATTTTTCTAGGATTTTGATCAATTCTTTGTGAGTTTTAATGTTTTAAAAACTTTATCCATATTTTGAGTGACTTGTTATGATATTTCGAACAATTTTAGTGATATTCAAATAATTTTCAGTTATTTATTTTTCAATCGTTTTTGAAATTTGTTCGAGGCATTGTAAACAAATTTCATGAACTTGATCTTGAATGGTTTTCACAATATTTTTTAAAATTATTATATAAAATTTTCAACTGTGATCAAACTAAGTGGAAGGTAAGGGGCAAGGTTACTCTCTCTTATAAAAACTGCAATTTTGATTTAAACTTTTATAATACCAATATTTTAAAGGAAATCAAAAAATTGTGAGATTTTGGATTTTTAGCTCATAATTTTGGAAAAAATCGATCTAGGTAATCGTGAGTCTAAAATTATCAGTTTTTAGTCTTCTCATTTTTCCAATTTCAGTTCTTTTCAGTTATGAACTTGAACTGAAATAGGCTTATTGGGAGAGGGGCAAAAGAATTCAAATTTTTAATTGAAATGGAATTTTTCCTTGATTTTTTTTTGATCGAGTGACATTTTTTTTAAAAAAAAGTCATCGTTTTTGAGAAATTTCCGACGCCTCGACTCAAACTAATTTTTTCTATATGTTTGACATCAAAAAAAAGTTAATTTCAAAATATGCCAAATTGTCAATTTAAATTTTTTTTAGAAAAAATAAAAATACTAAATAGGGTGTTCCTCGATGAATTTAACCTTGAAAAAAATTACGCTCAAACGACACAACTGGCAGATAACCTTTTATCCCTTCGATAAGGGATTTTTTCTTCGACGAATAAAATACAGACATTACTTTAAAAAATAACGATCTACGTCAAAAGGCTTTTGTTTCATAGAAAGCTACCTTCTGCTAATTATAATTCCATAGCAAAATGCGTACTTTGTACTCGCACATGTTCAATGAAGCGAAGTCCATAACGAGTGTAGAATTTACCTTCAATATCATCGTGTATCGTACATATATCTGCGTAAAATTCACTCGTCATCGTCGTACGAACTCATTAAAATCAATGAAAAAGGCTCTAAGAAGCAAGCCACGTGAAAAGGAATTTGTTCACGATGCAAAACAAGTTAACGTTGTTTTATTATATTTCGCTAGGATTTTTATTAATTACATAATCCCGACGATAAAACCGTACTACAGAAAAAAATCACTCGGATAAGATATAAAATTACATCGCTGATAAGTAATTAAGAAAAACACATGCAATCTGCGAAGATTTTCTTCCTTCCTGAAAACTGCAGTAATCAAATCGATGATAAGACGATGGCGATCGTATGAAACTTACAAGGGCAAGAGTCCAAGCGACCTACGGAACCTAAATTGTAATTCCTATTACAAAATACTGACTAAAACAAAACAGTCATTTATGACCAAAACAGCCGTTCGCGATCGTCTCGATGTCTGTTGTTTTGTGTGAACAGACCGTGCAGGCGTGCACTGTGCATCTGCGAAGGCGCGGGGGAGATTTTTTGTGTGATTTTTAGATCGTGGTGGGAGCCGGCGGTATGTGTACAGGTTAATGTTCTGGACGAAGAGCGAAGACAGTCTCCGAGTTTGTAACTTATTCGTTTGTTCGTTGTTGAGTGTTTCGTGCAACGTGTTGTGTGACTCGAATACGCTGGTCCGTATTTTATTCTGTAATCAGGTTCGGGTTCGCGTCGGCGTTTTATTCGCGTTTTTTGGCGTTTTTCTAAACCTACGATACCTGTGTTCGGTTTAATGTAGTTTTTTTCATAAACATGTGACAGTGAAGTGATTTTCATGTTACTTCAGGTGAGTCGAAACTCCAAAGTGTTTTATGGGTGATAATACAATAATGTAGTTAAGATATTGGCTAAGCCGAGCTGAATTTCAATTCGTTTACCTGATTTGGGACCATTTGGGTCAAAATTGGTAACATTTTCTTAGATTCGCCAGTTTTGATGTGTTTCGAGCCAGAAATTCGAGCATCGGTTCGAATAATTTTGAAATGTGTGAGATTCGAGTTCAGATTATCTTTTGTTCCAAATTCCGAAAAAATTTCAAGCCTAATGGCCAATTCTTTTTCGTATTCGAATACGAAGCATATTAATTCTCGTTTTATTACGTATAATTACTCGAACGAAACCATTCGAAACAATAAACGTATTTTTCATGTTCTTCAAAGCATTAAACTAGGTCATCGTGTTCATGAAACTAGTCGGCGTTAATATTTGAGATGATTTTTTTCCCCTCGATATGTTCTTTCCACTGCGAAGGATTATCATTGAAAAATGTTGTCGAATTTAATGGTCAAGGGGTATTTAGGATATCGGAAGGATAATATAACGGTAAACAACAGACAACGATCTGGTCGACGATATAAAACAATGTGTAGTGAGGATATGTTGTAGTGATAATGTATGTTCTACGCCCGAGTTTTATTTTTCTGTTTCGAAGGTTTTCTCGAATAGGAAATGCGTTCGTTTAAGCTTTAATCTAATCAATTGATCGAAATTTTCATTGGTTGTTGTATAAAACAGCTAGTTTGGTTCATGTCGAACAAAACAAAAAAATACGTGTAGTTGAAACTTGAAGTTGAAATACGAAATGTGGCAACAGTGCATTGATAAGAAATGCCGGCTGTTGGAGTTGGGACAAGTGTCCGCAGCTCTGGGTGGTGATCGTTGATCGTGTAATTTTTTCATTTTCACGTTGAATTTTTTTGATCGACAGGTTACGAAAATTAATTTTCGTACTGTCATGAAAAAAAAAAATCAAAAGAACGTAGGTTTTCGAGTGTTTGTCGCGTTATAATTTACAATCTACAGGTGTGATCGATTGTTCGCGGTTATACGATCACGTTTGTAAATTATGTCGTATTTGGGATTCGCCAGAAGAGCCGAGCTTTGTGGTATAGTCGAGGATGTGTTGGTGGTATTTTGAAATTTCAATGTCAATTTCTATACGAGATTATCTTGACAGGTGAACTCGTATAGAAAGTTGAATGAAAAATTAAGCAATTGGTAATCATTTCCAATAACGTGAAGTAGCTAGATAATTTGCGTGATTGTGACCTTGGTGTCTTATGAGTATGGCCAGTTTAGTCGGTTATAGGAATCATGTTCGTGGGATTAAATGTTACCTATATTTCGATTCGATTAATATGATCAAAAATGCGATTAAGGAGTTTTCTCCCCTCTCCCCACTTCCTCTTTTGAAAATTGTTAATCTGGCTGAAATTGGATGCTGTTGGCGGCGTCGTGGTATGAGATTCGAGATACAATGTACTCGTACACTCGTGCAATTAAATATGCTTCGAGGTGACGATGATTAGATAAAGGAGATTTACAGTGTACGCCAGGTGAAGGCTGAAAATAATCCATAAACACGTGAAATTTCGGTCAATTTGTTTATATCTACGTAACGGTAACGGCATTGGAAGAACACGTTGCTGATCAACCGAGAACCGAATAAATATGCCAGAATAATGTGCTGTCGTGCTAATGATGAAAACGAGGTGGAATTTGAGCCGAATTTTCGGTTTGAGGTGTTTTAGGAGGAGTAAGGGAGGCTGAGTGATGAGTGAGGTAGCGAAAAAGTTTTTTTGATACCAAATGAAAGGATGGAGTTTAAAATTGTATTTTTAGGGTAAAAAAGTCATAGGTAAAATTGGAAATTAATTTTTTCAAATTCCATATAATTTAATTGAAATGTTGTTAAAATTGTATGAAATGGCAATAATTTTTATAAATATTTTCAAATGTAGTAAAAATGTACAAGACTATCGCAAAACTGTTGAAATTAATTTTTTTAAATGTTTTAAAATCTTGAAAAGTTTTAAAATTGCGTCAAAAATGCTTAAAATATGACAAAAACTGAATAAAATTTTGAAAAAGGTACATTTCTTACGTTACTGTTTTTATATAATTTTCAAAAAGAAAAAAATCAGTACCATGCAGTTCATCAAAATTGGTAAATGATTAGAAAAATGTTTCCAAAATGTACGAAAAGATGATGAAATTGTTATAGAAATCGTTCGAATGTTGGTAAATAGTGAGCACTAGCTTCGAAAAAATGTTGAAATCGCTTAAATGTTCAAAATGTCTTGAAAATATTGAGATGATATCGAAATTACTCGACATGATTATGATAAAAATCGTTTGAAGCCGAAAATTACATTTTTCTTATACTTTCGTGCTGTTTCGAGTAACTTCTGCAAAAAATTTATTCATTTTCGATAAAATTTTTTTGATTTACATATATATACATTTTTTACACGATTTTCTTTTAAGTGCTGTAATAAGTAGGTACATAATTTTATTAATTTTCAAAAATTTTTGTGTTATTTGAAGAAGTTTTGTTGATGTAATTTTTTGAGTACTTTTTAACAATAATTTTTGTAAACATAAACATTTTTTCTAATATTCAAAGGATTTTTATCAAATTTTGAGTACTTTTGAGGCAATTTTATTAGTCTCGACTAATTTTTATAATTTTTTATGTAAGTAAGTGAATTGCATTGTTTTTCACAGTTCGAAAAGTTTTTTACATTACTTCAAGTAATGTAGGAAAGTTATTTCAAAAAAGTTTGTTATGTTATCGAAATCGATAAGCACTTCTCCTATTTTTGTTGCATTTAAATTTTTTCATCGTTTTAAAAAACACTTTTTTAAAAATAAAATCAATCAAATTTTCTATTTTAATATATTTTTAAAACATACTTTCACTATCAGTTATGAACATTATTGCGTTTTTTTTTAAATTGTTGAAACAACATTCATATTGTAGTTCCTACTATTGTGTTACTTTGATTTGTTTCTTTTTCGGTTGACGAAGGGTTCCAATTTTCAGGCTTGATAAATTATGTTGAAAATTTGATTGAATGAAATAGGTAGCATGTTCAGGGTTGGCGGTTGATTGTGAGGGGGGACGGTGTATTTGCATCTGTTCTAAATTTTTTTAAAAAGAATTGATTGAGGCTTTCAGGTATTGAGCTACTTAAAATTTTTAACGTGCTGTAATTAATGACAAAGAACACATAACACATAATTTCAAGTTTTCTTTAAACAATTGGCAAATTTTTGAAAAAATAGGTTAAAATCATTAATATTTTGCAACATTTTCTAAATTTTGGAAAAAATTGTTAAACTTAATGGCAATAAAATTCAGTTTAATTCAATTTCGCATTCGATTTTAAAAGAATTACCTACGATGCCGATGTCGATAGGTAATAAAAAGATTCTATTTTTTCTTAAAATTACATTTTTCAAAGTTTTGTTTTCCTCGGTGGGGGGAGGGGGGGGTAACAATTTAAATTTGAATTCCTCGTGGAAATAAAGAGGCTTCCAAATTTTTTGGGGGGAGGGGTCTACAACAACTTTCATCGGTTCTGAGAACGTCAAAAATTCTGGAGTTGATTTTTAGTTTTTTTACAAATTTTTGAAGTTTCAGTTTTGTACACTCAAAAAAATAAAAAATAAATTTTATTAAACGTAATAATAAAAAGGTACCATTCACAAAACTAGTAAAATTTATTCAAAAAATAATAATATTTATCGCAAAATTGACAAACTTTATTTTCTATGCAATAAACTTTACCAAATTTCGTGATAAATTTTATTATTTTTTTTGATAAAAATTGCTAATTTTGCGAATGGTGCCCCGTTATTATTTTTTTTGGATAAACTTTATTTTTTTTGATAAAATTTATTATTTTTGAATAAAATTTATTTTTTTGGATAAAATTTATTTATTTTGAATAAAATTTATAATTTTTTGCAACACTTTCTATTCATTTTTCATTCTCCATTTTTCTCAGTGTACAATTGAAACTACTACGTATGAGTATGAAATTTCAAAGTTGGAAAATTTGATGGTCGCTTAACTAATGAACTGATGCAGCTGAAAGTTTGCTCAGAGAAATGGTTTTGTTTGCGATATTGACTGAGGTATTATTGCTCTGATCCGTAAATTCGATAAGATGATGAGTTTTCCTCTTGAATTCTCCAATTCGATATTTAGTATGGGCATTTTACCAAAGAAATGGAACAAGTTAGTAACAAAGGCCTGTTCGTGGAAATGTGTTCAATGGAGTCTCAGTAGTTACCACATAAAATCCAAGAGCTCCAAGTGGTGTGGATTTTTTTTTGGGGGGGGGGGGGGTAAACATCCTCCAAAATTGATTTTTTTCTCATTGTTTCTAAAAATATCAAGGAACATCGAATTTTTGTACATCAAGAATTCAGCTGCTGAAGATCATAACTCAAATGAATAAGTCTATGCCAATTTTTTCAACAATAAATTTCATTGTAATTTGCATAGTAAAATTAAAATTTCAAAAATTCTACAAAAATCCAAAAATCATCGACAGCAGCTGAAAATTAGTAGAAAGTAGATGGGAAGAAGAGGAGAGTTGGAAGATGGACATGCTCTTTTACTGTATTCAATTTCCATTCAAATCAACGATCCAGAGCCAATACGTTTTTTGTGAGAATTAAAAAGTGAAATTTTTCTAAATTTAAAAAATAATTCTTCTCAGATTTTTTCCTTGTATTCGAAACGAAAATAGTAGAATCAAATCTTAGTACTTCTCTTGACTGAAAAATATTTGGAAGTTGATGTAATACCTCCCTACAATAGCCGGAAATTTTTCAAAGGGAAAATTCGTCTAAAAATGATTCGCCATACAAATATAGGACACACCACATAATATTAGGTGGATAGAAAAGCGTGTAGTTTATAGTTTGAATGTAGAATAGAGAATTTGAGTAAAAGAGAAATCTTTTGGCCGAATAGAATATAACGCCGGTTAGATAATATCTGATGGCAGGGTAGACTCGCGAAAAAGTTTAGAATTAATTACGACAGAAATAAATTATGGGGTTTTATGAGTTGATTAATTGCCGCAGCAAAATGCTACAATTTTCTTCATTAATTTTCAGCACAGAACGAATTTTTGTTTATCTGCGTCCCTGTATGTACGTATAAGATTTCATCTTTGGCGTATCTGTTTACGTCACTTGTAACGAGAAAAAAAATACCACCGAAAGATTTGCCATCCTGTATGTGGTAGCTGATGTGAAGAATAATTGACAACGATGTACGTCTTGTTTTCCATTTACCAAGCTGCGAAGATGTTATTAATGACGAAAAAAGCCATCTTGGCGTAAAAATATCCCAACTAAAGCTTCTTATTTGGATATGACTTAAGCGGATTTTCGCAAATTCGCCTCAGAAAATCCAAACAAGGTTATGCATTTAGAATTGTTTCAAATTAGATTCCAAATGACGCGAATTTAGAATTTTTTTTGACACCCGAATATTTAATTTATCTATAGTTATCGTTCTTACGGTTCCGGTAAGGTGTGATTTTTTACATTTTAATGAGTAATTTGTAATCTCCGTGACTTCTGCGTTACGTATGAACGTGATCGAAGGAATGTTGCTTGGAAAATATTTACGAGTACGTTGGATTTTAATTCGAATTCGTGGTTTGGTAGCGTGATGGTAATTTGCGGTTGATGCTTTTGTTTAAAATGATGGCGAGATCACGTACACTGTCGTGGTTCCTTCCATTAATGTGATTGCTTAATTTTAACCATGCTAGGTGATTTATAGAATCGAATGTTTATTTTTAACCCTTTCACTTGGATGGTTTGTGAAAAATCAGTAACGATTAGTAAAAGCCAGCTAAAGATATTCGATGCTCGAATACCATGCCAAACGAGTGTAAAATGATATCGATTGAGCAACCGTCTGCCTTAACTGCCCTTTGGCCAAGAACTATCTTCATCTTCGACTTTCACTTTCAGCTTGATCCTTGTTAGTCTGTTTTAGCTGATTTGTGTACCTTCGCAGGTCATAGGACTCATTTCCTTATATTTTTAACCAAAAATTTATCTTCGTTGGACTTGGAATTCGCCCTATCGTAGAATTTCCGCTACACCTACGCGTTGAAATTGCCTGTGGGAACGTGTGGATTGAAAACATGCTAAGAATGTTGTACTTCAGTTCTACGTGTTCATTCATAAATCGATCGTGTCAAAAAAACATGACTGTGTAAAATTCAATGTCCGTGTATGCAAATTGAATGGTGTTGATTATTTTAGGAGATTACTGTGCTGTGTTTTTGTAAATTTCTTCCTATTCTTTTTCAATTTCCGGTATCATCTTGGACTTGTGGGTGAAAATTTTCAAATTTTGATAAATTTTTTCATAAAAATTACGACAATGGGAAATTTTTGAAAAAAATTGAAAAATTGATGGAAATAGTAGTAGGTATTAGTAAATTTTATTTACAATCTGTTATATAAATAACATTCAGTAAAATATCACTGGAGATGAGAAATTTAAACGCTTAAATTAGTTAAATCTAATGGAGATTAGATTAATTTTGTTAGCACTTTGTTCAGGAGTTTGAGCATTTTGTTTATCTGATGAAGAAGAGTATTAATTTGATAAAATTGCTCTTTCAACATATGAACCAGGTTAAATCAAAAGCGACCAAGCAACAACAAAAATTTCACCAAAAACAAACTTGAAAGTACGATAACTTCTGAAAAAGTTGAAGAAGGGATAATAAATAATATGAGAAATTATGAACTTTGGTAACATTAATCTATCAGTAATTTACATGTTCAGAAGCTTATTTTGTGTTCCCAGTGAGAAATACATTGAAATTTCAGCACTTTCAAATTTGTTGATTGGTCACTTTATTTATAGACACTGGACCTATGATAAGACCGGTAACTAACTAGTAACTACAGACAGAGGGGTAAGACGGGAATAGCTGATTATTGAGTTATTCCAATTTATCCCGCTGAGTGCTCTTGGCTACGCTGTGTAGCGTAGAATCGACTGTGCAGTATCGACCTTACACTTAATATGGACTGCTAATGCAATGTAAAAATCTAACGTTGTTTTGGGAAAAGAATATGCCGGGTTTTTCTGGATTCAAAGCACGTGATTGGTAGTTGGTACACCACACATAAACAAACGGTAATCGCCTTTCCCCGCATCCCATGATGTTAGGCTTTGTGAGCATGCACACTTCGGCATGAAAGTCTGACGTCACATTTACCACTACAACTGCATATTATCAGTTGTGTACTTTTTCAAAAGGGGGATTGCAAAAAAATTAACATTGCTTCTTATGGGAGGTCTATAGTTTTTCCAATTTTTTTCATTTCTGATGTGTGTAATTCTTTTTGTTTTTACAATTTTGACTAATTTGATAGCTTAACTCGTCAAAATTATCAAAAAATAAAAAATTCAACACATCAAAACTGAGAAAAATTGAAAAAACGATAGAACTCTCATAAGAATCAATGTTAATTTTTTCGTCGTTCCCCCTTTTGAAAAAGTACACAAATTGGTACATGAACTGATATTTGCATTGTGGTGGGGCGATGACGTCAAGACTTTTATGCCGACTTGCGTTCTGGAAAAATCCGGCAAATTCTTTGGCCGATAGCCTTCCATTTGGATTAGCGGTCCATATTAGTGTAAGGTCGATGCCGTGCAGTCGCTTTTCTGCTTCAACTTGTTCCCCCCTACATAAAAAGACATTGACACTCGCTGTGCTCGGCACTTTCCGGATGTGTTCGTTTATGTTATTCGTGTTATCACAACAAAAATTCGACTGCAACGCAGCCAAGAGCACCCAAGAGGAGCGATTGGAATAACTCGTGAATTTTTGCCAATATGGCTGCGAGTTACCGGTCTTATCATAGGTCCAGTTTCTATAGTCACTTTTAACCTAACACTGTTCATATTCAGAATGTTTTCATCAGTTGTGTTTAAGGTTGAATTCTTTGTAATTTTAGCATACAAAGGCAAATTTTTTGAGATTTCAGTGTGTAAAGGTACATTTTTTGTAGAAGAGGCAATCGTTTTCTTACGAGTTAATTTTACTGGCAAGGGTGTATTTCCTAAAGTACATATTTTTACCTCCAGATGTTTTTAATTTTTGATACTGATTGATGAGTTTAGTTTTATGCATTTGTTTTTGGATATTTTTGTAGACTTCACAGCTTTTATAATTTGCAGTATGTTCATCTCCACATAATGCATATCTAAATCTACCTGGTTTATCTTTCTTCAATTTATAATTAAGTTGTATTGTGTAATTATCCAAATTTAACACACTGTGGTAATCGATAACAGTAACATTTTGTATGGCCATACATTTGGCAGGTAATACAATGAGGTATATGTTTTGGTTTCCTTGGAGATGCAACTGCTACTTTGGTATGTAAGAGGTTCTTAACATTGAATATTTAGTTACCTTATTTAATTCTTCTAATTCTAAATCAACAAAAAAATAAAGGGAAATTTTCTTTTGTTTTTACATTTTTGATATTCAAAACCAGTGGTGTCGGAAGGTGGAGTTCAGTGGGTGCATTGCACCCCCCCCAACTGGCTGGGGTGCAAAGTATCATTTAAACCCTCTCTCCCCCCCCCAAAAAAAGAATTGAAACATGAAACCCCCAAAAAAAAGCTTCCGACGCCACTATTCAACACATTTCTCACATAATAACCCAAAAATGTTAATTCTGTAATAATTTTGTCAATAACTTCTGTTCTTTAATTTCTTTTACATACTGGTTCATTAGTTTTCAAAGTTTCGAAACGGTTTCTGATCACCTAAAAGAATTTCATGATTTCATAGTTGTTTGCTTAGTAATTTAGATGTTGATGGCACAAGAGTTCAATTGCAAATGATGGAAATGGAACTGGATTACAATTTTTCGATTTTTTCACGATTCTTTCTGTTGGAAAATCTTATTTTAAAATTTATTTTTTCCTTCTCAATTTTTTCTCATTTCTCGTCTTTTGCGTACCGAAAACTTGGCATCACGGGCGAAATTTCCATTATATCAAGACGTGTGCTACATTAACGACGTGTTAGACTTCATAAAAACTTTAAAATAATAAGTCGTTTACGCTATTTTCTTCATCACGGCGATACACAATGTTATATTATAACCTTGGAAAATTTTTTAAGATGATTTATTTTTAAAAATTTACCCACCCCTGGCGTCGCATCGCCGCTCAAAAGTTTCGGATGTAATTTTTTCGACGTACTATTATGAGAATATACGTTACGTACGTAGCGACGCACATCGCACCTGACAACACGAAAGTGCGTTTTTAACAGTAGCTCGATGGTTTGATTTCATCGACATTAATGACAACGTGTGTGTGTATATGTGTGGTTTTTTTTCGGTCAACATGTCTCCCATTTAATTGTTACCTATAATAAACGACGAGCGGTTTACGTTGGCATATTCACTAAACTGGAACGATGTAAGATAATTACGCGCTGAAGAGGGTTGTATACAAGTTTTGTTTTCCCAATTGCCAGATAATTCGCGATAAATTGTTGCTATTATTTTTTCATTCGAGTACCTGGATAGTGGCTACCTGTCGGTCGACTTATTAGAATTTAAAATTGAGGAGTCTTCGTTGAAATAGGTACGGTAAATAAATATTGATAATTTATTTTTTCCTGCCAGATATACTACGTACGAGTGTTTGAAGGTGGAATAGGATTTTACGCGTAGGTTGGGAACTTATGGGAATTTTCTCAAAGTGGAAAGGGATTTTGGAGGAAATTATGGATGAAAATGGTATTTTTCGTTTGGTGAGTTTTATTTCGCTGATGAAGAGAAGATTGCGCTGGTGGTTAAATTGCTTTTGTGTGTATTAATCTTGTGTAGGTAGTGAAAAATTAGAAAATACACTTTTGATATCTGAAATGAAATGTGTTTTTGGTTCCAACGTACTCCAACAACGTTATTCTGAAATTTTGTTATCTTCATTTTCATCATAAAAAAAACTCAGAAATTTGGGGTAAAAAATGAAAATTTTTTAAATTTGTATGAAAATTGTTTAAAGACGAAAAATGTTGAAATTTTGTCAAAAAAACTTGGAATTGATTAAAACTGTTTCAATAAATCGAAAAATTACACATTTACATTATTTTCAGTATCATGAAAATGTATACCGTTATCTTTCACTTTTATGATATATTGAGTAATTTTTGCAAAAATTTAGTCATTCTTAATGAAATTCTATAGATGGCTCAGCCCCCTGAGGTCGAGGGGGGCTGTCATTGTTTTGGGATGTACTTCTACTCCTGAATAATCATCCACGTTCATTTGAGCGAAATTGGTGTAAAAAAATGTTCTCCCCATAAAGTCCCCCCCCCCCCTGCAAAAAGCAATGACGGCTGGGACGGTGCGACTTTATTATAGACTCTGGACATCACATAGAAGCGTTTTAAGCTATAAAATTATGATCATATAATGTCTTTTTAAAGCACTTTTTAATGCTATTTCTCATAGGCTAAGTATTGTTTTTTCGTCGATATAGGGATATACGTGGGATTTTTTTTTCATCTTCTAATTCATATTTAAATTTTGGTTTTATTTGTTTTGTAACTTATTAGCTTGTCGTATCGGTTCGGATGTGAAAATAATACCACTGTTCTTGTCTCGTTCAATTTTCATATTTTATGTTTTTCTGTGTCTTTTTTCTAAAATAGTAGATAGACGAATGGATAACGAGGGGAAAATGATGCATTTTAGGTTCGAGTAAATCAGTAGAGGTTCATTCGTATTATTTGTAATTTTTTTTTTCGCAAAGAAGACCCAATCGTATGTACCCGTATATGTGACGTTGGCACCATTCTACAACCGCATCTCGCCGCGAATCAGTAGTACTTTCATTTTTAAAGAGTGTAATCGTGTTACCGTTTCGGTTTCATTGAACTTTCACTCGGGTCACGGGGTATGACCTAGGACGGGGTTTCTTCGGCATGGTTATAAGCAAGATGACGAAAAATAATCGTTCGCCGAACATCGCCGATGGTTCGATGGTCTCATTCGAACAACCAGAAAAATGATCGCGAGACCTTGTAATTGTTTCGTTATCCGGCCATTTGTTTCCCTTTTACGATGTGCAAATCGACTTTATCATTTCTTCTGGTGCTTATATAAACCAACCCACGCATCCTATGGAAATTTTTCAACCAAAATAAATAATCGTCTGTTATTCTGGCTTGAATTTCTGGCACCCTGAGTACACAGATTAAAAACCTCCGCAACACGATCCGGTCCATTGGAATGGTCCACGCGGATAATAAAGAATCCGGAGACTATTTCGAACGTTATGTTATACCTAAAGTGGTCGTAATTTATGTAATACCGAAGGTCGTCCTAATGCAACGAGATGTAGATTAGCTCTGGAGATAATTTTATGCAGAAATTTGCATCCAGAATGTTTGCTTTTTCAATTGTGCACGTTGAAAAACATTTTGTAACCGGGATCGAGATCGAGTACGCTGACACCTTGATTCAAGTATAGATTCAGATTCGGTAACTGGCGATCGTTAGGGACGATGAATTTAAATACTACCGATTGCCAGCTTCCTGATAAGCTACCGTACCGAAGTACGACTTTTCGAAGGTAAACGTGTCCAAGACGCTGCGAATTTCATCTCATCGAATAATTTTCCCCCTACCCATCTTTCTAAATTTAATTCTTTCAAAACGCACGTGCAACTTTTCAAACGAACGTTCACCTGTTTCATTGAGGTAAATTTATAGTCTGCGAACCGGAGAATTCTCCTATCGTTGGTTCAATCTGCGCGAAAATTTCTGCGGTTTATAACGGTATTTGCACCGAGCTGTTATTGCTTCAGTGACGTAAACATTGCGTCCAAGTGTGATTTTTTTCGGTCAACATATTCGATAGATAACAGAAGCGATGCTCTTAACATTGAACATTGTAAAAGAAAATCCTTCGATGGTGAAACTAGTAATCATATGGTTGATAAATATGCATGGATTACTTGTTGCGCTGGCAAATCACCAGAGTGCTGTGTGTTGCGTGCGGATTTTTTTCTCCTCTTGTCCCTTCTGCCTATATTTCTCAGCTGTTCGTGTCCCTCGTCTAGGAACTGCATGATGGTGGAACGAAAGTAACCATGTGACGTCGAATCGTTAATGTACCGTTTTTTTCAGGTATTTTTTCCCTTTCCTTCGTTTTTTGTTTCGTGAGTGGTTTTTTTTGAAGATGGCGAATTTTTATGGAAGATTTTATTGCGAAAAGATAAAGGTGAATGACCGAATTTTTATGGATAGGTGGTGCGAAATTTAGAACGTTGAGAGTGGTTTTTTCGGCGAATGGGTTGATTTTGATTGAAATTGTCGTGATAAGGAAATATAAGGAATGAAGAGTGGAGTACTATAGGACGTTTGAAAAAACAAATCATTGCTGCGATAAGAATCCTTCTTTCGCAATTTTCATTGAAAATGAATTGCAAAGTTTGATGGGAATTGAATAATTTCAAATGCGATTGCTAATTATCATTTTCGAATTTATTCTCCGTAATTTTGTTTTTTATTTGGAATTTTTTATTATTTGTAATTGTAATGTTTTCCTTTACTGTGATTGGTTCATTTATATATCTGCCTTGTATTTAGAGGAGGGGGTGGGAAAAAAATGCATATGATACATGACACGTGCCTGGAAGAAAGACAACGGTATTGCTTGATCTCTTAGGTTTCTAAAAATTTAAAGAAAGATTTAAAGTATTTCATAGATTATATTTTCTGCTGAATTTGGTTGGCTCATCGACATTCGTAAGCTCAGAGGGCTAGAAATCATGAGAAAGTTGATGAAAAATATTTCAGAATTTGGTGGAATTTATTCAAAATTTCAAAACATTTGTTAAATCATAACGAAAATTGTTTTAAATATATTTTTTCATCAGTTCAAGAATCGTAAAAATGAATGTTATGAAAATAATTGATGATGTGGAAATTATGAAAATATTCTCAGAAAAAATGAACAATTTTTTCAATCCTTCAAGTTCTTGAACAATTTTTCAATTCTTCAAGTTCTTGAACAATTTTTCAATCCTTCAAGTTTTTGAACAATTTTTTCAATTCTTTCAGTTTTTTGGACAATTTTTTCAATTCTTCAAGTTTTTGAACAATTTCTTCAATTCTTCAAGTTCTTGAACAATTTTTCAATCCTTCAAGTTTTTGAACTATTTCTTCAATTCTTCAAGTTCTTGAACAATTTTTTCAATTCTTCAAGTTTTTGAACTATTTTTCAATTCTTCAAGTTCTTGAACAATTTTTCAATCCTTTAAGTTTTTGAACAATTTTTTCAATTCTTTCAGTTTTTTGGACAATTTTTTCAATTCTTCAAGTTTTTGAACAATTTCTTCAATTCTTCAAGTTCTTGAACAATTTTTCAATCCTTCAAGTTTTTGAACTATTTTTCAATTCTTCAAGTTCTTGAACAATTTTTCAATCCTTCAAGTTTTTGAACTATTTCTTCAATTCTTCAAGTTTTTGAACAATTTTTTCAATTCTTTCAGTTTTTTGGACAATTTTTTCAATTCTTCAAGTTTTTGAACTATTTCTTCAATTCTTCAAGTTCTTGAACAATTTTTTCAATTCTTCAAGTTTTTGAACTATTTTTCAATTCTTCAAGTTCTTGAACAATTTTTCAATCCTTCAAGTTTTTGAACTATTTCTTCAATTCTTCAAGTTTTTGAACAATTTTTCAATCCTTTAAGTTTTTGAACAATTTTTTCAATTCTTTCAGTTTTTTGGACAATTTTTTCAATTCTTCAAGTTTTTGAACAATTTCTTCAATTCTTCAAGGTTTTGAACAAGTTTTTCAACTCTACAAGTTTTTCAACTCTTCAAGTTTTTGAGCAATTTCTTCAATTCTTCAAGTTCTTGAACAATTTCTTCAATTCTTCAAGGTTTTGAACAAGTTTTTCAATTCTTCACATTTTTGAACAATTTCTTCAATTCTTCAAGTTCTTGAACAATTTTTTTCAATTTTTCAAGTTTTTGAACTATTTCTTCAATTCTTCAAGTTTTTGAACAATTTCTTCAATTCTTCAAGGTTTTGAACAAGTTTTTCATTTCTTCAAGTTTTTGAACAATTTCTTCAAGTTCTTGAACAATTTTTCAATCCTTCAAGTTTTTGAACTATTTCTTCAATTCTTCAAGTTCTTGAACAAGTTTTTCAATTCTTCACATTTTTGAACAATTTCTTCAATTCTTCAAGTTCTTGAACAATTTTTTTCAATTTTTCAAGTTTTTGAACTATTTCTTCAATTTTTCAAGGTTTTGAATTATTTCTTCAATTCCTCAACTTTTTGAACAATTTTTTCAATTCTTCAAGTTTCTGAACATTTTTTTAGTACTTATGGAATTTTTTAGGGGATTGCATAACTAATTTCAAATTGTTGGACAGTTTTGAAAAAAAAATGCATCCATTTTTACGATTTTCGTGATATTTTGTGTACCTAATTTTTTCACATTTCAACGATTTTTTATTCAATTTTGAATGATTTTATTGCTTTCAAACAAATTTTTCTGGGTGTTGAGTGATTTTTGTGTCAGTTTTTGTAATTTTATCTTCATTTTAACCATGTTTTCAATCAATTTGCCGACTTTTATGGTGTTTAAATTATTTTTACGACATTGGATGCCGCTTTAAATTTTGTTAATTTGAGCAAGTTTTATATTTTTTGATGAATTTTTCTGGTACTTGGAGTTACTTTTGTCCATTTTTTGCTAATTTTCATCACATTTTTACTGCTTTTTCCTGCTTGGAAAAATTCCGATGATTTTTAAGTAATTGTTTTTGCCATTTCACAAATTTTACAATAATTTGAAGTTTTAAATTATTTTTTTCATTTTTTACGATGATACCGTTTTGATAAACTTTGACGATTTTTTCAACGATTCAAACGACTTATTTCTATTTTTTGCAACAATTTCTGTATTTTATTGAATATATAGCCACAAAAATAACCGATCTAAAGATCAAATTTCCAATTCTCTCGCCCCACAATAATTTTTCTCGCTTGTTCCTCATTATAAATAAACACATCCCAATACACGTTCATTTCGCTAAAAAAAAAATGGACTAAAAATACATATGTACACATAGTACACAATACACATTTACGCTGGTATTTTGACGAAATTGATTTAACGCTCCGCTACGAAAAAAAAAAGGTCTGCTATTAACGCGAGTCCTTCTCGTACGATCCAAACGAGCAAAAAAATTGAAGGGAAAACAAATGCGCAACCGTTCGAACGCGTTTAATTTTTTCAAACGTTTCGTTGGTCGTTTCCTTTTTGAAAATTGTTAAACCCTTCGACGACCGTACTTTTCGACATGGTCGGCCAATTAAAAGATTTGTTCGACGTAATGAAAATGTCGACTCTGGTATAGAACGGCGGCGGTGGCATTTACGTATATGTGTTTGTGGTGTTTTTCAATTGTGCAAAATAACGGAAATCCAATCTCTCCGCTTCGTTTACCTTTCTTTCATCGTGTACCCTGAAACGCTGTGCTTTACATCTGATGACGACCGCGCCGTCCACTCCGTTTACGTTTAATTCGTTCGATTTTGATAGCTTCACCTCCTCCGGCTGCTGTTCTTTTTCCAAACACACCATCCGGACTGATTTCGCGTAACACATACCAGTATATGCTGTACGGCTTCGTAATATGAAATTTCTACGTGCTGTATTCCCTTCTTCTTGCCTCAGTCTCGAGCTTTGCCTTCGTCAAATCTGGGAAAAGTGTGCGGAGCGGCGATACCCCAAGTTTTTCGAAATACAAACGACGTCGGCGAATTTGTTTTGTACTGTACGGTTCGATAAAGCAATCGTATAAAAATACGTCGTGTATGAAATTTCATATCCGCAAATATTCATTCGATTTCTTATATTATGGCACTAGCATATTAGATTGAAATGATTTTTACTTTACGATATCGTTCGTTTATCAAAAACTATCCTTGTGGTTTCTGGGTCTGCCTGCTGCTTTTGTAATTCGAACCGAACGTCATCTCGCCGTCAATTCCACCCTTTCACCCCTCGATTCACCGTGGGATAAAAATGTCCTCGAAATACCGCGTGTGCCATTTTATAAAATTGCGCTCTATCGTGTAGATGTTTTATTAGCTTAATTACCATAATAAAGGATATAGAAGTTTTATACGAATTTACGATAAACAGGACTATGTTTTTATTGTGCAAAATTCGATACTATAACGAGTATAATTTCAGCAGCTAAAATTTAACGACGCGACGTCAACTTTGCTCGTATTTGCGGAAGTATTGTCATTTTAAACGCAGTTAAGCGCGAAAATAAAATCCGATACAATTTTCAAACACTCCGGAACATCTCGTATTAAAAAATCTTAATAGCTTTTTAAGAAAAATGTAGTTATAAATGCACGTACCTAACTCCGAAGTAAATGCTTTTCGATCTATACAATTCCTATTGTTTGACCTAGGTTCGATTTGAAAAAAATTAATTATTTTGTACTTGATAGTTGCGTTTTTCTCATTCTCGCTGTTTTTTTTTTTATGAATCGCGTATAAGCGAGTACATCGATGAGGGACTTTATTTCACATCGAACGAATTCCATAACTCACGTACAAGTTTGAAATTCTATACTCTCGGTGATCATCCAAGATAACCTCGAGTGTTTCCTTTTCATTCGTGACAACAAAAAGAAGCGAGAGAAAAAAAAAGATATACGGTATACCTGACTATATGTTCACCTCGCCTACGTTTCTTCAAAGTCAATGCCATCGCGGTTCGTTTTATTCATTGAACGAAATTTATTATGTATGCTGCCTACTCGATATCTCTACTACTAGATCTGTTAGATTTTTCGACGATACGATGTGCGAACGTTTTCGACAGCACGCGAAGTGTACGTAGTGAGGCGCCAAGTAATGACATGGTGTGAATATTTTGGGTAATTTTTTCGTTGATCTAGTTGGTTGGATGAAAAGGTCAAATCTTGGCGATGGACTCTGGTATGTGTTCAAAGATGGTACGAGAAAATGGTCGATTTTGAGATTAATTACGTTTCGAGTTATTTCGATGGTTGTTTTGAGAGCAGGATTGGGGTGCAGATTTTTATTTTATATTGAAATTTTGAAATTTTATTGATTTTGATGTGGTTTCGGGCTTGGAGTATATGTGACGACGCGTAGGAAAAGGGACCTAACGTACAAAAGTGAACTTTTGCAAAAAAAAACTGTTGAAAGTTCATGAGTTTAGGTGTCGTATTTTTGTAGTATTTCGTCATAATTATTTCTGTAGTATTTCATCATTATTCATTATGGTTTCGATTTTACTCATACTGTGACACATGTGAGTGTACATGAGTCTTGAACTAAAAATATTTCGTAAGTTTTGTGACGTATAAAAAAAAAACAGTTCACTTGGATTTTCGTGAATTTTGTGCAATTTCACTTAAGTACTTCAAACGTCTGTATCTTCGACAGAAATGATTTTATGGCTTGAGACCAGAAACCACTTTCATTCGAATTCCGAGGAAATTTTATAGCAGAATCAAAGAAATTTTTTTTGACCGAATGACCCTAAGGTCCCTTTTACTATACGCCGTCACAATTTATAATTTTGCAGAAGAAAAATGAGTTTTGACTTTTTTTTTGAATTGTTTGATTTTAATTGTAAAGAATGGCAAAGTTTTTAACATTTCAACGAAATGACTTCAATTATTTCAAAAATCGTTCAAAATGATAAAAAAATTAGCCATGGGATCCATGTTTCTAACTGAGGCACCTTTTAAATTGAGAACACTATTGAGAACATGGTCTAGAAGTAAAAACTCCTGTAATCATCCAAACCTGAAAATTTTGATTTTAGTGATCTTAAATACTTACTCACAAGAATGTGAAAAAATTGAAATTTTGGACCATGAGTTGCAGTAAATTTTCTGAGGTGTTTTCAACTATCCATGTTCTCAATTAAAAGGTGTTCTCAATTAGGATCATTGACCTTGAGTTGTTTAAAATTAGTTTTATAATTATTTGAACTATTGAAATAGTTGTTGAAAGTGATGAAATTGTGCAAAATACTATAAAACCATTTCGAGTAAACTATTAAAGTTTGTTTGTTTAAATTTTGGTAAATAATGATTACCTAATGAATTGAAACCACGCAAAAACTGCTTAAAATATGGTGAAAATTTTTCATTGTGAAAATAATGCTAAAATTTTCATTAAAAATTTCTCAGAATTCATAAATTTGCATAAAATATTGAAATGTTTGCTGCAAATATGATAAAAAGTTGTTCAAAATGTAAAATTTATTTAAAAATATTGTGTATTTCGTTTAAATTGATTAAAAATTAATTAAAGATGAATTTGTAGAGAACAGCTCTAAACTAGCTTAAAATATCGTAAGTCTTGCTTATGAAAAAAATCAAATTTCCTAAAAAAAACTTGGAAATTTATTGAAATTGTTATACTATCATTAACGTTCCTTCAGATTATTCAAATTTTTTTAAAAAAGAGATAAGATGGATTGTTGAACTTCATTGAAAAGCATGTAAAATTTACTTGAAATATGTAATTTTTTCGATACTTTGTGATAAACTCCTGTCACTTTGAGTCATTTTATCAATTTCACTTTTTTTAAAGACATTTTCAACATTTTTTGAACCGATTCTACAATTTTTCTTTGATATTGTGCAGTATTCAGGTACAAATATTTGAACGATTATTCTGACAATGCCATCAGTTTTTTGTGTTTTTTCTTATAATTTTAGCGATACTCCAACAAGAATTTCTGATCTGCACGAGTGATTTTTTTTTGTCGAATAATTGGCTCAGAATCTCCCCCCCCCCCTTCCCTCAACTGTAATAATTTTCGTGCATGTTGCATAATATGTAAAATTGTTGTTTGGAGGGAAAAGGGAAGAATATATTTTGATATTTAAAAAATTTGAAATGACCAAGTTTTTTTTGCAAAATTTTAAAGAAAAGAAAACTGTCTAGGGAGTGAAACGAGGGTGAAATTTTTTTGGATAAAAACTATCACAGCCCATGAAATAGCACAAAAATTGAAAGTTCATTATTGAAGCTGATAGCACTAAAAATTTTCAAATGTTGCTGAGGTGAAAATTTCTTCAAATTAGCTCTAAAACATATTCACATATCAAAACACCCGATGTCGAATTTGTTAAATTTTGTCATCTTGAAAGTGCAGTAAGTAGAAATTTTTTCATAAGAAATATTGATGATTTCAATTTTTCAATTTTTTCCCTTCTAAAATATGTAAAAGTAATTTCTGTTTTTCGTTTTTGTAAAGGATGCGACTTGAATAAATTTTCAATATATTTTCCAACTCTTGTTTCAGACTTGAAAAGTTTGTAAGTCGATGCGAAAATTTCGGTAAAAAATTCCTAAAATTTAGAAATTTATTACAAAATGGATCGATTTTCTTCTTTCCAAAGTCACTATGAGAATGGGGTTATTCGAATGTTAATTCTACAGACTTGAACTAATCCTATAGGTAGTCAATATTGTCTTCGAATTTTTACAATACCTAGGTATGTATCAACAGAAAAAAGTCGAAAAAACCCGATGATAGAGAATTTTAATCAAATTTTATTCATATTTTCACCTTGATAAGACCTTCTCTGTTAGATATTGAACATTTTTGCCATTTTAGAGATTTCAGCGACATGAGATAAGTATTAAGCAAATATTTGTAAGTATGTATTTTATTAAATTTCGAGATCTGCACAATTAGCCCATTTTTCAAGGTAATATTCCAATCTATATTTTACACTTCAAGTATCTATCTTGTATCTGGAATTCTGGATCTACGTAGCAATCGCAATTTTTTCTGAACTTCTAAAATTTTAGATTGATGTGAAAATTTGATGAAAATGGTTCAATATTCTGTTACTTGAAAATTCGACTTTTTTTCTTCTAATTGTGTTTTCAGTGTTTTCACTCAACGAAGTTGAAATGAAATACAATTATTACCCTTACTTTAGGACGCGAATTTTCTCTCACCGAGGCAGAATATTTTTCATATAGGTAGCAAAAAAGCACGATTTAAAAAAATGTAAGCAGATTTTTCGGATTTGAAAAGAATTATTTAGGTAAATTGAGGAAAAATCTCAAATATTTCATTTTTGGGCTGGATTTCGATGTTTCCAGTCGAAAGAGGGGAAGAAGGTTGGGAATGATCAAAAATCGTGAAGGATCTACAATTATTCTTATATCAAGGATTGAAGGGGGTACTTACTCTAAAACTAAATATTTATTTCATATCTTGATGGTTCTTTAAAATAATTATATTCGCTATAAAAGGAAAGGGGCGAATAATGATTTTTGTCCCTTATTTCTTTCCACCTTCTCATCTAAGTTTGAAAAAAAATTAGGAAAAATGTCCAAAATCAAATTTCATCGATAATTAATCAATAGGTATTATTTATCACGTCGTTCTAATAAAGGCAACTCCAAAAATTGAAAACGTTTACGTTTCAAACGTAATAAGTCGCTGAAAAACCCCATATTTTTCCTCTTTCAAAAACCCCCTTAGAATTTTACTTTTTCTACGTACCTTTCATAGGAATAAATGCGCGAACAGCTTGAAGATAATTTTTCACCGTTGAGAAACTCGAGATGGTTGGTAATTAATGAAGAGAGTCGAGAAAAAAATTGGCGATATTTAAAAAGCGCCGCGTCGCTTAGCTGGGTGTTTAATAAGATCTTTGTATGTGTACGTCGGGGTGTTGTATAAATAAAAAGGAAGAAAATTAGCGAAACGTTGGAGAATATACTACTACGTATATAAGGTAATGCAGAGAGACGGAATTTCGCGAGTGAAACAGTTTCAAATTTCCCTTCGCCTTTTGCGAACGCGCATTTAATGAAGATAATGGAATACGATTACTCTGGCAAATACAGTCCTTCCATTAATGCACTACTACGGTACGATTAGCTTAATCTTTTCCTCCAAGCTGAAAGTTTTTGACAATTTTTCATTGACGAAAATTTTCAACCCCCGAAGAAGACGAGACGAGCTACGGTGTCGTGTGTATCGCGTTAATTCGTAACGAAGAATTTAGTTTTGAAGTTTAATTTAATTGGCGCGCGTAAAGTTGAAAGTTTTCGGTATTTAATTGAATTTCATGTACTATGGTTTCATTATTGCGGAATTGCGGAATAGCGTTTTCAAAGCTCGAGTGCGAATTTAAATGTTTTTTGAATATTTTATTATTCCGCCGTCAGTCGATACGGTTTCGATGGTCGGGTTAATTAAACGGTTCCTTCTGTTGGGTTCAACCCTGCCCCCTGTCTCTTTTCTAACGTCCTCTGAATTTAACTTATTCAATCGACGATATCAAAGTCAAATTGAGAAAATTTCTGGTTGTCGAGATTTTTTTCGTTTGGAAATTCTTAGCAGTTGGCTCGCTCAACCAGTGAACGATTCTAAGACCTCGAAATCGTACATGGCCTATCGACGACGTTTTCCATTGTGTTTCTCGTATAGTAAACATAGTAATTGGTACTTTGCATGAGAAAAATTGCCAAATTAATGCCCCATATTCATTATGGTAATTAGATTAGTAAATATACGTGAATTTTGGTAGTGTTTTTTTCTCTCGTTAAAATGATCCAGTTTTTTGATTGATGAGCTTTGATGTACACATTTAGAGTATACAAAGAAAAAAAATTTAGGTGGCGTTTCACCTTCGCGATAATTAAATTGGCATTTTACGCTTGTAAATTTAATAAACGTTTAATTGCCATAGGGTTTGGTTCGGTTAATGAGTTCGGAAGTACGTGTCGCTTCGGAGTCCAGACTAAATTTTAAGTATATTTTCTAGTGAATTTTAAACAGTCTTTGTTTTTTTCTTGGTGTAATTTCCGCTGATTTAATGGTTGAAAGTTTCAACGCGAATGAGGATTGGAAATTTGGAAGGGTTTTTACCAAAGGTCGATGTGGTTTGTTGAGTCGTATCGTTTTGTAGTATCAATTTGGCGATTGGGCGAATAAATTTTATTTATGGAGGTGTCATCGATCTTATCTTGAAATTTTTTTCAAAAAATTTGGAAATTTTATCAATTTTAATATATTTTGAAAAAGTCCAAGAATAATCCCCCAGTTCCCCACTCTCTTCTTCTCTTCTTCCTTTTCAACATTTTCCAAAAAATTGCTCTCTCATTCTGAATCAGTGAAAAGTCACTGATAAACAGTCAGAATTGCAGTACACGAAAAAATCAGCAAAATTCACTGATTTTTCTGCTAATTTCAAAAATTTTACTGACTTTTCAGTGAATTTTCACTGATTTTCCAGTGATTTTTCTCACTGATTCGTTTTTATTGGAAATTTTTTCACTGATTTGCTCCTATGTTACAATTCTGACGGTTTCTCAGTGATTTTCGATAATTCTCACTGATTTTTAAATGAGAGCGTATAATTTCTTCAATTTGGAAATGAATTAATATTTTTTAAAAGCATGAAATTGAAATTCTTCATTTTTTACGTAAAAAAATAATTATTTTTCATTTTCTGAAACCCTCCTCCTCCTAATGAAAGTATGAAATTGAACGTTGATTTGAATCACCATCTCGATTTGCCACATTCGAAATACTTTGAATTCAATTTCAATCTACAGCAAAATATCTCGTGTAAACTGTGGGAATTTTTTAAAGCCCTTGAGGAAGGTTAAAGCCTTAAAATATTCAAAAAAGAGACGAATTTTTCCATCAACCTGATTACTCCTCCCTCCCTGCGGGCTCTACCGCTCCTACAAAAATTTAATTCAGATACGGCGCCATTCATGGTTCAAAGTATAAACAGAGTCAACAATTTTTTTGCCAATTTTTTAATCGCGGGCTGAACAAAAAGAAACAACGTAGAAATTTTAACAGACGAAGTTTCTCTTTCGAAGACCTTGAAATTACGATACCCCGAGGGACTCTAATCCATCCTTCGCCTTCATAATCTGGATCTGGTTCAATGGTGTATCATGAGCCAGGCGGAGAAACATCACGTACCTCATATTCGACTACGATGGAAAAAATCTGCATATTTTCGAACAAGGGAGCCGTCTGGTTTAACGATGGACGAGAAAAAATTGAAGTTTTATCGAGATGAGTCATCTCGAACTATAAATCATAGATAGAGATACAGCCTAATGGTATATTTTTCGTTACTTTTCGACTTGGAATAAACACCTTCGGCAACTCGTAATAAATTACTCGCCGGGGTTTATGAAATTTGAAAATTCGGCGCCGATGACGCGTGAAATTTATAAATAAGTCAACGTTGACAAGGAGTTTTGTCATAATTACGTACGATATTTGCTCGATAATAAACAACGATGAGTTGTTATTTTTGAATTACGAACCAATAGAGCTCGTATATTCGTACGTTGTTTCGATGATGCCACTTTTACGAGCTGGTGGTTGAAGACGAATTTTTCAAATGGTACGAAAAAATTCATCGACGTAGTTGCCATACGTGTTGATTGCGAGTTGTGAAAATCTACTCCACCGCGATCTCCTCCCTCTATAGAAATTTATCCGCAGGTAGAGCCTGGATCATTGACCCGTGAATCAGCGTCGCACGTATGTTTTACCTCCAGCGATCATGCACCGGAACCCACGTGTTCACGAGAACGTTACGCTGTGGCGTGACATCTTCCGTATGTCCTCGTTTACCTGCCACAGGATATAGATATTTTCTATACCTTTGTTTTAGTATAGGTTCTTCAGTTTGTCGGGCGTTTTTAATTGTTGGAAGATCGAAATGTAACAGGCTGTTGTAACAAAGGGCCCCTCAGAATAGTACACAACTTTTTAGGATTCCTTATAGAATTTTCTATCAAAACTGTGTATTCTGTATATCTAATAAAAAAAAAGAATGAAAGAATTTTTAAATGAAAATGTTTCCCTCCTTCTTCTTGAAACCAGGTCACATAGGTGTTACAAAACCATTTGAAAATACCATTAAAAAATGTATTAATTATAATGAAATTCTCTTTAAATTTCAATAGGATGGCAGTACAATAAATTGTATATTTTTTATAAATAATTATTATTTATCATTAAAATCGACAAAAACATCTTCAAAACCCTTAAAATCATGTGAAAAATTGAAAATGACTAAATTCATTTGAAGTACCACTGAAATGGCTAAAAAATATTCTAAAACTTCTTCAAATGTTGAAAAAAAGTGAATTTTTCTTAAAAACTTTTAGAAAATTTATAATGAGAAACGATAATAACTCGATTTTTTGTTTTTCAAGGGCAAAAATTGATTTAGAGGAATTTTAGCAGAAGAATTGCCCAGGAAAATAATATTTTTAAAAACTTTTTTGTTTTCAAATTGTAAAAAAATTGTAGAAGTGCCACCTTTTCTGAGCCTGAAATCTTTAAAAATGTTCAGATTATGGTTTGATTCGAGGATCTGGTTTTCTAGCAATTTTCCTATAATTTTTATGGTGTGTGAAAAGTTGGTATGAAATGTCTAAAATAAAAGCTGGCGAAAATGCTGGGAACCAAAAAACCAGTTTTTTGAATTTTGAAAAACAATTTTTTAAACATACATGAATTTTTGAAAAAGTTGAAAAAATCGTCACTTCGCAGATCAGCCTATTCTCCGTATAAATTTACGCACAAAATTTATCGCCAAAATGGTATTTTAATGTTCTCAACCACTTATTGTCTAAAACTTTTATGGAATTTAGCAACTGTTTTGGGAACCCCTAAAAAAGCTTGGAAAGCTCATTGGTATAAACTGAAGAAACGATAAGAGAGGTGCCTAACAAAGAAAAACTAGTTTAATTGAAAATTTTCATGTTTTTTTATTTAAAATCTCTCAATTTTTGGTGATTTTACGTTGGGAAGTTCTTAAAAATGTCAACGTTAAGTAGGCATATTAACAACTTTTTAATGTTTTAAAAATATTTTTTAGCAATTTAAAAATTTTATTTCATGGTTTGAAACATTTTTACCAGAAAGAATAATTTAAATTTCTCATGCTATACTATTTTTAACATTTCCAAATAATTATAACAATTTTTTAAAAACAATTAGTTCTTGTTCTTATCCAAACAGCAGGGAATATGAGTCAGCCAAAAAGTTGACTTCTGACTCCACCTTGACTCCAGAGCCGAGGGTGAAAGTTGACTCCTGACTCCACCTTTACTCCGGAGTCAAGGGAGAAAGTTGACTCCTGACTCCGGCTTGACTCCTGACTCCGCCCTGACTCCGGAATCAATTTCAGACCTTGACTCCTGACTACTGATTGACTCCAGAGTCAATCTGTGACCTTGACTCCGAAGTCAAGCCGAAGTCGGAGTCAATTTGGAGTCAGTTTAACTCCGATTTTGGACCAGGGAATAGAAATCAGCCGAAAAGTTAACTTCTGACTCACCTTGACTTCGGAGTCACTTTCAGACCTCGACTCCTGACTCCAGCTTGACTCCGGGATCAATTTCAGACCTTGACTCCTGACTCCTGCTTGACTCCGGAGTCAACCTGTTACCTTGACTCCCTGACTCTATTCCCTGCCAAACAGTTGAATCGATATGCCTATTTATTTTACTACTTCTGACAAGTTTTTCTAATATTAATCATTTTTTAATAGTTGATAAAAATTGTTGAAAATGATGAAAAATTTGATAAATTATTTAAAATATTACCAAAACGTTCTTAAAGGTCAAAAAAAGATTATGTTTTTTCTTCAGTTTGATAAAATCTCAAAAAACTTGTTTAAAGTGCCTTAAAATACCATAAAAATTCTTCAAATTGTTGAATTTTCCATAAAAATTGTTCAAAAGTACTTCAGATAATAAAATTGCCCAGATACTGTAATTTTTTAAAAATTTTATGAAAATTGTTCAAAATGCAAAAAAACTTGTTCGAATCCTTTTGCAAAACTATGTACTTAAAATTGAGGAAAAATTCGATGAAATATTCAGAAAACCATTAAAATTGCTTACAAGGGGGAAAATGGATAATCCGTAATTATGGGTGCTGAAGTTCATTTGAACCATTTTATGGGCTTTCCTCCGGCGCTGAACATTTTTAGAGACTCCAAAATATCTCGAAACCACATTCAATCCATTCGGGAGGTCAAAAATGGAAGATAACCTTATACCAAATTTCAGATTTTTTCGGCGATAAGATCAAAATTTTCATATTTTGCAAGACGATGAGGTAATTTTGAAATTTTAAAAGTTCACCAAAATTCGAAAAATTAACCTAAGTACTAGAAATTTTGGGTATGAGGTTCTTTTATGTTGTACTCCGCTTTATTTTTGTTTCGGCTCAAAATTTTTAGAATATCGTGAAGATTCTTCAAATTTTGAAAAACTGCTGAGGTGCTGAAATGTTCATAAATGAAATGATGGGAAGGACTTGAAAAATATATTCTGAAAAAATAACGAATCGTATTTAAAATTAACCTCAACTTGATTGAAATAGCAGTAATTTGAATTCGGACCAAAATCCCATTATGTACTTGTACGAAACCTACGAGATGTTTTATTGAGGTGAATTTGATTCTCGAGTATAAACTACAAACCATCACATAAGAAGGTTACACTCGCGCTTAGACAATACAATAGCATGTAAAATTCTCATCTAGATCTTTTCCACTTGACACACACGACGCTGAAAAATACATTCCAGGTAGATTCGTGTACGGCAGGTAGACATTGTTTATACGCACGTATTTTAGCAAAACAATAGAATGGTTGATATATTTTGTCGAGTTTAACGCGTATACCAAGGTGCGTGTGTTTATTTGGCTGGATATGTGGAGAAATTAATGTTTACTTAATGCACGTGAATAAATAGTATCAGTACCACACTGTTTTGGGTGGGAAAAGTAGCACTTTACCCCACTCGTTTACCACACTGGTTCTGTTTCAATACTACACTGGTTCTGTTTCAATACCACACTGTCTTTTGATAAGAGTAGCTTTGTTACCTGTTACCGATTTAATTAGTAATTAGAATCGAACTTCATCATGATAAAAATTAAAGAAATGCTAAATCAAACGAAAATTTCTTCTATTTGAAGGAAATACAGGAGAAATGATGAAAATATTCAATCATTGAAAAGATAAAAATGTTGAAATAAATAAAATATCTTCTACTTAGAGTAAGTATTCACAAAAAAACATGACGATTTTCAATTATTTATGAAAATAAGTACTCAACTAAAATTAGAATACATAAAATACGAAATGGTAAAAATATACAATTACCAAAAGAGTAAATAAATAAAAAATGATATGAATCTTCAATTACTAGAAAAGTAAAAATGCTAAATCAAATGAATTGAGGTACCTATGTATTAAAACACAAAATTGATCAGAATCTTTGAATATTCAAAAAGACAAGTACTTCCTATTCCTAGAAACCAAAGTAAATACATACAACAGGAAATTATAGAAAACTACAATTATTACGAAAATTAAAGGGCTGAATCAAATTAATTTTATCTACTTATTAATTGTATGTAAATTATTAAAAATCCAAACGATAAAAATCTTCAATTTCGTATTCAGAAAAACAAACACTCTGCTGAAAATAATCTGTAAATTACTAATTATTGTTTATGTTTACAGTACAATTGTAAAACTTATAGAACATAGGAGTTTTCGGCACAAATTTGAATTTAGGTTTATCCTTATTCACTACGTTATCTGTATTATTCGCGACATCATTAGTATTACTCAGAACATTATTATTATTCACTACGCTATCAGTATCATTCACGACATTATCAGTATTCGGTAAATCAATCATCTGATACTGGATTAATTCCGACTGTGAGCTTATAACATAATAATCATTATCATTGTTACACTGACTACTGCCCAACTCTACCTGAGATTCGTAATCCAGGTAAATAAGAGGAACTGGCGTTGATTTAGAAAGCTCAGTCTTCTCAGTGAATACATTATCTGCTGGAACGGATTTAAAAGTTGAACTGGAAGGCTAATCGTTATCAATACTTCGTTCATTTACACAGAACTGATTTGGAACAGAGTTAGCAACTGCAGATCTAATCATTTCGGCTGTTTTTTTCTTATTTAGCAAAGAATCTTCGATATAGCGATCAACAACAGTGCTACTTTTATGGCCAGTATGACGTTTAATAGTCGAAGTACTAGCTCCGGCATTTGCCAGTATTGTCGTTGATGTACGACGGAAGGTATGACCTAAGTAAAAAAATCACCATAGTTGTATTATGAAATTTATAGATAAGAATAATCTTACGATTATTAGAATTACTCACCAGTATAGCCTTTTGCATTTGGTAAATTTAAATACTCGGCGACTACTTTAGGATAACCTCGTAACGTGTTTATACCAATACATTGACAAGTGCACTTTCCATTGTTATATTGTATGAAGAATTTATCAGTTTTGGTTAAATTTTCTGGACGGAGAGCAATATAACGCCGAACTAATTCCAAATAGTCATCTTGAATAGTAAAACTTCGTTTCTTTTTGTTCTTACTGATTGCAGCAGAAATTTTAACCAGTAATAATTTGTCTCCGTGCCATTCAATATCCTTTATCTTGAGATCATGCAATTCTACCATACGTAACGCTCCCATTACACCAAATATCAGTGCTACCTATAACAACAGTTGATCAAATTTTTAACAAAAAAAGTGTAATTCAATTATCATGGGTATGGATATGTTATGATTACAATAAGTCTAGGTACTCACTTTTATAGCCAAAAAAACTTCATCAGGTGCACATAAGATGAACGTATTCACTTCTTCTTCACTCAATACGGTGGCTTGTTTTATAGGCACATACTCTGCATTTAGTCGTTTTATATACGTAGTCACCGATATGTACTTTGAGATGTCAATATTTTTTTTAATCTGAATAGTTGTTTTTAAACGAGAAAAATATGACCATAACGAACTCGGTTTCATCCTTGACGCCAGTTCAGTGAAGTAGAACAGCAATACATCTTCTGAAATGGGAGCTTTATGTTCTCTCAACCATTTCTGAAAATTTTCATACGCCGATAGGTACTTTTCTCTTGAACGTTGTGGCAATAAATCGTTTTGAACTTTCTTTGCAGCCTCTTTCATATCTGGCGGTGTCAGAATGTAGTCTTCTTCCATTTTTGCACAAACGAGAAACTATTATCAACTTTTAAATTCAAAATCAAAAACGTAAATATTTTCACACTTTCATTTGAAAAAAGAAAAACATTCAATAATCATAACGTAACAATCGTAACATGCTCCAACTTCGCATAACACCAACACGCCGGGTTGACCGGTTGACGGATGAATATTTGAATAATTGTAAACAGGGTAGCCAAGTTAAGGATAATGAAATTCACGCTCTTCAAAATGAAAAATATAATAAGATTATATTTTCTTATAAAAATATTCTTATTTCTAATTTAATTTTTCAAAATAAGAAAATTTGTAGATTAAAACAGTGTGGTACTGATACTTATTCACGTATATTAAGTAAAATATCTTACTTAACCGAGGGACAAATACGCGAACACCCAACTCGTGTTGTTACAGCACTCGCCTGCGGCTCGTGCTGCAACACACTCGTTGGGTATTCGCGCATTTGTCCCACGGTTAAGTAATATACTATTACGAAAATGAGCGTTTATTCGTATATGAAAATGTAGTACACCACGAGAGATTGTGTGACGATGAAGACGTCGAGTTGGCATAAACGAAAACGATGCTTTTGACAAGGCAGGGTGTTCGGGGGAGCTTGTGACAATTTCCAATTCAGATATTTGACTGTGAAAAGGCGGCTACACGTATAAATAAAGCCAATCGATAAGATATTTAGAAGAAAATTTTTAAAAACGTTGTGAAATGTATCGGAAATGAAAGTTGACATTTTTCAATTTTTTTTTTCGCCTGCGTTGTTTTTTTTCTCGCTGTGTGTTCGTCGATTGTTTGATGTTTTTTCACGGTGGCGCCATTTTACGACGTATATTCAAACAACGATTATATATCGTCGTATAAATGAAATAACTTACGTATAACTTCACCGGAGTATTTCTTTTTCAAAAAATGTATTCAACAAGGGACACAAAAAGGGGAAGTTTTTATTAAAATAGCTGCGTCGCTGTGTGCGTTGGTATTATGATTACGTTGCTGGTGGAAAAAAAGCAATCAAAATTAAAAGCACAGGTAATATCTGTCTGTTGGATATACAGCTTATTTGGAAACTTTTTCACGTTTCCAATTCATCAAAGGGGGTTCGGAAAATTTCTTTATTCGCGTCGAAGAAACTTTCGGTACAAAAAGTTTTTATTCTTCATTGTACGGAGATGACCTCCTGATCTTTTTTTCTCTTCGTTTTTCTTTAGGTATCGAATTGGCTCGAGAGATAGGTTTGGGTTTTGAGGGGAAATTCGCGATACACATCGACACGAAACAGGAATTGATACTTTGGATTGTATTGTATGTGTTGATGGTGAAATTCGAGCTGGAAAATGTTTTTATTTTTATGTGTGATTTTTATATATAAGGTTTCCCCCATATCGACAACCAACGTGGCCAAGTTTTTATCCTACGTACGGAAAGTTTGAATGAAATTAATAGCCGTTTGGGATATGGAAGCGGTATGCTCATCGCGTTGAGTATCTCGGTGTCTAAATTAGGGACAGATGGGGTCGAGGGTGGCGGTACGACGGTCGAGAGCACTCGGCGATTCTTGACAGAAATTTTTCATCTGTTTCCGAGAGAGTTTCCTTTTGATTGGATAATGGGTTTTAGATTTCGACTGGTGCTTCGAACGGTTTAGAAAATTAGTTGCTGATTCGTCGGATTACGTACGTCTGTTTTTTCCCTCAGTCGGTTTGTAAAAAGAAGCTTAATAGGGGTTTTTTTGGCTGGCCGGATCGATGCGATTTTCGACGGGTAATGTTACCTTGAAATTTTCGTCGTGTTTATTGGATCGGGGAAGGTTTCTGTGGGACGAGGTAATTTAGAAAAATTTCATTTTATTTGATACCTAATGGGATTTCGCGCCATTTTGTACAGGACTGATTCGGCAAATTTAATTCGCATGGCGGAAAATTCTGTGCCCGGTGACGTAATGAAATAGATTTTAATTTAAAACGTATTCTCGTTCGGAATGGTTTTGTTGTCGATGTGAATGAAAGAAGTGTTGCCTGATGTGTTGGAAAATTCGCCGAAAAAAGGTCTATTTTGCGGCGATGAAGGAAAGGGCGATTCGATGTAGGTTTTGAACAGAAATGGCAAGAAATTTCGCATAGAAAATCATTGTAGGGGTTTTCGTTTTCCAATGAGTCAGGAGTTTTTTGAATGGAGCGTCGAATTGAAGTTATATTTTTGCCAGACTACGTATTGAGAAATGTTTCAAAACTCATTTCATCAAAGATGAGGTTGTTTGGCCTCTCTTGATAATACGAGGTGTTGTGGTGTATAGTTCGTCTAATGAGAAATTTCTCGCAGGATGGAATCGAATTGCATTATTTTATTCGCCGATGTGAAAATTTAAAGCGAACGAGTACGAAATGGGTTTACTGGGGTGGAATGTATGTGGGGTAAGAGTGGGTGAGAAAGTTGGCATTCAGAAAAAGTATTAATGAGTTTTGAAAATTTTCTCCAATGGTGGTAAAAGTTTTATCCGAAAGGCTCTAGCTAGGTTAGGTAGGTGAATCGGTCTAAAAAGTGTTCTTAGATTTTTTTCTCGATTGTTGATGTAGGAGCAATAAAAAATAATTTTTAATTCCAAAATGATATCTCCATTGTACTCCAGGGAGGCTTAAACTTGAAAAATGTGATTCTGACTCTTTTCGCATTATCTTGGGATTTTTTTTTGAATAATAGGAAATGTTTAATATTCAATATGTATCATCCAAAATTTTTAAAAAAATTTCCAATCTCAAAAGTGGCCTTGAAACGGGGGTTTAAACCTTCAAAAGGCTCTGTAAAAATGGCAAATATTAATGTAAAAGATTGAAGAAAACTCACATAATACTTGAATGTATTCTGCATCCGCCTGAATTTTTTCGATTTTTTTGAAGCAGTGGTCTTCTCAAAAACCTTCAAAAACTGTTTTTATTTAGATTTTTACCGAAATTGAAAAAAAAAGAAATATCCGAATGGAAAAACAAAAACTAATGTCAGATTGGTGTCTAGGTCACATCACCCCTTTTATACTATTTGAGAGATCATTTTACTCAAAATGAAAAAACATTTTTTCTCACTGATTTTTAATGATTGATTGAAAAAATTCAAACCATAAAAACTTAAATTTTGAGTATTTGATCAAAATTATTGCAAAAAGAGTGTTCCCTGGTAGTTTCGAATACGTTGAACACGAGTCCAATTTCAATTTTTGCTTCCTGTGATTTCTTTGCCTGTGATGCTCGATTTAAACTTAGAATTGAATTTGTAAAGCAGAAAAATAACCAAATGGATGACCAACGTCAGATTCGTGTTCAGCAGGTTAAGCCACTCTTTCGTACACTACATATTTTTAACCACTATTTCACTCCTAGTCTCATAATTGATTTTTCACTTGAAATTTTTCAAATTTCGATTTTTGAGCACTAACTTAACGTATGCGAAAAAAATGACCAAATGAAAAGACTAATGCCAAATTCGTGTCTCTTTTTACGATAATTTTGATCAAATTTCAAAAAAATTTTGTTAAATTTTTTCAGTCAATTATCAAAAGCGTACCTAGGATTTTCTCATGGAGGGATTCATGTCAAGAAATTGAAAAAATGAGGCTCAAGTCAGGAAAAATCAAAACATAGCATGATTTTTTACAGAAAATTTCAAAATGTAAGGTTATTTTATGTGAAATGAGCCATATTAATTGCCTGAGGGAAGCGAGGGAGAAATTTTTCACAAAAAATCATCTTAGAAATGCAAAAAATTGTTGTTTATGGAGCATCTAACAATGTATTTTCAACCTTATATAGGCAGGGGGCAGTCGGTCCCTTGGCCCCCCTCTTTGGGCACGCCACTATCAATCATAGAAAATTGGTGGGAAAAAATGAATTTTGAGATTCAAGTAAAACTATCGTCTAAATAGCGTATGAAGGTATAATTTTATCAATGAACACGAATTTGACATTAGTTTTTTCTTTCGACAATTTTTTCTTGTTCTCTTCAATCTTGATAAAAATCGAAATGAAAAAAAATGTTGAGTGTTTGAGAAGTCCCATTCACTGCTTCAAAAAAATCTGAAAAATTCAGGCGGGTGCAAAATACATCCAGGCATATATAAAATTCCTTAAAATTTCACCTGGATATCAAGATCAAATTTAATATTCCTAATTTTACTCACCACTGGCATAATGATATTTTGCTGGACTTGAAAGAACTTGGTAAAATGTTGTTGAATCAATAAGTAATGACTTTTCGTTCGATTTCTTCTCTACTCTCTCATTTATAAATCAGTGAAAATTATCGAAAATTACGAAAAAATTTTCAATGAAAACAGATCAGTGAGAAAAATTACTGGAAAATTAGTGAAAATTCACTGAAAAGTCAGTGAAATTTATAAAATTAGCAGAAAAATGAGTGAAAATATTTGAAAAATCAGCAAAAATTCGCTGAATTCGCTGAAAATCAATGAAATTTTGCTAATTTTTTTCTGTGCTGCAATTCTGACTATTTATCATTGACTTTTCACTGATTCAGAATGAGAGAGTAAAGTTTGACAAAATATCAAAATGTTATTGAATTGAAGTATCTCAAAGTCAATAAATATCGAAATGTCACAGAATTTATTAAAATACCTGATAATTAATCTGTTTTTTTTTTCACAATTGATGACTCTTTGTTGAAATGCCAGCTGGTTGTGTCTCTTCCTCATTTTTTCCCTTCAATTTGATATTAAATTTCTAAACAGTTTCAATAAATGATAAATGATGAAAAATAATATTTCCGTGACTTTTCAACATTTTGTCAGACTCTAAAGCAATTTTGAAAAAAAAAATTAAAAAGAAAAAAACACAAATATTTGATATTTCAACAAAAAAGTCATTAATTGAAAAAATTGAACATCTTTACTTCTTGACATTGTAATTAAAAAATAATTTTGAAAAAATATCCATGATTTAAACACTTTTGATCTAAAGAAAAATTTGTGAATTTTTTCATGTTTTTAATTGCAATTTTTACACTCAAAAAAATAAAAAATAAATTTTATTAAACGTAATAATAAAAAGGCACCATTCAAAGAACTAGTAAAATTTATTCAAAAAATAATAATATTTATCGCAAAATTGACAAGCTTTATTTTCTATGCAATAAACTTTACCAAATTTCGTGATAAATTTTATTATTTTTTTTGATAAAAATTGCTAATTTTGCGAATGGTGCCCCGTTATTATTTTTTTTGGATAAACTTTATTTTTTTTGATAAAATTTATTATTTTTGGATAAAATTTATTTTTTTTTTGGATAAAATTTATTTATTTTGAATAAAATTTATAATTTTTTGCAACACTTTCTATTCATTTTTCATTCTCCATTTTTCTCAGTGTACGAACCTGAAGGTTTGAAAACTGGTGTCGAGGTCATTTTTGATACCTCGAAATGACAAAAAATTCGTGGTTTTTCATAGGGAATGTCATTTTTGGGTCAAAATTTTCTCTTACTGGGAATATTCGATTTGTATGAAAAATTTGAAAATTCTGCTTAGACTGATTCATTTATCTTACCTTTCTGTAGTTTTCTATTTTTTCCCCGTCTTTTGGCAATTGATTTTCGAAGGAGAGAAATATGGGGAAAAATTGACCAAATTCTATTAGAATTTCGTTCTTCAAAAATCATTGCAATCGTTTACGAGTTCATTGCGCCATCACCGCTGAAATGTTGAATCATTCAGTTTTCACGTGGTTTTTTTTTTCTCAAACCCATCTTATTGTAAATCGACCATTTCGGATCCATTGACGTAGTTAAAAGAAGAGAATGACGAGGAAGACGACACAGTCGACGACGAGAGAGGCGGAAAAGAAACACGAAGAATAAATTACGCCACATTGAAAAAAGTTGAATAGACGAATTTGTTAGGTAAATTTATCACATATTCAGTCCTCCTGGGTGACATGACGGTTAAAATTTCCCTCGAGATTGTCAACCAACGTACAGAATTGAGAAATTGTACGAGTACCTACGTATACAGCAGCGAATGGAAATCGTGCGAACGTAAGTCGTATTCTTTTGTATAACAGTGTCCAAGTTGAACTTCCGAATGTGCGCGTATCTATCATTT
Source organism: Pseudococcus viburni (assembly GCA_033439095.1). Lineage (NCBI taxonomy): Eukaryota > Metazoa > Arthropoda > Insecta > Hemiptera > Pseudococcidae > Pseudococcus > Pseudococcus viburni. Next base: position 98,216 of record JAVBJF010000064.1, on the reverse strand, counting down.
CACTTACATATTAAAACGCGCAGCTACGGTAATAGCCATGCAGAACACAATATCGATAAACGAAAAGTAAAATATTCGGTATGGTCTTTCTGTACTATATAATTATTACCTATACGCTCGAGCACGATTACTCGATCACCAAAATAAACTTTCATTTCGATAATGAATAAATTATACGTGCGTGTAATTGGTCGCGAGAGAACTGGTTTACCGAAATATACGGTACGATTTGATACTCGTGAATGGAATATTTTCGCGGGCGTAGGATATAAAACGTGCGTACCTATCTCTCTATGCATATCTGAAATTGAACGGGTAAAATCTCGCTGGCATGGTACACGCGTATGTAATATGGCTAGAGAAGGATGAAACCGTTATATGCTGTAGGAGTCGAAAACAATTATACTATTTATAAATCACGTTTAACGTGTAACGGTGATATTCGTACCATAGTATGTCTTCCCACTTGAAGATAATAGGTTAATTTGAACGAAGGCACGTGGTCGATTTTCATGGCTGTGCCAGTAGCTGGGGCGCCGCAGAGCGTCACACCGTGTACCTGCGATTTTATTTTATTATAGCAAACGTTCGCGTACTTTGGGTCGTGGTCGCGATTGTTATTACGAAATGGATTCCTTTTGTAAGCGCGTGGGAATAATAGTGAAATGGGTAGATACTGGGGATCAATTGTACGGCCATTTTGTTGGAATAGTTCGACGAGTTGTGTAGTATCTGGAATGTCGAATGGTCGTGGAATGAGTGAAGATATTGGATATGCTGGGTGAGATGTGCAATGTGCATATAATTCAGTTATCGAAGTTATTTGTATTTTTACCTGGAGTGTTGATGCGAACTCGAGGTCTGAAACGTAGAACCTAGAACGTGGAGTTGGAAAAGAATTTTCGAATACTTAGATTGGAGAAAATTTTGAAGATACGATTTCCATATGTAGGTACGTATGCTAGTCGTGAAAAATCTGTACTGAATTGATTTTGAGGACACCATGAGAATAAGTACAATTTTGATTAAAATTGTAAGCATGGAAGGCAAAGTCTTGTCCTTTTGACTCGAATTTTCAAGTATGAAAGTTGAGGTTTTGACCAAAAAATCTTGAGAAAATTCTCGGAAATTCTCAATTAGTCAATTTTTTGATTCAAAAATAATCTTGAAAAAGCATAATTTTGATTTGACTTTGATTGGAATTTGTACTGAGGATTCTTACGCCTACTCTCTCATTTCTGAATCAGTGAAATTTATCAAAAATCACTGAAAAACAGTCAGAATTGCAGCGCAGTAATGAATCAGTGAAATTTTTTCACTGAAAGCTAGTCAGTGAAAGAAAATCACTGGAAATCAGTGAAAATTCACTGAAAACTCAGTGCTATTTTTGGAATTTACTGAAAAATTTGTAAAATTCTTTGAATAATCAGTGAAAAATCGCTGAAAATCAGTGAATTTCACTGATTTTTCCTGTGCTGCAATTCTGACTGTTTATAAGTGATTTTTCACTGATTCGAAATGAGAGAGTAGTTCTTAAAAAAGCCACTATTGCTTTCAACTAGAATTCTGAAAAGTCAAAATTTTTGATTCTAAATCTATTGTAGTGAGCCGAATTTAGACTGATAGGTAGTTATGAATGTTCCAGATATCACGGTTTTGATTTAGAAATTTTCAATACGTAAATATTTGGGTTTAAAAGTGTCGTAAACGTTATTGTCATAACATAAAAATGTATAAAAAATCTCTTACTTGATTCAAAAGTCATGTTTTTTATTTGAGGTTTATACTCTCTCATTTCTGAATCAGTAAAATTTATCAAAAATCACTGAAAAACAGTCAGAATTGCAGCACAGTAATAAATCAGTAAAATTTTTTTCGATGAAAGCAAATCAGTGAAAGAAAATCACTGGAAATCAGTGAAAATTCACTGAAAACTCAGTGATATTTATGAAATTCACTAAAAAATCTGTGAAATTCTTTGAATAATCAGTGAGAAATCGCTGAAAATCAGTGAATTTCACTGATTTTTCCTGTTCTGCAATTCTGACTGTTTATCAGTGATTTTTCACTGATTCGTAATGAGAGAGTAAGTTTTGTCGTGATGTGAAAGTATTTTTCTTCAATTTATTTATTTACCTAAAAATTCTTTTTAAAAAACATTTGAAAATGAAGTCTTAATTTTGACTTAGAAGCAATAAAGCGTCACAATTTGAGGTTGAAATTTGTAAAAAAGTCAGAATTTTAGTGAACTCGAATTTTATGGTAACAATACCTAATGCAGAAGTGGAAATTTTTGGTCAAAAGATTGGTAGAAGGTTATTATTTGATTTCAAAAATCGAAAAAGTCATAAATATCTCAAATCAAATTCAAAAGTTAGAAAGAAGACTTCATTTTGATTCATGTTTGTAGAAGTCAAAATTTTGTCTGACAATTCATTTGACTTTAAAGTCATGAAATAGTCATAAATTTGACTCAATAGCAATGTAGAAATACGATTTATAGATGACATTTGAGTACATATCTTGAAAAAACCACGGAAATACAAGATCATCAGTTTTGAACTCATTAATCGAAAAATTTTATAATTTGACCTCGAAATTTGCCCAAATTTTTAAGGGATTTTAAAATATTAATAGGACATATTTTTAAAATTTATTTTAATTCAAGTATTATTTATTTATTTACGTACAGGGTTCAAAAGTCACCAAAAAGTCAAAAATGGCAATCTAAAAAAACAATTTATGGTTAAAGTTTGAGATTAGGTAATTTTGATTGTTTAAAATCAGTGAAAATCAGTAAATTTTGCCTATTTTTCGGTAGATGTTATTGATGCAGGGCCCGATTTGAACTTGAGAAATGAAAAAAGATAACAATTTGAACTCTACAGTCATTGAATGTCATAATCTAGATTTTTATGAATTTTGTGACCAGCTTATGGCAATGCAAAAGGACGATTTCAGTTTAAAACTTTGAAATACCAAAGAGAAATACAAATTTATCATTTGAAATCAAAAAGTAACAATTTGGTCTCCGGAGTCAGATATCAAAAGTCACGATTTCGATTTCTTGATTTGAAGAATGAGATTTTTGCCGCAATTGTTTGATTTTGAAGCCGAAAAAAGTCACGATTTTGATTGAGTAACACAGATAAAAGTCAGTATTTTTAGTCAGATGTTTGAAAAAAGTAATAATTTGATATCAATTATTCAAAAAATTTACGATTTGAGCTTGAAAGAATAATTGATGAATTGTTTCGATAACAATGAAATTTTCAAATTTAGGATAAAGTTTGAAAATCTTGCAAGATCATTATTTGGGATAACAAATTTAAAAAAGACACAAGTTGGATTTTAAAGTCATGATTTTGATTTTTTTGACTAGAAGAGTCAAGATTTTGGCTCCAAATGTACTCGATTTTAAAACCAGAAATTGCCAAAATTTTGATTGAATAGACCTAAGAATTTATCGATAAAAGTTACTTTTTTTCTCTGATGTTTGAAAAAAGGTCACAATTTGATAGTGAATGTTTCAGAAAAATTCACGAATAGAGTTTGAAAGATAGAAAAAGCGACAAATTGTCATAATGACAAAGAAAATTTCAATTTTAATGGAGAACTCGGAAGTATCGAAGAAAATTGAAGGCCATTAGTCAAAAATTTAAAAAGTCACATTTTGGATCTGAAAGTCAAAAAAAATGAATGATTTTGAATTTTGTGGCAATCAAAAAGTCACAAATTGACATCAATAATTCAGAAATAGTAACAATTCACGTTTGAAATATGGGAAAAGAACGTAGCGAATTGCCCTCGTAGCAATAAAAATTTGAAATTTGATAAAGCTTGAAAATTTTGAAAAAATTGAAGGTCTCATTATTTGGAATCAAAAATCAAAAAAGTCACATTTTGGACCTGAAAATCGAAAGAACTCAATTACTTTGAATTTTTTAACGTGAAGCAATCAAAAAGTCACAAATTGACAATAATTCAGAAAAAGCCACAATTTCAGCTTGAAAAATAAGAAAAGTGACAAATTGTCCTCATAGCAATAAAAATTTTAAATTTGATAAAGCTCGAACATTTTGAAAAAATTGGAGGTCTCATTATTTGGAATCAAAAATCAAAAAAGTTACATTTTGGACTTGGAAAATCGAAAAAAATCAATGATTTTGAATTTTTTAACGTAAAGCAATCAAAAAGTCACAAATTGACATTATTCAGAAAAAGTTACAAATTCAGCTTGAAAAGTAGTAAAAGTGACAAATTGTCCTCATACCAATGAAAATTGAAAATTTTCAAAAAATTGAAGGTATTTTATGAAATTGAAATTTAAAAGGTCATAATGGACTTGAAAAAAATTGATATTGATCGACTCAAAAGTCATAATTTTAATTCGTCGCTATTCTGCATTAAAAGTAACGATAAAGAAAAGGCTGGAATGTGAGGAATCAAAAAGTTGTTATAATTTGAAGTCACACTTCTACTTGAAACTTGAAAGTCATAAAAACAGTCGTTTCTTTTCGAATTGCTCGTATCAGATTACATCATTGACTTCACAAATTGCCAATCATGACCGTTAATTTTCGACATAAATTTCTTGCATCTGCTGAAATATTCCCAGTATACGATCTCGTACATGTTACCCGTTCACTTATATTCGATGAAGTCTGCAAAAGGGATATCGAGTTCGGTTTATAGTTAATATCGCACACCATTACGAATTTACAGCCTGGCTCGGTTCGGCGCAGCGTTCCTTACAATTGTAAAGATTTATTTCGCTTTTGCAACAGTTGTCGCATAAATTAATCATTTAACGAGCTGGCTGCCGAAAGAGTAAAATAACAGCTCGGCGGCGATAGTCCGCCTGCATTTAATGTGTTATGTGTTGACAAAGTTTGAGCCATTTCTATACGAATGACAATAGGTTATCGAGGGTCAATTGCTGTTATACCATTTGGGTCATTTAGCCGCCAATGTGTGCCTTTTTCTCCTCCCAGTTCTCGATAATTTCCATCTATTATGGCCGGTAATGCATGAGATTGAAATTTATTAATGTCTCGCGCGACCATCGCTTCATACAGGACGATTTCAAATCAAACTGAGAAGTTTCAATCGTCCTACGTAATCGATTTCGTCGTCCGTCAAGGTTGTAATTTCAGATGGCACAACTAGACGCTGGTTTACCCAAATACTCTGTTTTTACTGCGAAATCTCGACTCGAATGGCGAATAATGTGTCGCCCCGGTGATACCGTCGCATTAAAAAGCTCAAAGGTGCAGTTCGTCGGAGCGAATGTGCGGTCGCCTCGGTCGTTCGAGTGCACAAGGCGAAAAGAGGAAAATGCTGGCTCGGCGATGCGAAATTTCTCTCGAGTGTAGTTTTCAATGAAAAGCAAAACGACACAGCACCACCGATTTCCACGTATGTGTGCTGTTTACATGGTTCATGACAGCAAAATGCGTGTTTCAGGCGTTTAGTTAGACAGCTTTATCAACGTTTGTGTTTTATTGGTGGCAGTTACCTGGTTTTACTTTGAGATATGTGACACGCAGTATATTTCAGCGCAAAACGTTTATGAAATGCGTGCGGTTGATTTTAGACAACTTAATACGTGTTGGAAATGATTCACTATGATGTCGGGGTCGTGCGGATTTTCATTCGAGTGCTAAAATAGCAACTCTGCGAGCTTAAGGTGCGGCGCTGCGAAAAAGAGACCGATGCTGGGAGGAAAAAAAAACTAAGATCGGATTAAAAGCGATTTCCAAGCGAGCGTGTGTAGATTTATAGTTGGCATTTGTCTGCTCGAATTTCGCTGCTCTTTTTATTTTATACACGAACGTGGCGTGGGTATTTCACGTGTATTTGAGTATTCTCGGCAAAATATGGCAAAATGCGAAAAGAAAATTGTACTCGGCGAAAAATATGAATTTATAATGTCTCTGGCGAGAAAACTAGTTCCTAATTAGTTTTGCGAAAAATGGAATTTCGACGATCCATAAGTTTGAATTTATTCCAAGTTCGAATTTTTTCAATGACTTTAATTCCGATTTTTTCCCAAAATTATCCAATTTTAAAAATTTTTCAACAATAAATTTTAAAAAAATTCAAAAGGTATTATAGGACAAGTGAGTTTTTGATTATTGAAAGGGATTTTGACGAAAAAAAACCTTCTCCAAAAGTTCAGTCATGATGTGAGAAAATCCATACAAAAATTGTTGATCCCCAGCATGGGTACAAAATTTGTGGAGGGGGGAAGTCAAAATATGTTTTTTAACTCAATTTTTTTGTTTTTCGCCAAATGTGAATAAAAATTTTGTGTTTTTTAAAAATTAATTTTAGAAATAGTCTACAGTCCAGACCCCGAAAAGTGTTCAATGGGTCTGCTTTTTTGGGGAACAAAAAAATCAGTTGGTTTTTTGTTGGTATGGATGGGGTATTCACGAAAATGAGCATTTTCGATTTTTGCCGGGTCACTATAGGGGGCTGGAGCCTAAAAACCCCCATTTTTTCAAGTTGGCCGGGAACAAAAATTGTTTTTTCCATTTTGTAGCACATGCTCCCCCGAGTTAGAATATGTGTTTCATTTCCTTGGGCATGGTCACAATGGTCCCCTAGGGCCCCCAAAGTGCGATTTTTGGTGAAATTTGGCCATTTTTGAAAGTAAAATGATTGTGTAGACGTCATAAAGCTCGCGGAACAAGAAAGGGTAAAATTTCGCGAAAAATACGAAAATGGCAATGAATTTTGATTTTGATCCTTCCAAAAATTTTAAGGGGTGAAATTTGGTCAATTTTTGACCGATTTTGAAAAATTGTCGTGTTACCTATCAAAATGGGGTAAAATTTTCCAAGAAAACCAAAAATGTTGATAAATTTCGATTTTGACTTTTTTCAAAAGGTTTACAGATAAAATCTAGTCAATGTTTGAACAATTGTGAAAAATCATTGTTACTTTTTAAAACATTTTGAAATTTTAAAAGAACATAAAAAATATAGTTTTAAGGATAGGTATTTATATATTATTCAATCGCCGATTTTCATCAAAGTTTCATACACCTGAAAATCACTCGAGCATTTTTTTAAAAAAAATTTACCTGCAAAAAAGTACATTCTGTTTTACTCTCTAAATTTTTCTTTCTCATACATCACGTAATAGTGATGATTGCAAAATTACTGAAAAATTGACCAAATTTCACCCCTTGAAATTTTTGGAAGAGGTCGAATTACAAATTTATTGGTATTTTCGTATTTTTCGCGAAATTTTACCCCATTTTGATAGGTAACACGACAATTTTTCAAAATCGGTCAAAAATTGACCAAATTCCACCCCTTTAAAATTTTTGGAAGGGGTCAAAATCAAAATTCATTGGCATTTTCGGATTTTTTGCGAAATTTTACCCCATTTTGATATGTTACACGCGTGTATAGCCATTTTGTAAAAATTTTGTAGCTGTTTATTTTTTTGAGAAATCGCTGAGGGGCGCATCTTTAAAATTCGCCTGCGGCTCATTGTGCCAGCCGTTTTCCAAAAATTTAGGCTCAATCAGTTCAGAATGAGTTCATGTCCCCATGAAGGTGGTTTTTTCTTGTTCCGCGAGCTTTATGACGTCTACACAATCATTTTACTTTCAAAAATGGCCAAATTTCACCAAAAATCGCACTTTGGGGGCCCTAGGGGACCATTGTGACCATGCCCAAGGAAATGAAACACATATTCTAACTCGGGGGAGCATGTGCTACAAAATGGAAAAAACAATTTTTGTTCCCGGCCAACTTGAAAAAATGGGGGTTTTTAGGCTCCAGCCCCCTATAGTGACCCGGCAAAAATCGAAAATGCTCATTTTCGTGAATACCCCATCCATACCAACAAAAAACCAACTGATTTTTTTGTTCCTCAAAAAAGCATAGCATATTCACTTTCCTGAGCACTTTTCTGCGTCTGGACTGTAGACTAAAAGTTGTATGAACCTAAAATAATTTTTCAAAATTTTTTGAGCCATTTTTTGCCGAGTTATGGCGCTTTAAAAACTTTGAGCGTCCATTTTGTAAAAAAGTTTCAGAGGTACAGTCGTCATTTTTTTCAGAAAATTTTCTATTCAGTGTTAATTATACCATATATAAGTTTCAATAAGTTGGAGTTGGTGCAATATTGTCGAAAAAATTAAAACTTACTCCTGTCTGTTGAGCCCGAACATTCAAGTCATATTTCCCACGGTGGTCTCGTGGAAAGTACAGTGTTCGCGCACTCTATATGCTCGACGAATGTCGTTCTCAATTTCTCAAGTTTTTTTTTTCAATTTCCATGTAATTTTCTCTACTTTTTCCAGATTTTCAGACGTTTTTATTATATTCTGACGACATTACCCAAATTTTTAACAATTTTATGATTGAAGTAACAATTTTGGTGGTATTTTGGACAACTTTTGTTCCTGATGTTTTTGAACAACCTTAGGAAAATTTTTGTAAAATTATCTTAGTTTTAGACATGAACGACAGAAGATGATGATAGAGGCATGAAATTTGGTATGGTGAACAAGGACTTACAAATTTCCATACCCCTACCCCGAGTGAATGGAGGAGTCTAAATTTGCTCAAATTGAACTCATTTTTCACATTTTTGTAAAAATTAATTGTTTAAGTATACGAAATAATATTTTTTTGTTGTAGTTTTTAAGACGATTTCTGAATATTGCAAGTCCAATACAATAGTACTTTCCAAGAGAGCACTATGGCAAATGTGGCATGAATGTTCGCCCTCAATAGACCGGGGGGACCATACCTTAGGGTAAAGGGGATCAAAAATGAGATTTTGACATTTTCTGATATAAAAATGTACGAGGAATCGAATGGAGCAACCGCAGCTCAATCGGAGCAAAACTTATTGAGTTACGACACTTTAATGTTGAGAAATGCTAAAAACAACTTTTTAAGAAAAAAGCTCCTAAAGTTTTTCATTACATTTTTTTTCAATTATTACGTCTTATGAAGGTATAGAAATGAAATTATGATGCAAAATTGGTTATCCTGATGTAGAATTTTATGAGAAATTCAATGGTGCAAGTTTCAGGTTCATATCTCATCACCCAGTGTAACCAACCTTGCAAAAGAGTTGAAAAAAATTATGAAACTACTTATGTTAATTTTATTATTCGAAAAAAATTAAAAAACGCTCGTACGAAGCAGTAAAACGACGAAAACAAGTAGGTAGGGTGCTTAAATTGTTCTTCAGACATCGGAGAATCAAGAGAATACATTTCCGGCAAAAAATCATTTTTGATAAAAATCAACTTTTCGACCTATTCTGGCGTTTTTCTCAAAAACATGTCCAACCCTCTAGAATCAATTTTTAAGAAACCATGAAATTTTTATCTATACGTATTTGGCGAAAAATGGAAAAATAAAGTGAAAACGTCTTATTTTGGCCCCTCCTAAAATACTTGCGCTAGGGGTCCAAAACTTTTGACAGAATTTTTTTTCATCATGACTGAACTTTTGAGGCAGGTTTTGTCAAAATCTTTTTTAGATGGCCACAAAACCATACATATTCTTCTATACCTTTTTCTCAAAATTTTTGCAACTTGAATTTTTTCTATTTTTTGTAACTTTGAATTTTTAGAAAAAAATTTTCGATTTTATGTTTTCAAAATTGTTTTTAACTCAATAACTGAATTTTTTTTTAAAAAACATGAAATTGAACATTTTTTTTTGAAAAATTATTAAGTTGGAAAATTTTTGAGACCACCGGAAGTTGGAAAAATTTTAAGATTGGACACAATTTTGAAAAAAAATAGAATTGAAGACGTTAAATTGTTGAAAAAATTTCGGGTTGAAAATTTTGAACTTAGAATAAATTGGAACTTGAATCGCCGAAATCTCATTTTTGGCAAAAATAATTAACAGTCGTGCGAGAAATTACTTCTTATCGTGAAATTATCATTGCTTGCAACGTTGTACGAGTTCGAGGGAATTAACAGATGCAAAATGACGTTCCTTCTGCCTCCTACCCCTTCCTGACCACTTTTCGCTTCATTAATGATATAATTTTTACGATAACGGCGAAACTTATCTCTATCAACAGCGGTTAATTTGTCGTTCTCGTGTAAACGCTGCATGCGCTGCGCTTTTTATACACGATATCTGCGTCGTCGAAATCGTAAATACTCCATAATCCATTATACGTATAAGTATGTACAAAAGGTTGAACAATTTTTTTATTTTCTAATATTTATAAGCCTTAAATTAAAACTTATCTTCGCTTATTCGGCTGCGTGTTATCGGTGTGTTTAGTTGCGAAAATTTATGCGAAACTCGCGTAAGTATATCTCGCCGGCGTAATTAGGCTATTAAAAGCCGACACGAGCGGAGCTATTACGCCGACCGAGGCGAATTTTTAATTAAAAATTGAAATAAATTTGTCGTCCGTGTTCGGAAAGGTGCGTCGAGTTCTTTTTTTCCGCTGAAAAATTTATTAGTTTCTTTATCCGCGTCGCGACGAGCCTCGAGCTGCGTTTAAAAATAGGGAATCCACCGGGTTGTGCTGGTAATAGGTATAAGGTTTAAAAGGCGCCATCACTCGAGTACGTACTTTAACGCTAATACAGGATGTTATCTTCAATTAGAAAATGGGTTCAAGTCGTTTTTTCCTATTTCTACAGATTCTTTTTTTATTTTTTTCAGTCTGGATAGTTTGAATTGCCTCGGTTGCGTAATTAACCGAACGATTGTATCGATGGGTTTTTATTTTCTTATTTTTTTTTCTTTATCGGGTATATTGTAGGTAGGTGGTATAATTTGGTGTCGAATGTTTGTTTGTTTGTTTTTTTTATCGAGATGCAACTGTCGGCGGGTTACTTTGGGTTGACAATTGTCGCAGGTTTTGAATTTGAATAGGTTTTTATATCTTTGAGTAGTTTGTTTGGATAAGCGTGAAGTGTCGACGGTTTTACGACGGCGTTTGTGTTTTTTTTTTGCGCTGAACGTTTTTCTTATTGTGTTTATATTTGATGACTGAATGAAGATGAGTTGGGGGAAATTTGGCTGGGGTTTTGCAGTCAGTGGTGAAATATTATTTAATCCTTTGTATCATAATTCTTAATTTTCTCGGATTGTCGTTTATTTATGGCGAGGATTGAGATGAAAATTGGAAATATACTATAAATAATGAGGGATGAGATTTTACGTGTAATTTTTTGGTATCAAGTACATTTTTTGTAAAAAAAAAAATTCTATGTACATATAAAAACTTACGTAAAAGTAGAATGTAAATTTATACGTCGATTTTGAAAATAATTAACAATCAATTAATGGATGTGTTCTTTTGTTTGTTTCAGGTGAGTTATGAATTTTCGCCTATAGCAGTACCTACAATAATGAAATAGGCGATAAGTTAGTAGTCCTTATTCGTGATCCATGGAAAAATCGAACGTAGAAATAATTAATAAGACTGGCGTGAGCATTGAACGGTAAACGTATACATTTTAAAGGTCAAATTGATTTCAATTTCTTCTCCAACCTCCCAAAAATTACTGAAATTAGAAAAAAAGACGAGTAAAAACAAAAATATTCTACTTAAAAAATTCAAACTGTCGAAAAATTTTCAAAAATTTCTACAAATTGGTGAAACTATTATCAATGGATTAATTACTTATGTGAAATCCAAAGATGTAAGTTTTGTGGAAATCAGTGAAATTGGATACCATTCTTGAGGAAATAGAAGTGAAATCGAAGAAATCGTTAATATATAATTTGTGAATGGCATTAAAGTAACTTGAAATTTAACTGAAAAATAATGAAAATTCTTGAAAAAATCGTTTAAATTGCGGAAATGCAATGAAAATAAAAGTGGCTAAAATTTAATGAAAATTGTTACTTCAAATTTGCTTAAAAAATCATAGAAATTTTTCAAAACTTGTGAAAGACTTGTAAAAATTGTGAAAGAGTAAGTAATTTGTCGAAATTTTGTAAACGATATCGAAACATCTTCAAAATAGGTGGGAAAGTTCGAATTATTGTTTAAAAAAATTGACGAAAAATTGGAGAAATTTTTAAAAGAAATTCGTAGAATTTGATAAAAAATTATGAAAGTGATTAAAAATCTATAAAAATTTTTAAAAACATGAAAATTTCTTAAAAAATGATGAATTGTGGAAAATAAGCTGTTACATTAGTACCACATTTTAACAGATTTCCTATTGGTAAATAATTATACGTATATGTACCTATCTTAACTTTTGAAACAAATTTTAGGAAAATTTTCAGCAATTTTTCGATTTGTTGGACAATTTTCATGTTATTTTTATCATTTTCGCAGCATTTTCGATGAATTTTACGAAATTTTGAATACTTTTTATGATATTTTAATTACTTTTGTAACAATTTTTAAACAATTTCACAAGTTTTTTTTTCCAATTTCCATGTAATTTTCTTTGCTTTTTCCAGATTTTTAGACGTTTTTATTTTACCCAAATTTTTAACAATTTTATGATTGAAGTAACAATTTTTTCTGGTGTTTTGGACAACTTTTGTTCTGAATGTTTTTGAACAACATTTCGGGAAATTTATGTAAAATTTCTCCTTCCTCTTAAGTAACTTTTTCAAATTTTGCACGATTTTTATTTTTCGCGAAATATTAAGAACGGTTGTGATATTTTGATCATTTCTGCGGTATTTTTAATAATTTTTATGAATAGCTCTTGAGAATTTTTGCAACATTTCAAACAATTCTATTCATTTTTAAAGAAAGTTTTGTAATTTTTCCATTTTTAATTATGATAATTAATTTTAATTTTATACGATCGGAAAATGAGGCCTTTCCTACAATGTTTTTGTTTTGGAAAATGAGATTTTAACTCTCGGACGTGAACGGGTGGAAAACAAATGTGACCCGTGCAGGGAAAAGGTACCTAAAGTCGGATTTTTCAAAAATGAGTTTTTTGGCTTAAATGATAGGGGAGACTATGCGGAACATTTTAAGACCTGGATGAGCATCCTAAGTCAATTTTTCGGTGAGATAGAGACATTTGAAAATTTAAAAAAATCATGACTTTCAAAAAAAAAATAATCGAAAAAACACGTTTAAAGCTGCGTAGAGGTCTGAACTACCTAAAAAAGCGAAAAAAAAAAATTTGAAAAAAATTGCCCATTTTTCATATTTTTGTCTCTAACTTAGAATTATGTTTTCCGACTTTAGGTACCCTGTCCCTGCACGGGTCACAAATGTAAACAACCGGAAAACAATTATTTTCCGCCCCCTGCAATGACAAATTCATGACCGCTAAATGTTTTGTTGTTAAATTTTGTTATCAGTTGTTACAAAAATGGTTATGAATCGCAATTTTTTGCCAATTTTTAAAATTTATTTTCCTCTCGTATAAAATTAAAATAGCATACGTAACAGGATTGGTAGGTAACACGATCAACTCGTACGATTTAAGTCACTCGGCTTCGCCTCGCTCCTTAAACTTTCGCACTCGTTAATCGGTTACTTTCCGCTCCTGTTACGTAATATACTATTTTCGAGTCTATTTTTCATCGCAGAATTAGGAAAAATGAAAAGCAGGATTATCAAATTTTTCCATATTTTACTGTTGTGATATGACTACGATCGAGGGGAGGAAGGAGTGGTCATTTTACAGTTGAAGAGGTACAGAGATGAACTGAAATTGATAAAATTTTTGATTGAAATAATATTTTTTCTGCAATTTTCCAACAATTCATCAAATTTTTTCCCAATTGAAATGAAAATTCCAGAAAAAAAATTACGTTATTAGTATTGAAAATTTTTTTACTAGGAAAAATGCGATTTTGCCATCATGATTATTTATCCAGCGTATAATTCTATGCTTTCCAAAAAAAAAAAAAAAACTGTATGTAAAAAAAATACGAAAAATTTCATTTGAATGCACCCAGTTTGATTTATTTTCGTAATTGGTGGCTTCCTGAAATAATCCAGTTAAATGGCGTAGCCAGGGGGAGGATTGGAGATTCAGAGCCTCCCATGAGGTCAAAAATTTTTTAAAAATGACTTTTTTGGGGCATTAAAATTATTTGTGTTTTTCAAAGCTTCGCCCTCGTTCCACTCGGAATATGAATAAAATCACGATTATTGAGGCCACTGTACGAAAAAAGGCTCCCTTTTACTATCTCCCTCTTCTGGTATTCCAAGTCTCCATGTTATTATTTTTCGTTTTTAAGGTCAAAATAATTGGCATGGAAGTTGTTTGTTCTAAAACTGAATTTTTATGAAGTCGTTTTCCTAATTATTCTATGTAAATTGCATAACAACTTAATAACACCAGTGTAATTAACTCCTCCAATATTTATGAAAATTATTCATTTTGAATTTTTTAGTGTTAGAAAATTTAGTCAGAAGAGAGGAAGGAGGGGGCTAATCTCAAAATTTCTTAAAACGTTATGAAAGTTCTGACATAGTTCTTCCCTTATGAGAAATTCCTGGCTACGTCGATTGGAAAAGTTCAAAATACCTAAACGTAGGTATTTACTTATTTTTAGTGAAAAAAATTGAAAAATTGAGTTGCTTTCAGTTGATGAGTTGAAAGCAGATTACATTTTGGTGAATTTCACCCATTTTGACTATTTTTTAAAAAAAAGTTTTGTTGGATGTCAATTTCAAAAAAAAAAATTTGGATGCAAAGTGCAACTGCATCTTTATCAAAATAAATGTATGCAGTGTATAACTGTATATGCATGAGTGTCGGTCGATGTGTGTGTATCTTAAAGAATTTTTAATAGTTAGGTCATAAAAATAAACTTCCTTTAATATTTTTGAAGAATTTTTGAATAATGAGCTTAAAATCGTTAGAAAATGTCCTGATGAAATTTTGTTATACTTTTATTCGTCGACCAGTCAACCTATAAAAGCTCAGAATATCGAATCCATCAAATTTCAGGACTATGGAGCAAGGCTGCGTCGAAGGGTGAAAGGTGGCCAGGGTACCCTTTCAAAAATGTACATTTTTATTCCAAAGCGTACAAAAATCGTATTACGATAGCATTTGAGATCAACATTTTTATATTTACCCCGCCCCCTACATAATTTCAACTCCAACTCCTTCTTGCTGCAAAGTTCATTTGAAATGCTCAAATGAGTCAGTCTGAATTTTTTTCGAAAATTAGAAAATAGTTGATGGAAATGCTGTAAATTGAGATAGTCTACGGCGATGAAACTCGTATACGAAGTAATATCGAGCAATTACTACATTGAACGCGAGTACTTTACGTAGATGCAGAGGGCAGACGTTTCAACTGCGTGAAAAATGACTACGGTTAAACCGACGAATTTTCTAATTTGACTGCCATGCCTTAAAGCATCTCGTTTGAACTTCGAGCTGGTAATTTTTCACTGGGCAATATTAAAATAGACGCGAGCGAAGACAAGACGATGGAACACGCCAGCGTCGTCGCCAAATTACGTAAATGCCTGGGCGAATTTCGGCGTAAAAATTTTCTACGCACTTTGGAGAAAACAACGCAGCGAAAAAAATGGCACCGAGCCGCAATGAGGACGCGGAGCGTATATTTGTAGAAGAGAAGTAGATGTCAGCACATTTGAAACGCTCGTACTCTTGAAATTGTTAACTTTAGGTTGTTTGGAAATTGTCTTTTTGCGAACGCGAACGAGACAACGTCGACGAGACCTTGAAGCATGTGGCGTGGAGCTTTTCTGCGTAAAATGTCGACGAGAGGCAGCTTAAAGCTTGAAACGGAGAAAGAAAATAGTGGACTTGAAAAATGGTTCTTTGTTCTGGGTGCTGCTGTCGGGAGGCCGCGTCTTCGGTGTATTTAAACGTATGACACGACGGTTGCGTGATACGTACGTATTCCCAGATACTTCGGCTGATTTTATTCGCAGCGCGGTTTTTACTCTTTTTATCGACGACATAATGATATTTGATACGACGATCGAGCCGGATTCTGACGCAGAGAGGTATCGTAGGTGTACTCTCGATATTGTATTTTTGCAGACGTAACATTTGTAGAATTAAAACTCTCGGTACCCTTGCAACTAAAAGGATTACAAAAAGGGTTTGTAATTAAATACGAGGGGGAGGTATGGACTTGGAAAAAAAGCGAAAAGTACAAGGTTCAATTGTTGACGTCAAACTGAGCCGAGGACGAGTGACGTGTGGAGATGAAAAAAAGCCCTATGTGGTACGCAGAGTTTTGACGTAGCGCAGTTGAAAAGAAAATGACGAAGTAATTTCATCGTTGCTTGTTCCGCACTTTCCATCGAATCGCATTCCTCGTATTTTTCTGCTGTTTCGTCGCTGCCGCAGACGCGGCCCTTGTCGCCGGATAATTTCCTTTTCGAATGAGCCCGTAGAGAAAGAAAGAAATAAAGAAAACGAAATGGCGACAAAAGTGAAAAATGATTTTCACCCAAGAAAAACACGCCGCGCCGTTTTTTCATCCGAAACGTAAATGTAAGCGGCGGCGGCCTGGCGCGATTTTGTCGCAAACACCAGAGCTTGTTTGTAATATTTAACTCACACACGGTACGTGGAAATATTCCAAAGTGTCTTGACGAGACATGCAGGCGAGCTGAAGGGAGCGAGGAAAAAAACTCGAGCGAATACTTATGGTTTCTTAATGTACTTTCGAATGGAATAATTTAATGAGTACGCTTTTTATCGAATGCTTCGCTGAAAGCTTTGCAATACAGACGAAATCACCGACCGGTTGTCAAATTTACCAATCCGTGAAACTTTCTTGTGTTTGGAAGTGTTTCATAGGCGCTAGCGATGGGAATTTTCGCCAAGAAGGTAAACTAGTGGAAATTTCTAAATCTGCGTACTTTGAAATGTTACAAGCAACGAGCAGATTTTCCAAAGTGTCGCGAAAGAAGACGTCTTTATTATCAGAAATTTCATTTTATGTCTGTGGAAATTTTGGGGATTTTAGAAGGGTGACTTTTTAGGGTTCCCGGCCTCCAAGGCCGAGGAGCCCTATTAAAATCACTCATTCATCATCATCGTCATCTTTGCAATGTTCATTAGATCGAGTGAAGAATCTTATTGGCTTATACCTCGATGACGTACAGCTGCATCGTGTTAGTAAACCAATTAGAAGAGAGGAAGTATAAATAACGGAAGTCTATTTAATGTATTTATACATGGGAGTCATGGTACCATACTACGTTCTAGATCGAGCGCCTGCGGGAGGCAGACGCGGCATCAATTTTTTTTCAACGTTTTTTATGTGTATTTTCCTTCAAACTTTCGATCATGAGGTCTTGCAATTTGTTTTACACGGATTTTTTTTGAAAGTTTTCAATTTTTTATGAAATGAATACGACATTGAAATATTTCAATTTTCTTCTATGTCTTGTTGGAAATGAAATGAATACGGCATTGAAATTTTTCAATTTTTTTCTATGTCCTGTTGAAAATAAAATAAACACGACTTCGAAATTTCAATTTTTTTTCCATGTCCTGTTGAAAATAAAATGAACACGACTTTGAAATTTTTGAAAAAAATTTTCTATGTCCTGTTGAAAATAAAATACATTTGAAGTCGTGTTTATTTTATTTTCAACATTACATGGAAAAAAATTTAAATTTCGAAGTCGTGTGTATTTTATTTTCAACAGGACATAGAAAAAATTTTTCAAAAATTTCGAAGTCGTGTTCATTTTATTTTCAACAGGACATGGAAAAAAAATTGAAATTTTGAAGTCGTGTGTATTTCATTTTCAACAGGACATAGAAAACAATTTTCAAAAATTTCGAAGTCGTGTTTATTTTATTTTCAACAGGACATAGCAAAAATTGAAAATTTTCAATGTCGTATTCATTTCATTTCCAACAAGACATAGAAGAAAATTGAAAAATTTCAATGTCGTATTCATTTCATAAAAAAATTGAAAAATTTCAACAAAAAAAACGTGTAAAACAAATTGCAAGACCTCATGATCGAAATTTCGAAAAATACACATAAAAAAAACGTTGAAAAAAAAATTGATGCCGCGTCTGCCTCCCGCAGGCGCTCGATCTAGAACGTAGTTGGGAAACTTTGGATAATTTTGTTTTGTGTGGATGTGGAGTAGTTCCTTTTTCTGAAGTCTAATTTCAGTTTAATTTCAACAATTTTTTTCCAATTTCAAATTTTCCTCAAATGTTATGCAATTTTGCGTTTTCTCCTTTTCCCAACATTTTTTCCAATTTAAATTATTTTTCTCAAAATTTCCGACCCAGAATTTTTTAAAGAAATTTTCCAAACTTGAATTTTTTGAAAATTTTTTTCAACTTGAAGACCAATGCCAATAACCCAAAACCATATATGTGAAGAAAAGGGACTCAATTTATTTTCATCCCAGAAGCTTCATCAATATTAATTGAACCGTGTTAAGTTAAAAGCGACCAAGCGACATCAAAAATTTCATCAAAAAATAGACTTGAAGTTGAAAGTACAATAACTTCTGAACAGTTGAAGAAGGTATAAAAAGTATGAAAAATGTGAACTCTGGTAACATTAATCTATTAATAATTTACGTGCTCAGAAGCTTATTCTGTATTACCAGCGAGAAATAGGTACGTTAAAATATTAGCACTTCCAAATTTGTCGCTTGGTCTCTTTTGACTTAACATGGTTCAATTGGTCTTTATTTCATACATTAAATATAAAAAAAATTCAACTTCAAAATTTTTCCGAGTTTGTTGAATTTTGACAATTTTAAAAAAATAGTCAGCATCACTGAAAATCAAAATTCCGGGGACCCTATTGCCAGGTCGCCTGCGACCCTGCTTGTTTATCTTAGCTCGCTTTCCTGTGGTTCTTTTTCGTTCAATTTTTGCTAATCAATTTTTGTATTTTTGATCGAAAGGAATATTATGGAGAGGAGCGATTCGAACGATTTGTCAAATGGATGAAATCATTTTTAAAATTTTATAACGAGGAAAAATTGAATACGCTACTTCAAAAGGGACGGTAGCGTAGCCAGAAATTTCTCGCGGAGGGAGTCCGAAATTTCATAATTTTTCGAGAAATTTTGAGTTCGTCTCCCCCCTTCCCCCTCCTCCCACTAAATTCTTTTATGCTATAAAAACACTAAATTTAAACGTTGAATCATTTTCATAAATTTTAAGGAGGTGCACAGGTGTTAGTTCTTATGCGATTTGCATAGAATATTAATTTAGGAAAAAGACTTTGATGAAAATGTAATTTCGGAACAAACAACTTCTATACTAATTATTTTGACCTTAAAACCCAAAAATAATACTTACAAATCCAAACAGTGACTTCAAAAGTTTTTTTTTTGGAGGGTACAATGTGGGTATGGAGACTTGGAATAACCGAAGGGAGGCCTTTTTTTTGCATAGTCACCTCAAATATTTCATATAATTGTGAATTTGTTCATATTCGAGCGAAACGAGGGCGAAGCTTTGAGAAAATTTGGTTTTTAATGCTCTAAGAAGGCATTAGGGAGGGATCGAGACCTCCCCCCAAGGCAGGTCAAAAACCAAAAAATCAATGTTGGCGCTTCCAAAAGATATTTAAATGGGGTTTTGAAAAAATTCGACCTTCTGACATGACATATGTTTTTTTGAAGTGACGTATTCAATTATAAAAATGAATATTTTTGGTACAGGGAGGAGTATTTAAAAAATTATGTAAACGATTTTGGTAGATAAGTGAGGTTGTGTTGTGATGAAAATGAAGAGTGCCAAAATTTCTACAGTTTAAAGAAAAGTAATACTTGAGAATTTTGAGAAAAAAATAGTTTAAATTTTTATAAACAATTCTTCAGTTTTGGCTGGGAGTATTTAAAATACTTGGAAAATTGATTTTTTAAAATTTTTGATGAATAATTAATGCAAATAAGGTATCCAGAATTTTTTCCCTTGAACAATCATATATCAAAGGAGAAGGGGAGAGGAAGGGTGTTCCTCTCTGAAGCGAATTAAAGCATAAAAACTTACAGAAGAGTGAGACTTGAAAAAAAAACAGAAAAATTACAGAAAAATGAAACATTTTTGAGATTTTTGCAAGAAATAATCATTTTGAGCAAATAATATGAGAGAGGTTCCTTTCTTCTTTTTCTTCCTCTTTTTCATTGATATTCTTCTCATATAAATCAACTTTTTTGAGCTGAAAAATACTCATATCAAATTGAAAAGAGGTGCCAAAGATTTACATAAATTGAATCGTTTGTCTTCAAAATGAGTTCTGCATCATTTTTGGTGAAATTGAGGTTATTATCGTTTTAGATGGTATTTTACCTCACGGAGTAGGCATGACAGTAAAATTTTGGGCCGAAACGAAAAAGGCGAATTTTTGAAATTTCAAAATGATTACTTCATCGCCCTGTGAAAGAAAACTTTTTTGATCTAGTTAACGAAAAAAACCTAAAATTTGGTATATACCCTATTTTTGACCTCCTGAATCGATTGGAAGCAATCGATTATTGGTACTAAAGATGGACCATTTTTATGGGCCCTTATCCGGTGCTGAAAAATTCCAAAATTTTCTGAAGGCTCCAAAACATTTCGAAAATACTTCCAATCGATTTGGGAGGTCGAAAATAGGATATCTATCAATTTTCAGTTTTTTTACCTCGATGCGTGCGTACGCCATCAGTGTATTTTTGAATCTTTTCCAGAAAAATTCCTTGTCAAAAAATATGAATTTGAATTGACAGATACGAATTTAGGAAAATTGTGCTTTAATCGATCAAATAGGTCACCAATATGGGTAATCCGCGATTATACGTGTTAAAGTTCATATGGACCATATTTATGGATTTTTCTCCGGTGCTGGAAAATTTAAAAATTTTCTGGAAGCTTCAAAACGACTCGAAATCGCTTCCAATCTATTTGGAAGGTCGAAAATAGGGTGTATACCAAATTTCAGTTTTTTTCATTGATTAGATCAAATTTTCATATTTTATTTTACAGGACGATGAGGTAATTTTGAAATTTCAAAAATTCACCAAAATTTGAGAAATGAACTTTAGCACCTGAAATTTTAGGTACGGGATTCTTTTACGATATATACTTTCAATTAATAATTTTTGTTTTGGCCAAAATATTTTGCAGGAATCTGATGTCAGTATTCATTTTGTGTCAAATTTTAATTTGAGCTCCTCCTCCCCCCTCCGCAGGAGCTGGTGATGGAAGTTATGGGTCTCAAAAACATGTATTTTGATATTTCATTCAAAAAGTGCTGTGGCATATTCAGTTTTGCTCCTCCTCATCCCATAAAAACCATTTTGATTTTTTTTTTTGGGGGGGGGGGGGCAAATGACGCCGGAAATGGATTCAGGAGGTTTAAAAACATGGTTTTTAGGTGCTACGATTGAAGCGTCCGTTTAAAGAAGAACCATAGTCCAGAATCTGTATATGAGAAAAGGGACCCAGGTGCAACCTTTTTTTCGATACACCTATGTCCCCTTTCTCATATACAGATTCTGGACTATGGTTCTTTTTTAAACGGACGCCTCAATTAATAATGAAACAAGATTTGATGACTGAAGTTAGTTTTAAAATGTACTGTACGAAAATTTTGTGTCAAAACGTCCTCTGTCAAATTTTTTTATTGAATAATGAGCAGGATATGAATTGGAATTAGACAACGATTATATAATGTACTTGTAGGAAACTGGTAGACATTTGTATAAAATCTTCATAAAAATATTTCTCAAAATTTATCAGTCTCCAGTCTTCACAATTGATGAGTACTACAGTTTTTCGCGACGGAAAATTATTTGTAGTTGATAAACTTCAATATCTTCTTGAAATCTACAAATAAAAACCTGCGAAAAACTGAAAGAAAAAACTCGATCCAAGAATCGCTGCCATCATCGACGCTCAAAGATATAACCAGTCATAATAACGACCGCGGGACGGATGTTTGGCGTAGCAGCTTCAGCGACTTGCTCGAGTTTCGAGTATTCGAAAAATGCCATACGAAATTATGCAAATGATCTAGACATTTCTTTTTTTTTTATTTGTAATCCGGAACAAAATGTAAATTTTAGCGTTCGTATAGAAACATTATAAAAGCACGTTTTTGTGTAACCGAATGGCGGCTGCTGTGTGGCTGGGTGCGCTATTTCAATGCCACAGCCATATGTGGTATACGCACCAGCCGAGATTGCTTTTGCCGCAGATAGGGAATTTAAACCAGAAGCAACGATTCTCAAAGAGAAAGAGCTCGGGATGGTGGACGCAGGACGCTGGGCGGAGGTATTAAAAAATTAATGCGACCGTATAGTAGCGTATACGACTCATACGTATGTGTAGTACGAGTATATGTTAAATATGTAGAACAGCCGAGTGGAGGTTTATTAATGGTATCTATTCAGGCGAGAGATGGTAAGTATACCATAGAGTTTCGTAATGTTTGTGTTTATAGGACGAACTCGACATTAATACGCGCGTTTTACCCATCGAATTGAAATTTCATACCAGAATTTTATGGCTGAAGATGATGATTTATGGGATGTGCCGCCGCGTATTGCACGAATATTGAAATCACGTGCGAGCGTTTCGAGTGAAAAATTATACCGGTGTGATGATGCCGCATCTGGCAAAAAGAAAACGCAGGGTGTAGAGGAGGCGTTAAATTTTTAAATGGGAATTTGCCCCGTAAGCTTTTGTTTTTCTGCGAAATTGTCCGAATTTGAATATGTCGAATGGATCTTGGAGCAAAAAAGGGAATTGAAGTCGTTGGAAATTATTTTTCGAATAGGAATTTTGGACTGTTTGCTGGGGACAAGGGGGATTCGTTCCCTCAAATGGTCGAAAATAGCTCGTAAAATGAAAAGAGGCTTATATGTTTTGCTTTTTAAATGAAATTTTTCAAGAACATCTCGTCCTCGTGAAATTTTTTTCATGTAGGTACGTCTGTGTTTTAGAGAAATTTTTTCAAAAACCGTGTCATTTATGATTTTATGTGGCACAAATATCGTTTTATGTCAAATTTTGATTTATTTCGACACCTCTCGTTGAAAAAATTTGACGTACCAAATTCCCTTGAAGTCTGCGTGAATCTGCGGTTGTACCAACTTTTAAGCTTTGAAAGTATGTAGGTATAAGCAGTCGAAATTAATCCTGAATGACTAGATTTGCGGGGGAGGCGGTATAGCTAAAGTGGATAACTAGGCGAGTACTCATTTCACGTCATGAAAAAATTCTTCAAAGATTGGAGGATTGATGAGAAAAGTGGGTAACTGAACGAACATTGACACTAGTTTTCAGTCAGAAAATAATTCTTAGCATGTTCCAGTATATTGAATATTCGTAGTGTCTTAAGATTTATGTGGGGATTCATTTTGAGGGGAAGGGTAGTTGTAATTTGATGGTATAGGTGGAAAAAGTTCCATGTCCAAAAGTGTCGACCTCTTGTTCTGTGTCAGGAATTCGAAAATAAGAGGTCGAAAGTTTTGGATTCGTGACCTTTTACAAACATGACATCGAATTTTTCGTTTTTCACGCATTCATTAGTTGACAAAAAGAAATAGGAAAAGTAAAAAGAGTTAATTTGTTTGTATTTTTTCAACTTACCACATTTAAAAAAAAATATGAATTTTTTTGTTGGATTATTATTGGACGGTTTTCTCAATTTGGCTTTCTTGAAAGTTGCAGATAAAAATTTTTAGATGTCGGGAAAAGGGACAAAATATAGAAATAACAAAAGAGGACGTAACATTTTTTATGGAAATACTTCTAGGTGCATTGGAATTGAATATTTGATGCATTTACTTAAATGTTTCAAAAGAATGTTAAATTTTTTAAAACAAAACAAAAACGTTGAAATTTCATAAAAAGTTGTAAATTTGTTGAAATAAAATTTTGAAAAACGGGGAGGGGGATCCGTCGAATTCTATTTAGCTTACGAGTTTTAAAATTTTTCAAAGAAATTTCAAAATGTTTCCTAAAATTTCATTTACCTATGAGATTTCATTTATGTTTGTCATTTCATATTATTTTTTTGTATATTTCAGACATTTGATTATTTTTAAACAATTTTTACGTTTTTTGATAACTTTTTCCAAGATTTTTTATCAACATTTTTTTTACAACTTTTGAGATAAATTAGAACTTTTCTTGCATCATCGCTACAAACCATTTTCTCTATCGCTTTGTAACATGTGTTTTTTAATGAGTTTTAAACTTCTTACTATCCTTTAGAAATATTCTAGCAATTATTATGGCATTTTGCCAAATTACAGATGTTTCTGGGACACTATGTCCAAACAGCCCAGGTTGGCTTTTCTTGGGACACCAGTCCGCATAGGTTTTCAACATGGATAATATGTTAGAAGAACGGACCTTCGAATTTTTTGGGGGGAAAAAACTTCATTTGGCTGTTCAACATTCTTTTAATAGGTATTTTTTTTCAACAAACCCATAATTTCATAAATTACTAGAAATTTTACTGTTTCTTGCCTCGAAATTTGAAATTTGAATAGGAAGTCTTCATGTCATCAAAATTAAGGAGAAGAGCTCTAGCTCTATTCAAATTTCAAAAATGAATCATACTGGCAAGAAAAACAAGAAAGCTCTGGAAATAGCAAGAATTTCACCTTAGTAGCAAGAAAACCAGAAAATAGCAATGATTTTAATGCTTTTACTACAACAAACATTTTCCTCTTTTATTGCATTTTTTAAATGAAAACATAAAAAAAGAGTTCTAAATTTGAAGAAAAAAAAATTGCATAAAAATGGTACCTACTCATAAATCCATGGTAGCCTTTTAAATTACAACACTTCAATAAAAAATCACTCAACAGCTTTAAAACTCCTTTCTATTATTTTCTTGTTCTCATCAGAAGGCCATAAAGGCTTAAATTCAGTCGCCAAAATCCACAAAAAAATTTTGATTCAAAAGTTTTTTCTCTTTTCTGGAATAAAATTTGATTGAATTTTTCAGGTTTTTTTTTGAAATTCCAGCTCAAAATTAATCGACGAATGCTTAAGAGTTTTCCCCCTCTAAATTGATTCAAAAAGTTGATTTGAAATTTCCTGAATCTTTGATGAACTGGGAGTATTGAAATTTTTGATAGAGAAAGAAGAAAGAAATAATAGTATATTATGTAACAAGGGAATAATGTGCAATTTTATAACTGAGTGTGAAGATTGTAGCACGAGCCACAGGCGAGGGCTACAACGCACAAGGTGATAATTTTAAACACCTTATTCCCAGAGTTTTGTACGCTATTTTATTCAATTCACTTAAATAAATTCAAAAATTTTACAACACCATTTTGAAGATGTCTTGTCAGGGATTAATGATACTACTTTATTCCCTCTTTAGATGACTTTATTCCCGCTGCACAAGTCGCCAATAATGGTTCACTTTTCTCACTGAAAACTGCGATAAAGTTAAGTTTATGTATGTGAATTGAATAAAGTTTTATTTTATCATCACAGCGACTTTGTGCGCTTTATCAATATTACATAATGGGAGTTTGCATAGAGATATGTATTTAGGGGTAGGACAGAGTTTAGAAAACCTCCAAATTTAATGGCTTAAAATTTAGGAATTTAGGTTATTTATAACTAATCTTGGGGGTTTCTTTTTAATACACTGTAATTACCCTCGTTCTGTGAGTGGTTGAAACATTTTGTATATGTTTTGTAATGATGTTATGTACCTATGTATTTTGCTGTCATAGCTCCTATGAAAGCTTTGACTATAGAGTATATGGATGGAGCTAGTTGTATACAAACCGTATGAACAGCGTTGTCAGACATCCTACAGAGAAAGAACGCTTCTGATTGGGTAATCATACCGTCCTCTTCCCCTCAACCACCACACGCATAAACCACAATGACGAGACGAACGTTAGACTCACTCACTTGTTCATTGTAGTAGTGTATGCCGCTGATGCAAATTGCTTGAAAATTACTTGTTTAAATGAAAAAGCACAAGAATTGAAAAGTTGTTTATTTTTGAAGTACTTCAATATGAGCTATGAACGAATTTTCTACGATAAAAACTCGCTGAGATCTGATTTTTCACATTTTGCATGATAATAAAACAACCAATCAGAAGCGTTCTTTCTCGGTAGGATGTCTGACGACGGTATTTACTCAGTTAGCTCGGTCCATATACTCTATAGTCAAAGCTCTAGGCCCAGTTCACAGTGTATTTGTGTGTTCCTTATGCGCCATGGGGCGTTAGATATAATTCTTATCTTGTTTTCGACGACTCCCAATTTCTTAAAATTTGTTTGAGATGTGTTCTTCCTTTTTCCAGCCAGGAGCAGTGTAAGTAAACGAGCTTTGTAGTAATCCTTTGTACAGGAGCAAACTACAGTTATTTGATAGGGTCGATCTTCTGTTAATCAGGGGGTATAATGTTCTAAGTTTGGAATATGTTTCATGTGTTTTCATTTTGATGTACTTACCCGGAGAATGTTAATCTTTGGTTCAGATATGAACCGTGTTATGCCAAAAGCAACCAAGCGGCATCAAAAATTTCATTAAAAAACGAACTGGAAAGTATGATAAATCTTTAAAAAGTTGAACAAGGGATAATAACTTAATAAGTATGAAAATTATGTACTCTGGTAACATTAATCCATCAGTAATTCATGTATTTAGAAGCATATTCTATGTTACCAGTGAGAAATTTGTTGAAATTTCAGCACTTCAAAATTTGTCGCTTGGTTACTTTTGGCATAACACGGTTCATATGAACAGTGTTGAATCAAAAGCGACCAAGCGACATCAAAAATTTCACCAAAAAACAAACTTGAAAGTACGCTAACTTTTAAAAAAGTTGAAGGAGGGATAATAAGTATGAGAAATATGAACTCTGGTAACATTAATCTATCAGTAATTTACGTGTTCAGAAGCTTATTTTGTGTTCCGAGTGAGAAATATGCTGAAATCTCAGCACTTTCAAATTTGTCACTTGGTCGCTTTTAACTTAACACGGTTCATATAGTCTTGGGTGTTTTACCATTGAAGTTTTTGGGTTCCGAGGGACCACAGTGTTGTTTATTTCAATTTCTGGTATCGCAGGAATTTTTTGAAAAGTGAAGAAATTTTGAAATCAGTGAGAAAACTCAAGGACTTAACCTCCCTTCTCTCCCTTCCCATCACTCTTTTCTTATTTTACTCTTGAAAAATCGTAAGTTAGATGTGTTCAATTTCGTCAGATGAACTGAGAAAAAGTTTGCTAAAAAGGCATCGCTGCTAGCTTCAATGGCTGCTTTTCATTTTTTTTTTCGGCAAAATATTAAACTTTCAACTGCCTGATTGTCTGCTCGAATTGTAAACGGTTTTATTTCATGTACAAATGTTCTAGTACACTAATGATTATGCCAAGCTGAAGCTGAACCGAGCCGCGTACGAAGATGGCGTGCGATGCGGAATTATGTATACACAGGCAGACGTACGCTTATGCTATACGAATATGTGCTGCATGTAAAACATCGGCGCGCAAAATAATTCGCAGCCATCTAAAAAACATTAATTTTTGTTGTAATTTTTTATACGTGTGTATGTCTTCTTTATTCCGCGCAACGTATGTACATGGCGTTATTGCTGTCATAAAACAGAGCGTTATTGTATTTTGCATAAAGAAGGCAACTAGAAAGCGTAATTTTTGCTCGAACGTTTGCGGGAGGTGAAAGGATAAGCGACGTGTGTCATTATTCTTGTCGTTGCAAAATTGTACCGTGTATGCTGTGCCTTGGCTCTGGAGATGCTCCTGTTTCTACGATGCGCTCCTCCTCACCGTGTAGCTATTATGTATACTTTCTGCTCGTGTAGTATATGAAAATTTTCTAAATATTGTAGTAATACGCGGTATTGTGCACGTTTTTACATACGAAGCGATGAGCGAACTCGTGAATATCTTTTAACGGGTGCCCTTGTGACACGACCGATATGCGTGATGGGTGTGTGTACCTTTTAGTAAGTAGAAGCTGTGCTATACATATAAAGAGTATACCTTATAACATGTAACGAAAATATTCGAAAATCGCAGACGCCTCGGTGTTGGAATTATTTATATGGCGTGTCGTAATCGACGTTATATATGGCTATTAATCGAGAAATCGGCGCCATACGATACGAGTCCGCAGTCGAATGCGAGCTCGGACTCGCGGCCCTGTGTACCTGTTCCAGCTTCCTTGGTCGTTCTTGTTGGTCGATGCACTGTTTGGCTGACTCGATGACCGGTAGACTAGCTCGTGTGGTAGTAAGTTGCCACGCGATGCGAGAAATTCTCATTCGTTTGAGTGGATTTTTTTACCTAGCCTTGGTTCGTGTGATCGTGTAGCGAACCCATGCCCATAGTGCGTAGATTGGTTCGAAATACCTACTCGAATGAAGAAAAAAAATGATACATTGTACATATGTGGCTGAAGAATATTTAGGATTGTTTGGCTGGCAGATTGTCGAAGAATTTTCATTTTTGTGAAAAGTATTTGAAATTAAACGATTCCCTATTTTGGGTTTACTCAACTTGATGTAGTTTCAGATCAGTTGAAGGAGGGAGTGGGGTTGTTTTTGGAGCTAAATTGGAGATAATGGTCAAACTCAGATGAGGTTTTGTCCCCCCCCCCCCAAAAAAAAAGATAGGAGATTCTTTGAAAAATGTTGAGAGGAGCTTTAGAGTAATCCTTTTGTTTGAAAATCATGAAATGAAAAATTTCTACTGGCGGAATAGTTGGCTCTTGATCCAATCAATTAATTCAGAAATCCAAGTTGGCAATTTTGTAAAAAAAAAAAAAAACATTAATGAAGACCATGTTCTGAATTACGAATTTCAGCTGATCACATTCGTCATGAGCTTCTGTAAACCTGTTGATTTGTTTTTCCGAATTATGCAATGGAAGATAAAAGTTCTACTCAACCAAGTGTGGTTCACAAGATTTCTGCTGGTAAATTTTGATTCTAAAAATATATCAGATTATCCATGCATATGTACAAGGTGTCAATTTCTGGAAAACCTGGAAAAGTCAGGGAATTTTGTGGAAATTGAGAGGAAGGATAAATTATCTGAAGTGTTTCTCTGCTTATTTTATCATAAATGTTTTTCCCTCGCTCCGCTCGCGCTAAATTTTTCCATTCCTTATCACATGCGACTTTTTTACTTGGCATTTTACAACCATAAAAAGGCATTGAATTCATGTCCTCGTCCATAAATCTTGAATTTTTTTTTAAAAACTCTTTCAAAAAAACACATGATTTTCGATTCTTGAGAAAATCTAAAAAAATTAACAAGAATAATTTCACCTCCCCTTTAAATTTTTTTCTCATTTCAAAAGAAATGTCGTACCTACTTACTAAAATACAAATTCAGTCATACAAAAGTCATAATTCCTTAGTTTTACAATTTTGCGAGACACCTTGAAAATTTACTTAAAATCGATTTTTTTTGGAAACAATGTACGAATGTCCTTGACCATATCACGTGACAGAATTTAAAATTTCTCTCCCTATGTTTCATAAAAACATGTGTAAAAGGTCTGGAAAATTTGGGAAAATGAGTATGGAAAACCTGGAAAAGTCAGGGAAAATCATTTCTGAAATATTGTGACCACTCATGCATGTGATTGTGGAAGATACGAACCAAAATAATTATGACTGTGGAGGGAATTTCAGACTGAGACAGCCTCTTTTCGATCTTCTCGCTCGGTACGAAAAATTTTTCGAAAAAAGACAAAACTTTAGCAAATCCAAATGAAAATGCAATTTTAGATAAGATGAAAGGGGAAGGGGTAGGCTGTCTCCTCTCTGAGGTACAGCCTAGAAAAAAATCGAATTATAATGAAAATCATCAAATTAAAAATTATGATTAATGGTTCAGTTATTTGTTTCAATAATTTATGGAAATTTGAAATAATTTTAATGCAAATTTATCAAGTGATTTCTCTTACAAAATTTAAAATTCGTAATGATTTTGTAAAAAATTGAATAATTGAAAAAAATGAAAAATTCAGTATAAAACAGAAGTGTTTGAAAATAATTTTTGTTACAATTTGGAATAAAAAATATGCGTTGAAAAAAAAATCATGAAAAATTCATGTTTTTGCTTCTAGTTTTAATGTTGTGATTTGAATGACCATTAAGTATGCAAAATATTATATTTTTTCAACGGGTAATTTCGAAACTACTTTTTTTTATAGAGATAAGTATCAATTTTGGCAAAAAAATCTCAATTTTTGAGGATTTTTTTGATAGTTTGAACTTTAAAATCGTAAAATTAAATTGAATAATTATTGAAATTTTAAAAGCAATTTCAGAGAATTTGAAGGATTTTTTAAATATTCTAATTTTTTTCAAGAAATGGTAATTTATATTGTTTCTCCTCTCTCCCCTCCCCCTCCCCGATTCTCCATATTCGTAGGGATTGACAACTTCTTGGGATATAAGAACCCAAAAAATGTAGATTTTTGTAGAATTTAATCACCAAATTATTAATCAAATGTTGGAGTAATAAACGCTTGAGATGTGTATAGTTTAATTAATATTATGAACTCCCTTTAATTTTCTTAAACCAAATTTCCTATCAAAAATTGTTGTGTAGTAGGTGTTTGGGAGGAGACACTCAGACTTGGAAAATTTGTTTTCCCCATTTTTTCAAAGTCGTCCAAAATTAACTGCAGTTTTTAGAAGAAAATTATTGATATTTTGAGAACGAAGCTGAAGCACCCAAAAGGACATTAGATTTGTATGATCGCATACCTCGAATTGGTAAAACAATTTTTTTTGATATATTCACGAATCGTTTAAAATTCATCCAAAATGCCATCCCAATTTTTTCACTTCTGAGCAAGTATCAAAATATTGAGAGTGTAATTTTTTACCATTTTTGAGCCACCGGTGTTCATTTTAAGCTATCGAGCTTCTTTGTCTGAGAAATTTCTTTTCTAAATTGATATTTCACCTGAAAGATGTTTGAGTCTCAAAATTGCACTTTCGGTTCGTCATAAGCGGCCTCAAATTAATCTACAAACCATTATGTTTTTATTTTTTATGTTGTCCAAAAATTTCCAAATTTCTTAAAAATTTTTTAGCGGATAAGTGGCTGTAGAGTGGTTATGGGTGGTTGAATCTCTGATCACGAATTTCGTTTTTATTTTTATGGATTCTCCCCCTTCCCGTCCCCTGATCTGCAAAATTGCCTTTTTAGGACGAAAATCTGTTATATCTCGAAAATGGAGCTCGAGTATCGGAAATTACCATCCAAATCGTGATTAGTAACCGCGAATAAGTCATCAGAAATCAAAAAGAAAAACACGAACCAGTAAAATTTTGAGATTCTTTGACCCAATTATAGAATCGGCTCGATTCCATGAAACAAATAATGCAAAAAATGGTAAAATGAATCAGAATCACTCTCGGTATTGTTGTCTGGACCACGATAAAACACACGTACGTGGTTGGTGTTTCGTGCTCCGTATACGCATAGGTAAGAAATACGGCAGGGGGCGTCGGTCGCGCCAGAGTCAGTACTGTAGGTAGATACACGTGTAGTGCATCAGGTCTTCCCGAAGGCAGTGCCCCGGTTAGCGTCCTTGAAAATTGAGGAAAAAACGATTGCAACTATTAATCAGGAAGTATACTACGAGTACCAAAGAGCGAATTTTGTATCGTGCTCGTGCATTGAACGCAGTTCTCCAGCATCTTCCTCTTGGGATATTTTTCCATGTCAGCCCAACGTGGATCTGGTTTACAGGAGAGGAACGCGGAGCCACTACCAGATGATATCTGGTTTGACATAATTCTACTGGACGTTTGTGCGATGCGATGCGTGGTAGTAAAAAGGTCTCGGATTGATTTTTTAGCGATGAAAAAATAACTTTTTAAGTGAAAGTACGCAAGATGGCGAGGTTGAATGGTACAGGCTTCGATGAGTTTTGAGCTCTTTAACAGGTTTGTGTTTTGATCGACGATGTACCGTAGTTTTTTCGTATTCTGTTCACGTGGTATCCGGTGTGTGTGAGTCTCAGTCACGGATACGTGTGCGGAGCGTGGTATTTTTTCGTAAATTCGAACGAGACGAGTTCGTAAATTGGTCTTACGTTAGCCAAGATGCTTCAGATTTTGAGAAGGCAGGGGATTTCGAATTTGATTTCGATGCTTTCTGTTATCAGTATAATCGAATCTCGTATTCCAGGCTCTTATCGTATTCACGATCATATTTCGAATTTGATAAACGAACGTCGCTTCTTGCGTCGCCATCGTCTCGGAGACTTGACGTATTAATAAAGTAAAAAGGTCGCGTAAAAAGATGGCAGTTTATTTGCCGGGCTCGGTTTTTAAAGTAAACTCGCCTCGTTGACGATACGTACATAACCCGGATCGATGGTTTTATACAGGGTGGCTCAGTTAAGGTGTGAAATATTAAAACCACGTATTCTACTTATCATTTGGAGTAAAAAATGTTATATACCTGATGGGTCATAAACGCTTCATTACTGAGTTATTCGCCTTTAAAGGGGGCCCAGATTTCACCCAAAATTGGCAATTTTTGCTCTAGCAGTGACAATTTTCGGGGGGTAAGTAGTGGAAAAAGTGAAAGGAGGTCCATAGAAACGTATACCATTTTTTTTTTTTTTTTGTTCCTAAGTAAGTGTTTTAAAGTAAAAAATGTGTTTCTGTACCAGAAAAATGGTCGAACAAGAACAAAAAATCATTTTTTTGAAATTTTATTCACTTTTAGGGGTAGTACTACTTATTTAACACCTATTAACCCAAGTTTCTGTTTTATTTATTTATTGGATGCTGAGTAATCAATTCATCAAATTTCGACCATCCCACAAAATTACAATAAAAATCGAATTTGATGATTTCTCATGATTCCTCATTATTATAAAAAAAATTTCGCCTAAAATTTTTTTCAAAAAAATCAAAAAAATGGAAGGTATCTCAGCATAATTTATTTTGTGGCAACGCTGTAATTAACTTCCGCGTAAGTAACCCCGACGCTCGTCTCGTTAAACGCAACATTTTACGGGCGTCGCGATGTGCAACGTTGCCGAATTTCCAGTTCTTTACTCGGCAATATCTCAGAAAGAAAGCGTTTTGGGCCCATGTTGAATATGACATTTTTTGTTCGTATTGATAAGTAGAATATGAGGTTTCAATATTTCACACCTTAACCGAGCCACCCTGTATTATTTCAGCTCGTGGATGCCTATTTTTTATCGTATATAGTTGATTGATTGATAGACGCGCCAGCATATAAGCGTCAACGTTCAAGCGAAAAGATAATAAAAGCTGTTTGTAATATAAAGCGAAATATTTATAAACTGTATTACGCCTTTAAAAGGTGGCTGTACGTGATACGTATAGGTATATTCTATACAGTTACGGAATATACCCGCGCGATATTTTTCCTCCATATCAGCAAATTTCGACGCCCTAGACTATTAATAAAATTATGTAATTACGTCGCCCTGCTATGGCCCCGATGGACTGGTACCCTACCGCAATGCTGATGCCATGATGATGGCGTAGTAGTTTTTAATGGGGCTGGATAGTCGACGTGGTATAGCGAACTCGTATACATATAAATATGGAATCTTGAAATTTTTTATTCGGTCCAGTCTCAATTTAGAGTTTAACGTTCGAGTAATTGTACTACTATGTCATAAATTACGAAAATTGCGCGTAAAAATGATGCACGTAGTTTTATTATCCATTTAGAGTCGTAAACTGCATGGAACAAGGTGATCGAGAGCCCGAATAACCTCCAGGGTGAGATTAAGTCTAGGGTTGAAATGACCCATTTTTATTTAATATTCCGAATTTATTCCCATTTGCCGCGAATCACCTTGAGAATCAAAATTTATTTGAAAAAAATTCCAAATTAGACTGCTTGATTTATGTATATGTAAGTTAATTTAAATAGGATTCGTTGAATTTTTTGTGATTATTAATTGAAAGTTAATTGGTCGAAAAAGGACCACTTTTGGGTTGATGCAATGAGATTTGTTTTGAGCATCTGTATTATGTACTTCTCCTTCAATATATTATGATGCAGTTTGATCGTAAAATTCATAAAAAGGCTGATTGATTTTGAAGAAAAAAAGTTGGAAACTTTTGAAAGTTGCGGGCTTGGAATTTTTCTTTGAAATAATTTTTTTATAATATTTCAAAAAAAGGGGGCAAAAACACAAAAAAATGTTTGTACAGACTTCACTCTCATCTCACCCTTCGCCACCATTAAAACGAAACATATGTATATGGAAAATTTCTCAAGTTGATTCTGTAAAGTTGAAATTATTCGAATAAAATCAATTCAAATGTTGTATTTTTACACAATTTTATTTTAAAATTCTACTATACGAGAGGTACTGAACATATTAGGAATTGGAGACATCGCCAAGGGAAGGATGAAAATGGCAATTGCCCTTCTTTATCCTTCGTGAAGTCGAACATAATTTTGTTTTGTGTTTTTCCAATTTTATTTTTCAACAGCACTTGTTGGATTTGGATTTTGATTTTTCATAAAAATGCTCGTCTTTGTTTCGTGTGGACACCACTTGAGGTTTGTTTTACGTAAAAATATTTCTGTATTTTGGAAAATGTCTTTTCTTGTGCTCCGGCTTCATTTTTTGAGAATTGTTTTTAAATTTAAAAAAAATAGTGAAAAATGTTTAATTCTTGAAATTTGAAGATTTTTATCTCCGCGAATTACATATACATATGTAGAATTGTAGATACATTAAAGTCATGATAATTGTCAGATTTCATTCTATGGTTAGGCGAGGAGGATTGAAAATCGAAAAATTTCCCACTCACTTGCAATTTTTCTAAGGTTCTCCAATTCGGTATGAAAAATTCCAACATTGTTCCCGCTGCTCATTCTTTCGCCCCCCTCATTTTTCACATCAACGTTGATCCAGCGCATAGAATTGGTTGCTCAATTATTTCATGAGTTTTATTTAGAACTCAAGTTAGCAATAAAATGTCCAATCTGTTAGAATATTTGTTAAATTATGCTTAAGTTATTAAAAATGACGATAAAATTGCCTAAAATATTGCAATATTGTTCGAAAGTATCATTAAAAATTTTAACATAAACTTTGATTAATAACAAGGTCAAATTGTTTGAAATTACGTAGAATTACTTAAAACATCCTCAAAAGGCTTCAAATTGAAAAAAATAGATTGAAATTTCCATCAGAAATTGTTTGAATTTACCTATACCTGTGATCGGTAAAAAAACTGATTGTTGTACTTATATTGCAAACATTTTTGAAAATTTGGTAAAAATTGTTTGAACAGTAAAAAAAATTGTTCAGGTTCCTTGCAGACTGCTTTAAAATTAATTAAAAAAACTACTATAAAATAATGATAATTTTTTTTTAATTCTAAAATTGATCAAAATGTAAAAATTCTTTCAATTTTAAAAGAAATGTTATGAAGGAAAGATTGTTAAATTAAAAAATACCTACTTACTTACTCGAAAATGGATAAAACTTGAATAAAATTTCCTTAAATATCTTTAAAGTTTTTGAAAAATGAGATAAAAATCGCATAAAATTTGAGATAAATCGTTGAATTTCAATTGTAAAAATCATGTACCTAACGTAGGTAGCAGTGGAGGAAAATAAGAAAATAAAAAAACATTTTTGCCTAGAAAAGCTTTTATTTCGGAAAATTGTCGAGAATGGTCCCCTGAATAACCTCAAAAAGTTACCACCCCACAAACCTCAGACTAACTTTTTTAGAGAGGGTTACCCCCGCCAAAACACAGTTTTTTCACATTATCTGCTCGGGGATCCATTTTAGGATAAAAATAGTTCAGTACTTTTTTGTTCTGCACGCAATTTCCAACATTTTTTGTGTGAAAAATTTTTCAGCAGGACCGTAAGCAGAGGAGATAGAGAGTGGAGAAATGAACACGTAATAATACGTAAAAAATCGTACTAAACTGTATGTTTTTGGCATGAAAATGGTAGCATTGTACTGCCGCGCATTCGTTGCCTTCGCCGAATGATTCTTTGTCTCAGGAAGCAGCACCCAGGCAAGGTGCAAGACTTATGTATGTTTGTAACATCTGCGGTCATCGGGTTGCCACTCGGAATGGTTTTCGCACGTACCACTTCCACTAACGGAAGATGCCATAAAGAAATTGAAAAAGGCAGTACCGCCATAAATTCGTTCGTATATGAAAAACAAAAGTATACTTAGTTGATTCGTTGTCTCTGCTTGAAATTTGAACCATTCAGCATTGTTGATCGAAGAGCTCTTGTGTTTTTGTTTGACCATTTCTCGATTTCTTTGTCGTTCATTCGTTCATGTCTTTGAATTTGAAATGATCATTTATAGCTGTGGTTTGAACTTTTCAATGTTACTGAACGTAATGAATTGCTATGCAAAGTTTTTGTCTTCCACAAGAGGTTGCTGATCGAATATGCTTCATTGGAAAATAGCAGGAGATGTTAACGCGACGTCTATTGAAAATCGACGAAGAAAAATGCCAGGCAACATTTTTATTTGAATAGATTAAGTAAAACTGCAACAAGAAACAAACAAAACTGAAACATGAAAAAAGATCAAGAGTTTTAGGTCCAAAATTTGGGAAAATAAAAAATCCTGAAGCTCAAAATTTATTATTCTTGAAGGATTCATCGAAAAATAAAACAGAAACTAAGTAAATCTGAGGTGTCTTAATTCGTAATCAACAAACCATTCAGATGAGATAACAATGCTATTTCTTCCTTTACCTTCAAGTAATATTCCAAAAATGTTCGGTAATCAAGGCCTATACTTATGTAGGTATTTTCTCTTATGTTTTGATAAATTATCAACTACCTAAAAGTCGCCTTTCATCGGCTTGAATAATTATATCGAAGTTACCTATAGTTACGAAAAATGATGGTATATTTATTACATATTTATACGGTTCACCTTGTGGTTTTTATGGTTTTGTAAACGAGTCGTTACACGCTGTAATATTATTACCGAAAATAATATTTATAAACGATATTTTTATACCGACACGGTACGGTACGTTCTACGTTGGCGCAAATATTAATCAACAGCCATCGGCGTTGTTGTAATCGTTAATTAATTACGTTTATTTGGTCGATATATTGTTACAAATGTATTATTTCGGAGAAAGTACTCGTATGTGTGTGTAGCGTAACTAAGTACGTTCCACGGGAGATTCGGTTGTACTTTTCCATCATCGGTGTCGAGTTTTATTGTGATTATCCGGTGCTTAAAAACGGTCCATTGGTCAGCGTGTGTGCGGTCGTAATGCGTCTTTCGAGTGCCATTTATCGTACCGAAGTGTTGAATTTGTTGGGTCGGACGTTATCGATACTTCGATAGCGTATCTTTGTATCGCGTCGCAGCTCACCGGATAAGAGATAGATGAGCGGTAGGGAAGGGAAGGGAAGGGGAAAAGAGTTTCCAGTTTGGATAACAATAAAAATCGCCAATTTTTAGTTCACGTAGCGATAGTTGGTGAAGTGATTTAATGATATTGGCGTCAGGTGTCCTTCAAATTTTATACCTACCTACGTAGACTGTCTTAAAATGAAGAATTTTTTTCCTCTTTTGTGAATGGATGTTGAAGCTAATCCCGCTGTTCTCGGGTCAAATGAAAGAGATAAAATTACGCGGAAATTATTTTCCATGACTTGGAAGAGGCGGTCATTCTAAGTGAATCTTGTTTCGTTCTTTCGATTTCTGGATTTGGAAATTTTTTCCATCATTCTATTCTTTTGACTTTTGATTTTCAAAATTTTTCATTTTTTTTACTAGCCCCTGACTTGAGCGCACCGGGGAGCCTCAGGGAGCTTGAACCCCCCCCCCCCCCCAAGATTGGCAAGGAGATTTTTTCATTATAAAAATGTCAATGAAGGGTATGATTTTTTTTTTAATTTTGCCCTCGTTTCGCCTGGGCAGTATTTTAATAACTAATTAAATAAACATAGCACTCTCTAAATTTGGATCAGTTGAATTTGTCAAAATTCTGTCTTGTTTAATCAGTGAAATAATTTTAATTGAAAATTAGTGATTCTTCACTGATTTTTCCTTCAAAAATTTTCAATTTCTCAGTCATAGCCCCATTTATCAGAAAAAATCAGTACCTAATTTTGATTTTTAAAAATCAGAAAACCTCGTCATTTTTCAATTTTTCTTCGCTCAAATCTGTAAAGTATGTAGTATCTGCCTACTGAAAATAGTCAATTACTTCAGCACCATCGAAATAACAGGTTACTTCAATCTCCCCCACTTTTCTTGAAATCCGAGCCCCTCCCTCACACAATTTCTGGGTGCGCTTGTTCAACGTTTTTCAACTCTGAATTTATTCAATTTCTTTAATTCTAAATTTTTCTCAGAATTTTAGCTGATTTCAAACAATTTTCCAACGGTAACATTTTTTAGAACTTGAAGTTTCTTAATTTTAAAAAAAATTTCAATTTTATTTTTCAATTTTTAAACTTCTAATTATTTACAGTTGATAGAAATTTAAAAAAAAATTGAAGTTGGAATTTTTTAAACATTCAAATTTGAAAAAAAATCGAGGAATAATTTTAGAAGGAATCCGTTCACTTTCCCGAATCCACTTTTCTGAAAGACATTTCTTCAAATGAAAAAATCCCGAAAATTTGTTGTCCAAATCGAATAACCCGAACGATTTTTTCCTGAAAAACAAACATCCAAAAATTTACAAAATCATTTTATTACAAAGTGGTATTGTGTGCTAATAACGTCAAAACATCTAACTCTTTTTCTTCATCGATGTGTTTGTTGTATGGAGAGGTTATCTTGTCAACTGTTTGGTTCTGTTTAGTTCAATTTGGTTTTATTTGGTTCTGTTTAGTTTTGTTTGGTTTTGTTTAAGTCGGGTTGTTTTGTTCAATTCTGTTTGGTTCTGTTTAGTTCCGTTTAATTTCGCTTGGTTGCGTTTGGTTTCATTTGGTTCTGTTTAGTTTTGTCTGGTTCTGTTTAGTTCTGTTTGGTTCTGTTTAGTTTTGTTTGGTTCTGTTTAGTTTAGTTTGATTTTGCTTAATTCTGTTTAGTTTCGTTTGTTTCTGTTTGGTATCATTTGGTTGTGTTTAATTTCGTCCGGTTCTGTTTAGTTTAGTTTGGTTCTGTTTAGTTCCGTTTAGTTCAGAGGCGTCGTCAAGGGGGGCAGCCCCTGCTTGGCCCCCCAAAACTTATGTTGTATTTATAAATTAACATTACACTTACATCAGATAGGGATTTTCAAAGCATTAAAATATGAAAAAAATGTCTTTTTAGGGCATTAAAAATCCAATTTTTTCAAAGCTTCGCCCTCGCTTCGCTCGGGCATAAACAAAATTACGATTTTATGATCTATCTGAGACGAAAGTGCGGAAAAAGACTCTCTTTTTACCCCCTCCCCATTTTTAGCAGGTGAAAAAAGTCAGCCCCTCTTTTCCACTTCGAAAAAGCAAAAATAGTTGTCCAACACATGGCCCCTTTTGTGCCCCCTCCCCCAATTTTCGATTCTGACGACGCCACTGGTTTAGTTAAGTTGGGTTCCGTTTGGTTCCATGGGTAGGTATACGCATTCGGAGTAAAAATTCGGGTAAAATTTTTTCGAGATTTTTTATCCGAGAAATTTTTTTTTGGCAAACTGGATTCGGGGAAATGTACTTTCTATCGATTATATTATTTTGATACCTACTTTTTGCAGGGTTACCAGTGAGCAAAAAGTTCTGAAGTTTTATGGGTTCTCAAGCTTGGGAAAAAATTGATACAGGAAATAAAGAACTAAAACATTTATTTTCTTTGAAAAATTTGAACGAAATTCCTAATCCTAATTTCCAGTTGTTTAAAGATTTTTTCAACTCTGATTTATTCAATTTTTTAAAAATTATTTCACATTAAAAAAAATTCTTTCCAACTTGAAAATAACTTGGTTTTTTTTCACCTCAGTCAGTAAGTAGAAAAAATCCCAAACAGTAAATCAAAATAAGAAATTTAAAAAAAATAAAAAAAATAAAACTTGGGGAAATTTTGATAAAATTTGAATTAAAATAAATTTACTGATGAAAAAAAAATTGAGAAATGAAAATG
Source organism: Pseudococcus viburni (assembly GCA_033439095.1). NCBI lineage: Eukaryota > Metazoa > Arthropoda > Insecta > Hemiptera > Pseudococcidae > Pseudococcus > Pseudococcus viburni. Next base: position 58,225 of record JAVBJF010000064.1, on the reverse strand, counting down.
TGGCCATTCGGAATTTTTGGAACAAAAACGAAGATTTGACTGAAGGATCAGTATGGTTCATTGTTCGAACATTATCACTCACTCCTCTTCCAGGTCATGGAGAATAACTCCCATCAACGACGAGATGAAAATAGCACGTTTGGTGAATCGATTCCGTTGATAGCACAGGTGTCTGTCGGCCAACGTCTGTCCATTGAGAATTGATTGAACCGCTGCTGCATTATTGTTTATTGTTTTCTGGGAGTTCGCGCCATTGGCCCATTGTATCGAGACACCATATTCTTAGAACCACTGCTGGTTTAACACGTTTTCGATTGCGCAACCAATGGAATCCAGAATACGTATATCCTGTAGTTGTCTGTGATTCGCCTTAAGCTCTTATGTAGGTACTCCTAGGTCAATCTATGTGTCAGTAAATACTCGTCGACGTCGTGTGCATCGTACCTGTAGACATACCAATGTATAATTCTGTTGTCGAAACTTGAGTAAGTGAATAGGAAGTCTCGAAGTGTTTGAAATGTGACCCGAGCTTGAACGCTGCGTATACTGGACATCAGGAAGTTAATACTCGAGATGTTTTCTCGATTGCTGTTTTTTTTTTGCTCGAAGCTCGCAGTAGAAGGAAACAGCGGAATTTTTTCTAATTACGAGCTCCGGGTAGAAAAATTTGTCACGTGGTTGAGTTTTGAAAACGCTTTGTCCGGTGGGGTCGAGATGTGACGACGAAGGCAGCGAGAAACGCTGAGTCAGGGCAAAGATGCGGGAAATTCTCGACCGAATACCATAAAAGGGTTCACGGTCTCTTTGGAGTATACAGGAAGGAAGAAATTCTTTCTTCGCAGCTCGTTGAAGGATATCTCTTCTCATCGAAACGAGCCAAGTGTTTGCACAGAGACGCTGCCGTCGCGTCGTTAGCTCGGAATTAAACGCATAGTCATGCGTTCGATTGACATGGAAATGTTCGATGCTCTCGTACATGCATCTCGACGTTTTAATAGCACCTCGAGCGAATTTCCTACTTAGATGTTATTGTCTCGGCCCGAACAGGTAACGGTTAATAGGTTAATTGATATTTCCAAGTCGAGTCTGAGGAATGGGCCGGGAGGGGTGGCATCATCATGTACCATTTGATTGTACGATCAGGCCGAAGCGTTGTAACGATTCGAAATGACGACGACTATTATTATTATTTCATAAGTTCGCGTATCTCTTTTGCGGATGCTCGCCTAGAAAAAAATTACGTTCGATTACGACTCATTGTGTCAATAGCAACGCGTTATTTTGCTTTATTTTTATTTCGTATCCATATTTTGACGCTTCTTTTTAGTAATTTTTTGTTTTTTTCTCTTTTTTAGGTTTTATCGGAGGAAACAATTGTAATGGCCGCTTTGTAGTTTAGTTTCGCGCTGTTTTATTTTTTTCCTTCAATTTTAAAGCTTTTTTTCTCTCTTTCGAGTAGATTTTATTAGAGTTTTAATGTATTTTTTTTAGTAGTGAGTTTTCGCGCATGTGCTTGGTTTTTTTCTATAATTTTTTTTTATTCGTTGTCTGTGTCGAGTAATTAAGTTTACATCATGTCTTTGGAGTTATACATGCCGAAATTGATGAACAACAACAATAATACGGAACTAGGATCACCGAGGAAGAAATGGGGTACGACGATGGCGTCGTTGTCCAGTCTGAACGAAGTCTCCGATTACGAAAATGGCGATTTCAATTCGACGGAAAATGTTAGGCGAGCGTTTAGCCCTCCCCCGGTGATCAGACGTGATTCGGATGTGCCTCGTGAGGAGCAACAGCGTCCTAGGAGGAAATCGTGGCACGTTGGCAAATTCGAAAAGAAACGACGTAAAGGAATCCCGTTTATTGGTGGATTGCATCTGGGCAGCAAGGAGTCGTCCGGGTCGACATCGCCGAATGGATACGAAAAACATAAACGTGGATCGTGGTGGAATGCGTTTGTACCTGATCATTGGCCGAGGTAGGTGATTGATATGGGATAATGGTGGTGGTATTGGTTTGTATTTATAAGGTTGGCATGCGGGGTATTTGAAATTTTTGTTGCCTGTAGTAGGTTTTTATGCTTTTTTTGATAGGATTTTTAAATGAATTTTGAGAGGAGAAATGGGGATGTTGAAGTGTTTTGAATTTTGGTAAATTTTTAGAAGCGTTTTATGGTCTTGAAAACTTATGTACCTAGGTAGATTGTTTCTGAGAATGACTGATTTACTTAGTTTTTTTCACTTATCCAGCCTCCTTTTCCCTAATTTTCATTTTTTTTTTACGATTTTTAATTTCACACAAGATTATAATTAAAAAAAATCAAAGTGAATTTTAAAAGCCAGACTTTGAGATATTTGAATTGACAAGTAACCAAAATGTGTCGTTTCAATCTGTCAAATTTTCCAAAGTATTGTACTATAGGGTGGAGAAACGTCCTTTTTTCTAGAAGTTTTGTTTTTCCAACGTTTCCCCCTTTCCTTGAAGTTGAAAAATTGCATTAAAAATTTAATAGATGAGTGATGAGTGATGGGGGAGGGGGAGGGGGAGGGGGAGTTCACCTGGAAATTAATTTGAAGTTGTCGTGGGCTAAAAGTTTATGGTATTTTTCGTAAGTCCAAAAAACGCAACTGTTTAGTTTTTTGAACTCACGAATTTTGTGAATTGAGAAAAAATGTTTAAAAAAACGTGAATTCCGCAGAATCGAACCTAACTCTGGAAAAGGGCCTTGGATCACTTTCTCCTTTCGTTTTTCGTTTGAAAAATCTGATTTGAGTACAGTAAATGGCCTTTTTTTTTGGAAAATTTTTGTTCCAAGTTGTGAAAAATGAAAAAATAATGTATTTTTAAGTCGAGAAAGTTAAAAAAATTCATTTTCAGAGTTGAAAATACCCACTTTCAACTGCCCTCTGCCCTCTAATAAGCAAACTTCGATTCGTCTCTAGAATTTCGGAGATTTTTAAAAATTCTTCTCCCAAAATCCATCTGATTGGATCTAAGAGACTGAAATTGATCCTTGTTTAGCTACTGTTTGCATTGAATATTTAATATTGGATGAGTTTTTCACTCCCTTATCATGTATTTATTCATTTACACTCTCGAAAATAACGTATTTTTTACATCAGAAGTCACCTGTATATCAGTTTGGAAGTTGACAAAAGAGACATTCTGATGATTGCTTCCTCTCTTAGGATTCTTCTAATCCCAAACCTGACATCATTTTTAAACTTGGAATACCAAAAATCCTTGAAGTTGATGTGTGTAAGAAGGGGTTTCGTCATTTTTCGAATTTCACCCCATTTCTCTTTCTTCCTTCCAATCAATGAAATTATTCAACTTTTGAGTGATCAATTCGAACTAATGGACATCGAAGAGGGATTTTTAGATTCTGAAATCATATGTGAGCCTGGATATAGAAACCACCCTTAGGTGCCAAAATTGGTTTTTGATTCAAGGTTCCCCTTTGATTCTACTCCTTCTGAAAAGCCCAAAATCAGTGTCAACTCAAAAACCAATTTTTGACTCCTAAGGGTGGTTTCTAGAGAATTTGAGGAATTAATTCGAAGTTCGATTTACGTTAAAATATAGATTTCTTTTCTAAAATACAGGGAAGGAAAGAGGCTGGAGAATAAAAATTTCAAGAGTTATAAAATGTCATTTTCAAAATTTTTGATAGTGTTTATTTCAAGTTCCGTGTTTATTTTCGATTTCGATCTTTATAATTTCATTCCTTTCTCCCCCTCTTTTTTATCATTCTAGCTCATATTTCTGTTCGACTCTTGAATGATCAATTTAAACCAGTCACATTGGGGATTTGAAATCTGGGAAGGAGAGGACTGAGGTGTGAAAATTTCAAAAAATGATAAAATATCATGTGTAGTTATTTCTTTGCACGAGCCTTTGATTTAGATGGTCTTAAATTATTGAAATTTTCACTTTGTGTATGAAATTAGTCTACTAAATAGGTATACCTAAGTATGCTTTTTGAAATTTGAAATTTGAATCTTCTGCCATTCTTTTCGATTATTTGCAAAAAAAAAAGGTTCAATTTCGAATAATTGATTCCTTATTTAATAATCGAACAAAATTTTGATTTCCTATTTCGATTTTTTTCCCTTTAAAAACTGTAAAATGTGGAAAATGTTATCAAAAATTATATTACGAGTACTGCACGATGTTTTTTTCAAATCTTTCACGTGAATACCCTTTAAACTCGACTCACTCAGACCTGGAGTTACTGGTGCGATCGAACGATTAACTTACGAATCATTGACATTGAATAATTTCGAGATCAAAAACACACCTGGGCCACTAAGTATTTACGAAATCCAAATACCCATAATAATTGCTCGGTCAAATGGTGGAAATAAAAAAGAAATGGTCAACGCGGCAACACATTCGTATATTTTGCAATATTGTGAAAATTCCACATCCTTAGGTCCTAGGTATAGGTACGTGATAGGTACAATAGTAAGTACCTATAGGGAAAAATAGACGCGATTTTTTTTCCAAATGAATTTTATCGTCTAGTTACACCCTTTCATGTCGTAAGTTTGCCGGATTACCCATTTAATGGAGCGTAATATTACAATCAATCTTTTACAGCATATAGCGGAACCTCGCCTATCCCTTGCCACCATCATAAACGCTGTTACTGTAATGGATGTACGCGGACATAATAATAGATCAAAATTTCGCACCAGCATTTCTAATTTCACGAGTCATTTATCGTGCTGTATTAAAGTCGGCGGAATTTTTACGCCGGCGCCCGCCAAATGCCAACTGTTTTGTTTAAATTGGTTAATTGTTAGCTTGCCAATTGTTATATGTTTGAGTAGATGGACTTGCAGTGGGCGAAAACGTATTCGCGAATACGATTTTGCAACTAGGTAATCGGAGCATATGTATGATGCAAACGTTTAATCGTGACACGAAATTTAACTTACGAAAAGTTTTTGACCGATGGTTTCCTCGTCCCTCTTTGATTATGCACCGCTGAGCTGGATGTTTGGCCCGTTATAAATTTTAGTCAGGTATGATCAAAGGAGCGGATTGCAAATTTAGACATGTGCAATGTGCTGAATCAAAGGAGATAACATTGTTGGTCAATGCTAATCGTACGCTTCTGTGTAGTTGTGTTTCAAGGATCAAGTTGGCGACTGAGATTGGCATTGATGGACTCTTGGAATAATTTCTTTTCGTAATGGGATTTTTTTTCTATGTGGAATTAGGTTACGTGTTATGCGAATTTGTTACAGAGTTGCTTACGTGAGTGGTGAAGTGTTTTGGATTTATGACATTGGAATTCGTATCAATAATCAATGTATAATATTAAAATGGGAAATATTTCAAAAATTGTACAATCTGGAAATAATTGAAATTTTGATCATCGGAGGATTGAAATAATTTGTGGCTATTAATTTCATGTAGCGCAAAAATTAAATTCCAGAAATTATAATAAAAATTGGTTGAATATGGTAAATAATTGCGAAAAAATTACTTACGATATACTCTTGAATTTTCCTCAAAAAATCTTCAAAATATCTTTGAATGTTTTGAAATTGTGTCATTCAAAAATACGCAGAATAAGACAAAATTTGGTTTCAACGAAATTTAGTTCAATTTTACGTTATTTTCAGCCAATTTTCTCAAAGTCAACTCCTTTTCATTCATTTTTCTTATAATTTGAAAACAAATTTTTCGAAAAATTGCATATTTTGATGAAATTTTACCAATTTCTATTATTTTTGCATCTACGATTTTTCTCACATTTTAAATAATTTTTATCAAATTTTTAAGATATTTGAAGCAATTTTATTGATGTTTCATCTACTTTTGAGTATCAACATTTTTTTTTTTCAAAATTAAAAGAATTCTTACGATGTTCAATCGAACAGTTTTAACAACTTGATGTGTATGGTACTTATTTTGTTGATTTTTATTTTACTTTAAAGTGATTTGAAAGAGATGTGAGCAATTTTTTGCACTTATTTTCATTACTTACATTTTTGTAAAAATTCTGATTTTTAGGTCATTTTATCCATTTTGAGCAATGTTTTATACATTTTAATCGAAATTTTAGCCCTTTTTTTGCAGCTCGGAGGATTTTCTCAGTTAGACAAATTCAATTCATTTTTTTTTTTACATTTTGAACATTTTTTATAACATTTTCAAATTATTTTGCTATATTTTACATAATTTTATCAAAATAACAACTTTTTAAAAATCAATTTTAACAATTTTTCTATAATTTTGCCCAGGGAAAAATCGTCAGGCCTGAGCAGGAAAAATTATGCATGAATAAAATTTGGCTTTTTCATGATCATACCTGCTCAATCGTGGCCATTTTTCTGGCCTGCTCAGGCCTGACGATTTTTCCTTGGGTGAAATATTTCAAAAGTATTAATTGTTATCAAATTTTTTAGCATTTTGAAATTTTTTTCTTGGTGTTTCAACTCATTAAAATCTGCTCTGTGGCTATTGATTGTTTTGAAATGTACTATGAAAATTCATGCCGTCCTACATGTGGAGCAAAAATATCACACAGGTCGAAATCTGTATGTTTTGGCAAAGATTTCAGAGCACTTATCGGAAGTGCATAGTGCACAAAGCCTATACAAACTGTTCAGTCTGAGATATGTCATAGTTCGAATACTTATTGCACTATTAAAACTCGTAAACTAAAAATGGAACGAACCTCATTGAAATACTAATGGCATTGGATTAAAAATTTAAGACGATATGGCACGTTTGTTGATGTATTGAAAGCAAACCTGGACCTTTCTCAACAATAAACATATGTACGAATGCGGACCTACGAACGTATAAAATATTCGTATAATACTAGATTCTTTTTCTATGTATGTAGATGGGAAATTTAAGATGAATTTTACCCTCTGACTAAAATCATCATTGAAGAATTTTCAATATTTTTCTTTCTCTTCATCTCCCCTAAAAGTTTTTTGTTTTTGTGAAAAATAACTCTTATTAAAGTTCAACCCTATGTATTCCATAAGTTTAGACCCTAAAAACCCTAGATTTAAAGAAAATAGATACCTACATAAAATGATAAAATTTTCAATTTTTTTTCAAAACAATCTTTTAATAATTATACTGAGTCTAAAAAAAAACTTTCAATGGATACTCACTTAGTCAGTTTTGAGAAATTCTGTTGAAATTCTAGTCTCTCCAAATAAAGTTTGAGGGATCTTTTGACATTTTTAAATTCAAAAAAAAAAAATTAAAACTACCGGGTGCCAGAAAAATTTTGGCTCTCCCGCGTGATTTTTGTTTCAAAATCGTAGGGTGGCAGGCTTGAATACCTGATGTAAACAAACGAAATATTCAATATTCAGTTGAATAATTATAATTTCACATTAAAAAGTGGAAATGAACGTAAATATTTCACATTTTGTAAACAAATTTTACCAGTCATTGTCATTGGAATCAAAAACCGAAACCGAAAAGTAAATAAACCGAAAAAAAAGGAAACCCCCCAAAAACCAAAACCAAAGTGTTGGAAACCCCAAAACTAAAACCATAATCAAATCAAAATTTGTTTTAATTTTGGCCCATCATGGACTTTTTTTACCTTTATAGTTACACCATTGTACCTGGAGCGTTTATTTAAAAATCAACGATGGTTCAGTGTCTAGTGACGAATTTTGCGATAAGAGGGCTTAGGGTAGACGGCTCTAAGCACCAGTCATTGGAAGCAATACCAAAACCACTACCTTCTAAAAACCAAAACCAATAAAAATTTTTTTTGCTTCCAAACACTGGATTTTACACACAATTTACTTCATTCGATTTGTTCTATCATTTTTACCATCATTTTTTGCATTTTAGGTACTTTTGCCAACCTATAATTTTTAAAAGCGAAATTCTCAGCTCAAGGAAGTGCTAGAATTTTTCGGGCACTTGGTAGAAAAAAAAATTCCGTCAGTCATGACTTCAGAATGTGTGTTATTATAATGAAAACAGCAGGAAATTTTGAAAATGATGTTGCCTTCTTCTCCTGGGTAAGAAATACGAGCGAGATTAAAATTTCATTATTTTTCGGATTCTCGTCTTTTTCTTGGTAAACAGATACAAAACTTTCAGATCAGGCGATTTTCTCCCAAATAAAACTGCTTTGATGAAATTAAATGAAAAATCTTGATTTTTTTTTTAGTTTTTATTGCAATTGTTCAATTTTTTTTAAATTTGGACCAAATTGAACCTTCTAAGGGTGTCCTCTGGGCACGAATTGTTGCAAAAAAGTCATGAATTTCTGTAAAAATTCAAAAAAAAAAATCATTTATTTTCTCTTTTATTCAAGTACTACAGATAATTGTTCATTATTTTTATAAAAACAACAACAAGAACAACAACAATAATAATAATAACAAAAAGTCATGAAAATTAGAATTATGCTAATCCAGTAGACACTCTGCTTCTTCCATTTTTCATTTTAGTAAGCTGGAATTATTTCAGTGACATTTTTTGTCAAAAAAAGGCCTAGAATGAAAAATTCTCAATTTTTTAAATTATTATTTTATGTTTTTAATTTTTGTCATTCTTAACGTAACTTTGATGAAAAATAAATTGATTTCTTAATCGTGAAATAATATTTTCAAGGTGTATGGAATAAGAACCAATCCGAAGTTGTGGTGGGGGGGGGATTTAAAAAGCTCAAATCAGTAATCCCATTGAAAATTCGATTTTCCCATCACCCCAGCTACCCTCTCCGAATCCATCTGCGACGCTGATTAGATCGTTTATTACGTAGTTCGAAGAAACCGCCGAGCATTATTCGAAAATCTAAACGACGAAAATGACTGTAAGAAACTGCGGCGATGAAATAACGTTAGCTTGTTGTTTCGCGCTATACAATTCTAAGTACACACAGCGGCGCACTGTAATAAAATAGACGGCAGGGGGATCGAAGGAGGGGCGAATACATTCTTTCTACGTCAACCTGTATTAAAATTTAATTAAAATTCGCGCAAATCCACGTCACTTACTACATTGTACATTTATGTTGGGTACACGCGACACGACGCCGCGGCGCGGAAAAACTCTCGGCTGGAGAATGGGATTTTGGCGGGAAACCATTAACACGGTTGAAATTTTACGCGCACAAGTCAAGATCATTTAAAGATTTGCGAAATTAAAGCAAAGAACGATGGAGTGATCGAGGCTGCCGGAGAATGTGCGTATACTATACGCACGACTGTTACGTATTTAAATCGAAAGAAAGTTCGCGGTATTGTGGAAGAAAAGGAGAGCAGGGAGGAAATTGTGCCACGTCACATGTTCGACTTCGACTCGGTATTAGTACGTTGATAGCTTTAGAATTCCGGATACGAATGGAGAAGGACGTATAGGAGAGGTCAAATTGAAGTCAGATTCTGGGTTTAAATGAAGTGTGATTTTTTTTTTGGTTTCTTTTTTCTTCCTTTTTTTTTTTTTAGTCGACGATATCGGCAAGTTGCCAAAATTACAAAATTTTCTCTCTCTTTTCGTCACATCGGTTAACGTGAAATATTATTACACCGGGGGTTAAATTGCTTGGGCCGTTTAAGCACATAGTGGAAATACGAAAAGGTGTAGGTCTGCGGGTATTCGTAAAATGACACCAGACCACGGTTTATACGGCAATACGGCCTTTCGCCGGTACAATTTTATATTAATCAAGGAAATTTGGTCGTTGGTTTTTTCATTTTCGGCAACGGGGCTGGGGCGCTTTTAACAAATTACACGACGTCGCGCTAATCGGTGTGTTTTGCTCGTGCGAGCGTAAAATAACCGTTTTGCAAATTCCACGCGAGCTTTTGGCTTAGCTTTTACGCGAATGGCGCGCCAAAGTTGTACGAAACGTGAAGCGAGGGAGGGGGACGGAGCGGTAAATACGAGACGAGTATTTCTTTTGATAACGCAATCGAAAATTTTATGTTTGTTTTGTGCGTTAAGCCGCAAGCTTTTATAATAGTGTTTTTATAGTTCATCGAAGCGTTCTGATTGTTGAGTTTATATCGGTCGGGGTTCTGCTGTTTGTTATGATTTTCTTACCGGAGCTAGGGCGTTTTTCCGGTATCATACCCTGCCTTTAATGAATTGTATTTCTATAAACGTCGGAGTTTTTCAACCGTGTGTGGCAAGGGTGTCGATGAAACGTAGAGGGGTATTTTCACGCCGTATTTGCGTCTGTGTAAAGATGAGCTAAAAATATGTAATTTTTTTGAGCGGATTGTTTCCGGAAATGGAAGGCTATTGTTGGGTGAGGATTTGTGAGAGGGAAGAGACGGAGAGGACGAATGTGAAATTTATCGAGAGTTCTTTTTTAAGAACCAATATAAATGGAATTGGCTTTCAAAATGAGGTTCTTATAAAGTTCTGTAATTTATTTTTAGCCGGAAAAGTTGAATTAAAATGAAGAAATTTTTTCAAATCTTGATTTCATAAAGTATGAATTTTGAGGCGTATAAAAATTTGAGAAAATTGCATTTTTATTTGGAAAGATCTGAAAAAATAAGAAGGCTGAAAATTTTCGACTGAAATGGAACGTTTCTGCTTTTTTCGACTTGAAGTACGAGTTTTCTTATTTTTTTAATCTCAAAACAAAAATTTCTTTAAATGATCTAGTTATCATTTTTGAAAGTTTTTTGATTCCAACCGAAATTTCAAGATTGATAGTGTTATTTTGCCATAATGAAGGAAGGAAAAGTGTAAACTGCCCCCTCGCCGATTCGATCCGACTCTGCCATTCGTATCCCTTGAAAGAAGATTATTTTTGTAATCAATTCTATTCTATGATTTTTCACGAGAGAAGAATTGCATAATCTAAAATTTAATTCAAACTGTTATAACTCTTGAAGAAAAATTAGTTTTGTTATCAATTACGAAGGTATATGATTTTTTGTGAGAGAAGAATTGCAGAACTTGAAATTGAATTCAAAATATTGATAATTTTGGATGGATGTTTCTGTGATCAATTTTATGATTTTTTCTTGAGTCGAGGAATTCTGATAGCAGTGGATATCTGAGATCAATTTTTTAAATTTTTATTTTTTTGCGATTGAAAAGTAATGTTAGAAATTTAATTTTTCCACTGAATCTCTTTTTCTTGCATCTCTTTTGAAGTTCTTCTTTTTTCACCATTTTTGGGTCTATTTTGATTTTTTAGTTTTAAAAAAATACCATTAAGAATGAATTTAGTAAGCCCATATCTGTACTTTAATCCCTAACTAAAAATTTTCTCAACAATTTTTCTGTCACATTTCCCCTTTTAAGGTCCAATTCATTTTTTATAGTCTAATTAATATCAAAAATAGTTTCCACCTAATTATGTCTGAAATTAAGTACCTATATTTGATATTTTATACACGATATTTTTCAAATTTCGATTTTTGATCAGCTATAATTGTTTGAAATAGGACCTTCGTAACGATCTCAATTTTCATATTTGGTTGTATGCTTGTCTACTTCTTGATCTAATAGGGATTGAGCCAAATTGAAATTTTCAAATGATTCGATTGTGCATTGTGCTCAGATACCAAAAACTAAATTATTCTAAATTAAAATTCCTGATGACTTTTTTCTTTCAATAGAGTACCTCAAAGCTCGTTTTTTCCGTTCCGTCCAGGATTAAATCATTTTTAAAATGAGTGAATCGTTCTAGCATAGGCGCATCCAAAAATTGTGTAATGGAGGGAGATTTTGAGAAAAAATGGGAGGGGGTCAAAATTCAATGAAAAAATGAAGTAACCTGTTATTTCAGTGGGCCTGGAGTAGTTGGGGTATTTTCAGTAGGCAAATAATATATACCTACAGATTTGAGCGAAGAAAAATTGAAAACTGGCAAGATTTAATATTTTACTGATTAAAAAAGACAAAATTTTTGCAAATTCAACTGATTCAAATTTAAAGAAAGGTATGTTTCTTTGTTTAAGAAATAGTTACTAAAATACGCGAGGGCGAAATTTTTTTGAAAAATCATACTCTTCTTTGACATTTTTATGATGAAAAATCTCCTTTCCGAGCTTAAGGGAGGGGCTCGAGCCCCCTGAGCCTTCCTTGGGTGCGCCTCTGCGTTCTAGTGTTTTGTTCGAGGGAAAATGAAATTTTTTAATTTTGTTCTGGACATGGACTTTGGGGATTACTTATTTGAGCACCCAATTTTAAACTCGTTTTTCAATAAAAAAAATTACATTTTTTTTGAATTGAAGAATTCATTTTTATGAAAAACAAAATACTTACTATTTTGTAAAAGGTTTGTTCTATTCTGTTCTTCTTTATTTGTTCATACTGTTCTGGTCTTTTGTGTTCTGTTCTGTTCCACCAGCTCTGGAGTAACTTTACTATGTCCCATAGGAACAAAAGTGGCAAATTTTTATGCAAATTTTGTCAAAAAATTAATGAGAAAACAAAAAAAGTCGTCTTGTTTACTGTTTAAAAAAATTTACTAATTTTTTTCTTCCACTTGAAAAGGTATTTGTAATGAATTTGAGTCCCTATTTCTTTTAGAAGAGAGAAAATCTTTATTTTTTCTCATGTTTTAAAATTTTCCAGAACTTATTTAGTGTAGATTTGTGAGATGAAAAAGAAAAGAGTATTTTAGAAAATTTTTCAAAAAATAATAAAAAAAGACTAGTACATAAATAAATTTTGTAAGGGAAAAAATCAATTGAGCATCATGGCATTGTATTTTTTTTTTTCTAACGAAGTATACATTTAAATTTTACTACTTAGTAGCTTACAAATTACAATTGCTGCTTATTTACGTTGAAATAAATTGCAAATCTCGCCCGTAGTAAATTAGTCGGAAAAACAACGAAAAACATATGTAAATGAATTCGTTTCGGTTTATACAAGATGTTCGTGTTCATGATAGTTGTATTATACGATTGATTCAGAGCAACGTTTACGACGTATTGTTGACGGGTAAACATACTTGTAGATGTTATCTTATTCGTATATTTGTGCGCCTTAACACCTATAACAATCTAATATAGTTTCACTTTTGTCTTAAGGTCAAGTTGATGCTTAATTCAGTTGTGCCTGATATGGGTAGTTGAGTATTACGCTACACGGGCGTATATGAAAACGTGTATTATTAAATTTAATTAAAATAAAATCATTTTAATACTCGACGTGTCTGAGGTACAATTAATAGAGCTTATTTGGAATTAAATTCGGTAACCTTATTCGGTGCTTTTGATACGATATTCTTAGTTGAGAGTGTGTTAAGCGTCAAAGTATCAAATTTATAGTTGAAATGTTTCTATTTCAATTAGAAAATTCAGGGGTGACAACCTTCGTATTGCACGTGGTGCCAGTGGCAATACTCTGAAAAAAGCTTGGCAACACCCTGAAAAATTTCGAAGTTTTTTTCAATGCTAATTATTAATTGGCTTAACAAAACAGGATCTCTTAAGCAGCGAAATTCATATTGAGACTGGAATTGGTAAAATTCGTTTTGAAAAAGTTAATGCAACTGGCTGCTTGATTGTTCAAATTTTTTCATTTTTCAAATTTTGCCAATTTTTTAAAATGTTAATTTGATCAAATCGAGGTAAAAATCTGTAAAGGTCACCCATAAGCTTTAATGTTGACCTCACTAATCGATTTCAAGGACTTCTGAGTTGATTTTGAGCCTCCAGAAAATTGTTAAACTTTTTCAGGGGGGGGGGGTGTTAAATTCGTGAATGATCTTTTTTTCTTGTGGGGTTGAACTTTGAAAATTCTGCCAACTCTGAAAAAATCTGGCCTGCATCCGTCGAGAAAATTACCTTAACCTTATTAAAAAATTGCTGAGAAAATTTTCTTTCGTGTGATTATACAATATGACCTAGAAGTCTTGATCACTTGAAACACTTCTCAATTACTCAGAACTGAAATGAGATACTAAGACAGTTCAAATGGCAATGTGTTTCTGACGACGAGGACATTGAAGATCGATAATTAAACTTTCAGCCCTACCTATAGGGTGTCCACAAATTGAGAAACCGGTTTGGGTCAAAAAATGGGGGTTCGATTTTTTTACTGAAATAAAGTCTACACACTGACGCGATTAAAATGTGATAATATGTGACCCGTGCAGGGATAGGGTACCTAAAGTCGGAAAACGGAATTTTGCGCTAGAGCCAAAAAACAAAAAATGGACAATTTTTTTCAAAAAATTTTTTTTTGCGTTTTTAAATGGTTCAGACCTTTACGCAGCTGTTACCAAAATTTCACTTCGGAAAACCTACTACAACACATCTAAATGACGTTCAAACCGACTGAGGAAAAGGTACCTAAAGTCGGAACGTTAAAAAAATGTACATGCGCTGCAAAATTCGGTCATTTGAAGGTAAGGGGAGCCTCGGGAGTCTACCAGACTAGAAAAATAACGTAAAATACTCATAGATTTGTGTGTGCGAATTCAACTGTACTGAGAAATACATAGTATCTGAAATATTGCTTTGTTGGAGAATATTAGAATAAAATTGATCAAAAATGGGTGTAAACGAAGTCAATTTTTTTATTTTCCTATTCTCCTAAGATAATTTTCGACGTTATAAATGAATTCCCCGTGAAATTTCAGTACAAAAAAGTAGTTCTGATCTGAGAGCTTTTTTGATAATTTATACAGTATGAAAAACAGGATTTTTTTTTGCAATGCAGCTTTTTTCAAGATTAAACGCATCATAATAGTGAATTTTTCATTTTTCTCTCCTCCTAAAGTAATTTTTGACGTCAGAAACGACTTCCTCGTGAAATTTCAGTTATAGAAAGTAGTTTTGGCAGCTTTTTTGATGATTGATACATGAAAAACAAGAGTAAAACCTTGAAACACGTTTTTCTCAGAATTTTGTTTTTATGGAATTCTTATTTTCTCAACTTCAAATGTCTCTATCTCGGCGAAAAATGGACCTTGGAAGCTCATCAAGGTCTCAAAATGTTCCTCTTGGTCTCCTTTATCATTTTAGCTCAAAAACTCATTTTTGAAAATTCCGACTTTAGGTACCTTTTCCCTGCACGGGTCACATATGTTTTTTTGAAACCGGTCCAGCAGTTTCGAACCAGTTGTCATTAATATACGAAAAAAAGTTTGAAACAAAAGTTGTAGAGAATTAAAAAACAAACATTTTTTGTTCCACAACTTTTTTTTCATCTTGCAATGGGAAGAAGTTGTCGTGCAAAAAGGTTTGATTATAATTTTTTGTGTTTTAAGCCGTAACTCTTCTCCATTGCTAGATGAAAAAATATTACAGAACGTAAAATGTTCAGTCTTTAATTCTCTACAACTCTTGTTTCAATTTTTTTTTTGATATCTCCATTTTTTGATAACCGGTTATCGACTTGAGGAAAAAAATCATCTAAGAAACTACCGGTTTCAAAAAATTGGAGATAGGGTAAAGTGCCCTAACTTCGACCGCTTCCTGCCAATCTACACCAAAAAAATTTTTTCATGTTCCTTTTTTATAGATGAACAATTTGAGACCAAAATCACAACCCCACAGGCAAAATTAGAGGAGGAAATTGAAAAAAACGAAATCGCATAGGTGAAACATTTTTTTTACGTATTCTTTGATCTCAAATTATGAATAATTTTTTTAATAAATTCTGCCAAATAATTGTGAATTGTGATGGGGCATGGTGTCAGATTTCGATAAAATAATCGTTTTTGAAAACAACTGGAGGTACGCAACAAAAAATTTCACCAAAGTTCAAATTGTTTGGGGTGCCCTAATCTCGACCAGCTATACTATCTTATGTAATCTGTTTTTTGAATGCGATTTTGTTTTTTCTGATTTTCTCCGCGAGTTTTGGCTGTAGGGTTGTCGTTTTGGTCTCATTTTGTTTAGCTGTGAAAGAAAAGTATGAAAAAATTATTTTCGTGCAGATTCTACTCTATGCGGGCAAAATCAGCTGGTGGTCGAAATTAGGAACCCAAAATTTCAAAATCGATTTTTGAGTTCCGTCAGAAAAAAAATCGCAAAAAATACAAAAAATTATTGTATCGGCTCAAAATTTTAGGGAGTGATAGAGGAAGGATCTATGTATTTTTTAAGCCATTTTTGACGTTTCTACCTCAAAAAGTATTCGATTGGTGGAAGTTTGAAAAAAAGTGGTCGAAATATGGCAACCTTACCATCAAAAAAAAAGTGTGAAATAAAAGTTGTAGAGAATTAAAAACTGAACATTTTATGTTCTGTAATTTTTTTCCATCTAGCAATGTAAAAGAGTTTGTTATGGCTTGAAAAACAAAACATTATACTCAAACCTTTTGTACAATTTCTTTCCATTGAAAGATGGAAAAAAGTTATGGACCAGAAAATGTTTGTTTTTTAATTCTCTGCGGCTTTTGTTTCGAACCTTTTTTTCTTATCTCCACTTTTTCGGATATTATTGACAACTTGTTCGAAACTGATGAACCGGTTTCAAAAAAACATATAACATTTTAATCGCATCAGTGTGTAGACTTTATTTCAATAAGAAAATCAGACCCCCGTCTTTTGACCCGAACCAGTTTCTCAATTTGTGGACACCCTACAGATCGAGCTGAAAGTTTGATTATCGATCTTCAATGTCGTCGCCAGGAACACATTGCCGTTTGAACCGTCTTGGTATCTCTTTTCTGTTTTGAGGAATTGAGGGATTGAGGGATTGAGAAGTGTTTCAAGTGACCAAGATTTCTGTGTCATACTGTATGAACGAGAAATATTTTATTTTTAGGGAATTATGTAATTTTGTTGAAATGTTGAACTATTTGTTTGGCAGTTGGCAAAATACAGGTGAAACTAGATGAGTTCTTGTGAGATAGTTTGGGATCATTCTGTACCAGAATCATATGCGATGGCTTGCGTTCACAAAACCTCGTCAATTTTTATTATAAAAATTTTTCAACTAGGTCAACTTTACCATACAAAATTTCGATTACTTTCAGAATAGAAAAAAAATCGCCCTAAATCGGTTTACTTTTCCACAATGTTGAACCGTGGAATCGACGAAATCCCCACATAACACGAGTTTTATTCGTAATCGAAAAGGGAAAAAAAACTTTTCGCCGATAAATTAAAAGTCTCCACAGACTAGAGGCGAACCACGCACACCGTTACGATGGCAAACCGAGTTGAAAAATTCAACATCCTTAAATCCGTCGTCGTCGTCGGTGAAATATAAAGTCTCATTTCTTATATAAAGTCGCCTCGTTACATACAAATTTAAAATTCTCATCAAACTTTTCAAACAAAGAATTCCAACTTTAACGTACGGTTGCGGCTCGAGCTCCACTCCGCAGCTGCGATATCCACACTACATGGAAACTATTCGCGAACCCGGCCCAGAAAGAAATACATAACGGAACAACAAAAATACCCCGTACGAACTTGAAATCCCATTTAATGCCGCCCGAAAACCACATACGAGAAAATTTTCTATATCATTATGTGTGAGTCTCATGCTGCACCTAAATACGTATTCTGGATGGTTTGTGGTTAAAGTTGCCAGATCAAGCGAGTCGACGAAATTAAAAATCTCCAATTCAAATTTACTTTATCTACTTACTCGTCTGCTGACTTTTATATCGTTGAAATACAAAACCGAAATCTAGCGAATGGATGAAAATTCGATATACCTAGATTGAAATTTCCACCCTGCTGACATGAAATTCGAATCCGATCCTGTACCCTGATCTCTTGCTTCCCTTATGTACCGTGAATTTATAAAAATAAATTGTACAGTGGTTGTTTTTTTAACGTTGGGTATCAGGGTATGCTTGATTGGCGAAAATAATACAATAATTATTAATATTTCATAATACGCTCGCGGTGTTCAATTTTTCTCTTTTAATGTCGCGTCGCGTCGTCGCAATTTGATATTTTAACCGGATGCGTTTCTATGTACATTACGTAGGTTGATGTAGTTTTCACGTTTATTGTTCTCTATTATTGCATCGTGATGATGTTACTTTTTTGCGATGAACGTGTCTTATTTAGATAACTTTTTATCCCGGTTCCTCATTTTGAATAAATTTTTGTTCATTATTTAAGTTCTTATGGATTTCTTGGATAGAAAAAGTAAGTAGGACCCTTGAAATCACAAATCAAGGATGTCATTGTCTGATTGAGGTGGGTGGATTTTTAAAAATATCAAAAATTTTCAAGATTTAAGTATTTCATTTGATTGACTCGCGTCATAACACCCCCCCTCCCCCCCACCCTCAAAAAACATTTAAAGCATTACAGTTAGTGAATATGAATTCAAAAATAGCAAGATCTTCTTGTTCCAAAAATAATACCATCGGGTAAGAATCGCCTGAATTGGCATTTTAGTTGGGAAATTGTTATCAAAATTGTCGATAATATTGCAAAAAATATTAAAAATGTAAATTATTTGAAATCTAGTAAAAATGGTTAATCGGTTACTTAATACCTCAAGTCGAGAATATAGAGATATTTTTATGCAAATGAAAATCGAAGTATTGCTTCAGTAAAGTGAGAACTGAATTTTCAATTTTTAAAAAATGATGTTTGAAATACAAAAAATGACTTTTTAAAAGCATTTTTGTACCAGATATTTTTTTTATTTTTGACTTTTGGAAATTCTCATCTCCCTACAAATTTTAAAGTTTACCTCGAATTTAAAGATCAATAAATCATGATCATTTTTCATTTCGATCCTTCTCAGATGGCCCCCTCCCTCCTCCTCCCCGTTGAAATGTTCTGAGGAAACTAAAATAGTAAATAATGATGTTGGTCAAACAGAAGAAATGATGAATTGCGTGCGTACATTGGAGTCAACGGTTAATCAAGATTTGTGCTTTGTACACAAAAATAAACACTAAAAATGCGTATTTTTTGGAAGCGACCGTTAATCGAAAGGATTTCACAAGAGGGTCGCAGGTTCACTAGAAATGCCAACTCCAGGTACTAAAAATTTCCAGCTCGACGTCAGAAGTACAATGACTTCTCCCTCCCTCCCCTCCTCCTCCTCCTCCTAGTACTTGAAAATTTTACCCCTGCTTCTTTCACTGAAATAGAGCAGTGAATGGCGTCATTTTAGCGAGGGCGAAATTTAAAAAAAAATGTATTGTACTTCAGTCTGCGAAAATACATACATAACGTAAAATTGAATTTTTGGTAAAAATTGGAAAATTTTGGTTTCCAGAGAAAAATTCGGAGCATTTTCAAACCTTTTTTTTTTCAATTTTTAGTAAACATATTGAGTTAATTTTTCTAGCGGACAAAAGTTGGAGGAAAATTTCTTTCCTGATTATTAGAAGTAGCCACAACTTTAGGTAAATTAATTATTGTCATCAATTATTTTTATTGATCAAATTTCATCAAAATTTTGCACTTTTGACCTTTTTTTTGAAAATTTTTCAATTTTTTTACTACACTTTCAATATTCCTATTTTTCGTACCCTGCTCCGTACAAACCTGGTTGATCCATTTCCTGTTTCGGAATATTCTTGTCTAAAAAATTAAGCCTCACCTTTTCATCTTCGTTCCCATAAAATCACAATTAAACCATCTGAATTTAAGACGAAGTCTATTTGGGTGGATTGAAAAAAAAAACTATCCTGGATTTTCACGAGAATTGGTGAAATTGTTTACTTTGAGTGGTAGACGTTTTAGAAAAATTGTGAGTCCCCCCCCCCAGCTCAAAGGAGGACGGAGCTAGGAAATCTCAAAGCGGGGTCATTTTCGAAAAAAAACGATTTTTGCCACTTATGGGTGGTACTTGTTGCTGAAAACCTCGATCACCACCAAAAAAATTGGCAGCACTGCTACATATCACAAAAGTGTTTTTAAAAAACGAATCAAATTTATTTCAATGATCACCAAAAATTGGCTCAGTTGACTGGATAAAAACTTGAATTTTATGAAGATTGCAGGCATGACAATTTTTTAATAATTTCATCAAAAATTATTCTATTCAACCAAAAAAATATTTTTGGCTTGATTTCAAATTACATACATAAATATATTTGAGTGAGCGATTTGAATTTGGTAAAAATCAAAAAATTCTCAAATTCACGATCTGCAACTTTTCACCCCCCCCCCCCCGAAAAGGGCAAAAATGTAGTATCCAATTTCAAGGTAAATGTCTCAGGGAGGGGTAGAAACTCAAATCGTCTCTTTTTAGGAGTGACCAAAATTCTTGGCAGGTGGCATTGTGTTTTTTCAAAAATTACCCCACTTTGAGGTCTCCTAGCTTCGTCTCCTTTTGAACTAGGGAGCTCAAAATTTTTTTCGGACTTCCCTCACTCAAAGTAAACTACCTCCTCAATTTTCGTCAAAATTCAAATTATTTTTTTCCCCACTCCATGCTAATGTCCATAAGCAATGACCAGCATTACCAGCAAGATGAAATCACCTTTTCACTCTCCACTTCCACCACGGCAGCAAATTTAATACCTAAAACGAAACATCGCATCGGTAACAGCTCGAACATAAACTACAGTCGTGTAATCGTGTATACAGTCACTCTGCCCTATTCCCACGTCGACATCGTGAAAAGCTCACCAACTAATGTATCAATTAATCCTGCCATTACGTCACGATACCAGACACCCTGGAAAATGCATTTTTCCGCCAAAATGCGGTCAAACATCGAACCCGAACTCGAATTTGTAACGGATCAGTTAATACTGGCTTCTTTTGGTGACCGACTGACGTCATAGAAATGAGAACGAGATCGGCCTATCGCAGGGTAAAATAAGGGGACAAGGGTTCCAGAGGTACACTCATTAAAGAACAGCTCGAATGACGTAGCAGATAGAAAATGATGTACAATTTTGCGGAGAAAGCTCGGTGCAGGATTTTCGGGTACTTATAAAGGCTTAATTGTGACACTAGTGAATAGATCACATACCAAAAACTTCCATTCTCTCGCGATAGTAATTCTCATCAACTCACATAGCTAAATTTAGGCTGCGTATGACGTAGATGTGGAAAAATCTCAAAATTATCAATATTTATTCACCCTCTAAACCTGCTCTCTTCGTGCCCTTGCCAATATACCGTTTATGATGGTTAAATACGACGTAATTATCGAAACGACGTTATTTTCGATACACGAACGGCAGAAAAATCCATCGGAAATAATAAGTTAAAATCAAACAACCTTTTTTTCTTTCCGCTGCGCTGGCGAAGGAGGCAAAAAGGGTACAGATTTCGAGACGACTAACACAAGAGAGATTATTTTCGCCGGGGTACGTATTTTTTCTAAAATACGATGGCGACGAGGATTAAAGGAAATTTTACGTTTACATTCGTTTAAATTGGTTTATATTTGTCGGAATATAAGCTACCGTCCTGCTCTAGCGTAAATATATACAGGAAACTGGCGCACACGACGAAGCGGGCAAACAATTTACTCGTTTATTAGAGGCAATGAAGCCTCCGAAGACGGTATATTACGCCCTTTTATACACACAAATAAAAAGGATAACTTCTTTACTCGATCCGCCTTTCGTGCAGTACCCAGGCTCAGCTTGGCAAGACGCGACGCTTGCCGCTTGATTTTAAATTGCCGCCGAGTCGAGCCCAGTTTCACCTGGATCATAAATATCAGTTTATTTCATTTATCCTCCTACCGTACTGCCTGGGTTTTTTCCCTTCGTAGACTTATACGAGTAGATTTTCGGGCGCGAGGTTGATTTTTTTTGCTATTTTAAATGTTTCCAGTTTTCAATACACGAATAAGGTACTTCGTTATATATTTTCGATGCGTGCAATTTTGTTCCATCGAACGTATCTGGGTAAAGTACTCCTAACATCTGCTACGATGCCATAATGTATGGGTCTGGTCTTTCTGTCTCTACGCTACAAACGTTTGTAACATATTCGTCGTTT
Source organism: Pseudococcus viburni (assembly GCA_033439095.1). NCBI lineage: Eukaryota > Metazoa > Arthropoda > Insecta > Hemiptera > Pseudococcidae > Pseudococcus > Pseudococcus viburni. The sequence continues at coordinate 36,395 of JAVBJF010000064.1, read as the reverse complement.
AAGCGTGATCGAATAATGTACTGCATCATTAATTAAGATGACAATGTTGTCGTCGTTGTCTCGTTTGAAATTTACCGTTAATTTTGGAACGATTATCGGAATGTCATTCTGTTATCAAATTAATCTGGCGAATAAATCTTCAAAAGCGAATGAACGACGAACGTACATCGGATTCATGTAAATTAACAGTAAGCTTCTATACAACAAAAACCGAGCTGGGTTTCTTTTTTACAATTGCACTTGCAGATATGAAAGACATTGCTGCGAGGAAGGAAAAAATAAATATATGATTAAGTTACTTTAACCGATGTTTCGAAATTCACACTAAAAATTGTTCAAAATATCATAAAAATCTTTTATAATATGGTAGTGGCGTATTCTATAGAAGAATATAAGGAACAATTTTCCTTCTTCACAGTAAGCCCATTTGGTCACTTCTTGGTGACTTGATTGATTTTTTTACCTTTAGGCAGTTTAAGTCACTATTTTCACCAAAAGTTACTCAAGTCATTTTTTTTCAAAAAGGAATACCTAAATTACCAAAAAAAAAACAATCGAAATATTGGGAGAAAACAGGTGTGCATTTCTACTTAGAAAACCTTCATCTTACAATTCAAAATTCAACAAATGGGCTTGAAATTTTTTTAAAGTAAAATTTATTTGTTGAAATCTTTTTGTGGAAAATCATGTAAGGTTTTTTTTTCAAAAAAAATTCAACTTTCAAAATCTTTCAAATTTTTTTTCAAGTTTGAAGGGTATAACCGGTTAAGAAAACCGATTCCGACCACTCCTACCTTAAAAGGATCGCTTATTTTGGCAAATAATTTCGACACCAATTTTTGACCCCTAACTGATTTTTTTTTTTTGGGGGGGGGGGGGCAAAATGTGCGGTTTTCTTCATAATTTTTGCATTTTAAGCCAAATACAAATAATTATTTCGCGTTTTTTATTTGGGTTTTTAGATAGCTTCTAGATGATTAGAAAAACCTGGAACATTTTTAAACAATTTTTCGCCAAGTTACACCTTTTTTAAATACTTACTTATGAATAAATAGCACTTATTTTTAGAGGAAACATTTAATTTTCCCGTTGACCCTTCATTACAAAAAGGGGGCTCAAAATTTTCAAAAAAATTAAAAAATTCTTAGGTTCCTCTAATAGTCTAGGGACACATTTGTCTAAGAAAATTCGACCGATAAATTCTACCTCGTATATATAATTAAATGATCATGGATTTTACCTAAAAATGTGACAAAAATGGGCTCAATTTCAGCAACTTTAGACCGCTCCATTCTTTCAGAGTAGGAGTACAGGAAGTTGTAAACGGTCAATATATGTGATAATCTACCCGTAGAGTTCAAAAATTATAATAAAAATATGGTTAGAAGGTCGACAGATTGTAAAAAATTGGAAAAAATGTAATTTTTATGCAATTTTGATGAAAAATGCGAAAATTTGAATTGGAAAATCCCCAATTTTAAGGTCTTTGCTCCCTCAAACCTTCAAAGTGATAACATTTTTGAACTCAGGGGGATTCAATTATATGTAAAAGACGTCCAAAAAAGGTTGATAGCTCAATTTTTAAAAATGGAAGTTACATCCTCCCCCTTTGAACCTTCTCCTATCTCTCCTGTGAGGGTTGGCAAAGGAGGGTAATTGGTTGGAAATATTTTTTCAATGAAAATTTTGAACGAAAAAACGTATCTAGTGCTAAAAATCATACTAAAACGACATATAGCAACATTTGTTGATTAGGCAGTGAATAAATTTGAGCAAATCACTCAAATTTGAGTAAAACTCGAGAAATTTGACTGTTGAAAATAATCAGAATTGAAATATCTCGACTATTATTTGATTTTAAACAAATTGTCGGAGTTGTAACATTTTTGAAGCTGACTGACTCCGTCACAGAAAACTCATTAACTCAGCTCTAACTCAAGCTAGAGAGATCTCCAATAGCTCATTGAGTAGAAAATTTAATGGAGCGTAACATTTATTTCAACGACATTTTCAGGTAGTGCGCTCAGTTCTCTGCTAACAGGGTTCAAAAGTTCAAAAAAAACTAATTTTGAGTATTTTGCTCAAATTTGAGAAAAATTTTGAGTAAAACTCAACTTTCAATGCATCACGAGAAAGAGGAAGAAATTCTCTTCAAAATGAGCCAAAGAACGATTAAATTGAGCAATTTTACGATTTTTGGCAATTTTTTTAAGAATGTTTGGGCAACTTCTTTTTTTATGAATTGTCCCTAGACTATAACCCTCAAGAAGCTATCTAAAAAAACGTGAAAATTCTATCTGTATTTGGCGAAAAACGATAAAATTGGGAAAGAAAACGCACGGCCTCCTCCCCCCCCCATCCTTGAGATATGGGTCCAAAATTGTTGTCAAAATTATTTGCTATAATAGGCGATCCGATCATTTTGATAGAAATCGGTTTCCAGAGCCGAATCACCCTATACTTACCCTTTGTTTATAGAAAACTTTTTTTTTCTGAAACATCTTTTGTTTGAATTGTTTAAAATTTTTGGGATGTCGTCCAAGTTTTGGATAGTAAAATTGACCAACTTCTGGTAAAATTAACCAATTTTTGGTAAAATCGACTAATTTCTGGTAAAATCGACTAACTTCTGATAAAATCGACTGGATTTTGATAAAATTGGCCATTTTTTGGTAAAATTGACCTGGAAATTTTCGTTCTGAATTCTAGGAAATGGAAAAAATTACTTAATTACTTACCTACTTCAAGTCAAATAATTAAAACTTTGAAAAAATCTTTAGTTTAATTTGTAGAAAATTACTCAAGTCATGAAAAAAGTTGCCAAAGTTTTGAAAAGTAACGTCCAGTGATTAGAAAATTGAAGTTCGAGTTTCATATTTCTCCAATTTTTAAAAACTATTCATTTTTAAAAAAATTATCTATTTTTCGGAAAATTATGAAATTTTTGTGTGAAATTATGGAATAAATTTTCACAAAGTTGTTTTAGTTTTGGAAGATTTAGAGATTTCGTAGATTCTTCAATCGTCCAGATTATGGAAAAAATCGATCTAGTTTTGGAAAGTCGTCCAAAAACCTCACCTTTGAAAATAAATTGAGAAAAATGCAAATGTTTTCACCCCTCTCCCATTGAAAAATATTTCCCCAGTATGTATGTACTCAGAAATGTGAAAAATTCTTCCCTCATAGAAAATAAAGACCGAATGAACAAAAAAAAATTATAATGACGAATTTTTTTGTTTAAAGTAAAAAAATTAACTTATGGAAAATAATTTTCAATTTTTTCTGATTTTTTCGCGTCTACATTTTTGAAATTCTTCAATTTTATGGATACTGAATAATCTCCAGGACCATGCAAAGTGTAAAGTTTAAGAGATCGATTCGATCTTGATGAAATATTTTGAAGTTGTCTTTGTTAGTTATTTAATTATTTTTAATGATAACGTTGTTGGAAAAAAATTTCCTTTTCGAATGAAAATTTTTGTTCTTTTGTTTTAATATCATTAAAATTTTTTTGGTGTGGACCATACGAATGGAGATTTTTTGTACGGTTCAAAGCCAGCGTAATTGTTATTATGTGTTAATTGTTACTTTTTTCCTGTTCGTTATTTATATGTACGTAGACGTACGTACATTACGTGGTAAAATTCGGGAGACACCGAAATTCACCGCATCTCGCGTACTTTAATAATTTAGTTACGCGGTCGCTAGAGTTTGAAATGTTTGCAAGCATATTCCGACGCTTTTTATCTTCTGTACTCGTGTTCCAATTACCATCGAGTCTTGGTAATCAAACCGCATCGTAATTAGATTTACATATTTCAACGTTTAACTTTTCACCGCGCTTCGAAATGATCGGGATTTATACGAAGGAGATGCTGACGCCGCTTCGTCGAGACTTTTTCCACACCTTTAATACCTTACAGCGCGAGGTTTGTTGATGACGATGACGCAGCAGAATTTTCAACATGGGTGAAAAATCCCGTCAACTCGATTCTTCTTTCTACGTATCTTCGAATACACGCGATCAAATTACGAGATTAATTAAATTACGACGTCGAGTCAAATTTTCTTACGTTGTGTTACGTCAAAAGGGTAAAATTTCCTAGGTGCATGGGCGAATAGCCGATGTAATTTACATAACGCGGATTAAATTGTATAGACGCGGTCTGGATGTCGATAACTTTTCATCGTCGGCGAGGTATTGACCAATTTGAGAGCAAAGCACGAGTACGTTAAACTCGACGTATATAAATTGAATAAAAATAAAACTCGGAGATATTCGATTTGGCGAAAAATAACGTCACGTCGCGTCGTCGGGGTAAAAATGATTTAAATTCTATTCGCAAAAAGAGCGAAAAAATTGAGTTTCGCGAGGATTTGATTTTTTTCGGATATAGTGAAAACTGCGCTGCGCGCCGGATCCATTGGATGGTTACATTACATGCACTAGTTTGGCGCGTTAGCGAATAAAAATAAATTGAACCACGTAAATCCGTATTCATTGTACATTAAAATTGCTTGTGTTTTTTTTTCCTACGCGTATTTATTCAACTCGCTCGTTTCAAGGATCAATGCCTCAAGGGTAAAACTCTTCAACGAAATGAATAAACCGTGTATCTGTATATCCGATAAACGTATAGAGTTCAACCGATCGGTATCGTTGTCAAGTTCATCATTTTCGCAAGTCTGTGTCTGATATACGAACCGTTATAAGAATAAAACTGAGGCGGATTCGTTTTGGATTAATTTTTCAAATTTTAGGACTAATGATTTTAGTTGAGCTAAGTACCAATTAATCGAGGAGTACCTATTTTGGAAATGAATTTGAGGTGAAAATGGAATGAATGAAAGCTCTTCCCTTGAAAAATTTCCCCACGTAAGTATTTGACCTTAAAGTTTTAATACTCCAAAAAATTCAGTTTTTTTTAAATTAATTTTTTTTTACTCTTTTTCTCTCAAACAGGCATCTCAACTGGTTACTTTTAAACTGACTTTGTCACTTTTTCTATCAAAAGTCACTTTTGGTCAGTTTTTGACCTTTTTTTTAAATTGAAAAAAATCACTGAAATTTTTCAGTAAGATTCTCTCTTGCTCATCTCGGGCTTCTCTCCACTGATTTTTTAATAGCCATTTTTGTTCACCATGATGTATAATAATTGATACCTGAATGTATATCTGTATTCTGTATCCATTAAACAGGCATCATAGCAGGTCACTTTTTTAGGGTGTTTGTCACTTTTTTCGGCTTCGGTCACTAAAAGTCACTTTTTTCATCCAAAGGTCACTAAAAGTCACTTTTTTCCTCCCAAAGTCACTTTTTTTCGCATTTTCAAGCAAAAATTGTTTTTTTTTTTCAAAATTCTTCAAGAAAAAAAATTAAAAGTTGATAATGATTTTTCAAAAAAAATTTGCCCTCGCTTCGCTCGGGCAGTATTTCAATAATTCTATTTCTAAATTAGAAAAAATTATTTTTTTCTAAATCAGTAAAGTAATTGGTTTTTTAATCAATTCCCCATTTTACAGAATAAATCAATAATTTTGACTAAAATAAATCAATCAAACAATTGAAATATCACAGATTTTCAAATAAATTCATTTCACTGATTCAAAAAGACACAGTTTTACGAAAATTGACTGCTTTAGATTTAGAGAGTAGTCGAGTAGATATAGGTCATATGTCATATATCAATTGTTTGTTTCAAAAATTTCGTCATTTTTCAATTTTTCTTTGCTCAAATCTGTATAATTAAATTAATTATGTATATCTGCCTCCTAAAGTGCGACTAAAAAAATTAGATTTTTAGATTACTTAATTTTTTCATTGAATTTTGACCCCCTTCCCTCATTTTTTCTTGAATTCTCAGCCCTCTTTTAACTGTATAAAAATTCCCCCGAAAAAATCGCATTTTTGGTTACTTTTGGTTACCTTTTGGTCATTTTTTGGTCACTTTTTTCTCAAAAAAATAACTAAAAGTCACTTTTTTTTCGATATTTCGCTATGATGCCTGTTAAATTATGAATTTTTCAAAAATAATTCCCCAAGCTATGCTTGGGAGTAATTTACACTCTTTCTTTCTGAAGAATTCATTATTTAAAATCTATTTTTATTTCGTTTTTTTTTTTTTTTTTTTTTTTAGAAACGTATTTATTATAATAAGCTGTGGTGAAAAAAGAATACCGTGATGCCTTTGACCCCATGTGATGTTGATTTTAAAAAAAACGTAGGATATGAAAGAGAATTCGAAATTATTGGTTACGTTTTGGATAACCTCACTGAAGGAAACCTGATAAATTTTCAACTTATTATGACGTTTTTTTTTTCGCAAAAATTTTCGCCCTCGCTTCGCTTGGGCTTAACACATTGCTCCGACAAAATCATTGAATAATTGATATATTTTACCCCACATTAAGTTTTCATTTATTGGGACAAGCCAATCAGGGGCGCCCACCGACGTGTGGAGGTGTGGCGGCTGCCACACCTCTCCCAATTTTTACTTTGGAATACTTAAAAATATGAACAAAATTTCCATTCAAAATAATATATACCTAAGTATGTATAGCAGACATGGATCTAATAATAACCAGAATATGCAGTCGAATTGAGAAGACACCGAATATGTTCCTTCTCATAACCAAAAATTCTATTTTCTTTCTGAAAATCATCAATTTTTCAAATCTTAGCCCTCGCATTGCTCGGGTGTATAAAGTTAAAAAAATATATATCAGGAATAGGAGTTGAAGATTTCGCATCCTTTTCAATGCTAAAATATTGATTAAAAAATGAAAAAATTTCAACTTTGGATGCATTTTTCTTGAAAAATTTTCGCCCTCCCTTCGCTCGGGCTCAGTAAATTTACACAATTCATCTTCAAAATTATGGTATGAACCTTCTTCCCTTGCAGTCCAGACAATTGAATATTTTTAAATGAAAAAAATTTATATGTACTTTTTATTTATCATGGGACTTGGTGATAATCTCAAATCGAATTTTCAAAATTTTGAAATTTTTTTGAAATCAGAGGAGCGCTCGAGCGCAATAAAGAAATCGTGTTTTTTGGAAATGAAAAAAAAACACGAAAAAAGCACGAATTATGAATAAAAAAATGTTAATTTCTGGATACTTTTTTCTTCAAAAATTTTCGCCCTCGCTTCGCTCGGACTCGATAAATTTACACAATTTATTTTCTAATGAAAGGTCTTCGTGGCAATATCCAAAGGAATTTTCAAAAATTCGTCGATTTTTATTTTTTATTTTTTTAAAAGTAGTATTCGGCAAATTTTTTCTTTTTAAATAATATTGGCCGGCAAATTTTCAATTTTTATCCTCCCCACACAGGATTTTTGCCCAAATTTGGTCCCTGGTAGGTACTTTATCGTTTCTAGTTTTTCTCAAAATTGAGTTTCAAATATATTTTAATTTGATTTTTTTATTTTGTTCAGTGAAATCATTGTTAAAAATCAGAATATTGCAAATATTTAACTCCGCAAAAAATCAAGGATTTTGATACCCATACTGCATCATATCAAACTGTTGTTTTTTGAATAAAAATTGAAATTGAAATTTCTGATGACAAATTTATAAAAAGCCAGACCAGGTTGAAAAAAACAAGTCCGTAAAAAATGGGGGGGGGCTTTGACGAAAATTTGGGGCCCTTAATAAGTGTTGCCACACCACTTTTCAAACTCCTGGGCGTGCCTGAAGTCAATCAAAAATTGCAAGGGCTGGCGTAGAATTCATAAATTTGAAACACGTGCTGTTTATTGATTTTTTTTGGGGGGGGGGGGGAGATAAGAACAATGAATCGTGAAGAAATTTTCAAATTTTAAGTCCGGAAACCCCGAGTTTTCATTGGCATAATTTGGTAGATACCTTGACATCATTTATGCATCTATTTCATTTTTCAAAGCTTGATCATTTTTTTTAAAAATTAAGTTTTCTTTTTTATTTGAGATTTTTTCTGTAATAAATTTAAATCCTCAAGTTTTTATGTAAGGGGGGGGGGAGTCAACAATTTTTAGAATTAAAATTTGAGTTGTTTTTTTGGCTGGAAAATATGATTGGTGGTTTTTGAAAAAAAAATTGTACACCACACATTACAAATCATGCTTCTACACAATTTCGGATTGTAAGTACTTCACGCGAAAATTACCTCCCTCCGCGGTGCTTCATATAGATCATAAATGGTAAAAGGTCTGGAAAACTTCGAAACTCAAGAAAAGTGGTCTAAATTGGATCAATATAAACTCGGTTAGCTTGGGATTTCTAATTGAAGGCTACGTTTCCCAACTGCCCTAAGTCCAAAATCTGTACATGAGAAAAGAGACCTAGGTGTACTGAAAACAGGTTACACCTAGGTCCCTTTTCTCATATACAGATTTTGGACTTAGGACAGTTTGGAAACGTAACCTTCAATTGAATATTATTGGCCCAATTCAACCTCTGTTAGATTGGGATATCTAAAAATTGAACCAATCTGAAAACCAAAAAGAATTCTGACAAATTTCAAACCAAATGATCACATTTTTTTGGCCAAAAGCGTTGAAAAATTAATAAAAATTAATAAATAACTTGCTCTCTCATTTCTGAATCAGTGAAATTTATCAAAAATCACTAAGAAACTGTCAGAATTGCAGCACAGTAATAAATCAGTGGAAATTTTTTCACTGAATGCAAGTCAGTGAAAAAAAATCACTGGAAATTAGTGAAAATTCACTGAAAACTCAGTGACATTTAAAAAATTTACTGAAAAATCTGTGAAATTCTTTGAATAATCAGTGAAAAATCGCTGAAAATCAGTGAATTTCACTGATTCGAAATAAGAAAGTGATTAAGAGATTTTTTTATTCACGAAACATGGAAATTCAAGAAAAAATTGTCACTTTTTGGTCACTTTTTTGTTTATCAATCAAGTCATTTATTTGGTCACTTTTTCACTTCCAACAGTCACTAGTCACTTTTTTTTTGGAAAATTTGAATTGAGATGCCTGCTCAACATGCAAGAAAGATTTTCATTTTTGCCCTTCATTTCAGAAGTCGATTATAAATATTTTTCATGGTTTTTGCTAATAATGAAAGTGGGGATTTTTTTTGAAAAACTTAATTCATATGGTCAATTAGCCATAATTGATAGTAGGTAGATACAATTTTTCAAAACTTGAACGATTTTTTTCATAAACCTGAACGTTTTTTTCATATACCAGAACGATTTTTCAAAATTGATAACTAAATTCTCCAAAAATTAAGAAATTTCTCAAATATTCGAAAATGTTACAAAAATCGAACAGTTTTTCAAAAATTGAACCGTTTTCCAAAAATTGAACATTTGATCGAATTTGAAAACTTTACCAATCTAATAATCGATTCATCCGCTTTTATAAAATATTGAGCAATAACATCCAAAATTAGGTAAACAATTGCTTCCAAAAAACCATACCATTGAATTCAAAATCAAACTTCTACCTACATTTTTGAACCCTCCCTTCCACCACTCTCCCTATAAATTCATCTCCACCAAATTGAAGTCTCCGTAAGAGAAAAGAGTAAGGTTGTTCGTCTTCATATCACATAACAACGTAACATGAACTTGTACATTTGGCGGTGACTTTTCGCATGCTGTGTGACTAAATTGTACTGCAAATTAACCATACAGTGCATCGGTCTAGCTTTATTGTCTATAAGGTTCATCGTCATATCACACATAACGTATAGGTCAATTACAGATACAGGTGGTACATGTGCATACTTTCGGCTCATCGCTTCCGATTCGATATCTTAATGCGAAAAGTGAAAGTTTTTCATTTCCGAATAACGAATAGACAATAATAATAATAATCTTCGTATTTATTTATCTTTTGCGAGCTCTTTTGTTATACATCGAATTCGTACGTAGAATATACGAGATGTATTGTAACCCCAGCTCCAACTATACTGGAGGCTGATCGGCGATAATTTTAATTATCGATTATTTAACAGTACCACATAGAATATTATAACGAACGTTTGTAATGTCTCGCTCGCTACGGTGCGCTATATTTGAATGTACCACCTTCCCATCTCTTCCTTTTTACCCATTTCTCTCTTTCTCTCCACCTATCGTACGTGTATATGTATTTGATTAACGTCACCCGTTTATTATATACGTATACCTATCTCTCTATACTATACCTATGTACTAGATATACTCTATGTATAATAAATATACGCGTTTGTATCTCTATACTATAGTAAATTCGTAATAGCGTTTGCTTTCATCGATTGAGTAATGAGATAAAAGGTATTTGTTCAGCGAGATTTACTTGTGTACCATAACCGCGTGATGTGTTCCAAGTCGATTATGTTGATGTATTCGCAGAATTCGGCGAACATATTAGGTCCGCGTAATAATCCAACGCCCGTGCCAGAGTTTTAGCCGAGCCGGATTAAGCTTAACCTTACTATACTAAACTTTGCCCAACTCTATAAACTTCCACCTTCTTCGGTTCGCTTTCGCTTTGAGGTAATCTTTCGTGTAATAAGAGGTACACCTTGCTGTACCTGAATTTTTCACCCTCGAAAAACAGCCAGCAGCTGGATCGTATAAAGTTGAGTTCGCCCTGTCCCAGCAGCATTTCCTCCCAAGACCGTGATTCATTTTAGGGCTTTGAGATAATCGCAGCAGCTTATTATGCAGATAAGAATATTACCTGTGTATGGTGACGTAATCGAGGGATAAAGGAGGGGCGAGGTGAAAAAAGGACATTTCACCATCGATGACTATTTTCATCCAAACTTGAATAAGTAGGTAGGTAATTTCGTGAAAAAAATTCGGTCTCAATCTAAACCCAAAAATAAAATTCCTCAAATTTTATTTTTTCTGCAAATTTAGTATTTCTGGTCTTCTCTACTCATCTTCCGGAAAAAATGATTGAAAATAACATTACACAAAACAAAATTGAATGTTTTAAAAAAAAAATTCCAATAAAGGAGCCCAAACAAGAAATCAAAGGGTATGGCCGGATAAGGGGTAAATTTGGCCCTTGGTACTTTTGGGCTCCTAAACACCACATGTAAAGTATACTGACTGGAAAAAAAATTTCAAAAAATTTTTGACCCTACCCCCTCCTTTTCGGAGTTATGGTCATTAAGAATTTTCAATTTCTACAGAAGTGAAGGAATTTTTTCGTCTGAACACAATTATGGAATTGGTTTTTTCATTTGGCCATTTTTTTCCTGAAAATTTGTCGGGGTTTTTGTGTTATTGACCTCCAATCCTCCTCTCCTCGATTTAGAAAATCAATAATGAATTAATTTTGTACGGCGTAATAAAGAGATGTTAAAATGAAAAAATTAATTAAAAATTTGAAAAAAAATCAAATCTTTGATGCCTCGTTCTTGTTCTTGTGACGTTTGTTCAATTTCGTTCTGGATTAAAAAAATTCTTGTTCAAGCTATGGTTGCGCAATATTGCAACTCTTAGGAACGACTCAAAGTCAAAGACATGGGGGATACGTGGAAAAATGTTTTCATCATCACTCCTCTTGGACGGGTTCTGTAGCTGTTCAAAGAGGGGTATTTCACTGCTTATGCATATCTACGAAATGTGACTCAGAAAGATTTGAAATGGGAAAAATGTAGATTTCTGACCAATTTTGGGTCGTAGAACACCATTATTTATTGTCTATTGTAATTTTCTTGCCGGAGAGACTCGATTCAATATTGAAGGTGCCGAATTTTCAGAAAAGAAATGATCAAATGAAAAAACCAATTCCATATTCGTGTTCAGCAAGTCAAAATACCTCGATAAACACTAGGGTGGGCCGAAAAACCAAAAATATTGATTTTTGAAAAGTTACCCCTCACAAAAGTTGTCGGCTGGATAGACTATGAAAATGAAATAAAAAATTTCAAAATCGATTCGTGTCTTCCGATGGCGCAAGAGCCTTCAATTCTTCAAAAATTGCCAAAAATTTCGAAAAAATTTAAAATTGACTAAAATTAATTTTAGAGCTTCTGTAGTGACTATCTAGGCCAAAAAGCTCATTTTTTTGAAAAAAATCAGTGTTTCATAACTTTTTTCAATTTTTTTCAGAGGTGAATAAATTGAGAAATTGAAAAAAAAAAACTATAAAACATGGATTTTTTTCAAAAAAGTTGTGCTTTTTGCTTTTGAAGCGGTAGCTTTAATACCTACCTAAATTGCGCCATTGGACATCGTATTTGCGTAGACGAATACGTACCCTTTTGTCGGCAACGGCAAATAGGTACCTATTCGTATACGTATACGAGAATTATTTTTCTGTGTCCATTGTATTAGTCGATGGATATTTTCAAATTATGGTACCGGTTATCGCGTTGGCGACGTACGGTACAATAGGCCCAACGTAGCTTCGGCTACGTTGAGATGCCTATCTAAAAAGTTTATCGTGAACAACTTGCTTTGTCGGCGAGTTGTTTACAACTTTCGAACTTTCGATCGAGGGGAAAGTTTCATCTCGTATGCCGTCATTTCGGACGAATACGATTCAACTTTCTCCTATCTCCATCGACTTTAACCAATGACAGACCTACCAAAGTTCATCCCTTCCTGTCTTGCAACCGGTGCTTACGGAGTACGAGGCACTCGAGCTTCGTAAGCTCGGTCTAGTATTCTTCGGAACTTTTACTAGCCTATACGTATATCGCGAGCGAAAGCTTATCGCATCGTTTTTATTACTCACGTGTACGAGTTTATTCGTTGGCACTTTGTGCTTTTTTCGTGTGCTCTTTGAGCTTTTATATGTGTTCTATTCGTGTGTGTAATTGAAAGTTGAATTACACGTATTGATCGCGAATTGGTGTTCTTATTTCTACGAGAAAAGTCCAAGCAAAGTGTCAGGTACACGGACATGCGTTGAGTGATCTCAGACTTCGAGGCATTGAGTCGGAGACCCGTCCACCTATCTTCGACGAAATCATCGAAGTAACCCAGAGGGTTCGAAGATTTTCACCCAACTCACTTTAAATAGGCCCTAAATAAGCTCTAAAATTGATTTTGATGAATTTGGATTTTTTTGAAATTTTTAAAAATTTCTGAAAATTTTGAATTTTTGACAATTTTTGAAGAATTGAAGGCTTTTGCAGGATGGAAAGATATGAATCGATTTTGAAATTTTTTATTTCATTTTCCTAGTCTATCCAGCCGACAACTTTTGTGAGGGGTAACTTTTCAAAAATCAATATTTTTTGTTTTTCGGCCCACCCTAATAAACACTACTTGATGTCTCGAAATTCACTTTTGTTGTCGCGAAAAATGAGTGAAAAAAGTGAATTTAGAAATTTTACGCAAAACTATCGCGAAAAGTGTGTTTATCGGGGTATTTTGACCCGCTGAACATGAATATGGAATTGGTTTTTTCATTTGGTCATTTTTTCCGTATACTTAAAACGCTCAGAATTTAAAAAATTTGCTAAAATAACATTTTTGTTCGCGTTTTTGCGATTTCCGGCCCTTATTTCAAAGAAATGGCCAAAACAAAATGCACAGCGAAATTGTACATAAAAAAACGCATCTTTTAGTAATTTTTCCAGGGTGGTCACTCTTCGCTCATGGTGTTTTTTACGATTGAAAATTTCAAATAGCCAAAAAATGTAAAGGACTGCACCAAAATTGTTGAAAAAATTACCCTCAAATACATCTCTACAAGATGTAACTTTATGCCAAGGAACAAAAAATTTCCTTCACTTCCGTTGAAATTGAAAATTCATGAAAATAATGCAATAAAATGGCCATAACTCCGATAGGGAAGGAGGTAGGGGTCCAAAATTATGTGAAAATTTTTTCTAGTCAATATATACACCACTTGAGGTGTTTAGGAGCCCAAAAGCTCCAAGGGCCGAATTCACCCCTTATCCAGCCATATGGTACCCTTTTTACTGAATCTCGTATGTTTTATACAAAATTTCGGTGATTTTTACATTTTCTCAGCCTTCTGAAACCGGTGTACCTATAACGTAAATTAAATAAAAATTTGGTAAATTTTGTTGAAATAAAGTGAAAAAATAGATAATGAAAATATTTTTCAAAAATCACTATTGTTTATTGTTGAAAAAATATTCGAATTCTTTGAAATATAATTAAGTAATATGATTAACATTTTTCATTTTCTTTTACCTGAAATTTTCTTATCACTGAATTTCAATCAGTTTGTATGTGGAGGAAAATGGTGAAATTTTTCGGAAAAGTGTAATTTTTGCAAAAAAAATTTTGGAACTTTATGCCCAGATTCCCCAAAGACTTGGAGCATTATTCTCACTTGCACAGATTCCCCAATGATTTCGGACCCTACGTCCAGATACCTCGATGTAATATTACCTACAAAAGTTCAAACCAAACTTGTCTATCTCATAATGTAACAACTCAATTGAAAAATTTCGCACACCAGCCCTCTGCTCAGTTCCTCGAACTTCACAGTTCGCTTATTTTTTGAAACGTACGTAATTTTTACATCAACTGCACAAGGGTCGAGACGACGTGAGCGAGCAAGATAGTTTGGCTGACGCTGGCGGCTAAAAGGGCAATCTGCGGATTTCAATTTACTACAAAGAAGTAAAGTGAAAATTCATTACTGAAGGCAATCCGCCGCAAAGAATTCATTTTCGTTTGTAAATTTAATTATTCTTAGTTTGCCATTCGCTTTCGTCAAGTTTTCTTATGAGCATCGTGGCGATGGTACGATGGCGGCGTAAAAACGGAAGTACGTCAGCTGAACCTGGCACCGGTAAAGGTATTACAAGGTAAAATTATACAATCGTATAGCTTTTGCGTCGCGTCGTCGTCGACGTCATTGCGATGATTTTCCATCCACAAGTCGAGTTTCATTTCGAAGTTAATTTCTTATTTGACTCGATATTTCTCGTAGTGTCGAAGGAAAACCATGAAAATATATGCAAATAATCGCTTTTATCAAGTATCGTTTCTCACCCCTTCCCATTTTACCCTTCCTCGTCGTCTATTCATCCGGATTATAATTTTTCTTCGTCTTGGTGGCGCGGATAACACGATGATTGTAAGTATTTGACCCCGATTGCCCCGAAGAAGACCCTTAGACGCGTTAAATCGAGCTGAAAAAAAATCCGTCGTAATCTTTTTATTATGTAACGGATATTCGATAAGAACGGTATTGTTTTTCTAGCAGCATTATTCACCTCGACTTATAATACGCCGAGTAAGTAGTAAAAACAAAAATTAATCAAGCAAATTACGCGAGCACTGTCTATAAAAAGTGAATTTTTTATTCGCTATAAAAAATTTCAATATCCGTTATGCAAATAGGCCATCCAACGCTATGTAATGTATTTATACCCGTCATGTACCCGCTACCCAGATCTACTCGTCAGTCAGTAAAAAAACCGGTAACACTTTTTTTTTTAAATTTAAAATGAGAAATTTTCTGTTACCGTTGATGCCGGTGTTATATTTTCATTTATCGATCGAATACCGACGAAATTGTTACTATTTTCAAGGGCACGCGCTAATTCTCCCGCTGCCGTACGCGTTTTCCGAGCCCATCAATTTGCCAATCTATCGTATTACGAACAGCCTACTGTGCGTGTAGCGTATACCCGACGTAGACGTCTTTCGAAAAGAGAATTTTTTTACCCTTTCGACGTCTTGTTTTACAATCAGCTGTCATTTTATTGACCGTTTTAAAGTATATTTGCTTTGAAATATCGAATGTGTACTTTAACAGCGAAAGGTTTCGATTTCAAGGCGGCGAAAATATTCAGCCGGGTGAATTATCGATAACGTGTCTGATTGTAATTTATAGCTGGGTTGGTGAATTGTAGGGAGGGGAGAGGGTGTTGGGGGTTTGAAAAGTGATAGATTGTGGGAAAAAATGAATTTTTAGTGGGTTCACTTCGAATTAGAAAGTAAAATTGATAATTTTGAGGAAAAAATCGTTGAAATGGCATAATAAGATGAGATTCAACTATCGCGTGAGGGTTGATGAAGTAATTGAAGTACCTACATATCTATCTATATATTATTGAAATCTCCTATGATATCGTAAAATTTTTAGAAGCAATAACGGGAGTGCTCGAAAAGACATTTTAAAATAAATTTTTTTTCGATTTCTATAATGTAAAATTTTACACTTGATTATTTTGATTGGAAGATTTTTCATAAGATTTTTGAACAAAGGGTACACGGTACAGCCTGGTAAGTGGTGAATTTGGCCCCAAGCACTTTTGGGCTCCTAAATACCTAAAGTGGTGTATCTCGGCTGGTCAAATTTTTTTCGCAAAATTTTGCCCCCCCTCTCTTTACCAGGGAGTCCAGTTTCCGGAAGACCCTGGAAAAGTCAGGAAAATATCGGGGAATTTTTGAGTTTTCCCTGGAATTTTTAAAAAATCCAGAAAAAGGATACATCGTCTAAGAAAGTGTTTCTTCGTTTATTTTATTATACAATTTTTCAACAAATTTCAATGTCTTTTTTCGCAAAAATTTTCGCTCGTGCTCAATAAGTACATTAATATACCTCAACAAAATAATTGATATTTTACCCCCTCATCAATATTTTATTTACCTACTGGGCCAAGCCGAAAAGATTGCAGGGGCTTGCATGGAATTCATGAATTTGAGGAACCTGTTTTTTAATTTTTTTGGAGGGGAAAAGCTATGAATTCTAAAGGAATTTTTGAATTTTCTTCCCGGAAAAATCCGAAATTTTCATTCGCGTAATTTGGTAGACATCCTGACATAATCTGTTTCATTTTTCAAATCTTTATTCGCTTTAAAACAGAGTTTTTATTTTTTATGGGAAATTTTTTCGAATTTAATTCAAATCCTCAGATTTTTGTACGAAGGGCAGAGGAGGGTTCAGAAATTTTCATAACTGAATTTCAGTTGTTTTTGTGCCTGATGAAAAGGACCTTTAAGAATCTCGTAAAAATAGTGATTTTTTGAAAAAAATATTCCTCAGGCATCATGCCAAAAAATTGTTCTCTCTCTCATGCTTCATGAATATCATATGTAAAAGGTCTGGAAAATCTGGAAAAATCAGAGAAAATCATTTCTGACATTTTTGTAGGCACCTTGGTTTGGGTGCCACACCTATTTTTTGTCTTCAAATTTTGAGCAATTTTGGTTCACTTCTTCATGAAGTTGTGGCCATTTGAAATTTTCAACTGTAAAAGAGGCCTTAAATAGCAAAGTTTGACTGCTTTTTGAGAATATCCCAAAAACATATTTAAAGTGGATTAATCCAAGGACTGATGATTGCGAAAAACTGTACAGAAATGATGAAATGAAGAAACTAACGTCGGATTCGTGTTCGGCTGGTCAAAATACCTCGAAAATACCCTTTTCGCGATCGTTTTACTTGAAGTCTCAAAATTCACTTTTTTCGCCAATTTTTCATGGCCAAGAAAGTGATTCCCTCTTAAATTTTTTAATCGAAGGATTTCCTTCAAATACTTTTTCAACTTTATTTTGATTTTTCTGTCTAGAATTACCGCTGTAGTAGCCTTCAAGTTTGGTTCTCTTCTTTAGAAAATCCTGACTCTGCCTTTGCCAGTCCACTGAAAAAACATAAACATTTTTATTTTATTTTTTTTTTAGTACAGACTTCACTTGTCGTACTTTAACTGCCATGATTTGACGAGACCAAACTCTTCAATTTGATTAAAAATTTATAAATTTTGTACTTAGGTATGTACTTGAAAACTTTTTCAGATTTTTTTGCCAAATTATTTTTCCTTCTTAAGTTTAAAGTGTTTCGAAATTCATCCAAAATGTCTATATTTTGTGCTTAAAATTTATACTTTTCGAAAATGTCATCCTCTCTTTATTCGCGTTGAATAATTTTCTCCGTAAAATTTAATGATTTTTATTTGTATTTTAATGTTTTTGCCTCACATATTACTAAAAAAATCCATAAAATTTGTTTCAAGTAGATATATTTTTTTGATATTTGAAATTTTGATTTTCTAAAATTTTTGTCCGGCCTTTGCTGGAACCACATTCATAGACGAATGGAAATTAAACCTCTTAAGGAGGAAAGCGGAGGAGTATAAAGAGGAAGAGGGGGAGCTGGATGAAGCTTAGGGAAAAGTTCTGCAAAATTCGTTTGAAAGGTCCTGCTAAAATCCTGTCTTCTGTCTGTTGAGTTCGAAAATTTTTAGATATGTACCCTCAGTGTTTATATTTTGCCCGTCAATTTGTATTAGATTTGCAAAGAAAGTTATCTTATCAGTATTGAAATGTTCGAAATTCCCTATAAAACGAGTATATACGTAAGAGAGGAGATCTTTTTTGAGTAATTTTAAAGCAAGAAGACTAGTATGAAAATAGCAAGAATTTTCATTTTTTTTGATCCAGTATACGCCGTGATATACCTTTACCTACTAACTTTTTTTTGCACAATTTCAACGATTTTTAGTCCTTCTAAAATCTATGTATCATCTACTTTAAGTTAATATAAGGCAAGGGCGAGGCAAGAAGTGAGAAGTTGATGAAAGTTTCGTCATCAGATACATGAAAGAAAAACGTACTCGTGTATCATAATTTTATGTACCTAGCTACCTACTTTCTATCTTGATACTTTTTCTGAAAAGCGTCACATTATTAAACAATGTTTCTTTTCTATTTTTTCTGTTCCAGGTGAGTACCTAGACAATTTTGATTTTGTTTTTCGCGACGTTGATTTCGAACGCGTAGAAAGTTGGCTCGACAGAGATTAATTGTACGGGCATGGAAGCAGGGGCCGGGCCATGAAGAGTGAGTAAGTATGCAAAACACTCTCGTCTTTTCTCGTCGAGTTTCAGTTGGCATGATATACTTTTAAACAAGTAAAAGCTCTTTTCTTCACGTCGTGCCAAAGTTTGTATCGCGCTAAGTCTATCCAAACATCTAAATTAGCTATTCCGCTTTTCCAAACAACAACGTCGAAGAAAAAGGGGCATAGGTGCGCGCTACTGTGCCGCGGTAGGATCCTTTTTGCAAAATAATGTGCGTCAGGATACCAGCCTCTTATATGTACATAGACATTTTAAAATTTTTCGAAATAGTATCGAGCAAAAATGGCCATTTTCGTGATGAACTGAAGGATCGGATCAGCGTGTATTTTAATGGATTTTCAGGCTTTATTTGGGTAGCTCCGAAAATTTTTGAGAAGTCCACTCTAGAAACAAAAGTCACTTTTGACACCATAAGCGATTTCGAGAAAAACGCAAAAAAATGGTTTAGCATAGTTGCCGATCCAGGAGTGCTGGAAATATTTTATATTGTCAGGTTGGACCTGAAAATGCACGAGATTCCCTGAAAAAACGATTTTTTTCGACTAACCGCTCTTCTTAAAATGGAGAGTGAAGGATGACAAATGCGAGTTTTGTCTCCAACATACATTATTTTTACCGCTACAAAAATTTTCGCAGAATAAAATTTGTAGAGATTGAAAAATTAATATTTTTTGCCTCTGGACATTTTTGCCCCAATTCAATCGTCTCCGATTTATGAACCAGTTTCGAAATCCATTCCGAAATTAATGCATTTTGAAACTGGTTCATAACTCAAAGACCATTGAACTGGGGCAAAAATGTCAAGAGATGAAAAATATTTCTTTTTTCAAGCTCTACACATTTGGTTCTATGAAATTTTTTTGTGGATGGCGAATGTGAGTTTTGATTCCAACTCATGATTTTGACTGCGATTTTCTGTCGTTAAAGAGGACGGTTCAGTAAAAAAGGAAAAAAAAAAAAATGCAAATTAGAGCGTATAAAACTTCTTCAGAATCAGTCATGAAAACGAAATGGATTTTTGCGTCAAAAGTTTCCGGGAGATTTTTTCAAAGTTATTCGTGGATAGAGTACAGCGTGAAACACGATGGTGTATTCTGTTTTTCGGGTCGAAAAGTTTTTTTCAAAAAATAGGAAAAATTCGTTGTGAATAGGTAAACTTGCCGATTTTTAACGAAATTTTTTCAAAAATTCTGCAAAAATCTACGTTATTTCGTAAAAAAATTTCCAAGATCACGAAATTTCTACACCAAAGAAATGGATTTTTTTCAAACAACAAACTAAGTAAGTATTAAAAAAACGAATTTATTTTCATTCTGAAAATCATCAATTTTTAAATCTTAACCCTCGCTTCCCTCGGGCGTAAGAAAATTGATATATTTAAAAATGAACGGTTGAGGATTTCGCCCCCATTTCAAAATTAAAATTTGATTTAAAGAAATAAAGAAACTTTGCTTTTGGATTCCTTTTCCTTAAAAATTTTTCGTCAAAATGATAGTATGACCCGACCCCTCTTTCCTTCCATCAATTCTTCATATTGAAAAAAAGGTGAGTAAAAATCTCGTAATGGCAAGGATAAAAAAAATGTTGGAGGGTCGAAAATTGACTTTTTTGTTTTTTTCAACTCGGACTCAAGCCCCCCTTCCCCCCGCAAGTTACGGTCCATCTCCGCCTATGAATCCGATCCAGTGTCATAAGATCTTGTTGGAGCTGCCCAAATTGGAAAATTTACGTTTTTTATAATTTTTTCCTGCCCAGCTACCCTCCCCCCGCAACTCCGGGACAAAAATATGCAATCTAATTTCAATCTGTTCGATGTAAAAATCAATAAAAATAGGTACTTTAAAATGACGAGGGTGAGAAATTTTCAAAAAAAGTGTGCGTGAGTTCCTGTTGATATGCTACGAAAAATGAGGAGTCTAGAAGCAAAACTCAAAATTTGTGAGAGAGAGTTTCTCCAAATTTGGTTACCCTGGACCAGTATTCATGGTTCCCAAATCATTTAAATCATTGGTTTTCATCGATGGTGACCATCTGACCAACTCGTATTAGCTAACCTAGATGGCTCAATAGCATTCGGTGTCAGGTCTCAATTGTACAAAAAAAGGATTCCTGTTGAAATTAATTTTATGATTGATTCTTACTCTAGACACTAAAACAAATAAATTTCTCTTGGATGCCTATTTTTCCTTTCCCCCCTCTTTAGAATTAAATTTCCATTCCAATGAACTGTTTCACGACTATTTTCCTAAACTTTTCCTGACAGAGTGGAGCTCTCCCCCTCCCCCTTGTCACAAAATTTGGACCGTTGGAAAAAAAATTCGAACCATTTTAGTTCTTCAATATGTGGTGTACAATTTCATTTGGTATCGGAATTTATTTTGGAGCAATTTTTTTTGGTGGGTCCAACTTTTGAGATAAAGGGTAGGGGGAGAGGTCCACTCTGTCAGGAAAAGTTGAGGAAAATGGTCGTGAAACAGATCATTGGAAAGGAAATTTAATTCTGAATACTTTTGATGATTACAAATTTTCCCGTATCACCGAAACTTTTCGTTAAAAATGAAGAAAACGTGATTTTGAAGTTTTCTCAAAAAACTTTTCATTTCCAAATTTGGGTCACAGGAGTTGCTCTGAAATGGATTTTGATAAGGAATGAAAATGTAAATCAAGTGTTGCGGAACAACTTTTGTTAGAACATTTTTTTCATTACGACCCATAGATTAGGCAGTACACACGTTTGAAATACTGGGGGGTGGACCCTGGGAAAAGAAGAAAAGGAAAAATAGGCATCCAAGGGAAATTTTTTTATAGTGTCTAGAACAAGAATCAATCATAAAATCAATTTTAACAGGTATCCCGCGCGGAAGCCTTTTTTTGCACAATTGAGACCTGACAATAACGTGGATTAAAAAAAAAACGCGAATAATTTGTTTCAACAATCGATCGATTACTACATAGTAAGCACCTAATTATTTTCTTCATCAAAAAGACCATTTTAGTAACTTGAAAAAAACAGGAAATTCGTCACATTGGTATATCCTTTGAAAGTTAGGTGCTTGCGAATTTTTTTGAGTGAAACATATACAAAAAAATAATTTGGAGGCTTGAGCCTCCCCCCCCCCACATAAAATTTTGACGTATTTTTATTCAATAAAAGAGAGAATTAGGTATTTCCACGTGCTGATGCTGGTTGCGGATAAAGGTGTGTTGGTATTAGGTATCGGTACTAAAAACCACCATCGCACATCACGCTTCGGGACGAAAAATTGTTCGAGTTTTACGCTCCAGTTGTTCGAATTTGCGTGTCCGATGGACTAACGAACTTACCGACAACAGCAAACGTTAACCCTATGCCAATTTCACGCTAGAACTGATGTCGATGTCGCCGTCGAGCGCAGTGAATTATCGCACGAAGTCGTATAGGTATCTAATTCTAACCTACCTAAATGTAGCAAAAGTAGCAAAAGGTAAGCAGACGAAGTGAGGAGGTTCATCGTACACGTAGAATAAATTTGAACGTGTGCCAGAGAGTGTGCATCGTGTCACCCATACTCGATCTGTCTCCCTTTTTGTATAAGTACCCGACGAATGAAGAAGAAAATGGTCATATGTTGACACAAGGCCTCTCAATGGCGTAAATGAACCGCAGTTTTATATAAAAGAACAAAAGCAAATAAACATCGAGACGTTAAAATAAATAATGAAACATTAACATCGGACGCGTTCGTGCGATATACGTTTAACTCGTATAATACGATCTTGTCTTCGCTCATAGAGAGAGAATCTCGTGTAAAGGGAAATTGCACGCTTTACCATGTCCTCTTCCCCATTCCGCCGCACCCACGTCTACTCCACGTGTGTATAGTGTAGTGTAATTCTCATGCTGGCAAACCGTACACTATGGGAAAAACTTTTTGTGCGAGAATTTTTATATATCTGGGTGCTGTTTTGACGTATAACAGAAATACGTATTTACGAAATCGAATGTGTGAAAGTTAATTTATTAAAAATTGATGCGAAGTTTACTCGGCAGCAAAGTTTTCGTATTTTATTGCTTCCCTCGTGCTCGTCAACCCCTCGATGTGTTATTATTCGCGAATAATCGCTCGGTTTATTCGAGATATCGAAAATTTCCCATCAAGAGTGAAACTTTTTTAAACGATATGCAAATCGAAACGTATTCGACGTTTGAATGGTATAAAAATATCCATTAGAGAAATTTTTACCAAAGAGGGATATGATATTTAACCTTGGGGTAGAATTTTTCGTCGGTGTGAAGTTTTCGTTTAAGAGAAGGAGGCGAAGGAGGAAAAGTTGAGTGGGCAGTGAAGGCGAAACAAAGCATATTTTAAGAAAGTTTCAATGCATGGTTGTGATTGCTGAGAGCTTGAATTTTTTCGAATTTTATGATCATTAAAATACCTAGAATCATGAAAATTTTATATGATGTTTGAAAAAACCAAAAATTCCTGAAATAATCATGAAAATCGTTCAAATGTGGTAACAAATGAATAAAAACTTCTAAATGTCATCCATTTGTAGATTACATACTTCAAAAAATGTCGAGGTCCAATCTCATGGAATGAGGGATAATTCCGAGAAATACGGTTTATTGACAGAAATAAGTAAAAATAAGATTTTTTATGGCTTCAAAAACAAAAATTTGTGTAAAAATTTTAAAATTATCAGCTACTTACTGGCAGGCTTTGTATATAAAGTCAAAGATGAAGATAGACCTTTGATGACTAAAAAATTTTTAATTTTTTATCTTCTAAAAAATGTTTGGTTTTATTCGTGATTTTATGAAAAAAATAATTGATTTATTTTGATTGTAAGAATTCTGAAAATGAGTTGGGGGTTTTCTTTATTTTTTCTTAAATGTAAATATTTTAGGTATCTATGGATTTTTTTGTTTCATTTTTCGAAACCAGTCTGGTTTTACGAAGAGTTTTCTGAAAATAATTTGTTTTTTTTCTGTTTTTCTTGGAAATTGCTGTTTGGAGGGACTAGAAGGGGAGAGAATTTTCTGAATATTTTGTGCTTTTTTTTCTGACAACGAAGCATTTTTTTTGTTTTTTCCGAATAAATTTCAGCTTCTTTTGTATTTTTGACAGTTTTACTAAAAATGACTTTTTTCCTGAAAATCATTTTTTTTCTGTAATGAATTTTTTTTTGATTTTTTCTGAAAATGGTCAAGTTGTTTTCGATAATGCTGCCATTTTTTTCTGACAATTATTTGGTTTTGTTTTTTCCTTAAATGATTTGGATTCTTTTGAAAATATCTATTTATATTTTTTTTATTGATTACATGATGGGTTCTTTTGATTGTTTACTCCAAAAAATTTTATATTTTTTTAAAAAATGAATGGAGTTTCTTCGTTTTTTTTTCTGAAAATTGTGCGGTTGTTTCGATTGTTTCTCTGAAAAATTTTGACTTGGTTTGTTTTCTGAAAATGGATTTAGGGTTTTTTGGTTTTTTATTTTTAAAAATTAAGGTTTTCTGGAAATGTAATGACTTTTGTTTATTTTTTCTGAAACGAATTATTTTTTGACCGTTTTCTAAAAATGATTTGGTTGTTTTTTTTTTCCTGAAAATTATTTAATTTTATTGAGTTTTTTCTGGTAAAGATTTTCTTTTCTTTTTTTATTGAAAATAATTTGGGGTTTTTGGATATTTTTTGAAGCATTTTTATCGTGTTTATGTATTTCAAACAATTTCATTGATCTTGAGTGTGTTTTTGGACAATATTTTTTTAGAAATTTCACAAATTGAAAATTTTTACTTAATAATATTTTAAGAGTATGCTCTAGCTTGTTACCAGTAGGAAAATTTAACATCGGGATATCTTAAGCATTATTAAATAAAATGTTCTGAAAATTTAATATATGTTTCTGAACAACATTATCTTTTGAGGACTTTTGAGATATTTTCAAAATTTCTCTTCTATTTTTGAAAAAAAAAGAAATGTTCGAAAAAAATTGGACAAACAACAACAATATTTTTCATCCAAAGTATTTTTGGTGATTTTTGATAATTCCTTTTTTTTAAAAAATTGAAGACAAATTTTGAAAATATCTCAAAAGTCCTCAAAAGATAATGTTGTTTCGAAGCACATACTAAATTTTTAGACCATTTTATTCAATAATGCTTAAGATATCCCGATCCTAAATTTTTCAATTTTTACTGATAACAAGGTAGAGCATACCCTTAAGCAATTTCAATGTTTCTTTATTTTATCGAAGTTTTTGAGAGGAACTTTATCTGTTTCATTCATATTTTAAACATGAAACACGATTTGATCATTGCAATGATGAATCCGAAATTATCATATTGGAAGAAATAAGAGCTAAATATTGGATATTTCAAGATCATATTACCACCTTGAAATTTTTACAACTGAAAATAGTTTTTTCTCAATTTTTTCGACTGATAGGCACAAATTTTCGATCTAACTGAGACAATGGTCGTAATTTTTTTCAATTTTTCGGTTAGAAGTGTAATTTTCTGATGAAGGAGGAGTCTTTTTACTCTTCCTTTGTTCCTTTCGCCCAGTTTGGCTCTGTTTGAACTCAAAAAAGAATTGAAAAGTCTTAAATTTAGCTTAAAAATCCGGCATCTCTCGTTAAAAATTCATTTTTTTATACCTGTATTTTTTAGAATCAATTCTGCGGAAAAGTTTTTTTTACGTTAATTATTTGAAAAAATTGAACTCACGTATTTCTCAAAACTCCAACTTGCCCTTGAATCTCCGATTAGAATATGTTAAGATACGATTTCTGTCAAGTCTAACTTTATGGTCAATTATTGCATCCTAAGTTATTTTAGTACTTATACTTTTATTTACTAGATTTTATAGCTCGACGTGAAGAAAGGATAGGAGTAAGATTACATTCACGCTGTTTGTGTATAGTACGAGCTCTGCATTTATTATTATTAATTTTTCACCGAAAACAAAAAGTATTGTGTTTGAGCTTTGTTTTTATTCATTAGATGGATAATACCCAACAAGTATTCTCGTATCATTCGAGCCATTAAATATCGACTAATTAAGTACAATAGAGGTACAGATAAGTAGTTAGAAGACGCCAAGACGTACTCGTACGTACGTGGAATTCATAGAAGCACGATTTAATTTAGAGAGGAAAAAAAAATATTCGTCATTATAAGTAATAAATATTTATCAAGTAAGATTGGAAGATTTCTTAGTGGTTTTTTGTTACTTCCTTAAAGATTAGAAAAATTTTAATGATCACCAAAATATCGTATGTGGTATTCAGTAGCTGCTACGCGTATATATTGTATTTTTATTGCTATTTTTTTCTTTTTTTTAATAAATAATACCGACTAATGGCTTTCGTGAATTGAGTACTTGAATGCAGGTACATGTGGCGAATAATGATGGCAGTCTTTTTCTGTTTCTTCTTCGTTTTTATTCTCTGGCGTGTTTAAAAATACGACGACAATTGTCAATTTTTTTCTATGATTCACGGATGACTAATAGTATAGTTCCTTGTGTGAATTTATTGTATACTGGTCTAGGTAGAGCCGAGAATGGGAGGTTGAAAGGATTTACTTATGTAAGGTGTAGTTATTTGTTGAATGGCCGAAGCTTAGCGTCGATGCTTTGTGTTGTTTCCCGGGTTATGCGGGTCAGATGAAATTTAGGTTATGGGAAGGATCTAGAAAATTAGAGGTTTTACGTGGTGTGTGGTAAAATTTGCCGTTGGTTCGATAGTTTTTTTTTATGATGATGAAAAAATCAGGTTAGTTGTGAAATTACGTAGTTTGAAATTGAGGAAAGTATGGAGATGTTTGCGAGTGAAGTTTCCAAAATTTGGTATTAATTTTTATTTATCGATGTTGGAAGTCGAAAATTCAGGTAGTGAATTGAAAAAAAATTAATTTTTGTTTCATTCTTTATTTTGAATGAATAAGCCAAAAGTACCTACTCTGTCTAACCGGTCATGAAAATTGAAAAGTTATGAAAAGAGCTCAAAATTAACTTCCAATAATCAAATTATGCCTAAAAATCGCTAATTTTAAAAAAAATTATTTGAAAAATGGACATTTTTTGGAGTGTGAAATATATACCTATTTTGATCACTAATTTTGAAATTCTTGCAAAATGGCAGCACTGTTCGAGCTTAAAGAATACTTATATCTTTATTAAAATTATTATTATCAAATGTGAGGGGGTTCAAAAAAATTCTTGTGTTACAAAATTGACTTTTCGAGAAAAACGTTTTCGAAAAAAAAAACGTTTTTAGGTTTTCTCCTTACGTTGATACATTTTGTAGTAAAATTCAACGAGGAACCCGAAAAAGTTGGTCTAGAAGCATTATCACACATCACACCCCGTGTGTGCTTCCAAAACGACATTAAACAAAAATGAAATCCTGTTTTAAAAAATCGTTTGTTATTTCATTATTTATTGATTTTGATAGTAAATTTAAAGAGAAGGAGGAATCTGAAAAAATGATTTGAAGATGGTACTAATACGTGTCTAGGTGTCTCAAAAAGGGTTCCAAACAAAAAAAACTGAAGTTTTGATACAAAAATATTTCACATCGTCCATGTTTGAGGCCATTTTTGGTGCGCTTAGGGGAATGATAGGATTTCCAGACCAATTTTTTTAATTTCTAGTTTTATTTCGTGTAAGAATCGAGAAAAAATTGAAAAATGATTGGCCAATTTTGAAACTACATCACAAATGGAGGACTTTTTCTTCGAATAATGAGATTTTTATCATTATTTTAAATTATTTGAGTAAAAATTTCCGGGGGGGGGGGGGGGGGTAAAAATCATCCAGACGTAGTAAAGAACTTCAAAATAACATGAAAAAATCATAATGGTTTTAGACCGTTTTGTTAGACACCTCAAATTTAAAAAAAAAGAAATAATAATTTTTCACAATTTTTCAGTCTAACAAGGGAGGTATCCCAACTCAAAGTAAAATTTTGAGCCCAAACAAAACAAAATCGAAAGTACATCATAACAGGACCCCGTATCCAAAATTTCAGGTGCTGAAGTTCATTTCTCGATTTTTGGCGAATTTTTGAAATTTCAAAATTACCTCCGCCCATGCGAAATATGAAAATTTGATCTAATGAACGAAAAAAGGTGAAATTTGGTATATACCCTATTTTCGACCTCCCGAATCGATTGAAAGCGGTTTCGAGACCTTTCGGAGCCACCAGAAAATTTTGGAATTTTCCAGCGCTGGAGAAAAGCCTATAAAAATGGTCCATATGCAGTTATGCACTTCAGCACCTATAATCGCGGGTTATCCATATTCGTGACCTATTTCATCGATTAAAACACAATTTTCCAAAATTCGTAACTTTAAGTTCAAATTTGCATTTTTAGGCAAGAAATTTCCCTGGAAAAAATTTAAAAATTCGCCTAATGCGCATACATCGAGGTAAAAAGTTGAAACTTGTTGGATACATTATTTTCGACCTTCCGAATCGAATGGAAGCGGGTTGGAGACATTTCGGAGCCACCAGAAAATTTTTGAATTTTCCAGCGCTGGAGAAAAGCCCATAAAAATCGTCCATATGCACTTCAGCACCTATAATCGCGGATTATCCATATTCGAGACCTATTAGATCTATTAAAATAGAATTTTCTGAAATTCGCAACTTTGAGTTCTTTTTTATTTTTTTGCCAGAAAATTAATTTTTCCAGTAAAATTGTCAGCCAAAAAATATAAATTTGAACTCAAAGTTGCGAATTTCGGAAAATTCTACTTTATTCGATCAAATAGGTCACCAATATTATAGTATCCGCGATTAAAGGTGCTGATGTTCATATGGACCATTTTTATCGGGGTTTCTCCAGCACTGGAAAATTCCAAACTTTTCTGATGGCTTCGAAACGTCTCGAAACCGCTTCCAATCGATTCAGGTCGAAAATAGGGTATATACCAAATTTCAGCTTTTTTCGTTCATTAGCTCAAAATATCAGATTACTACCAAAAAAAAACCATAAAAAATAATTTAAAATTTACAAACGAGTGGTTTTTAAAATTAAGTAAAAATCAAAATGATATCAAAGGGGTTTTTCAAGCCTCAAAATCCAGTTTTGAGGTTTTTTGGCTCCAAATTTTAAATAGGGTGCTTTGAGTTGGGGTAGAGAATGAAATTCGAAATTTTTTAACGATACTAAACGAGTTACTAAAATAAATGTTTTCAATCGTAATTTTATTGAAAATAAATTGAGAAGAAAAGAAGGGCTTTACTCGGAATTTTGTTAAATTTTCTGATTAATATCAGAAAATATTTTTTTCTAATTTCTAAAATATTCTTTCCCTAGCAACATACGTTTTTCTAAATCATTATAATACTATTACAAAATTATTGGAGTAGTGCTGTTGTTTTTTTTTGTGACTTTGTAACCAATCAGGCCGAACTCAGACCTGACTAAGACTCTGACTCTGACGATATTCGATACTCAATCGTCACGTCGAGACGAATCCAATTATATTTTAATTAAATTTTTTCCAGAACTGGATTCCAAAAGTTGATAAAAAATTGTCATCTCAGTGGTCTATCTTGTAATTGATTTTATTTGACTTTTTTCGCGTTATTTTATCGAATTTTTGTTAATATCTTTCAATTTCTTATCATTTGAAATTTTATAAAATTATTTAGACCATTTTCTCTCGTAAATTTCACTCGATTTATTCGTGTTGGCTACTGTTCTTTTCATTATTTCCTCATAAAACGTACTCAAGTTCTGAAATTTTTATAGAAATTAAATTTTGAGTGAATTTCCTTCAATGTAAACTTTTTTCTACTAATTTTTTTGTAAAAAAAAAAACAAAAAACAAAAAACAAAAAATATAAAAATTAAAACCCATATGGAAAAATATTTATTTCTGACCTCATTTTGAAATTCGTTTACGACCATAGCCATGAAAAATAATTTTTTTGAGATCATTATTGAAGCAATTACTGCACTTGACCATCTAATTTATTTTATTTCGTTTTGAAACCCGAGATCACTCAGCAAATGAGCTATGCAGATGTATCAAGTGTCAAAAAGGACGATATTATTCGTCGTAATTAACGTAGAAAAACAACATATGTTTTGAAAGTTGCAACGTACTATTTTTCCTGTGAGAAATTCTTATAGTATCGATGGATGTAGGAACTATTTACGTACAACGCCATATACTGCATGTGTATTATTTTTCATTATGTTTTTCTCCCAATTTCCATTAATTATTTCGTGCAAGCCAACGTGTTCGTTCGAATACAGATCGCGTACAAACACGACGACAATGGAAGATGTGTAAACTACATGCTGCATAGCTCTACGTACATTACGTAGGCTAATTCGTATTTTAATTACGTTTATTGCGTACGATATTTATTTTTTTTCGGTATTAATTGCAAGTTTCCTGTGTTCAAAGTCATCAACTTGTATATAGGGTTTAATTAATCCGAGTGAATAAACAAGATAAACGAAATAAACGAAGATGAAAGATGAAATGGTGGGAGGAGGTAGAGTGTGTATATTGTGTACTCTACACGGTGGTGGCGATTAACCTACGAATTATGAAAAGTTTACTCAATTATGTATGTGTTTTCTTATATGTACATGTGTAGACGTTCGGTATACGTATGTAGAATACGAGAAACGTTGGGTATTTTGGAAAATATATACCTGCTTAGACGTACATATGGTTTAGTATACGCGGTAACAAATTGCTAGACTACGACAACACGAACGTGTATACCATTAGAATTTACGTACCTATAGTAATACTGCAACGATTTTGCCGAAACGATAATTCAAAAAGGAGGAATTGCTTTAATGTTGTACAAAAAGGACGAGGTGTAGGTTGTGGGTTGTTAATTATTTTCTACAATCCGACACGATTTAAATATTCGAATGTTTTTGCCGCGTATAGTCGCAGGACGAAGCTGGAAGGTGGAAAAGGCCGAAGTGTGGCGGCGCAGAGACGACGACTACGACGAATTTATGTAAATTGAAGAAGTTAACGGGGTAAACGTGTGACGCTGATGGTATATAGAGGTACTAGCGGATGAAATTCTTTACTGTGACATGCTACAATAGTTCGAGCTTATGAGTGTCATTTATTCGATGCCTACTTCCGGGTTTTTTGGGCGAATTTTCGTCTTAAAAGCGGACTATTGGGTGGAAGATTAGGTGTAAGAAAATGGAGTTTGGAATTGGTTTTGCTGGTGTAGAATTTCATTGGAGGTTTTTTTTACTATGCCAGTGAATATCTGTGTTCCTATTCATCTTTCTGGGAAAGTTTTGGAGAACTGTGCTCAATATGATTGAGAGGGAAAAATGTGAAATTTAGAAAATTGAGGTGTTTTAGTACTAAATGTACCTTTTTTTGTCTCAAAATTGAAACCAAAATTGTTGTAATAATGTACTCTCTTATTCCGAATCAGTGAAAAATCACTGATAAATAGTCAGAATTGCAGCATGGAAAAAATAAGTGAAATTCACTGATTTTCAGCGATCTTTTACTGATTATTCAAAGAAGTTTACAGATTTTTCAGTAAATTTCATAAATATCACTGAATTTTCACTGATTTCCACTAATCTTCTTTCACTGACTTGCTTTCAGTGAAAAAAATTTCAGTGATTTATTACTGTGCTGCAATTCTGACTGTTTTTCAGTGATTTTTGATGAATTTCACTGATTCAGAAATGAGAGAGTACATTTGATACAAATGCAATCAAATGCTCTGACTTGAATTTCCTAAAGCTGACAAAAAACAAGATGGGTTTTTAAAAACTTTTTCGATTCCAAAAGATTTGTTTCATGATTGCCCCGGTGCCTACGTGATTTTCTAATGAGAAAAGAAAACTTCGATGAGCGTAATTTTTTGTAATAACCCAACTTTTCTTGGAGATAAGTGACATAGTCATACAGACGTTCAAAATAAGAGAAGGAAGTTGAAAAAAAATATCATCGTGTCAAATTTGAAAAAAAATTCATTATTTTGTTGAATGAATCAGGAGGTAATTGAGCCTGAGCAAAAAATGAACATTTTTGTGGAAAATCTCACTTAAAAGATGAAATTTCGTAATTTTTCAAACTTTTAGGTATCAGGAACTATTTTTAGGGGTTTTGACAAACACTTTTTGAAACAAAGTTGGTTTCAATAAATACCTACTGAAAGAATAGAAAAATTGATGAGGGTGGAATTGTACTCTTTAAAGCTCTCTATGCTCGTTTATGATGCTTACGTACTCTTCAAGTACATAGATTTGGTGAGGGAAGGGAGAGGGGGGTTGGAATTCTACATGTAGACTGATAGAAACTTGAATTTCTCCTTTGGAAGATTCTATTTTTATAGTTCACTTTTACTCTCCCCTCTCCCTCCCTTTTACATTGTAATTGAGTTTCTCAACATTTCTTTTTTTTCAAGTAATTCGCACTTTTTTTTCAACTTTAATATTTACCCAACAAATAGAGAGAGAATAATTTAAATTTCAGAAATTTCCAATTTTATGTGACTTTTGATCGTTGAATGCTTGAATTTTTTTTAATACCTCAAAATTCAAAAAATTGCATTCAACTTGGTTTGAATTTTATAAAAAAGGGTTTAATTGTGAGTAAAATTGTAAAATTGAAAAAGTATTAATTCGACATGTTATGGAACTTGTTCAAAGATTGTTTGAATTGATTGAAAATGCATAATATTCTAAAAATTAGAAATAAAATTCAAAATAGCAAAAAAAAATTGAATAAAAAATTGAAAATTGCTCAATTATTATAAAAAAATCATTGAAAAAATTTCAAAAAATGGTAAGTAATTTGTTCTAAAAAATATTCAAATATTGATAAAAGTTCATCAAAAAAATCAATAAAGTTGAAATTACTTGAAAAGATGTTAATTTTTTTTTTTTGAAAAATTCTGAAACTGCGTTAAAAGTACCCAAAAGACTTTAAAATATCAAAAGTCACTTTTTTAGATTATTTTCGGCCAATTTTTATGATCATTTTATCATTTTTAAGATATTTTGAGGAAATTGGTAAAACATTTTCTGTGCGTTCTTTAGAGGATTTTTATCTTATTTTCAAAAAAAAATCAAGATATTTTAAGCAATTTTGTTGATGATTTACCACTTTTTAAATAGGTACTTTAAACGATTTTTATGGGAATTTCAAGATTTTAATAACTTAAACATTTTTCTTGCATTTTGAATTTTCATCCAGTTTTTTTAAGAAAATATGCCGACTTTAAGCAATCTGGTCAACTTTGAATGGTTTTCAACAATTTTTTTTCAGAAAAATTTCAATATTTTTTTACCATTTGAAGAATTTTAATTTTTTTTTTTTTTTCTGTTCGTGTTCATTTTTTTAGGTTAGAAAAGTACAATTCATAGTATCTTTTGGCAAAAAAAGGAACCCCCGCGCAAAAAGCAAGCATTTTCAACATTTTCCTCTTGTCCTGAATTTTTTAATGGAAGGATAAAAAGAAGAGATTTTTTTGGGTAAATTTGAAGCAAGGAAAAATGCATGAAAATGGCAAGAAAAATCAAAAAAATAGCAAGGATTTTCATTTTTTAGATATAGTAGATATCATGACAATAGAGGTCATGTAGGTATTTTTGAATTTGATTTAAGTGATTCACTGAATTTGAACCTTCGATTATAATAAATTTATGGAAGATCCGAACATGAATCCATTCAAAAGAATTCGAATTTTTCAATGTTGAAAGAAAAAATTTCGAATAGTACTTTTTTTTTTTTTTTTTTTTTTTCCTTTTTGGTGGGTTCAGACTACTAGGTCTATCAGCCCATGCAAAAGAATAGTACTAAATTGTTAATTCTTGCTAATTTTTCGATGCCTCAAAGGTCTAAATTTTGAGTAAGCATAAAATTCAGTGTCGTGTTTTTTCAAAATTCAAATTTCTCATCCAATACTCGGTTCCAATTTTCGAAATTCTTTAGATTTCGCGAGGATTCTTTTTCAGTTTTAATCTTCGTCTAATTATCAGAAGTGAAGAATTTGGTGCCTTTGCTTGAATTTTGTGGAAATAAAAATGAACTTCAATTCACCCACC
Source organism: Pseudococcus viburni (assembly GCA_033439095.1). Classification (NCBI taxonomy): domain Eukaryota; kingdom Metazoa; phylum Arthropoda; class Insecta; order Hemiptera; family Pseudococcidae; genus Pseudococcus; species Pseudococcus viburni. The sequence goes on along the minus strand of JAVBJF010000064.1, from coordinate 2,580 downwards.
ATTTAGAACCAACCATGAAGGTTTCTTTTATCAAACCTGTGAAAATTTTTTTTCAGGAAAATTCGGCCGAAAAGCCCAACGATAATTTTCCTGTCGAGAACCATCGTAACAAAAACTTGATCATTTCATGTAACTAATATACACAAATACGTTATGAATTTTTAGTTACCGTTGTACCGACAGAAAAAAAAACATGAAATACGCGACGAAGCGTCGCGTCGCGTCGTCGGTAACGCTTTTTGCTTTTATGTTTTTCGTGTCGACGTATTTATAATAAGGTTGCAAAAAGTGCAAATTTTTCATTTTTTATGGGATCGCTATTGCCGGTACGGGTGGCAAAGCGTAGTCTGCTGTGTATTCGCCATTATATGGAAAGTACTCGGTGCAGATTCGGTTAAATTTAATAAAATTACGTTTACGTCGTGTTTTTTAGATGGACGGGTGGGAGCAAGGGGGTGGCTACAAATTCACGTACATATTACGAGCTGTGTATGAGAGGCCGGCGCCAGCGAATTCGTGAAAGTTTCAATAAATAGGCGAATTATCGAAGTACGTTACGTATAGTTTTTTACTCTCTTTGGATTTTATTTTCACGTGTCGATTTATATAGGTGTGTAATTTTCTTCGATACCTGGATATACACCTTCGAATACGTCTGGCAGTCTGGGTCTGGTTTTTCGTTAGTAAAAAAGTAATTTCGAGTTAACGGAGGTTGTAACACCTACGAGGATGATTATAGAGTGAAAAAAAAGACCACGGTGGAGAAAATAAACGCGATGGATGGAAATATGAATTAGTCTGGGGGTTTGATCCATAGTGCAGCTCTGTTTTTTCGCTAACGATTGTGCTAGTGGCAGGAAACGAACGTGTTTTTGCTGCTCTGTATTACACCAACAGACTGGAAAAACGAGGATGATTTTACGAAGAGGAAAAAAAATATTAATTTATTCGTTACGCAAATACTTCTGATATAGAACGAGGTGTAAAGTTTAACGAGCATGTAACGTTTATTAGGTATCTAACCTGTAATGCTTTTGGTGCCATGATGCCTGGTCGATGCCATACCGGATGTTTTCATTATATTAAAAACTTTTCACACGAGCATAAAAATAATATTTTGGTTCGTGAAAATTCTCTTACCATCTTGAAGATTTTATTTTATTCAATGAAGTGGGTGGGTTTTTGTGATGAAAGAAAGGACAAGTGGTTTTGGGTCTGAAAATGAAAACAAAGTATGGCATTAATTTCGTTTAAAATATGGTCAGCACGTTGGAGAGTATCTTTTTTGTAATTTGGCTCAAAATACTGCTATCGTGATGGTACATATTTGATGGATCTGCGAGTACGTTCGCCATACGTTGCTTTTTATTTTTTAAGGAGTAAAAAATCTCGTCGCGCTAACGAGTATAAGTGCGTGTCGTGCAATATGTTGAAAAATTCGCAACCATTAGGAAAACCGTGCGTCTGATAAAAAGTAAACGAAAAATTTGTCAATGTTTGTAGAAAGGATACACGTTATCTCGTTTACGCTCTCGCGTCTAAATTGGCGGTCGCATTTGTCATTGCAGCGGATAATTCGAAACTCGTACCCGAATCGTGCTCGTGAATGTGTGTAATGCTGAAAAAACAGAGTGGAGGTTTCAAGCATACGAAACAAAATTTACAAGTGGCTGTAAACTTTCAGCTTAGGTTTTCCATCTCGTTTTTAAATTTTTCAAAACGAAACGTAAATTTTCTTCAATTTTCTTGACTCGGAATGCAATTTTGTCAATTATAGTCGGGGGGGGGGGGGGGGGGGGTAGGCAAGAGATTTTTTGTACATTTTCAAAATAAATGGGATACCTATTGGAAATTTTAGAGATGAGGCATCAAAACTTTCGATTTTTTGAAAGAAAATTCAGAAGTTCAAGTGGACTGTTGTGTGACGATTTTTAAAAATAATTATCATTTTGTACATTTTATTTTCATTTCGAAAGAGAGTTAATTGCACATTAGTATGTATTGATGCTTTTTTGTCTTGGAAATTTTTCGAGGTTTTGATTTTAAATTTAGACGATTTTGCCAAAGAATTTTTTGTTTAGCTACTGCGAACATTTTTGTCAGATTAAGGGATTATTTTTTTTCTTTTTCAAGTCACGAAATTTTACGTGTGAAACCTGAATAATTTTGGTGAAAAGCTTGATAACCTCGGCCTTGACTCCCCCCTCCCCCTCCATCTCGCTCTGCCCCTCCTATTTCACCTACTGTTTTAGAATATTAAATATACGTGGTTATGTTGACGTGGATAAGTTGAATAATATGTGGCCACTCGGATAATGTTTAAGTGTAGATCTTATCAACGTAAATAAATACAATTGCTTTTGGTCTTCTGATATGAACTGTTATATTCCTTATTTATTGATTTCCTATTGATTTCCTTTATTCTTTTATGGTAGCGGTAGATCGTGGTTGAATTTTATCTTTGGTATTGTGTATCATTTCTCATTTCTCTATCTAATGGCGAGGCAGGAAGCTGAACGACTTGTTTAGAAGTTGAAGATCTTCGGCGGCGCAGCTTAATGAACGAAACCTACGTACAAA